>CAUJRU010000045.1:0-1200000 GCA_963277665.1 Viscum album | reverse complement strand
GGTCACTGGCTTTACCTCCTTCAGTTCTATTAGTTTTCAACTTTTTTAAGAAACGAACAAACTAATGTTTTTAGGTTTTAAGGTTTTCTAGTGAAACCAAAGGTAGATGAGGATAAATGAGTTTTTTAGTGTTCCAAAAGGGTTTAAGAGTCGATAAGGTTAGGTATTGGAAATCTTTCTTATAGTCCCTTGTTTTGTGAATTGTTACATAATATAATCACTAATATTTTTGAAAACATGTGGCATGAATAAATTTATGATTAATATAAATTGACAAAAATGTACAAAAAAAATAATAAAACAAATCATAATTAAAGTAATCAGTAAATAATCTTAACATAAATATACTAGTATAAATAAATAAATAAATATAATAAATATTTAAAATTAAAAAATATTAATTTTTTTAAAATTAAATAAACCTAACTCCATGTAATTAAATAATAACTTACATTTGGAATGGTTTAGAAAAAATATCAGCTAGTTGATATTCAGTATTTTAAAATCCAAATGATATATCATTTTAAGAACAATATCTCTTTGAAAATGATGTCTAATATCAATATGATTAGTTCCTAAATTTCTTATTGGATTTCTTGAAATATTTATAGCACTTTTATTACCATTTAAAATTGATGTACTATTAAAATTTAATCCAAATTTTATTTCTGTGTTTTTCATTCACAATAAGTGTGCACAACATCTTCCTACAGATACATATTATTTCTCAGTAGTGGATAAGGTAACTGAGTGTTATTTCTTATTTGATCATGATTTTAAATATTTACCAAAAATAAGTGACTGGTACCTAAGGTAACATTTCCATCAAATTTAAAATTTATGAAATCCTTATATAAATATTATAATAAATTGAAATCATAGGTTTTTTTATAAAGATTTCATTGAAAAATAACTCCCTTAAAATATATATAAATCATTTTTACAGCAATAAGATTATATTATTTAGGATTTGATTGAAATCATGCACTTAAAAATATTGAAAACATAATATCAGGTCTACTAGTAGTATGATATAATAAACTACCAATCATACCACTATATAACTTGTTGTCCAGTTTTTTTACAACTTCATCCAAAATCATGTTTTATATTGGTACACACTGAGTCGTATATTCCTTGCATTTCTCAAGACCAAAATTTTTCAATAAATATATAATATATTTACATTGTTATAAAACATTTCCATAAAATTTTTTATAAATTTGATGTACAAAAATGATCTTCAATTCTCCCATCATACTCATTTTAAGTTCTTTTTGAATAAGTTATGAGAAATCATTACAATGTTTTTATTTGTTATATGAAAAATAACATCATAAACATTTATTTAAACAAATAATAAGTTAGAAAAAAATGTTTCTCTTAAAAAGACATGGATCTACCATTCCAATAGTAAATCTATTTTTATTAAAAATGAACATAATCATTCAAACCAAGTACTAGGTTCTTGTTTAAGGCCATAAAGGGATTCAGTATGTTTAAAAACAGAATCACATATTTGAGAGTTTCCAAAAATAGAAGGTTGTTCAACATAAACATCCTCCAATAAATATCCATTTAAAAATGATGATTTAACATCCATATAATATAGCTAAATTTTTATATGAGATGCATAAGATAAAATAATTATAATTTCTTCGAATCTAGCTATAGTGGAAGACTTTTCATCCTAATCTATATCTTCTTCAAGTTTATATCCTTTAGCTACTATTCAATATTTGTTTCTAGTTATAATCAATTGATCATCTTGTTTATTTCTAAAGACCCACTTAGTTCATATAACTGGAGAATTTGATGGTCTTTCAACTAATTCCCAAACTTCATTTCTTTTGAATTGGTTTATCTCAACTTGAATGGATAACATCCAACTCTAATATAATACTTCTTTTTCAAGTGAGTTAGGTTCTAGTTCATATATAAAGTCAAAGAATTCAACATGGTTTTCTATATTTCTTCTAGTTCTTATTCTTATATCTAGGTCTCTTGTTTCAGTTTCAAATGGATGATTATTTAAGGTTATAGATTGTCTAGGTGAAAGACCATTAGTTTCATCAGTATCAAGTTCTTCTAAATGGAACTGAATTTTGTCTTTGTTATTTTCAAAATATGTTTATAGGTTTTTCATGTCAAATGTTGCTAGAATAGTCAATAATATCATCAGTTTGGTATTTCTCATTAATAAAAGGGTCAATTTCATAAAACTTCACATGAACTGATTCTTCAACAATCCTTGATTTTTTATTAAACACCCTATATGTTATATAACTAACAGAATATCAAAAAAATAATGTTTCATCAGGTTTTCGATCAAATATTTCAATATTATTCTTGGTGTTCAGGATATGCACCTTACATCTACACATATTAAAGTACTTTACCTTAGAATTTATGTCATTCCAAATTTCATAAGGTGTATTTTGAAAAATATTATGAATTAAAACTATATTCATGATATAATTTCATGTGCTTATAGCTTATACACTTAATTATGTAGGTCGAATGTATTCATTTAGCATAGTACTACCCATTTATTGAATGGTTCTTTTTGTACTTTCAATAATTCCATTTTTTATGTGTTATTGGTGCAGCAAAATCATGTTTAATACCAAAATTTTTACAAAATGAATTCAATTATGGACTCTCAAATTCTCTATAATGATCACTTCTTAATGAAATTATCTTTCAACCATTTTCATTTTCATCAAATTTACCAAAACATTTAAAAATAGTAAAATCTTCACTATTGTGTTTTATAAATTAAATCCAAGTAACTATAGAGTAATAATTAATTAAAACATACACATATACTTTTCTATCCAAATAGACTACTCCTGATGGTCCAAATAGATACATGTGGATACGTTCTAGAGGATATAATGTTACAATTTTGTTAATGGATTAGAAGGAAGATGTATGTTCCTTGAAAATTTTTCATTCATCAAAAAACCTGTCACTAAAAAAATTAAAACTACATAAATAATAAACTATATATTTCTTAGATCATTTTTGTAAAGAATTAATATTATAATGACCAAAACATCTATGAAATATCTAAGACTCATTTAACTTCAAAGTTAAACAATTAAATTTCTATTTACACAAGGAATTTAGATCCAATATAAAAAAATTATCAATTTTAGGTCCTCTAAACATTAGTAGTTTACCATTAAATATAGATAAGGAATTTTTAGAAAAATCAACATAATATTAATCATAACAAAGTTGACAGATGCATATTAGGTTATGCTTCAACCCTTCTACATATAGTAAATTATTGATTGAGATTATTTTTGGATCTCCAATAGTTCCAAGTGGAATTATTTTTTCCTTTGGCATTATCACAAAAAATTGTGAGACATTCATATTTTTTGACTTAGTGTATTGAAGTTTGATGAGTTTCCTATCATATTACTTGATTATTCCCTATCCATATACCACGTATATTTTCATTATCTATGAGCTATTTTTTTAAAGGTTATTCGAACAATATTTTTTTTGGTACCCATATTCTTTTGGGTCCAATAGTGTTAGATAGAAAAGATCTGGGAATCCATATCTTCTTTGTTTTTCCATAACATATATTATTTTCTTTAGATAAGAAATTTTAAATAAAAACCTTTTTAATTCCACTTATTTGAGGATTTCTTAAATAATATTTTTTTTGTTATATGTCTTTCTATTCCAAAAAATGATATAAAATTTTTTTTGAGTTACGAACAAAACAATTCTTATATTTTTTATATTTTTAACCTTTTCTTATTATACAAAACAACTTTTTCTAAAGATATTCTTACCAAGAATTTCATTCATAATATTTTCCCCATTTTTATATAAGATTGCAGTACTTTTATAAATTTATCCTTCATCTTGTAATTCTTCAATCATTTTTTTATGCTCAACATAGATTGTGGTAGATTAGTTAATTTTGAAAATTAAATCTTGATGTGGTTTGAGTAAATAATCTATTTATCCTAAATATACATTGTGAATATTCTCTAAAGATACATGTTACATTAAAAAGGAGTCATATTTTCATTCTAGGTTTTTGTAGGATGAAGTCAACTTATTATTTGATTAATTTGAATTAGAATCTGAATTAGATGAGTAATAAGTTTGTAACATATTCTCTTGTACCATGAATCTTATATTTTATTTCAGATGTTATTCTTCCATTTCTAAAACATATTCTTTTGAGCTACTAGAGTATTCAAAAACACTCCAACTATCCTTTATTTATATTTTTCCATTTCATTCATAATTGATATTTTTCTAATACTCCTTTTAAGTATTTCTATTTTCTTCTTTTAGTTGGTGACGATAATGTCTTATATGAACAAATTTCTTGTATTCATAACATCTGACTTCCCTAGAGTATTTCTCATCCCATTTGAATGTTTTTTTTGAACCCTCTTTTATTATTATAATACATTCTAATATTTCTGTCTTACTGAGACAATTTCATTTTAGAATAAGATGTATCTAAATTCTATTCCTCTCTGACTTCTTACTTTTTCCCTTGTATTATGAGATGTTACCTTTAGAACAGTATTATCCCTTTTCACTATGAATTTATGATCTTCGGTTTCATCTTCAATTGAAACTTCATATATCATTAGTGTCCCGATAAGTTCTCTCATTGTGAGATTTTTGACAGGTGATGATTGTAGAATTGCAACTAATATAACATTAAATTTAGTAGGTTTTATTTTCAGTGCATTCAAAGCATGATCTTCTTGTTTGATTGGATCACCTAAGTCTTTACTATTATATGTAATCTATGTATAGCATCAATTCATCTAACTTATACATTCAACATCAAGCATTATAAATGTATCAAATTTCAGTTTAGCTCTTGCATACCTCATTTGTCTTATATTGTCTGTTCCTTCCTAATAAACTGTAATAGTTTCAAAATTTTCATAAGTAGTAGGACATTTTTTGACACAGTTTAATTCATGGATTCCAAAAACACATGTAATGGAATTCATAGCTTTAAAATTCATGTCATAGTCAATCTCTATTGCAACAGTCCAAGTTTAATGATTTTTAAGAATAATATAAGGAGTAATGATCTTAGAGTAGAATTTGAATCCCAGATTCTTGAAATATATAATCATCTATGACTTACAATATCCATAGTTTTAACCATTGATATAAGGGGTATGAACCATTGATATTATTTCTCTCATATCAGTCATTTATATCTTTCTGTATAACTTAAACATTTACCTTGTTGTATCCTTTTCCATAATCTCTCCTCTGATACCAATTTATAGGTCTGAATATAAAAATATAAACCAGAGGGGTGAATTTTGTATTTTTAAATTCCTTTACAGTTCTTCCTTTTGAGGTTGATTGATGATTATGGAGGATAATTGGTGTTTATATTCTTTATAAAATTATGAGCATCAGATAAAAACAAAATTATAGAACATATCTACTTATAGTGGTTCGGGGGATAAAGATCTGCTAGACCACTCAACAAATTTCTTTCTTTGCGTGTTTTGTGAATTTCAATATTCAGGTCCTTGTATCATAAGACCATTCAAAGCCTAACTGTATTCAGTTGAAAACTTTAAAAATGAGACTACAAAATAGAACCATATGGTTTTATATCAGAGAACCATTAGACAATAGCTTAGATCGAGAAGCTGATACTCCACCACAACTGAGTATGAATAGTTGAAATTCTAAATAAAAATATATTGATTAAAAAGGGTTCTTGTTGAAATTTATAGTTGAATATAAATTGTCAGTAGATGCATATTCTTCTTTAGAAAATGTTTTCATTAAGAAAGAACAGTTCTAAAGAGATCCATTTACAATAGATCTTTCAAAAATAGCAACAAATAACTGTAGTAGACTTACATCATATACTAAATTTTTAATTCATTTATATATAATGTAGCCTTTTCTGAAGAAAAAAAAATAGAGTTTGATCGATTGTTGTAGTAGGTCTGTAAAAAATCATTACAAGAATGAAGTTTCAATTGTGAATACGTCTCACAATATATAGCTCAATATATATCTCAATATATATTTTTCTCTAAATCATACACACATATATATAGAACAAATACACTGATATAATAATTAAAATAGATATCTTGTCTTGCAATTACAGATCCAATAAAATCACCTGATTAATTTTAATAATTAAAATTCCTAAGACAGCTCAGAGTGTTCGTAACTTCCCTTAAGAATAGGAGAGAATTTATCAACATATTACAATTCATTGAATTAATTAGAACTATAATTAGATCTTTAAAAAACAAGCATTGAATTGGCTTGATATTCCAAAAACAACATCATAAAAAACACTGGTAAAATCATAAATTCAACTATCCATTGATGAAAAGTAAAATGTAAGGTTCCTACATAAAATGAAAAAAATACCATAGGTAAGGTTCAACTATGTTGTACTCATTATCCAAACATAAGGATGATAATAAAAGATTAGTCACAAAAGTATGGTTGATAACCCATATGTTTTCATCTCAAACATAAGGTTCCATACATAAATAGGTTTCTTTAACCATGCTTTTTCTCCTTGTCTAACAAAAGGTTTCATCCAAATAGAAGGTGCTTTATCCATGTGTTTCTGCCAACATTGGTTTAATTTACCCTATGAACATATATTTCAGCATAAGGTTTAATAAAAATGTAGGTTTTTTTACATTATGTTCTTCAATGTATTATATGAACAGTGTTTCCAAACAATGTTTATGAGTGTTCTAAACACTTTAACTAATATTCCACGCAAATAATAAGATTGAAGATAATTCCCAAATAAAGAATATATTGAATATTAATTTAAATAAATACACTAAAGTAATATTATTAGTAAAAAGACAAGGGTATTTTTTATCATCAAAATCAATTAGATTTAGAGATTATTGTTGTGACAATACATGCCCAATAACTTTTTTACTCACTGAAATAAGATTACGCAGCTGGTGTATGTATGGACTACTGACTTTAAGAAACGATGTGTCTATTTATTCATCACCACAATACATAGATTATATATATAAGTATATTTCATGAAAAAATATATTATTCTTTATAATATGATATTTATTTAAAGTTAATATATTTATTACATCTTTTCCATAATTATCGTTGAAAAATGGAAACATTACTGATGCGTATGTATGATCAACGTTCTCCATGATCATAACATGCATCTTTTCTCAAAACCATCTTTCATTATTGGTCTTAAATGTAGAATTTGTCTATAAATATGATAATTATTTTAATATTATTTTTCTTATATAATGGAACCATGATTAATGTAAAAGGACTTCAAATATTTTAAGTCAAAACATATATGAAAAACAATGTGCTTATTAGCCAAAACATGACTTTAATATGGAATTATTAATAAACACGTAACAAAAGGACATGAGTAAATAATATATGGTATTGTATATATAATTATGGATCTATAGTAGCTATATAATATACTTATATTTATTATATAGTAGGTTTTAATTAGTATGATTGAATTCAAGACTTACGATAAGGGATTTATAGTATCTCTTTTATTTCAGAAAAACTTATTTCATATTCACCGCTCATTTATTTTTTGTGGTGTATATACTTCCCATTTTACTGTTTATATCATTAATATATTTATTTTAATTATATTTAATGATTCATTTGATTTTATTATTTAAACGGGATTGTGACTAAAGATATTTTCAATGCATTAAGGGTTTCGTGTCTCACATTTCCTTCCGTGAGATATATGTTATGTTATTCACCTATTTCATTTTATGAGGTGTATATATAGCCCCATGGTCATTTAATATCATAAAATATTTTATTCTTGTGATATTTCAATTTATATTTAGTTCACTTTTTTGAATTATTATGGAGATTGTGGATCTCTATATTTAAATGATCAAAACATCATGATTTTAAATATATTAATAAATTTTAGGTTTTTTGTAAGAATTTCATACTCTGAGATTGGTGATGAAATTGATTGAGTATGAGTAACTACTAGTAACTAATATGGATGAATCATAATTGATGTTAAGACATCATCAACCTATCACACCTCTTGATAATGAATCACCGCTAGGATATCTCACCATCGCATATGAGTCACCATTGTCCATGACTCACCATCAACATGGAAATCATGCTATGTTTGTGACCCCCTCATACGAGTCAACAGACAAGTATAAAATAAATAAATAATGACTCACTAATAGATTGATATATCATCTAAAAGAGTCACCATCATGATGTCACTTTTAATGATGAATTTTTTTTATGTAATAGACACTACCAGAATATGACACCACAAGTGTCATGTCGTTAAACATTGATACACAGCCAACATTGTGTCACTATTCCATGTCTCACTACAACTAGTTCAAAAAAACCTTTTAATTTATATATTTTTTAAAATCTATATTATTAAAACAAATGCTATCTTTTTTTAATGATTTTCACTTAAATTATAGATAAAAGGAATTCAAAAGGATATCCAACGTGTTGTACAAGGAAGAAAAATATCTGAACACATGTAGATATTTTTCCAACTACTAATGTTAATAAAGGACACAAAATATATCATCACTTCTATACAAAAAAATGATGAGGGATCACACATACTGAACACACTCATAGAGTTGAACTAGATTTCATGACCATGATGAGATTACACTCAAATGGGAAGAAAAATTACATCATTAGAGCTCAAGACATCCTGTAATCAATAACAAAAGTCTATAACAATATATTCATAAAAATATTTCAATAGAAAATGACCCAATATACATTTAAAATTATCTTTAATGATTAATGAGTTTCATTATAATAGAACAATCATTTATATCCCTACAATTTTAGATTGATCAGTTCTTTTTATATATTATCGCATATTTCCTAATGTGTGTGCTACTCTATTTTATCACTTTCACATGGTCTCATATACCTAACTAGAATATAATTGATATCTTATCAAGATTATTACACTTGTACTCCCATGGATAATAGTAGAATAGATCATGTGTGACCAATAATTTATTTTCCCATGGATAATAGTGATAGAGGTGATGTGTGACGTGTTTGTTTTAAACATAGACATATATTTTTTGAATAGGTCAGGTGTGTCATGGATGGTTTGTAAACTATTATAAAACCCAATTCAATTTGTCAATAAACATGATTATTTTATATAAACTTCTTAGAGTAAGGTGATACCCAGGTAGAGAGGTATTTTTCTCAACCTGATATTGAACCTCTTATTCCAAATTTCCCCTTTATATTACTGATTATTTTATTTCTTATTTTAAAACTGATATTGTTTTAAACTATAAAAAAACTAATAGATATATAGCTAATCATTGTTGGTGTTTTTATAAAATCTTAATTAAGTAAATTGATTTTAATGGACTATGTAATGTTATATATTACTTACCAAAGAACTAATAAATCTTTTATGAACCGTTAAAATAGTAAAATCTTTTAACATTCTACTATATTGATTAACTAGGAAATATTAATTTAATTGGGTGATTTAAACGCTATAATTTATAAAAAAAATTTAATTGGGTACTCAATTCACCCCCCCCCCCCCCCACCCCATGAGATACTCACCCTATCCAATATTTGGTGTCAAAGGATTCATTTCTTTGGTATTGAAGTTTTCAAATATTTTTATATGTGATTTTAGTCAAGCTTTAAAGATCAAAAATTAATATTAGTTCTAAATTTAGTTCTTTAAATGGATTCTATAAAGGATGGTTCTTCTACAAACATAACTCCATTCCTTAAAGGAAACAATTATGCTCAATGGAAAATTAATATTATATTGCATATAGAAAGAATGAGATTTTATATTGGGTATTCTATAGAATATGGACATGTTACACCTTATACTACTAGAAAATTTTAGGATGAAACTACTAAGATTTCATTCCATGGTAATTTCAATGTAATGAATTCCCTATACTATGCACTAGGAGATGATTATTTTAACAAAATTTTGGCATGCAAAAATGATTTTGATATTTGGGATAGTTTTTTTGTATCCCATGAATTAATAAAAAATGTCAAGGATATGCAGTTTAACACTTATAATATTTAATATGATCACTTTAAAATGAGGCCTAATGAACCTATTTATAATATTTACCATAGTTTTTTTGAAATTTTAAATACACTGACCTCTCTTCTAAATCTCGTTTCTACCAAGGATCAAATCAGAAAGCTATTAATATGCCTACTATAAAGATGGAGAGGAACATATTTTTAAATCAAGTGAATAATATAGCATAATTAAACTAAATATCAAGCAGTTTATTGAAAATCATATATTGTATGAATAATAGATAATGGAAAATTTTGAAGAATATGAAGAACCTAAAAGAAAGTCCGTAGCCTTCAAAACTACTACATCTAAATAGAATGAAAAAAAAAAAAGAAAAATAAAAAAACAAAATTATAGTTCAATTCATAGTGAATTCACTCCTAATAGTGGTGGGGAGATGGATCATATAGATAGAATGTATAAGAATTTTTATGGGAACGATATGTTTTTCATAAAACCAAACTACATATAAAAATATTATGCAAGTGGAAGTAGGAAGAAAGACTATAAGAAATACTGGAAGAGGGATGACAATCCAAAAGAATTTTCCTTCTATGAGTGTAAGTGGAAAGGACATATAAATTTATACTATCCAAAGATTAAGTATAAAAAAGAAATATACTAAAAATAATATAAGACACAAAAGGATATGAAATCCACCTTTTGTGAATTGGGTGATATGTCCAGTTAATCAGATTCTTCACCTGAAAAAAAGTCTGATAGAGCAAATATGTGTTTCATGACAAACATCTTTAAGGTACCTGCTTTATCTAATTTATCTTTTGAATATGATGTTTCATAGGAGAAAAAATTTTATGATTCTAAAAATAAACAAAATAGAGATGATTATATATATAATGAATAATTATTTGAATACTGAAACATGTTATAAGATACCTTCAATGACAATAACGCTAAATTCAACGTTTTAATAAAAATCACAGTTTATCTACAAATATGAATTCCGACCTGCCTATTAGAAAAGATAAAAATTATGAACATAACAAAGAGAATACTAAACTAAAAATTTAAAACAAGAAATAAAATAAAGAACTAGAAATTTTATAAATGGTAGTGAGAATATTATTGAGATTTTATGTTAGGAATTTGCAGTTAAGTATATTCTAGGCATTGGATACTAATCTAGAAAGAGGAAATTAACAAAAAAATACTTTTGTTTCTATGTCCAAACACGAATGTTCTACAACCAATTATTTCTCTATGGTATATAATAACGTCATTATATATAAACGTTTGTGATCTATTTACAGAAAACACATTAAGAAAATATGGGTTCTCAAATCCTTTATTACTAATATTGTTGGACCCAAAAAAATTTGGGTACTAAAGTCATTTCTTGCATAAATTTTTTTTGTCTAAAACCTATTAGAATATCTCTTATAAAAGTATATTGTACTTCGATAGTGGAAGAAAAATACATATGATATGATATTATTTATTCTTTAATGGCTTAATTAATATTGATGGTGCTTCTGTCACCTTTTGTGAAAACAAAAAATGAAAAATCATCTGTGAAGGCCAAATCAGTAACCATGATTCAGTTTTAATTTATAAAGATGTATATGTTGATTGTGTAAAATATAAAATTCATTGTATTTCACAGTTATGTTATGATGGAATTTATGTTAATTTTGAGAATTATGCTTTCAATTGTTTTTATTCTTGAAATGTTTTATTATTTACAACTATATATTTTTTATTTCAGCTATTTAGTTTCTCAAAAAAATAATGATTATGTGCCTTTCAAAAAGAATCATGGCATTGGAATAAGAGACAAGGCTATTGTGACATTCACTGAATTTAGAATATAATTAATAAAGGGTTAGTTAGGGATATACCTAAGAATGAGTTCCCAATTGATAAAGTCTATAACCACTATCCAAAAGGTTAAAAACATAAACATTCATTTAAATTAAATAATGAAGTGTCCAATTCTCAACCTCTCGAGTTAGTTCACATTAATTTATTTGGACCTTCTAGATTTTTTAACATAAATTGAAATAAAAATCTCTATGTTCTTCTAGATGATTTCTCTTAGTATACTTGGAAATTATTTCAAGATCACAAAATTAAATCACGCTCTATCTTTTCCAGGTATACTAAGATTGTAGAAAATCTTAGTCAACCTAGAATTAAAACTGTATTAAGGGAACAAGTTTAAGTGTTTAAAAAACAAGATTTTGAATATTTTTTCTCACAAAATGTCTATACTCATAACATCTCTAGTCTTAGGACGCCTCCTCAAAATATTGTTCTTTAAAGGAGAAATATAACATTAGACGAGATATCTCAGACAATGTTGAATGAGTAGGACGAACCTATCTATTTTTTGGCAAAAGCTGTCAATACAACATGTTATATAAAAAATAGAGTCATTATCAGACATATACATAAGAATAACCATTAGGAACTATAGAGTAATATAAAACCTATGATTAATTACTTTAATGAATTTGGATGAAAATTATTTATTCATAACACAGAGGATAATCTTTTAAAAATTTCCTCCAAAAGTGATGATGAAATTTTGATGGGTAATTAAATCTCTAGAAATTCTTATATAGTGTTTAATAAGAATTACAAATCTATAGAAGAATCATTTCACGTAAAATTTGATGATAACTATCTATATAATAATAAGAATACCCTATAAAACCATGAGAGTGATTTATCTCCTCTGAATCTAAATTGTAAACCTTTAGACTATGTTCTCAAATAGTTATTAAAACCCTAATATTACGAATAATTTCTAAAACACTCAAAACATTAACCTAAACATCTAGAAGTCTACAGTATTTGATTTTCTATAGCTCATAAAACCCATAAGTGTCACCTTTTGATGATATTATTGGAGACCTAGATATATGAACACAAACTAGAGAATAATTTGGAAATTAATTTTACATTAAGATTTCTTATCTCAAGTTGAACATAAGAATATAAATGAAGCTAAGAATTATAAATTTCGGGTAATATCCCTAAAATAATAATTATATAAATTTTAAACAAACAATGTTTGGGAAAATTTATATAGACTTAAGGACACTATGACTATTGAAACTAAATGGGTTCTTAAGAAAAGGGTGGATGAGTCAGGAACAACAATTTGAAACAATGCTAGACTTGTTTAACAATGGTAATGTCAACAAGAAGGAATTGATTACAAAGAAACCATTGAACTAGTAGCTATAAATTAGTCCATAATAAACCATTTTTTCTATATAGATCATTTATATTTAATTATTTATCAAATTGATGTCAATATTTTATTTATGAATGGTTTTATAGTTGATGATGTTTTTGAATAACTACACCTACTTTTCAAGAACCACATTTTTTAAATAATGTTTTTAAATTAACTAAAGCATTAATTGGTTTAAAAAATTCTCCTAGAGATTTGTACGATAATATTTATGATTTTCTTATTTCAAAAGAATTATCAAAAGGTATAGCTGATCATAGTCTTTTCAGAAAATATATTTCAAAATATGTTTTAGTAGTTAAATTCTATACAAATGATATTATTTTTGGTTCTTTAATAAATTATCATTGTAATAATTTTTCTGAAATGTTATAAATTGAATTTGAAATAAGTTCATTGGGTTATACCAAAATGATTCTTGATTTTCAAATCATTGGAAAAATAAGGAATTATTTTAAATAAAATTTATTATAAAATAGTATCATTAAATTTTTTTTAACTTGGATAGAACTAAGATAAGTAATACTCCAATTAGTACCACATATAAGTTAGATCTTAATGATGTTTGGAAACCAATGGATCAAACCAATTACATAGGTATGATTGGTAGTCTAATCTACTGGAATACTTTTCAACTTGATATTATGTTTAGTGTGTGTATGTGTGCTTGATTTCCAGACAATACAAAATATTCACACATAAATGATGTTAAATGAATTTTAAAATACCTCAACTATAAAACCAATTTTTCATTATTTTACCCTAGAAGACTATAAACTTATTTAGTGAGTTATTATGATGCTGATTTTGGTGTATGTAAAATAGATAGAAAAATAACTTTTGGAACATGTCACATTTTATGAAAATATATAGTTTAATGGGGTGTTAGAAATATTTTTTTTTTTCATTTTCTACTACAGAAGATGAATACATATTTTTTAGGTTGTTATCACAAAAAAAATTCGTATGACACAAAATTTACATGACTATTGATATAAATTTAGAAATGTTCCCATAAATTTTGACCATGCAAGAAAAAAAATCCAAGAATATTGTATCACATTCTAGGAACATGAACAGTGATATAAGAAATCACTTTTTGAGAGACCATTTTCAAAAATTTTATATCACTCTTGAGTTTATCATCACAGAACATCAGTTATATAATATATTATCAAGGCAATTATATTATAATATAATAAACTATATGAAACTTGAATTATGAATGATTATTTTTGGTTATGTGTAATTTTATATGACACACCTTTGGGTTACCAACCATTGGTTGACACACTGTTAGGTGAAATTCCATTGGGTGACACGTCATTAGGTGGGAAGATGTTGGATGACACATCGTTGGGTGACACACGGTTGGGTGAAACACCGTTGGGTGACACAATGTTTGGTGGAACGTAGCTGGGTGACACACCATTGTGTTTATCTCACCATTGTAGTTGTCTCACCATTGTGATGTCTCGCCATCGTGGTCGAAACACGACTTTAATTTACACACCATTAGTCATTCATGCCTTTGATAATATTTCTACTTCTAATGTTTTTTAACAACCTGTTTATTTTTTTCCGGTTTATGTTAATTTGTATAACCCAATATGTTATTTTTCTAAGATTTTAAATTCAATTTTAAATATTATTACTATTTTTTTAAACCTAAATCCCAAATGATACAAAGAAATAACTATGTTGACTTCCAACACACCTTTTTTCCACCACGATACTCTCAATTCTCGAGTGTCCACTCTTCTCGCAAGATTCACCTACCATTAACTTTGACCAAGATTACCAGATTGAACTAATCAGCATCCCAAGTATGAATCACCCAAGAAAGTCTTTTCAATACAATTTGGAATCATATTAGAAGAAAAAAAGGTTAACCATGTGTTTCCTCTCTAGTTTCACCAGTTAACCCAAAGCATGAAAACATAGTCATAGTAGTTTAATGGTAAATTAAATAAATTTTGGTTGTTTTCAAGTATGTCACTTGTATTTAAATTTCTACAGAACCAAGGATAGATAGATTTGTTTCCTAAAATGAGAGACCTTTATATCATAGGTTGGTGGATCTATTCCACCAGTATCGTGAGATTATATTTAATAATGAAGAAGATTTCTGGATGAGATCCCTAATAAATGCCCCAAAAGATGTGTTTTCATAAAAACATTGGGCTGGGTGTTTAATTGTACCCCATAAAGGAATTTATTATGATTATCAAGGAATTGATTTTAAAGAAAATGTATTTTTATATGAGGATTCTATTGGTTAACATACTGGTAATGAATTAACCAGAAGACCTATTGTCTCATAGTTATATAGGGAGTATATTTTGTTGTTTAGGTTCATACAACACATGATATACCCCTTGAAAGGTGGATTTTACACCTTGATATACCAAGAATACTACCATATTTTTATTATAAAATGAGGTCATAGAATAAATCTATGTATGTATCTTATAGTGCATATGTCTTATATGATAAATACAACTTTGAGGTCTAACTCTTTGATCTATCCAATGAATTACATGGTTGAAAATTTCAAATTATTAGCTGAAATTTTGACGATGACACCGGTTACTCGAGATTTTAAAGTACAAGAAAAAAAATTTAATGATATGACTATTTTTTGAGTAAATTTATGATGGATAAGGGTGATTTTAAGACTACAAAGGAACATTGTGGTCAGATTTTAATGGATCTTATAATCTTAATGAATCAATTTCTTCATGTCCATGGTACTATAGTTATTACTCTGGGATCCATTCCTATTACCCCATAAGACTCTTCTTGGCTAAGGGATGTTGAGATCCTTCAATACCTCTACCTTCCCAGTTTTATTCATTACCACTTTATCCTTTACAAGCAATAGAGTAACTCAAATTGGTTGTTTTTCTCACGAAACAACCCTCACGAGCTATAGATGGAACACCCACAAGTGTTCAATATATATTTCATGTAGCTCCTCCTGCATCTACTACTGCTGATCCTACCTATGATCCTAATAAATCTAGGAATAAACAAAAAGAACTGGTGGAACCCTATAAAAAATATTTAATTTTCTAATTGTCTTATAGAATATTTCTTCAATGTTACGTGGTTTGTAATAAAAATTTTAACATTTTTTTGAATGCCTTTGGTAACTCTTATTCTATTATTCCTCGTTGTTTTTACTTCTTTTACTATATTTTTCCTACCAGTATTTACCTTCTTGATAATCCCAATAGGAGTAGAAGATACCTATATGGAATTTCTTTCTGATCACATTCTTCTTATTCTGGTGATTTTTCATTTGATACTCTTTATTTTTGAAATTTTTACTTTGATACATGATAATTATCTTTTTTTATAATTTTTTATATTTTATACCATATACACATACTATGACTGATAATTTGTGATTTATTTTTTTATCTTACCTTTGATATAATATTTTATATTTTTGATACATTTTATGACATGATTTGTGATCATTAATAAGGGTGGGATTGTTGACCTCATGGGTATATTGCAGATATCCATTTTTTAGTGATCAAAACATCATGATTCTAATTATAATAATGAATTTCATGTTTTAGATAATTATTTCAAATATTGAAGTAGGTGATGATGTTGACTAAGTATGATTCATCACCAGTTACTACTAAGGTTGAGTCACCATTGAGGTTGTGACTCTATCAACATATCACACCACCAAAAAAGGACTCACCGATAGGATATCACACCATCAAATATGAATAACCATTAACATGATTCACCATCTATATTGAAACACTTCCATGTATAAGACAGTATCATATGACACACTGCCAAAGTATAAAATCCTTAATGAATGAAACGCCCTCAGTTTGGCCTACCATCAGAAAGAGGCACCATCAACCAAAAAACGCTAGTAATGAATTTTGGCTATGTAAAGGAACCGATAAACTAAGACACTGATACTGTCACACCACCAAGATGAGACATAATTATCCTAAGACACCATCTTCCTGAGACACCACTAGAATGAGACACTTCCAGACTCAGATACACCACCAGTATTGGTTCAGCATTCCAGGATTCACTGCCACTATTTCTTACATAGATTTTAATTATAGATATTATTGAAACTAATACCAATATTATTTTAATAATTATCTCTTAAATTTTGGATAAATTGAATTGAAAATAATTTCAGATATGCCTTTTGAGTAAGTAGATTATTTAGATTCATGTGGATATTCATCCTACTATTGTCAAAAAAAATGATGTAGAATCCATCGCTCCATGTATAAGAAAAAAAATGAGAGCTCTATCTTAGTGAACTTGACCATTGAGATGAACCTAATTACAAGAACATGAAGATATTACACTTGATTGGGAAGAAAAATCACATCATTAAATCTCAAGGAATCCTATAGTCATGAACAAGAGTCTCTGACTCTCTTTTCTTCTGATGATTTCAAGAGAACATAACCCAAGATGAATTTCCAATTAATCTCCAAGAGCCATGAGCAACACTCTAATAGAGTGAGAATTTATATCACTACACTTCTAGATTGATCAATTCTATTTACTTATTATTATATATTTTTTAGTGTCTGTGATACTATATTTTATCACATAGACAATGTCTCCCATGCTTAAATGGAATATACTTGATATCTTCTCAACCTTATTACACTTGTACTCTCATGAATAATAGTCGAATTGGTCATACATGACCTGTTATTTATTTATCCATAGAGATTAGTGGTAGTGGTCATGTGTGAACTATTTAATTTATACGTGCACGTATAACAATAGAATAGGTTGTGTGTAACCTAGATAGTTTGTCAATTATTGTAAAACCCAATACAGGTTTGGGATAAATTTGTGTTTTTTGTATAAACTTCTCAATGGTAGGTGATCACTATTTGGAGAGAACCATGTCTTCAACTTGACACTGAACACGTTGTTTAAAATTTCCACTATGTGTTCCTGTTAACATTATTTATTCTTTTAAAACTTATATTATTTTAAACTATAAACAAAAACTAATTCTTTGATAGTTAATCATTATTATTTTTTAAATATTATTTTAATTATATAAATTGATTTCTAAGAAATGTGTAATATTTTATATTACTTTCTATAGAACTAATAAATAATTGAAAATCCTTTGAATTATGATAACTTATATAGTTCTTCTATATTGATTAACTGGTCTATTTTAAATTAATTGGGGGATTTTGAATTAAAAAAATTTAACAGATATTTTTATTTGGTACTCAATTCACCCCCACCCACTTTTTTGATACTCACTTGGACCATCAGAATTCATTTGTGGGTATTATGAATCAAATTTACTAGTGTGGTAAGAGATTTATGTTACAATATCATTTTTATCAATATTATTTATGATTATTCTTTCAATAATGAAATATTATAATATATATCTATAAAAACACGTGAACATTTTTCTCTTATGTCTATTTCATTATAATTTATTATTTTCCTTCATTTTCTCTCTCTTCATGTAGTCAATATTTTAAAAAAAAAAAATTTTGAAAAATATGTCTTTTTATCGAAAACCCTTTTTATCTAAAAACATGTTTTATAAAAAAAATGTTTTTAACAATTTTAATATTATTTATAAAATAAGTTGTTCTATTTTTCCAATTTTTAAAAATGTTTTTAATGGAATATTTAGGTTTTTTCTAAAGAAATGCATGTTTAGATGTTTTCAAAAATATGAAAGGATATTTTTTATGTGTGTAACATTAATAAAATTCCCATATCAGGACCATTATTTTCATTGATGATTATTTTATGATTTTAAAAAGTTATTTTCAAGAAAAATGATATTCAGATTGTATTTTTGTTTTGAAAAAGTTTTTTTCAATGTAGAAATTTTATTTTCCTGAAAAATGTTCCTTGTGATCTTTTAAAATAATATTCCTCTTAAGATAACACCATGTAATAGTACTTATAATTTACGGGGTTGATGATCTAAGGTTAAAATTATTATTCTTTATTTGGAAGGTTTACGTATATCATGAATAGATGTTTATGTTTCACATTTGATTCCCACTAGTTATGCTATGATAGATTGTTTTTATGAAACTCATTTCTTTTCAGGGGTTCTGATTTGATGAATGTATTATGAAGACTATTTATTTTCATGGGTTCTGATATGATGAATGTTTTATGATATTGTGGTACACCTATGTATATTTTTTAAAATGTGATAGTGGTAATGTTATAACCACGTAGGGGGGGTTACATTATAACCAATGATGAGTGGGACCTATATCTCCCTCAAATGCATTGGGTAAAGATGGGTAGCTCATGAGTAAATTTTTTATGTGAGGACCTAATTATGTTTTCAAAATGTTATACATGAACCTAATTACATGTTAAAAATGTTATTCATAAACCCAGTTACATGCTCAGAATATAATATGTGAACCTGATTACATGTTCACAATGTTAGGTTCTGAGATGTTTTTCATGTTCATAATGTTATGTTTAGACCTATTTTGATATCCATAAGTATAAGTGATGGGCTAATTTAATTTCCTTAAATTAATGAGTCGACCATTTTCTATTAAAACACGTTTTCAATGTCAAAATCTGATGTGTATGCTATAATTCACTGTCTTATGCTAGTATTTTTTTTCTTATGGACCATGTTCCTTGATTTCATTATGATTCATATCCTATGAACATCAAATATTTATTTCATGACTCAGTATTATGATCTTTTCTATAAAGGGTATGGATTCTAAAAAGTGATGAACATGTTATCATGCACATGTACTCATTTTATTCTTACATATCTCTCTTTTTGTCCATATTGGGAATCTAATATTACCCTTTCTTCTTTTTCATTTCCAAAAGTTATTAAGAATTGTTTTTAGTAGGATTACTAAAGGGGAATATATTTATCTGAGACCTTGAATATCCTTCAAGAATTATGTATTTTTTCCAAGGTTCCAAAGGGACTAAAATATTATAGTCCTTAGGCATGTGTTTCTGTAATATAATGAATATTCATCTAAAAATATGTAATATCAATATATGAGAATCCTGAGGCTCTATAAGATTCATTAACAAGCTTAAAATAATATAGAATAATAGGATCACTCATAATGTGAAGAGTGATATCCCTGTCCCAAGAATTAATTTTTGGATTTATATAAGGATAACAAATCCATGCCCTCTATATCATCAAACTCTACTAAAGAATGTATGATAAGATTTCATTGAAGGTCTGTTCAACAAATATTGATCGATGTGGATTTATATATATGGGATGCAATAACATGTTCATTTTGTATCATGGATATCATAACCCCCTTGTTATGAGGTGGTGTTTGAATATATCAACTAAAATTTTAATAAATGAAAGAATTTATAGAAATTGAATCAAAATGTAAGTTAAGTATTCCTAAAGAAATAACCATTGTAAAGGTCTCTACATAATTATCAGGATCCGCCTCAGCAGTAGTTATAGCATATACCCTTCTTTCCTCTCTAGGAATTAGAGGATGTTGTAATTTATTTTCTTTAGAAACCATTTCCTTAGGGAATATTTTTTCATAATTTTTGTGTTCCTTGTAGTTAAAACACTATTCTATAGGTTGAGTGTTGATCTGAGACTGTGTTTCTCTCTCTCTATAAGTTGGTTTCTTCATTTACCTTCAATACTAATTATCCTGAGGCCCCTTTTTTCGACATTTGACACATAACATGGTTCCATTTAGAAATCATCTTTGAATACTTATTCTCTTAGTTTTTAAATGAATGACGTTTTTATTTCATTCCTTAGTGAAACTTATCTATTAATACTCCCAATGTAATCTGTATTTTATGATTTTTTATCTATATCACTACAAGACCATTGAGAGTCTCTAATATCTATCTCAACCTTAAGGTAATAATTGACAATATATTCATAGTTGTAAAAGTTTCAAGTCTATATGGTTTTTTTGTAGATTTATATTTCATCTACTAAAGGGTTCCATATTAATTTTAGTTTTCATGACAATGTCAAAAAAAATATGTGGAAGCCTTGTGTTGTTTGACCTGTATGGCCTAATAAACTGAAATTAATTTTTTTAGTTTGAGGAACTCCCTATCCATTTTAAGATATGGATTTCAGGGTAATGATTTATTAAAACATATTTTCATTAATCCTTCACATTCTATAGAGTACATATCATCTTTGTACATCGTGTTCCTAATCATGTTCCTTTATTGATCAACTTCTCCTTCATGATGTTAGACATCTGATATGAATTTCTCTTATACTAAGAATTAGAGAATAAGATATAAGTTCTAAAGGGATTTAATTAATTTTTCTTATTTTATGGGTTTATATAATCCACTATTGGTAGGAGGAATTATTCATATAAAGGAATCTCCCACAAAATTATCCTTCTTGGAAGACGGAGGGTGTTCCACATGATTCGTGTATTATTAATATGATATGTAAACCAAGAAAATATTTCCATGACGTTCCCATTCCACAATCCTATATGGTTATACATATCATTATGTAAATCATCACAAAAACTATCACGTAATTTATTGGCATGGTTTTTCATATTTCCCACTATTAACTAAAATAATGGAAATATTGGATGTGAATACTCAAAATAACAATAATATAAAACGAAAACTTTGAAGATAGATGAAAAAATTAATAAATTACACATAAAAAATAACTTATTATTATCTATGTTTTCAATCTATTTTATCCATTATAATTTAACAATTAGGTTTTCCAAGCTAGCAATTTTTTCAAATCCTTCATAACGGTTCTTAATGAGTTTGTACATTTTCAATGCACATCCCCTAGGTGGGTAAAAATATGTGTGAAAAATTGAATGTTTTTCATGGACTAGGTGAATATTAAAATCAAATCCCAATGTTCCTTTTTTGGGGTTATTACCCCTTGGTATAACTAATCCAGAGCCACATCCCCTTGTAGTATCTAAACAAGGATGTAATTTCATGGAAACCATTCACCCTATACTTCAAAAAAATTACAAAATATTCTCAAATACTTAGACATATCCCTAGGGTTCACAATAAATTATTCTCTCCCAAATCCCAAAAAATAACTAGACTATCCTATGAGATCAAAAATAGTGACCAATTCCATTTACAAATATTTTTTTATGATTTTTATCATAAATATCCATTAAATACAACCAAATGTTCAAAAGGCTTAGTGTATTTGAAATACTTGGAACATAAAATAATAATGTTAATCCAAAATAAGAATTCATAATTTTAATATCTATAATGAACCCCTAAATCCATTTGAGTTCCTAAAACTGTATTGGATAACCTGGGAAATTCATAAATTAAATGGGTGAGGTATAAAGCCTAGTAAAAGAATAAACATAATAGAGAGGTATAATATATCTACCAAAATTCATAGTAAGATATCATAAAGAAGATTATATCATGAATAATAATATGGTTTCCTAACATGAATATCATATAATCAAAAGATCATGGAATCATTGGAAGGTGGAAACCACAAAAACCTGGACATCCCCATAAGCTAAGGCTAACCACCAAGACAAAATCACATTGTGGATAGAGTCACATAATAGATTAGGTACACTATAAAATCCCATACATAATGTCTCATTAGAAAAAAGAAATTATCCAATTCATCATAGTGTTATATGGGTGCCCCCAAGATAACATTTCCATGCTTATGTGAGCTACAAAAGGGAATCAATCATAAAGAATAAACATAAGGCATTTCAGAAATGAACCTATAAAATGTATTAACTCATACAAGTAAGGTAGAATAAGATTTTTTATATATTTATGCAATGTATATTCATAATTTTAATTCATTCAAAATCATCAAATAGATAAAGAGAAAAAGTTATTTCAAAATAGAAAGTCTTAACTTTCAGAAATACGGTGGTTCCGAGAGATCCCATACGTTATGTTGCAGAATTATTCTTTACAAGAAATTGAAATCCTAGATAATAAAATTATATTCATTAATTACTTTATTAAATATCTTTTACCACTAAAATTTATATTATATAATTTTATTATGTTTATTTATAACCATTTAAATGTGATATATGGTTTAATTTTTTAGTTATAAGGGCGTTGCTTTCATGGTTCCCTGGTCGGATCACTTGAGGAAAATTATTGATGTTTCTTTCATAAAGGACTACAAAAAAATTAAATTAAATTTTAATCATATAATTCCATAAATTTAATTTGCCTCAATTATCCCTTTATGTTCTAACTTAGTGATGATTATTTCAGTAAAAACATCAATGTTAATCGGTTAGTTTATTTAGGAGGTTTTAACGACCATCAAAAACTAAATGATTTTCCTTTTATTAAATGATTATTAAAATAATAAATAAATTGATATAAATTATAAACTAATTATTATAATAATAGTTAACCATAGTAATATTTTTAAATGCTTCCTTGAAGGTGGTGTATAAAAATGAATTGTGATGTTCATGGACGTTGTGAATGAACCATATTGTAAACTTGTATTTGTTTTAGAATGAAATGGATAATAGAAGATGGATACTTCATTAAAAGAATAACATTACCATATTTTTATAATTATTTGTTTAATATTTCATGTTTTATTATATTGGAACGTATAATATATAAGATGAAAATAATTTTTAAGGAGATGGTTTTAGAATTTTGCCACTTGAATGTTGTCTTAATGAAAAACTCCTTATAGAACATTGGGATTAGATTTTATGGAAGATTATGTATTCTATGTATTTTGTTATATTTTTTAGTGGATAATTTGGAATAAATTTCTTAATCTGCAAGTCTTAGTTGGTGTGAGGTGAAAGGGAGGTTATTGGTGGTATTTATAAATGTAGGAGAGGATTATTTCAGAATATTACATTCATTAGTTTATTATTTTGGTAGAAGACTGTAAATAGTATATATTATTATAGCTATATAAAGTAAATATTTCATGTATGTTCTAAATATTGGGGTTTTACATCATCCAAGACTTATAAAGTCATATATTTATATTACAACATTTAAAAATATATTTTACCATATTTCCTTATTCACAAAAAAATAATCTATTTTAGAAAGGTATATAAAATTTAACCTAACCATTTTTAAATGTTTATATTCCCAAAATTAATTTCATTTTATAAAAATAAATTTCAAAATATGATAATTTTTATTTTTAAATAAAATTCATATGTATTAGAAAAATATTTGTGTTGATATAATTATTCATTTTCTTACCCATTGAAAAAATATTTATGGTCTCATAAAATTAAATTATCATTATAAGAAAAAATTAAAATTATTTATAAATATATTATATGAAGATAAAATTCTTTTTAAATTATTATACTTTTTATAAAATTAAAATTAATTTTTTTGTTTTATAAAAATTCAAACTATTACAATATCATTTTCAAAACATTTACTTATTTCTACAGTGAAATAAATATATCATACTTCCATATTACAAGATTCCTAAATTTTATTTTACAGTTATATATGTGATTATACAATTTTAGTGGTTAGGTCACTATTCCTAATGGTCAGATTACTATTCCAATGGTTAAGTTACTATTCCAACGGCAGAATTATTATTCTTATATTCATGTTACTATTAAAATGGTAAGATTTGTAACAGCTATATGGGTTCCATAATTTCTATAAATACCTCATATTTTATTTATTATTTATTCAATTATATGTCTCTCAAGGTTATACATTTTCATTTTCAAAACGCATATTGGATTACTAACATTCCTCTTCATTTCTATAGTGTTGTTTGAGAGTGATTATTCTGGGGGATCTAGATGATCTAATTTTTTCTATTATTATTTTATAACATTACATTTTTTCCCATTATAATACATTCAATTTTCTAGAATTATTTATTCTTTAAAATTAATATTCCAATGCAGTTGGTTTTATCATATGGTACATGTGCATTATAAAATATTATATTATTAAATATGACATAATTATATATTTATAAGGGAAACCCCATTGATAATTTTAGGTCAATACAAATGGCCACTAGGTCGGAATTCTCAGGTATGTCTCTGGATGGTTGAACTCCTCATCTATGATTTTACATTTCCTTATTTGAAATCCTCTGTTTATAGGCCTCTAAGTTACACCAATGATTATTAGGATAAACATGCATTAAATCCCCCATAATTATATAAAATGAATTTCCCATAACTAATGACAATCCAAATTCACGTGATGAATTGGTCGGTGGCTGAAAAAGAGGTATTTTCACATTTCATTAATATACGAGGCATGACCCATAAGTCACACTGTGAGTTATTGAATCTCTATATTTCAATGTATTTTTTTTTTCAAATTCTCAACTTAAGGCTTCAAGTTCATGGATCGAATGATATTTTTCACTATCCTTTGTATGTTTAATGTCTTTATGGATAGTGTTCACGGTGCTTCATAGTATAAATTAATTTTTTCTTTAATTTTTCACCATTAATTGGTCGTCGATATTTCAATTTCTTATCTCACCACTTATTATCATGGCTCAAAGTGTCTACATCTTCCCATATTTCCATATTTCACTTCAAATTATTTATGATATCAGAGAAATGTTGGTCTTTCCATAAAAACAGTGAACGAATGGAATTATGGAATCAATATAATATTAAATGAATAAATATGAAAGAAAAACAAATATTGAAACTCATTATAATATAAATGAAAACTAGATTTATCATATTCTAACTAGTAGAATGAGTTTAAGGAGGTACTATGAGGGGACTATACCCCCTATATTAGAGTGTACACTGATAAAATAAAGAACCAAGTCTAATTCAAAACCATAATAATCAGATTTCATAAATATATAGACTTCTAAAAAATTAATATGTATTTCGGGAAACATACCTGAAATCATACAAGATTGATCTCCCATTAAGAAAATCACATGTACAGGATGAAATGAACATTAGTAATTAAAAAATAAAATAATTTTTTTGAGGTTCTATGATAATCCCTAAACCTCACCTCACACTGAACTCCAACTCCCATTCGAGTTGCTCCATCTCTACCATGAACTTTTAGGGCACAACCCACCCTAAACCTGAAATAAGTTAGGGCCTGATCAGGTAACAAAGTGTAGTGTCTCCCCATGAAGTGTGTGAGTATATAACTCAGTAGGGAACGACAAACATAATCTTATAAAATACTATCAATGTAGTGATATTTTCATGTTACATGCTTATAATTGATTAATAAACTGTTGCAATAAATAAAAAAACCACCAACAATAACTACTTTTTCCTAATTCCATAATGTCATTTATAATGTCGTGTGAACTATACCAACCCATGTACTTTATACCAACTTATTTCCATCATTAGACATGCTACCCCGATTTACCATACCTTCTTTATCCAGTGTCATGTTTTCTCTAAGCTTTTCATGATGACCATGCCTCCCAATAATTGATCTAAGTCCCTCTTTTATATAGTGTAGTCTCAAGATTCTCCCCTATGGGATCTTTCATAGGTCGGAGAAAGACCATATGTATCCTAGACCAATGTAATACTCCTAAAAAAGTTCATCCTAATATATTGGATCAACCCTTGAACCAAACATACGAATTCCCTGCTATATTATCACATACCTCTCCTATGGGGTTTTTCTCAGCCATGGACACAGCCCAAATGTATCATAATCCTCACCTATGTGAGTTTTCTCAACCATGTATCACATATCAAAACACAACCACTGGGGTTTTTTCATATATATTAAGAAAATAACCCATGGGTGTATACCAAGTAAATAATAAATAAATGATATAATATGGTTGGTCAAATTCATAAACCTTCCATTTTCATTCATATCCCACAACACCAACTCATAATTAGTGTATCATTTAGGTATCTACCATGGGCCCCTAGTTCACTATATAGATGAAGGCACTCCAATATGGTCTTCAATATCATCCCAAGTCACTTAGACCATAACTTATATCTTAGAGGATGTCACGCCCCTAAACAAGGTCCTACTCACATCACATCCTCATAAGCCTCATAGGTAAGCCTCACCAAGGTTAGTATCGAGAGATAGATTAAGACATATATATGTCAATGGTCACTCCTGGTGGTCATCTCAACCAACGTCTCTCTAATCTTCCCATAAAATATCTACATGGTCCAAGCATGTCTCAAGGGTCCCACCTGGCCTACTAGGGTAGTCTATCTCAGGTCAGTCGCACCCTCTCATGGAAGTGCCTATAAATATGTGTATCTTCTTCATCCAGGCCTCATCAACTTGTGGCCATAGATTCAATCCATTTCCCAAGGTTTTTAGTGGCCTTCTCTCTTTACTGATTTGAACCCAAGTGTTTACATAATTTAAAAAAACTCAATTTAATTATCAATTAATTTTAATTAACCTGGTTATTTAAATTAACCATTCATTATAAACAAAACTAGTCATTACCTTAGGTGGCAAGACCAAATGTTACACACAAAATAAATAAAATAAAATATATCCATAGCTTATGTATCAGGATAACCTACAATATTTGTTGATTTTTTAATTTATTTTATAATGGGATGGCAGCTATGCCAAGGCCCATTGAGCCCCATCCATGCTCATATAAACTCTCACCGACCATCACTCATCCTTGGAATGCCCTAAATCGAATAATATTACATTTAATTTAATATATTATTATCATTTTTAATTAAATAATTAATTAAAAATAATTTAATTTAATTAATTTATGCACATAATAATCAACAAAAAACTCACGAAGAAGCCTCATTGCCTCAGAACCATGACCATATGATCGAAAAAAACCTACAACATATCCCCATATTTATCTAGATCCAAAACCTTAAAAAACATGAAAAAATTGTTTTTAATTTAATTTAATTAATATAAAAATATAATAAAAATATTCACAATTATATACCTTCATGAAGTGGCATGTGAAAAAATGAATATTTAATCCCAAGTTATCTTATTCCTAGATAGAGTATAATCCCCTTCATTCTCATCCAATTCCAGCATGCTCCAGTGGAATCAAAGATAAATCCCTAGTTGGAATATTGGGAATCTTAGAGAGGGATAAGAAGGATTAGGTTCCAAATAAGTGATTTATGTCATAAAATTATCTATCAAAGAAATGAAAAGAAAATTTTTTATCAAGGGGGAGATGAAGGAATGGTAGGAGGCCCTAAAACCAGGATCACATATAGTGAGGGAGAAAGGGGGAATCCCCTTAAAAACTCAAGGGGAAAATGTATCATTTTCCACCAAAAAAGACCCATTATAAAGTTGTTGTATACTTAGTGGATGCATCACCACTGATACAACCACTGACTAACTTGTCTAGGGACACTAGCTAGCCAGTGGCACCTATAGGTGTTAATGACAAGATCAATGGTAGTTGGTGGCCTCCCATAGGTTGGATGAGGGTTTCAAAATATATCTTTTACCACCCTGTCCAACCTCCATTGCTTCCTAAGCCCTCTGGAAACCTCTAAATCATTATTCCTATTAAAAAAATCCACTTTCAGGTGTCCAATCATTCAAAATAAATTTCTAAACCCTAACTCCTAAAACAAATCATTCACTATTAGAAAATTAAAAATCCTCCTAAAACATCAATTATCCCATAAAACCAGTATATTAAAATATCCCCAATATAACACTTCTCATCCCTCAGAAGTCTTAGTAGTGATTCACGCACATTTCCTAACCAGTTTTGTTCATAAATTCTCAATTAAACTATCATGTTCCACTCTAAGATTCCCAATTCACTCCATGGCCATATTTCCAACCTGAGGATCTCATCCTGCAGAAACATGGTCCATCACATGAAGTCCTTCCCAAAACATCGAGATGGATATCAATAATCTTTTTATAAACCAATACACCCCTGAGTCATCATACAATTGTTCACATGGCCTATATTTCATCCCACTATAAGGATTGGATCATGAAATCCATTTCTAAACCATGATTCATCCCCAACCATAGGGATTTATATTTAAATAATGTTTCATGTGGTACAACAGTATACTCAATATTATTTCCAATATACCACACCAGAATATACATGATCACTCCAATCAATATCCAATTCCCAGCTTCGTTCTTAATTCCAAAACAAATGTATGAGCAACCATAATATAAGATACACATGAGCATTTTGACTCTTCCTTGAGAAGCCTTGGATAAATCCTAGAATGTACCTATCATATCCTGAATGAAATATCTGATATTTATAATTTCTATATATATGTTGGGTCAAATTTCATAAGTTTCTTAAATATTTTTTTGATAACTACATTTCGTTCATAGTTTGAAAATTATTGGAAATTTAAATGTTTGGAGAAAAATGTTGTTGAAATCTACAATTGAAGATGATTCAAATCAAGAATGATCCATTCACAATGTGAAATTTGAGAGATAGTAAATTATGAATTATATAAAGGTTCCCATTTCAAATCTCTATCATCATTAGAGCTATGAATCCTTAAAATGAAGAAAAAATCACAATGTGAAAAAATTCTCCACATGACCTATATTGAAGCCTCAAAAAATTTCATAGTTGAAGAAAAATATTTGAAACAAGGAAAAATTGAGCTATTAATACATAAAATTTATATACACAACATTAAAAAAAATCACAACAAGAAATTATGTGATATCCCTACATTGGAAAAATATCATGCCAACTCAGGATGTGAATTACTATCATGTCATGAATTATTTCCCCTATTATTATCCAGGTGCCTCAAACTTTTGGGGGAGAATTGTTTTCACATTTATTTCAACCTTTTCATTATTTTCTGACTATAATTTGAAATAATTATACCTTTACACACTCTATTATGCCTGTGAATGAGTTTTTTTTCAATTCCAATTGTCATTGCATAGTGATTTCTCCCTTTTGAAGTAATGTTTTTTGAGTTTATCAACTTTTCGACAAATATTTCTATTTTCATGATATCTACTTATAATATTCTTTGTTCACACATGAAAACATACATTTTCATCATTCATGAATAATCTAATTTGGGTTAACAATTGATATTATGGGATAATGAACTCAAATAAATGTTTAATATGAACTCGTGTAACCTAATAAGTAAGAAATTAGATTAAGCAATCCATCTTGTCCCATAATTTTCCATGAACATGATCTTGGATATTGTGAATGATGTAATCTTATCAAATTTGAAAAAAATGAGTTATAAATAATGAAATAAATTAATTTTTTTGTCTAATGGTTTCACATAATTCACCAAGATTGATAATTTTATCTCGACTAAATATTATATTTTTCATTAGGTAAAATCAATTAATTTTATCAAAAGTGATTTAATGAACATTAAAAAACATTGTGGATGATTTTATTAGAATTAAATATGTTTTTACTAATGAAGTATAATGATAAAAATCACTAAAATTGATTCAATACCCATTCTTCTTATTTTCATTTTAGTAACTATTTAATTCAATACATTCACCAAAATTTCTATGAAGAGTTGACCATGGGTACCAATACTGAGGTATCAAAATCATTTTTCCTCTATGTTAGATTGACCTAATACTTCCCCTATATTATGAGACTTCATAGTAGTATTAGATGGGTATAATTTAAATATATAATTTTGATCTATCATTTGGGGAGGTAGTAATGACTATTGGCATGTCAAAATTTTGGCATCATTTCCAGGGATACATGGTGATTCTCAAGAGAAAACTATATACTGCTTCACATCATCTTTAATTTTTCATTTTTCCACATGTTTTCATATTTCTATTGTGGTGGATTACCAATGCATGATAAAAGGTCCCAAGACTCATTCATGGGTACTTGAATCTTTATAATTGCTGGAGTTTGTCCCTAAAATCGAAAGATACTTATCCTTATGAATTCATTTAAACATTGTCAAACACAGTAAGCCCATTACTCAAAATCCCCCACCCCCAATGTTCTGCTCACTCAACAAGAATAAAATGTAACATTACTATTGTTTCCATAGATTACCATTATAGATAATAGATTTTCATCCATTGATAGTGTTGCACCTAACATCATTATCTTTTCTATCTATGAAAGAACCATTGAAATAAAACCCAACATTATTCAAATGTTTCAAAATATTTGATAGTTTAGTGGAATCTATAGTGTGGAACCAGATGGAAACTTCTTTGATTTCATTCATGAATGAAATAAATTCAGACACCAAGAGGTAACCACTAAAATAATCAAAATTAGGGTGATTCTATTTTACCTAAGAAACCGAGACAATGACTGGATAAAGATACAATAAATGATACTCATTACCACATTGGATGAAATAATTATAAAATATTTAGATAAATATTTTCCACATGTAATAAAATGGAAATTATGAAGCGAAATTCATATGTTCATCAAAATAGATGGTAAATATTTTTGTGAGGAATGGTAATTTTTTAATGAAATATTAAGAACGTGTCAACAAAAAAATCATAATGTTTTGATTAAATCTCAAATTTTTTAATATATATTGAAACATGTGTAAAGATTCATGGTTGATACCCTATCTTGGGAGATATGAGAATAAAAACACCATAAGATGGGTGGGGTTTTCTTTGATGAGATTTCTTACAATTCTAAAATATGGAAAAGTGTTCAAGAATTATCCAAATGTGTTATGAATCATGAATAATAAACTACCCACCATTCAACTCAAATATGAGGTATTACCATGAATTTGGTATATTTCTATTACTAGAATAAAAAGAACTATATCGTGATCCAATCATGGAAATACAATCTTTTGAAATGTGTGGAGTACCAAACCCGTATTATGAGATTCATTTGGGTTTGAATGAAAACCAACCTTAGGATTTTAGTTAATTGAGTTACAGTCAATCATGTCATCAATATCAACAACCATAAAATTAATAAAGACTCATTCCACATCAGTTACTAGATAATAAAGGGTAATTCCAACAAAGAACATTCCAATATCACCAAAGAGATAACAGACCATATATACATCCCACTCAACCAAAATCCCCAAGAAAAATCTAACCATTTACCTCACCTAGGGCTCTGAAATTTCAACCTCAATAATAGATCCAATATCCCCCCTCTAAGAGAGTCTGAATCTCCCCAACCATAGAAACCCAATATTGATAAATTATTTCTTCATTCACTCAAAAATAATATCAATGGATGACCATGAAATAAAAATATAATAAAAATTAGAAATATTTCCTCTGAAAAATTGAATATTAGATTAAAAAAATTCCAACTCTCGCAGACAAACTATCTGGTATATTACATTGCAATACAAAGTAACGCACTTGAGAGGAGGCCATGGTTGTCATCCTATGAAGTTAGTTTATGTTAAAACAAAAAACAACTCACAATGGAAAGACACAAGATGAGTATATGTCCTTAATGCTAGAGGAGGAATTCTATGACATCACATCTGAAGAACAGAAAGAAAAAAAATTTACATAGAAAGGAAAATGATTGTATTTGTTAACAAGATGCGAGAAAGGATGAGAAATACGATCACAACCAAATCAAGTCACAAAATAAGAATAATATGTATCACTATAATTATAGATATTACTTCCTCTTACATTTCTCTGAAGGATATGACAAGATAAGACATAGGGTCAATATAATATGTTATTTTATGTGTTTAACGAAATACATATCAATATTCCCTTTACAGAGTTTATTTACCAAATATCATTGTATGATAGGTTTTTTAAATATTTCACTCTAAAAAGAATAAAATGTAATACTTCTATGTTATATACCTTAGAGAATATTGTTTGTTAATTTCTTAGAAGGAACATCCATGAAAAAAGATAGATCATAGAAGTTTATCTATCTCATGCACCATGGGAACCTACAATTTCCGTGGAATTATACAATATCAATTAATGTTTTGATTTAATACTAATAAAAATATTTTTATGATTAAGTATTGATGAACAGAATCCACAAAAAGAATAATTGGAACATATTGATAGATTAGTAAAGAAAAATCATGTAATTATTTATTATTTTTATTGATAGTTGGTTAATTTATTTTTCCAGATGACTTACTCATTCACTTTATAGAGGAGGAAGGAGATGCTACCATCATTTTGGGAAGATCATTTCTTGAAACTGGGATGGTTCTAATCAAAATAAATTAAGTATGGATCATTTTCCAAGTAGGGGAAGGGAAAGTTGAAATTGATTTAGAAAACGTAGCTAAAAATGTTAGAATTTGACTGAATGTCAAGCCATTTTTATGGATGAAAATTTTTCAAATCAAATAACAATACATAAGATAAAAAAATGAATAAGATGATATTATGGATCATTTTAATGAAATTTTATCTCAGAGAGATACATGGTCTCATGAGGAAGATTGAAACAATTATTAAAAGGAACTGTAATACATTGAACACCTGATAACAGACACCTACCCGGAGCTCACACCATAATTTATCAAAACAGCAATGTTTTAACTGAATCTAATATTGTGTACACCTAAGTATTACTTTTTTTAGGATCATATTATACTTACAGTCATCATATAATCATAATTAACTAATGAATAATATGAATAACTGTTGGAAGTCTTGAAGAGAAGAAAAAAATTGATATCCTAGTGTTTCATAAACATCAATAGAATAAACCCCTCAATTTTCCGGCATCAAATCATACATGATAAAGGATTAAAACCAACCATCCAACCTCAAATTAAACTTTATAAACCTGTGAAATATATTTTTCAAAATATGGTATCAATGATACTTTATATTGAAATTATATTTTTTATTTATAATAGTGAGTGGGTGATATATCATAAAGTAGTTCTAAAAAAGCATGTTTGATAGTGGTAAAGAACAATGATGAGAGGATGATACAAACTCAAAAAATCATGGGTTGTAAATTTTGATTAGATTATATAAATTTAAACATACCCATCGATAATGGTCACTATCCATTTCTATTTACAGTTCAAATGATGGATGGACTAGTCATGCTTGAGTTTTATTATTTTTTGAATGGCTATTCAATATATTACCCACTATCGATTTAGCCAAAATATTAGTCAAATATAACATTCAGATTTCCATATGGAAATATTATCTCTATAAGGATGTATTTTGGAATGTGTAATACACCATCAACATTCTCACGGTGTATCATACACATATTCCATGACATTGTAGAAGAATTTTTAGAAATATCCATTGATGAATTTTTAGTATATGGGAGATAATTTGAAATCTATTTTCACAACATAGATATCATAGTTATGTGATGTAATGAAAATTTACCAGTGATCAACTATGAATATTTTAGTTTTATGATGGAATGAGGCATCATTCAAGGAATAAAAATTTCAAATAATGGAATAGAATTTAATTCATATTAAATTAAATATAATTAACGAATTAAAAAACCCATAAATATGAACAAAATCAAGTGTTTCTTTCTCCATACCATATTTAATCAAAGGTTTATAAAATAATTTTCTATGATGTATCAACCATTGAAACATATTTTGAATAATGACATTCCATTTGAGTTTAATAAATACTTATATAATGATTTCTGTATCTTAAAACACTATATGGTGAAATCCATAATTGTCATATCACTTTATTGGGAAAAAACATTGATCTGATGTGTTTTGCAAGAACCGTCAATGCAGTTTGAGACAAATAATTTTTCATAATTTTAAAACTATTTAGTTTTCTAGTCTTAATATCAAAAATTCCAATTTAAATTACACAGTTATATAAAAAGTGATTATTTCAGTGGTGTTTATGTTTTCTAAATTCATTTAACACCTCATACTCTAAAAATTCATTCTGTATAATGACTATATAGCTTTGAAATGTCTCTTGGACAAAAAAAACATGTTGATACAAGACTGATCTGGTGGATTATTTCTTTACATGAGTTTTTTATTATGATCAAGGATACAGAGGGTTGAGAGAATGTTGTGGTTGGCTATTTGTTGAGAATTTAGTTATCAAATATTAATTAATATAGGGAGATGAAAATTATATATAACTACCCAGAATATTCATTTATTTATGTATATTTATAAGATCATCCATGGTTCGGTGATGTCTCAAATAACCTCTCCACTAGAAAACATTATCCACGGTTCTCCTACCAATAAATAGGGTAGTTATTAGCTAATAAATATCACAATTATTTTTATGAACCACTTATTTTCATGTAATGTGGTGATGGAATTATGTGATGATGTATACCAGAAGATTAAATGAACCTCATGTTGGAATTTTTTCATACATAACCCACTAGAGGACATCATGGGCCAAAACATACCATTTCAAAGATACTCAAAAAAGGATTCATTTTTCCAACAAACCTTTCTTATGTGATATAATTTTTTCAAATCCACAAATTTCAGAAATGTGTATGATAGATTTTAATGTGGAATGAAATTCAAAAAAACTCATTTCGAGTTTTATGTGTTTGATGTTTGGGGTATTGAATTTATGGTACCGTTCAATAATTCTATGGGAAATACATAAATTTTAGTGTGTGTTGAATATTTATTAAAATGGGTGGTGGTTGAATCTTCAATGCTAAATACAACTAAATATGAAATGACATTTTTGAATAAAAACATATTTTCTCAGTTTAGAATTCCCTGGATACTCATAAGTGGTCTTGTAATACATTTCTATAACCTCTTTATAAAGGGTATTTGTGATAAATATAGGGTATTTTACAACACATTCACCCCTTACCACATAAAAACTCGTAGGAAAGTTGATCCCTCAAATCATGAAATTGCGTATAATCTAGAGAAAAATCAATGTTTGTAGAAAATGTTGGAATGAAAAGATTGATGATACACTCTGAGAATACCGAATAACATTCAAAATGCCCATTATCATGACCTCATTCTGAATAGTTTATGGTAAACCTTTCAACTTATTTTCATAATTAGACCATCGTTCATTTTGGGCCATCATGAAAATCAACATGGATAGAAAACGCATGCAGAATATAGATCTCAATTTCAACTGAATGAGATAAAAGGGTTGAAAATAGATCCATATGAAAATTAAAATATCAACAAATAGAAACTTACGAAATGGAATTATCGATGGATGTCTCAAATACATTCAAGTCAATATAAAAAGAACTTAGCTTTAACTCATGATAAAAAAATTTTCTAGGAAAATTGTTTTCTAAATGGTTGAGACAATTTGATGTGATAAATGTATTCACTTATAGAGTGGTGGAAATCCAAAAAGGAATGGAACAAACATTCAAATTCAACAGGAATTGGATGAAATAGTACATGTAAACATTACAAGAGGGGTGCACCGTCTATCTAAAATTTGATATAAAATCTATAATGAAGTGTTTAGATCATGAATTTAAATGAATAACTAACTATGATGTGACCCAATTTTTTTAACATTAGTTTGATTAGTTTTTATAGTATATAATAATATAGAAAGGTGGGATGATGGATGTTTCTTACTCCTAAAAGAAAAAATTAGTCGTATAGGCCAATCCATGATGTGGACATAACATTCTAATTATGAGTTTTCATGGAGTTCTAATTTCAAAAAAATAATGATATCAATGAACCATTAACAAGATGAATAGTTTGAAAAAATTAAATTTTATTTCATAAATCATAATATCATGATGATTCTTCTTCTTCCCAATCACATCGTTAATCCAAATCCACTCCTTATTTCATATTCCAATTTTATTTTCACCATTTTTTCCAACATTCACTCCATTTCACATATCCCCCACTCTAATACATTTCATTTAATGACCTTAATTCTCATCCATGGTGCGTACTAATCATTGTACTGAGTGACCATCATCCAAACACCTAACCAAGCATGCTCCCAACCCCAAAAAACTATCTTCTATGAAACATCAGACTAGGGTTCCCCCACTTCCACTGGTCAACCCATAATATTACCATTTTCTATCCTCTATAAACTCTCATCTGCTACATAAAATATAAGAGGTTGTTTCTCCTACACCTATTCAACCCATTCTAATGTTTTCTGACCTATAATATTAGTTCGGTCTATCACATGTACTAGACAAACCAGTGTAGAGTAATAAAAAACATGATCTAGTAGTTCTGTAAAAGATTCATGTTTCTGAGGAACTCATAACGACCCTAACAGGGATACATCTATCATACATCATTGAGGTCTGTTAAGATAAATTTCAAGTGATTTTCCCAGAGTTCCTCTCTACCTTCGATCTAAATGTTATCCATGCATCATTTATATAGGGTTAATAGTAGGTGGATCTTCCTCTGAAGGATTTTTGTGTTTGACATAGCATTTACTTGTCATGCATTATTTCTTTTTCTACCTATAATTCATATATTTTGGACCCTAATAAGCATGAAACAATGAGGAACTATAAATGAAATTTATCATGAAAAACTATCTCATACTATACTTAAATGGTTATGATCACCCAATTGAGTGGAAAACTATTGAGGGTGGTCTATCATGGACTTCTCCATTCTTATCGTGCATGAGGATATTCCAATAGGGTTGTTCATAATTTAGAGTCCCTGCTTCATTCCACTATCATCGTCTCCCAAATTGTTGATAGGGCCCGCTAGTTTTCACTCAACTATGAATGGAAGGTCTGAAAGGCATGTGAAATACTCATGGTTGGAGGCTTTATCACACATCTAGTGAAACACCATTGGGTATTTCACTCTTCTCATCACCTTTCATCCTTGGGATCGATGGAGTCCATTTTTTGGGTCCAAATGCATAAGATAGGATTTCAATAAATGATTAGAAATTAGTATGAGTGGGATACCTATTATATGGACCAATTAGATGATAATGTCATTTCAAATTCCTCATCGACCTAAGTAGTCCCCCAGCTTCCACCACCCCCATAGTTTCCCCCAATTCCCATTCAGTACTACATCCTTATACCCCTAAGGATTGGTTACGTTACTATGGGGGGATCTATATTGTTTTCTAGAGAAACATTAAATTTATGGAGACCATATTTTTTCTTTTTGAAGATTTGAAATATATCTAATAATATTTTCAGATCTAGTTGATGAGATGATGTGTGATTTCAAGGCTTGTTGTTCGTAAGTTTAATTTTATAAAAATATTAAATATGTTTTATATCATGTATTTGTGGTTTTTCAAGAAAATAATTACTATTAAGAGGACTCTTGGATGGAGAATTGGATACCACTGTTTAATTTATAATGTGTGTGTCACCATAGGCATGACATTATGTTGGTCGATGTGTAATGTTCAGATAAAGAGACTATTGGTGGGTGTGTTAAATTAAAATAAATAATTGCTTTTATTTATTTTATTAAATAAACTAAACCTAATTCTATCTATAAATATGATGTTATAGAGGATCTCCAGGGTTAGCGGTGTAGCCTTAGGATCACTGAGAGTTGGATCCACCATTCATCATTTCCAGATTGAGATCGGGTGACGATTAACAACTGGATAAAGGTGAATTGAGGTGAAACGAACTCAACTGACCTTCATCCATCATTAGTGAGTGTATTAATCACCAATGAATGATCTAAATCAATGTAGGACTCATCAAGTGTGGATTCAACCCTTATTATTAAAAATATTGATCATGAACATTTTTATTCCTTGGATATATATCAAATTAGATCCTTCGCATGTTCCTTTGTCAAATTAAACTGGTTATTTAATTAGTTTACCCTATAATTCCAAGCATTTACACCCAATTATACAAGATCTAAATTTTTGCCTAGGAATTTTTTTCTAAAGATTATTTTACTCCTTTTCCTTGAGCTTTTCCACGATCATTATTTTCATTCTTCAATGTTGGACTATGAGGACCATGATTCGTCATTTCTAGGTGAGATAGATCATGATCACACTCTTGTATTTTTAGTAGATTCTCATACAATGATTATGATGATAATTTGGGGACTGATAAATATGGTTTGTAGGTGGTGGAGACGAATTCATGGATCTATGATTTGAATCTGATATAGAAATGAAAGAAGGACATCGTGTCGATGGCGGCATCCGGTGGGAGGGACGAAGATCTGATTTTCGACCACCAAAGAAATGAAAACATTGACAGGAGGAGGTTTATAAAAATATAAACCCTTAAAATGATAAGATTTGTTGGAGTAGAATCTATATCTAATACACATGGAACACATTTGCGATTCTGCAAAAAAAAACCTACTACATGCCTTGTGGTCTGAAAAAAACATGGTATGTAGGCCCATGGTGGTGGAAGATATGGTTTTCAATTGCTTTAAAAACCCACACCATATGGGACACCCACAGATTATGTTACCCAGTGATGGTCACACAGTGTGTACTCTAGGGATACATGGACATAGGAACGGATAAGAACATGGCCATGAGAACATGGCACATCCCTGGGAGGAAAAGACATGTTGTGTAGTTCCCTTACATGTCTTGTAGGGGAATATAGATTGTGATCCATGTACTAGAGTGTACATGGACTTATAGTAGGGTGGGACCACACATTGTGTGGGTCCCATTACACACTCAGTTCCCTCTATTTTAGGAAACATCTACCTCTCATATCTCCTTTATTTGGAATCGGATTTCAGTACACAAGTATTCTATCTGAGGCATCTTTTCATGTAGAATGTTATGGTTACCTTAGTAGTAGATTTTTAGATAAAATATGAGATTTTATGAGTAAGAAAATTTTATAGGTGAAACTTGATAGGGGAATAGGAAGTGAATATCAAAGTGGTACCCTCTTGCTCGGGTAGGGCATGGATCATCAATATAGAAACCAATAGAGTAGAAAACTCTTGAGAATTTTGGGCATAAGTCCTCTACAATTAGAGTGGAACCTTCTTGTAGAGTCAATGAATATGTCTTAAACCATTAGATTGGAACCCCAATATAGAGTCAGGTCATGAATCATCTATTATTATAGTGGAACCATCCTATATATTCAAGGCATGTGACCTTAACCATTAGAGTGGAACACATTTGTAGAGTCACGGAATGGGTCATCTACCATTAGAGTTGAACCCTAATATGGTGTCAGGGTTTGGGTCCTCTACCATTTGAGTGGAACCCTCCTTCATAGTCCTAAAAAGGTTCCTCTACCATTATAGTGGGACCCTTTTATCGAGGTAGAGTATGGGTCTTCTACCATTAGATAAGAGCCCTCATACGGAGTTAGGTCATGGTTCATCTATCCTTAGAATGTATACCTTGTGTATATTCAACGCATGGGTTCTCTACCATTATATTGTAACCCTCTATCTAGGTCAAGGTATGGGACCTCTATCTAACAACTGGGTGGAACCATCTAATCATATTAGTATGTGGGTCCTCTACTTATACATTGTCCCCCATTGAATGTGTGGGACTGTGGAATGGTGTGTCTCCACTTGGATTCTTATTCCGGAAGAAATGTGAGATGATGGTCATAATTGATGGACCTCTTGGAACTGATGGGAGACAATTTACATGGGCAAGTTTGTGAGATGGAGTTCTAATTTCTCTCTCCTATGGGAATTATTTTTTATAATATATCCGATTTGATTTGTTTTTATTTCTCTGTTTTAATGGGTTGAGTTGTTTACTTATATATTTTCTATTACTCCCCTGTTTTATATTTTAGGTTTTCCTACTATGAATATATATAATCACTTCTACATTGTCTTTTCCATCATATGTTGTATCTTATGAAAAAAATTAATAGGTTAGCAGTGATTATAGATGATCATATTGATATTCTGATGCATTAGACCATTTACGGTGGTTGGGGCTTTTAAATCTAGATCATAGCTCTATTTGTATTTGTATTTCATTTTTTATGTTAGGAAATATTTCCGGTTGGGCTTTTATTTTATTCTTTTCTCTTTTCAGATTAAGTTTCCATACTCTTGTATTCTATATAGGTTTTACATATATGGTTTATTCTACAGATGTTGCATATTATATTATTATTTATATTCAATTCTTCATAAATATGGTTCTGAGTGTTTGTACATGTACATAGTAAAAGACATACCATATTAGTTATGACATTTGGTACTTTTCAACAACCCCTTACCTATGGAGGCACGCTATGGGTATTTTTCGATTGAGACCCATTGGGTTATTTCGTGAATTATTGGTATCATAGGAATTCATTCATTAGGATAGTTTTTTTATTTTTTCATTATGAGAATTTTGTTGGGACTTAGGGAAATTGTGTCATATTATTTTGAGTGTGGATTCTAGGCCATAGAACCCAGAGTTGGTGTAGCGGCCAATGTATCCATTCACCAGGACTCTAGCTACCTAATTTTCAACTCTGAATACCGAGATATTGGTGAAAGGGATAACCGGTAAATTCATTACATAGGACTGAGATGTTGACTATCCTTCTTTAGTCAGATCCCCATTTTTATTTTCTCATATGACCGTCGTATGTCTTGATTAAATTTTTAGGATTCCTCTACGATCATAGCCAGCTTAGTTACCTATTCTGGATTGTGAAGATGATCTAATGAATGATGTGTCCTCTATTCAAAGGTAATACTGTTAGATTATTTCCATATGTGGTAGGTAGAATCTCCTCTTCTAATGTAGTAGATGTTCCTAGAATAATAGGTTGAATACTTTCAATGTCTTAGCACACTACATGGGTTCCAGCACCAGTGTCTATAGAGGTTCTGTGGTGATTTAAATTCCCAAGAATCAGATGATTTTCTTGAGTCAGTGATCTTTGTTTTTAACTTATCTTGACACTAAATGATTAGTTGGTTGCATAGGCAGCAATTCTTTCCCCGATGTATTTTTTCAGTGGTAGAGTATCATCACACACATTCATGATAAGGTAAAACTCTTATAGACCTAATTCTACCTGTTGTTACATGATGATTATTAACCCTCATTCTTGTTATCAATTTAAATTTTTGAGTTTTGGAGTTTTAGAAAGGAGGGGTTATATTTATTCATCATTACATGAGGATCACTGACCTTACATGATACTCCCTCAACTTGATTCGATATGGATACTTTTAGGCATGTAATTTTGATCAGGGTCTCTGTAGAGAAATTTTTTCCACTGTCGTATACCTACATATTCCAACTTATATCGGAGTGTTGTTGTGGGTGATAATGATAGAGGGATTACTATCCAAGGAAAACCATGCAGTTGGAGATGGTAGTGGTTGTCATGGGGATAATTCATCTACATCTACTAGTAGACACCAATTGGATATATGTTAGTTTAGGATATCTATTCATGACCAGATATAGACAGATAGTCGTGTATAGGAAGGACTGTGTAGGGGACCATGGAATCCCACATTGGGCATATATTATACATGTGATGGGAGAGATCACATGTTACATGATTTTTTTACCTGATGTGAAGAGTAGTATAGGTATATAGTAGATAAACCACCATGGTAGAGACAACACCATGATCATGGACCTCCCAGGAAAGGGAAGGGTGCCCCCTAGGGGTGGATTTTACAGAGGTGTAGGTGGGGATCCAAGAGGATGTGTTTTGGGTGATTTAATATGTTATGATCTCCTTCCACCACCACCGCCAGGTGTCCAATATCAGGCTTAAAGAGCTGGCAGTCAAGATCATTGACAACTTTAGGCTGTGGAGGCACATGACTCTACAATTCATGATATTGTTAGAGGTATAATATGTGTTTATTCTACATTATATTTTCTACTAGTAGATATAGGTGTAATTAATTTATTCATCACATTACTATTAATGTGAGGGATAGATCTCTTTGTTGAGACATTATCCCAAAATATTTTCCTTGAGGTTCCTTTGGAGAATGCTTTTTTGATATCTTTATCTTCTAACAGTGTGAGATATCACTTGGTAGAGAGAGTTTCTCATGGAATATTTTAGTCATCAGGATGAGACCTTATAACACCATCTTTGGAGTGGAATCATTCTATATGGCTTAATCCTCTATTGACATTCACTATAGATGATTCATATTTTATTGCACTGATGGGATGGGATTCTCTTTTGTGGTGAGGGAGATCTCATGGAAGGATGAGTGGGTATTTTAGGTAGGAGGATATAATCCATCACACATAATTTTTTGAGAGTATCCATTGTTGTATAAGCCCTTCATCTATCTGAATTCCTGAAATCATAGTGTATTATATGGACAAATTTTTGGAGAATGTATTTGTATGACCTATGAGGTAGGAGATGGAGCATTTCATTGATTTTCCTCCCAAGACTACTCTGATCACTTCTATGGCACATCAGATAGCCCCTACCACGTATTGGGAGCTATAGTTGAAGTTCATGAATAGTTGAGAGAATGGTTTTATCATACCTGGTGTGTCCCCCTGGGAAACGTTGGTGTTGTTTGTGAAAAAGGCATTTAGGTTCTTGCAGATTTGTGTGTATTATCGTCACCAAAACTAGGACACGATACGGAAAAAGTAACCTTTATAAGTATTGATGACCTCTTGTATCAGTTGTGTGGAATGATATGGTTCATAATGATAAATATCGGTTCTGACTACCACATGTTTAGACATTTTGAGGTTGATATTTTAATACTGTAATTCTAATTTTTCTTTGGATGTTATGAGTTCTTCATGATTCATTTTGGTGGGATAAATTCCCCTACCCTATTAATAGATTTTATCCAAATATTTCAGCTATACATAAACCTAAATATTTTTTTTCATCAACAACATAGTAATATAATATTCCTCAAAGTAGAAGCATGCAGATCACTTATGGATGGTCCTATATTTTCCCCAATATTACCAGATTTATGGAAATATCTTGAAGTTCCATCTTTGGGTCAATGATTTTCACATTTGGTGCATGTAATTTCTTGGTGTGTATTAGTTGTGGACCCGGAGAATATTGAATTAGTGTGTTGAGTACATATTAAATTTTGATGCCTCTATATCTCGTATTCATTTGATTTTGATATAATGAATGGATGTAATCATATATGGGTTGAAGAAGTTATTTCCCCAGGAGCAGAACTATGCGACTGCAGACTAGATATTTCAATGGTATTCGTTTCTCTGAGGATGTGGAGGCAATATCTTTTGGGAGAGAACATTGTTATTTATGTATAACATTAGCGTCTCATGTGTGTCTTCACACCGAGAGACCTGAACCTATGATATATGTGCTAGTAAGAGTTACTTTATGACTATGAATTTGATATATTTTATACTCCTAGGAAGGGAAAAGTGGTGGAAGTTTCCCTTAGTTGTATTTCAATGGATTGCTTGGTGGTGGAGGCATTTAACTAGTTTGATTTGTTGCAACTAACCCTATTTGACGAGGAGGGTGAAAATTTTATTTAGTTAATGGTGTTGATTCGTTAGCTTCTCCATTTTGTGGGGAATTCGTAGTTGGGATACATTGACTGTGAGGCCCTATTTTAACAAATATACAATGAATATTCACCAGATGGATTTTATGAAAGACATATCATGTCCTCCTTTTCTAGTAATAGATGGTGGGATCAATCAAAATTTGACAGTATAGGATGAGTGAGTTTCAAACATCGCCATTGGCTATATATCCTAGACTGTGGAAGACTTAATGATACTTTTAATTGATGTTTTGGTGACATTACATGAGGTAGGTAATGTCCATGTTAATCACTTGGTGCCTCACCTATTGGAAGTTAAAGGATGAGAACTATGTTTTGATAGGTTTTTTATAGATACTTGTGGTCCCTAAGTGTAAATGAGATAGAATATCCATGGAATTTGTAATTGGGATTCCACAGACTTTAAAAGAAAATTATTTAATCTAGGAAATATTTGATGAACAAAAAAATTTGGTACCCTCCCTTTCAATCAAGTTACATGACTTCGGTACATATTATGGGGCAGTTGTTCTAGTGGGAGATTATTCGCCTTCATGTGGTGATCTTGAGGATTTTTAACAAATATGATGTTCAATTTATTTCATGGTTTTGTAGAGTAAAACATGAGATATAAAATACCTGCATGAGGATGATTATAGAATTTCACCCCTAGAAAAATGGGTAGACTGAACACACTATCCAGGTACTTAAGGATATGCCAAATTCATTCATGTTAGAATTTGGAAGAGTCTTGGAGGATGACATTGCATTGGTTTAGATTGAATATATTAATATCTAACACTCAAATATATGCATGAAACTTTTATATGATCTATTTTGGATACACAATAGGTTAACCTTACACTGAATCAAGATTCTTTAAACTTCTTTTTTCAGTCTAGGGATTGTTCATTTAATGATGGTGAAGGTCTGGTGATCTGTGAGAGGATGAGGACAACATATATAAAAAATAAATCTTATTAAAATTAACATCATGGGACCTACGGGTTTGATCATGGACACCATGGTTTCCCAAAATTCCCCCTTTAATGAGAGTTTTTGAGATTCAATCTCGGAGGAAAGTTACCCTCAATGTTCATCAAGTTTTTCAAGGTCATGTAGAGGGTTGGTAAGGTTAGTAACCACCTAACCATACCCCCAGAGTTTTAGTGGGTGTATAGAGTCTTACATGGGTTGTAGAAGATGAGATATGTGCATGATCCTAGAGATGTTATTAACTAGGGTGTGCTAGACATTGTGAATCGTGAAATATTCATAGATCACCTAGTGGTGATCGAGGATCACTATGAAAGGATCCTTCGTAGATGGAACATTCCTTTGGTTCTTGTCTTGTGGCTACCTGAGAACATGAAATAGATCACTTGGGAGAAGGATAGCTAGATACAAGTCAGTAACGCATGTTTTTGTTAGTTTTTTCCTTTTTGATGATGAAAATATTGAATGTGAAAATAATATAGAGAGCCTATTTTTTCTTATAAGACTTTTATATATATCAAGAAATATTTTTGGAGCTCTAAAATTATACAGAATGTGATTATAAGGTCTGGTGTTCCCAAAATTAATTTTCTAAACTTATTAGGAAAAGATCTATCTGTTAGAAAATCTTATAAAAATTAATTAAAAATGTATAAAATAAAACAATGTTAGTGGAAGGGGTCTAATAAAGAATCCTTCCCTCTTCCATAATTCTTGTTTTGTAGCCATAATTTGAAGGATCTTTCCCATATTCAAAATTATATTCACCAGTGGTTTCCTACTCTGACTGTGATTTACATTGCTGGAGAATCATAAGGAATTCTACCCCACACCATTATTTCCAGGGGTGATCTTGACTTTTTAATCCTTTGAAGATGATCTAGTAGACACATTCCATGGAAGGATAGATAATTCCTTCCACTGTTTTCTTTTTATAGTATCACTCCTTCCTCTAAAAACAACATCCTTAAAGGATTCACCACCACCTAAAGTCCTATTATGAGTAGTGTCCAATACTACCATTCGCTGCTATTTAGCAATTCCATCATCTCAAAAGTTTCCCCAATTTCCAATTCCTGAGAAGAAAAATAAATTATGAATTTCCTAATAGAAATTACTATCTTTATGAATATCATATTTCATGGACACGTCATCATGTCTTGAGAAGTCCATTTTGAGTGGTTACACCATGCATTCATGCCCTTCATACTATTAAGGAGAGTTTTATGTTGTGGAACACTGAATTAGATCCTCATTTTAATACTCCATCATATTTAGACCTTGTTGAGTGTATTCCCTAATATGTAACTCTTGAAAATCCATTCTAGTGGAGGGATCAACTCAGTTAGAGGTAGATAAATACATAGCATCAAAACTCTGTGTTTTCTACTTATCTTCTCAACTATTCACACCCATAAAATTTTTCCATTCAATATTTAAGTAGTCATCCTCAGAAATAGTATCAATTAACATATTAAAACCTTAGCTCATGCTTTGATACTTACCACAATCAATTGAAAATCCATTCATGATAATTGTTTCTATGATTTACCCCTTCTTTAACTTCATGTGATGCTTTGAGGAACCATGATTTAGTTTCATTGGTCCTTTCTCATCAATTTTCTCATCTCCTATTTGATCTCTCTTACCTTTTCTTTTTCTAAAAATAGATTCATCATTCCCACTATTCGAGAAATTTGAGAAAACAGTGGATCTCTTACATGTGTACAATGATTGTTCAATTATCATAGAATTAGAACAATAATAATGAAACATTTAATATTCTACCTGAGATTCAATTAATCATTCTCTGTGGAGAATATAACCCTTTTGCCAATAATGATATTAAATCCACTTCCTTGTGTTCCCTTTGAAAATAAACAAACATAACATGCTTGATTTTCTTGTCCATCTTCATTGGGACACCAATTGCAAAACAAATATCAAACAAAATTTTTGGTTGCCATAGATTCCATTTTAAATCAATAATTTTAACCCAAACTTGTGTAAAAGAGTTCCTATTCTTATAAGGGTTCAATCAAAAGTTTCACTCCTAAAGCCTAAGGGTACTTGGTATCAGAGAAACCAAGTAGAAGCCCCATGACATTTTATTCAATTAAGAAAATGGGAATTGAATATGATAGAAGCCAATCCAAACTGAAATACATTTCTAGTTTGAGAATACCTGGAAAAAAAAGGACAACTGGTTTATAAAATCCTCCTATATCAATGTATTTTCACCATTCGGCAGAACAACCTAACCAATTACAGAATGGTGACACATTTGAAGCCTCCCAGAGACCACATCATATCTCTCCATTACCCAACTAGTATCACCATTTTTAAAAACCCTACTAGAATTAGAATTCCTCAAAGAAGTTAATAATAATTTATTCATGAATATAAAAGATTTACCTTTATCCAGATTTCATGAGGAAACCTCATTAAGAAAAGGATATATCATTATTCGTTGGAAGATTGAGATTGAGTGATGATCAATGACTAGATCTATGTAAATTGAGGAACATCAAATGTAATAGATCATCCTCCTTCATTGGAGAGCATGTTATTCACCAATGAATAATATAAACTGAGGCCACACTCTTCATTTTTTTATTCTCCCCGTATGATTAAAAATATTGAGTATGATCATTTATATTCCATTAATTTTCATTAAATTAAAACCTTTACACGAACCCTTATCAAATTAAATTGGTAATTTAATTTTTTTACTCTGTTATTTTATGTTTTATCAACATATTTTTCCCCAATCAAAATTTGTTTTCCAATAAATCAGGGTCAATGATTATTATATTATTGTTTCTTGGGGTTTTTCCTCTATCATTAATTGGTTTCTTCAAGATTTCTCTACAAGGACTATGGTTCGACATATTTGACCAAGATCAAGTGTGATTGGACACCCATATTTGTGTATGATTTACATATAATGATCGAGGGGATGATTTGAGGATGGATAGTGCTGATTTTTGGGTGGTGGATATGGATACTTGTATCTAGGATCTATGTTTGAGATAGTGATAATGGGAGGTGTTCATGAAGGCAGCAACATTGTGCAAGAGGGCTGGTGATTTTATTTCTAGTGACAGGAGGTCTATAGTCAATGAACAGATGAGGTTTTGACTTATATAGTTAGGTAAAACGGAAGACTTATTTGTAGATAATCTGGATCTAAGCTGAAAATAGCGGATTATATTTTAAATGGAGAAAAAAGAAACAATTTATCATATAGTCTAATGAATATATGGATTTTAGGCCCCTGAATTTGGCATCTCGGGTTTTTGAGTGAGTTAAATGTCACATTCCATGTTATATCCCCGCATTCCTTGTAACCTGGTATTATTGACATATCATGTACTCTTGGAGTACATGAACATAGTTAAGACCAAGAAAATATCCAGGAGAACATGGCTCAGCACTAGGGGATGAGACATGTTGTGTCATCCCCCTAAATGTTATGTAGGTCTACATGGATAGTGAACCATGTACTCGTAAGGGAATAGCCCGACATAACGGCATGACCACACACTATTTATGTCCACATACACACCATATACCCTCATTTCATTAGGAAACATCAACCTCTTGTATTTCCATTGTTTGAACTGGGATATTGAACTATGAGTAGGCTATCCTATGTTTTTTACCCATAAAACAAGATGGTGGAATTTTTAGTGGATTTTTAGATACAATATGAGATGCTTGGAGTGTGATGCTTCTGTAGGTGACACTTAATGATGGTAATGATCTAGTAGTATTATTGTGGTGGAATAATCCTACATGGAGAAGCTAGGGGTCCTATATCATTCTACCATTAGATTGCAACAATCTTCAAGAGTCAAGGAATGGGATAGATTGGAACCCTCCTGCAGATTCAGGGAATGATTCCTCTACGAATATAGTGAAACCCTCTTATAGAGTCAAGGCATAAGTCCTCTACCATTATATTGGAACCCTCCTATAGAATTTGTTCATGGTTAATCGATGATCAGAGTGGAAGCATCTTGCATTGTTTGGGAATGGGTCTTCAAAAATTAGATTGGAACCCTCTTACAAATTCAAGGCATTGTTCCACTACTATTAGAGTAGAAACCTTCTATAGATTCAGGGAATGACTTATCTCCTATTATAGTGTAACCCTCTAATGGAGTTAGGGTATGGGACCGATATAAATATTGTAGAACCCTCATATCGAGTCAGGGAATGGTCATCTATCATTAGAGTGGAACCCTCATGCAGAGTCATGACATGGTCCTCTATCATCGTAGTGGAACCCTCCTACGGGGTCATGGTATGGTTCTTCTATATAACTATTGAGTTAAACTATCCTATCATATCAGGGAATGAGTCCTCTTCCTAGAAATTGTGTCCCCTCAACTGTGAGACAAAGTTGCAAGGTTTGGATCCAATTAGATTCTTCTTGAAGAAGATGCATGAAATGATGGGAATATTTAGGGAACATTTGGAACTGATGGAACGATCTTTACCTGGGATAGGATGTGACCTAGAGATCCCATTTCCCTCCATTATGGGTTTATTTTATTAGCATATATCCATGTTTATTGGTTTTATTTTACTTCTTACTATGGGGTGAAATGTTTACTTATATTGTGTCTCATAGTGCCCCCATTAACCATGGGGGTGTCCTGTTAGGTATGTATATAATCATCCATCCATGGGATCTCCCTACACAATCCCTATATTATGTAGCGGATGAACATGCCAGTCGTGATTACATAGGATCAAAGGGGAACCTAGTGCATTAGACCACATATTGTGGTTTGGGCTTGGAGATATGGAGTTGGTCTCTCTCAATATTAACATTTTTATTTTTTTATGTCATGACATATTTCTGGTTGGGTTTATATTTTTTCAATATTGTTTTCAAATTACACGCTCACAATAATTTATTCCCTAGTGTTTTGACATGCATGGTTTTTTATAGATGTTGGTTTTTTATTATTATTACTATACACTTCTACATGAAGATGGTTTTGTGTTTGCATAAAGATACTTGAGAAAATTCCTACCATACTAGTTATGACTTTCAAAAATTTCACCATCCCCTAGAATATAGAGGTGGTCATTGGGAATTTTTGGCTCGAGACCCATTATGTCCGTTCATTACTACGTTATCTTCCTGAAAATTTTCATTTCTTTTATAGAGCCTCCAAAGCTTCAATTTACCTCGCTAAAACCTATTTAAACACCAACTCACACCATTTCATCTCCCCCCTTCTCCCCCTACAATCTAGTTGGATTCTAGGTCTGTATTTGTTCCTTACACTATCTAATCATCCACCCACCTAAACATGAATCCTTATAACATCACTGATACTACTTCCTAGTAGTATTTCCTTTATATAACATGCTTTATGGCGAAAGGAAAATCAACGAGACTCAACTATATTTTTATTCCATTGATTATGATTCTATACATTCAAAACGTGAATACATACACTCCTATTATCCACATCATTATCCTATATATATAGAGTACCTACTCCTAATTTGTTCTTGGATTATCTTCTATATTTTGATCTTCGTACCCTGAGTTGCATTTTCAGCATTGACACATTTGGGTTGTAGCAGCAACCCAACCATGGTGTTGTGGTAAGTCGATAATCCTTAGAACATCCAGGACCCAATAACTCTTATAATCTATTTACAAATTAAGTATGATCGATTCAGAATTTTTATGACAAATAAAATTGACTAACATTATTATTTCGATGAACCACTAGAATAACATGAAAAACTAGCACAAAAAATAAAGAATAGAAAATAACACATGTTATAACGATATTTAAATCAGCATGATCTTACATTTATTTCAAGAACACCCCCCTGGTCATCTGTCTTATTACTATGAAAATAAAAGAAATAAATATCAAATAGATGAGTATAAAAGATGACCATATAAACTATCTAAGGAGGATAGAAATGTTTTACAAGGTGGTTGTGATGAAACCCATCATGTAGAGTCAACATTGTCCACTCATTGTCAGACTCATGCACAGAGCCAAGAAGGATATAGTTCAAATCTTGAATGAAAAGTAATTAATCACATATAGATCCAATAATAATAAACTGAAACCTATTTATGATAAAATAAAGTCAAGATCTAGAACCGCATCTGGTCCATTGGCATCCAAGACTGAAGGTTGGTTCAATATCCACTAAATATTCACTAAAGTAGAACTCCATCTCTAGGATGTGGCATAAGTATAATGGAGGGAATTTTGGGTGGTTAGAATACCTATGTTTCTCTTATTCCTTTTAGAGATCCATTTTTTTAACAGTAGATGCCCAAACAAGGAGTTCTCAATATGAAGAGAAAATTAAAACTGATAACTCCCTAAATCAGAATGAATTTAATTTCCCAGATCAACCCATAGTATAACAATAATGGCATGTCAGTGAATATTTAGGTGGTGATGTCTATTTAATGGGTTAAAAGATGCATGAACAGTAGTGATGGTAGAGTTGGTTCTCTTAATAGAAGGCAAATCAGCTTGAAGGATAAGTGTTAGCATTCCATCTGCTCAATGTCAAAGTCCTGGATTAACGATGAGGAAAATAATCACAACTGGGAGAAACCATAATCATCGGATCAACTATGATGAATGTTCCATATGAATATCTATAAAGGTAAGAAAAAAATTCACTCCAATAGAAATTAGTAGCATGACAAAATATGAAAAAATCATCCATGTTAGTAGTTTTTATATTGCTTCACCCCTATGAAATCATCAATCCCATAACATTAAAAATGTGTAAGTAATTAGGAAAATGTTATAGTATTTCAACTAAAATATACACAAGTACAATAAAATAACAAATCTACAGCTTGAAATTAAATGTATTACATAATGTTTTTCTTGTAACCTATGTTATTTAATTTTTAATAAGTTTATTAATTTATGATAGTGTATGAACTTAGACACTGGTATGGACTTAGTCAAATTATTAGCCAGATTATCCCCATGGGTAACTTAGTGACACTCACTAACCGAGATTCTATAAAATACCAAAACAAATTGTCTCTAAATTCAATATAATTTAATCTACCATGGAATACATAGTTCATAGATAGATGCAATACATTTTGGCTCTCATAATGGACCATTATAATATTAGTAGATAAATACGAATCATAAATCAAACCCTCGAACAATATTTCCTCATTAAAATCATCCTTCAATGATATATTATCTACCTCGGTAGTGGAGAGGGCATCTGCAGATTGAATGTTTTATTTCCAGGAGATCGGTCCTCCCTATACAATAAAAAACTAATGAGTGATTTTTGATTGTTGATATTTACAGCATAATAAGAGTCAATAATAAAAACAATTTCATCATTAGAAATATGGTTTAATGCATGTAGAATTCACATTTGTTTAGACATTGTGTTGTCCATTTAGTGACACCATAAATCATGCCAGTGTGTCTTAACAGGTTTCAAAATAAAGTAACACAATGTACAAATTTAAAATGATATATTTGGTCTAGACATACCATAACAGACATATTACTTCCTACCACATTAACATATCTAATATTATTTATGATGTTAACATCATCATCATTTTTCTGTGATTACTCTGAAGACAATATAAAATCTTTTCCTAAAAGAATATTTTCAGGTGTAATGTGCTAAAAAGATATCTTTTTATTACCTTATTAACATAGTAAAATAGAGATAAGTACAGTTTATGGGCCTTCTTATCTGTTATTATGTTCATACCCAATATCAGATTAGCATATCGTAAGTATTTCATTTAAAATACATAGTTAAATTTTTTCTTAACAAAATTTATAGTACTAATATTTTTATAGATTAAAATAATGTCATCAATATATAGTAACAGATAAACATATTCATGTTTAATAGTTTTATATTATACACATTGATCAAATTTACTTATGAAAAAATTATTTCCAATTATAAAAGAGTCCAACCATTTATAACACTTCCTATAATACTGAATAATCCCATATAATTCATTCAAAATAAGGAAAACGTGATTAGGTTTAAATAGATTTGAAAAAAAATTAGGGGGATTCATATAAATAGTATCATCAAGGGTACCATACAAAAATGTTTTTTTCACATCTAATTGTAGCACATGAATATCAAATTTTGCACTAAAAGAAAGAAGAATACTTATCGAAGAATGTTAAAAAACATGGGAGAATAAATCAATATAATCAATACCATCACATTATAGGAAGCCTTTAAAAACTATTCATGCTTTAAATTTTATTTTAGTTTTTCCAAAATTGTTTTCATTAATGTTACAAATCCACTTAGAACCAATAATATTCTTTTTATTAGGATTGGAAACAACAAATAAAGAGTTATTATTATATATAGGATTTATATATTCTTGTATAAAACCAATCCACATAGTGGATTCTTTTCATTTAACAGAATACATATTAAATTTAGGATCATCATTAAATAAATCATGAGAAACAATAAATGTATTAGTAGAAATATCAGCATTATTGAAGTAGGCTAGAGGCCAAATTACTCGTCTTTATCTATCATGAGTGAGTAAAATAAATTTTAGATTACCTGGTTCCTAAATTTCATGATCAAAATATGAATAATTATTTTGTTGACAATGATTCTAGGGAATGAAAGTAGCATAATCCGTCCAATATCGAGATTGTTCTTTAGATACAAATGTAATTTCAACACCAATTGGTGTCATAGGATTAGGGAATTCTCCATCCCTAACAAAAGAATGTACATATTATCTTTATTTATCATTGGAAAGACTATACTCAAGAAACACTACATCTTTACTAACTATGTACTTTTGATAAGTTGGTTTAACTATCTATAGATGATAACCCATAACACCCTTAGTATAACCCACAAATATACACTTCATAGCCCTTGGAGATAGCTTATCTGTTCGGTTATGAGTATAAGGTGGGGATCAAAATATTCTAAGGTGTGAAATATCTAGGGGTGAGCCTCTCTAGAGCTCTTCTTCTATCTTAATGTAATTGGTATAAAATGGGAAGTAATTTATAATGTAAACATTCATAGAGGGATCCTCGGTCCACAAGGAAGTGGATAGACTTGAGTGGGATAACATAAACCTAACCCTCTAAAGAATAGTCAAATTCATCCAATCTTCTAATCAATTTTGTTGTGGTGTCTCCAAACTAGTCTGGAACCTCTAAATTCCTTCATATTCATAGAATTCAATGAATTTAGTGAAGAAAATATTCAAAAATATTATTAGTTCTCAAGGATTTGAGTTTCTTACCAGTTTCACTTTCTACCATATGTTTTCAAGTCCTAAAAGTCTAAAAAGTGTCAAATTTATGATTGATTATATGATTCGAGACATTACTAGAGTAGTCATCGATAAAGGAAACTACGTATAAACCTAAACTATGGGAGTTGACCATATATTGACCCCAAATATCCAAGTGGACACACTCAAGGGGTTCAATAGCGTTATACTTTGAACTACTAAAACTAACTCTTCTAGATTTTGCATATACAAAGTCCTCATAGAATGGAAGGAATATGGGAGTGACATTACTCAAAAGTCCATGTTTTAGAAGTTTGTAAAGACCATTAGTATTAATGTTTTGTATCCTTATTTTACAAAGGGTGGCTCTGTCATGTTATGAATCACATGAGGTGTGTAACATACCTCTATAAAACTTATAATCTATCATATAAAGGATATTAATATTTTTTCCTTTTATGACAGAGTGGAATCTTTGGGATATCGCGTGACTCCCAGTGTTTGATTTAATGGTGTTTTCTTTATGGTCAAGGACTCATAGGGAGACAAGATTTATTTTTAGTTTAGGTACCCACCTATACCCCTCAAGAGTTTAAATAGTACTATCATGAATATATAATGGATCCAAGTCTATTACCATAATTTGATAGATTCTATTATTTCCTTGTAACCCTTATTTAGATTTAACTTCCATCAACTTTGTAAATAATTCCCTCTTAAGAGGCGTGAAGAATGAACACCCAAAATCAAGGATCCATTCACTAGAGATGGAAATATCAAGAACATATATCACATTGTCAGTGTAAAAATTATGCTCAATTAATAAAGAATTGTCATTAATATTTTCTATATAGTCACCTTTATTATTAGGGTAGTTCCTCTTAATGTGACCAGGATATTTTAAAATAAATCACTTGATTACTTTATTCTTAGACTAAAATCATTGATTCATGGAATGGCCTTTTTCCTTCGTCTTATCCCTAGACTCACTTCCACTCCAGGATTCTCTTCTATCACTAATGTTCAAACCCTACAACATAGTATTAATAATACCCTTCCTTTAAAGGTATTTGGATAGTATAGTAGATTTAAATTCTTTGACAGTGAGGGTGTATTTTACATATATCATAAACCCTTTAACAGAATTTAAGGTATCAACTAATGAAATTAATGTTATTATGAATTCATCATAATCATTTAATTTAATGACAACATTGTCAAGGTCTAACCCAAAATTTCTAAACTCATCAATTTGTATCCTAAATAGAATTCTAGGACTCATTTTGAAAGTATATATTCTCAATATTTTTTTTAATCTACCAACAAGAGACATAGTAATGTAAAAATATTCCAGTATAGATATTATATAAATAGGAGAAGACTCATATGAAACTTATCTAAGGAAATTATCTCCTAAACATAAAATTATTAAACTATAATCTTTCCTAAGAGTTTCTTTAAGAACATATACATATGTTATAGTAGGCTACCCATCTATAGAAAGGGTAATAAATTTCTTTTTTGTTCCACTAAGGGAATCAATTATATCATAATGATCCAGAAGATATGTCATTTCAATATTTCGTAGAGTAACATAATTTTAACAATAACATTTATCAATTTAAAAATTTATAGAGAACATAATATATATTTCAGTAGGCTCAAATACCAATTTTTGGGGTAATCCATTAACCCATGGAATATAAAGAATCCGCTGAATCATATAATCAGGTAAGAAATTCAGTATGATCAATTTAAAATGATTATGATAAGAAAAAAATAACATACTTTTTCAGACCACTATAATAATAAGAATAGAAAGAACAGCAAATAATGAACAGAAAATAACTCCAGATATAACATGCTTTGAATCATCATGATTTTATGTGCATGGTGAGAACACCGCCTTGGTAAGTTGTTTATTACTTTGGAAATTAATGTAAGAAATAAATACTCTTATTGTAAATAATATGACAAAGGAAACTATCTAAGAAGGTTGGACATGTGGAACTAGGTGGAAGTGATGAAAACCATCACATAAATTCCACTACATCTAATGCTAGACAGACTCACACACTCACCCAATAAAGATAATGTTCCAATAATGATAGAAAATAATATATTTCATACAAATCCAACAATCATAAATTGAAACCTAGTTACGACAAAAGGAAGTAAAGATCTTGAACCTCCTCTCATGCGTAGGCTTCCTAGTTCCACAGTCAAGTCGATGCCCCCTAAATCTATACTAGAGTTGTACTTCTGTTCTAGGAGTTAGCACAAAGAGGACAGAAGGGGACTGTGGGTGGATAGAATACCTCTATTTGCCTACTTTTTCCTTGAGGTCCTTTCCTTTTCATAGTAGAAGCTCAGACTGGGATCTCTCCAAATGCGGAGGAAAAATGATCCCAAATATCACCCAATAATAATGAATTGAATTTACATGATCAATGCACAGAAAATCTAAAATAAAATTTTAGTGAATCATCTGGGGGAAATTCAGGTATGTGGGATGAAAACTACATGGATGGAAGAGATGGAACATGCATTTCTTCTCATATAAGGCATCTCAGTTGGAAGGACATGTGGCCACATATCATTGGTACAAATGTAAAAACCCATAATAAGGCAATGGAAAATATGCACAACTAAGAGTGTCCACAACCATTGGATCATCTACGATCAACAGTCGAAATGAAGAGCTACATTGGTTAGGAAAACAGTCTCTCCAACATAAATTAGTAGCATGGTAAATGGAAAAAAATCCCTATAAGTAGTGTCTGTTCAAATACACCCCCTTGCAATCATCAATCCCATAACATAAAATATGAGTAAAACAAAAGGAAAATTAATGGATTTAAATTTAAATATACATTGTGGGAATAAAACAACATAAAGGGAAGGTATAACAACCACTACCCTTAAGGATGATTACATTTTTCTATTTTTTTCTACATTTTTACCCATCCCATTATTATACAATATTTGAGTAATTTTTATATATCGATTATTTTAGACACATTGTTTACATCTTATACTTTCTAATGGAAATGATATTTTTTTTTATAGTTCTTCATAGATTTATTTTTACTCACTTTTTATGAAGCTTAGGTTACACCATGCCTAAATCAAAAAACCAATATGTTGTGACAGTATCTTTTCATCAAAAATGATAATTGGGAATTCATAATGAGTATTTTCCCTAATCTATGCTTTGTGATGGACCCCAAAGATCTTGTTTAATGATATTGTTTCCATGTGAGTACTTTCCTAGGGTGCCTATCACCTGACCATAACCCCTAAAGCATTATATTGAGTTGGAGGATAACACCACTAGTTTGGGAAATATTACATGTTATTTTAAGATGATGGACCTCACCAATAGACCTTATTACATCCATCTAACTGAAGACGTTAAAATTCATGATGGATGGAAGGAGACCCATAGTTATTCATTTCTTATGTTTTTGTATTATATTGTTTTTCTTTTCATGGTTTAGTTGTGATCAATTTTTCTAGAATCCACATAGACCTTTCAAATACTAACATGGAAGAAAAAAAAGGATGTTATATTTCATCTGTCACATATGCTTAAATATGTTATGTATTTATTTATTTTATTTAAGATCATTAATGTTCTAGTGTGGTATTTTGTATATTTATTTTGATCTGGTACTCATCATTAGACATGATCCAAACATTCTTCAATCCTTCTTTACTCATTTTTGGATCTCTCATTTTCCATTTAATTTTTATTCCATCCATTATTTTTAATAATTTTTATTCATTTCCCCTTTCATGAATCCAAATAGTGGGGACACTATTTAATTTTAATTATCTGGGGCATCTCTTTAGCTATATTTGTTTTCATTTTGATTGTCACTTATTCTCATTGGCCTATGAGACATTTTTCATTGATTAGATGATTTAAATTAAAAAATTCTTTAAAACCATGTAAATAATGGATAAAATCTTAAATGAAAATATTAAGAATAAATTTTTATACTGCCTATATTTATAGCAGGATTTCTGAGTAGGGAATTTTATTTTTTGTTCTAATTTTCTAAGGTTATTCATTGTCTATCATATTACCAAGTATCTATACGTTGAGTGATTAACTTTTTATTTATTTACTCTATTCCCCATAGGATCCTACATATATTTTCTACATTATTTTATATGTATATTTTTGAGTAGAACATGGGGAATATAATTCTACAGGAACATTCATTGATATCTTTTCTAAGTCCGGACTAAACAAAATGACTTTTGATATAACTGTGGTATTTTATTTATGAGTTCCCTTATCCCAAGACCTAGTTGTATATTTATCCTACATAGCCCATAAAATACATGGATAACCTATTAGAGAATATCTACATTACAAACCTATCTTATCCCTTCCTACCTAACCCGTTTTTTGTTTTCTTAATATTTCACTGAATAAGTGTGGGGGTTGTTTATGGTGAAAATGGGACGTTGTTTCTTGAGAGGAATATGGATAATGTTTCAATTGGATTTGGTGGTATGGATTGTGATTTGATTCATTGTATTTCAATTCATATCTCTCTATTTTGTTTCTTAAAATATTTTAAAAAAAATTAATCAATTAATTAATAATATATAAAAAACAAAACACACAAAAATAGATGGTATTCATTAATTGTGATTACATTGCTTATGATAATTTGTTTTGATATTGTGAGTGGGGATATGTTGATTTTGAGAGAAGTGTTCATTAAACATATATTCTTAGTATTTTCATTCTATTTTAGAGTTAATCCCCTTATTTTTTGGATTAATAGTTTTTAAGCAACAATTAATACTTACCCTCATCTTCATAGTCATTTGATCCATGATGTTTTTCCCTCATTAGTAATGATCATATTTTTTTATTGTTTGGAGAATGTAGATTCTATGAAAGGTAATATTTATTAGAATGTATTCAAGGTACGGTATTAAATTTTATTTTTATTTTACCTTGGGTGAAGAGCGAAATTTTATATTAAGGTAATTCACAACATGGACATGGTAACCTAATGACCATTGAATAAGTAATAATCAAATAATTGATGGATTCAAATTAAATACCTGACTATGAGTAATGATTTTTTTTCAATAGTGGACATTGAGGTCTAATATGTTTTTAATAATACATGGTTTTATTTTTATGCATGTTAATGATTGATTATTATTAGAAATCATTGTCCTTGTGATCATTGTTCAGATGTTTATTGGTTTAGGACAAACAGTTATTCAAATTAGTTGGGATTTGATATGTTTAATTTTTATATACATTTTGGTTAAAATTTTATATGTTTTTAACATAATTTATGTTCTGATTCCTTTTTTTGTGATTGAGTTTTACAGATTATTGGAAATCGAATAGTTTGATTATAATGATGATAAAATATATAATTTCATATGATTCACATCATGAAAAATACATTTATGACATGAAAATTCTATGAAAATTTTTAATTTATTTATTGGTTCCCAAATAAATCTATGAACTTCATTTTCTCCGCGACTTCCAAAAACTAAGAAAACCAATGACATGAATAAAATTCACCACATGACCAAATCATCCTTTGTCCACCGACCAACCGTCATTAATGCATCCAAATATTTAGTTTTTGTAGTGAATGAGGTAAATCGCGGAATACCAAAGCAATTTGGAATTGAATTTTACATTCAAGACGTAAAAAAATAGTTCATGAAATGAAACCCTGTGATAACCATTCATTGGAATGATATCATACCAACTCATGATGTGAATTATTAATTACATCGTGAATCATTTTTTTTATCTAGGAACCTCAATCTTTTGGGGGAGAACTATTTTCATTTTATTTCAACCTTTTATTTATTCTCCTAATGTACACTCAATGTTTTAGACATTCCCATATTCCAGCGTGCTCTTGGGTGAGTTTTATTCAATTATAATTATCATTGTAGGGAATGTAATGAACTGGACTGGACTACCATCCTACAAATCACCTAACCCGTCACAAGTCCCGATGGGCATTTTTAATCCCCACGGGCTAGTAAAAATTTCCTGGGAATAATAATAACTCATTTGGGGATAGATTTTATGTTCATATATAGGATCAAGAAAACTGAGAGGGGGGATAGGGAAAACAGTTGAATCTTTTTTCTTTTAATAAAAATGATTCTTATATTTTTTCTGAAAACATTCTTATCCATTGAATAATGTTTGAGTTATGATCCTATCAAGAAAATTATCAACCATACATTTCATATAAATAAAATATAAATATATAGAAACACATTATATTTATAAGGTTTGATAAAAATAACTACTCCATTCCATGTTGGATAGTTCCACCAACATTGATTCGTTTTCTATCTTTTTTATGAAATCCAATGACAGAAGTTGCAAACGGTTCTACAACATAGTTATAAAATTTTCTACAATATATGGTTATACCCCAAAATATACTATTTATATCTACTTTCCCATAGCTATTTATACACCCCAATAAACATTCCATTTCAATAACTGGTAATAAACCTTAGCTACAAGATTATTTCTTCGTCTTCTTCTCTGGTCCACATGAAAAATTTCCTCACTTCCTCTACAAGTAAGCTAGACTAAACTCAACTACAAACGAACTTCAATAAAATAATCAGTTCTCTTAAGCACTTTTTAGTAATGAAACTACCTCTATATATTCATTAATTATAAATATGATTACTATTTCAAAAAAATCTACATTGAAAAAATAAATAGAAATATTCATTCAAATTATCCTCCTTCTAAAAACCTATGTTTGATTGTCACTATCTAGTATTGTTCATCTGATTCTGCTTCTACCCTTCCTAGTTCAACTAATTAAAAAACTCTATTAGAAACTCACAACATCATAATTTGATGGAACTCTACCTAATGGGAATTTTATTTAATGGATCTCACCCTGGTAAATCTCACATTTAGGTATCTCACTATAACAGTTCGTTCTCTAGTAGAACTTGCTCTGGTGGACTCACTCTGAGGGGTTTTTCTCTAATGTTCCTACATATAACATGAATCAAAACATAGTTGGGATATCAATAACTTCAGCAAAAAATGCCAGAGTATCATATCTCCAAACATAAAAATAGTTTATAAGTAATAATATACTTCTACCACTATTTATCAACATCCCAGAACAGAAAAGGTAGGAAACCCCATTATTCATCCCAATAAATGAAATTGATAAATATCTATGTTTTTTTCATTTTAGCTTCATGTATAACAATTTCAGCTTTTCAAATAAATTCAGATCTCTATCGAATCTTCTATAATCTTATTAGATATTCAGACTTCATTGAGTTTAAAAAAAATTCTCCAATTTGATTTTGTTCAATCTGATATTTTTTTGTATGGTGAATTTTGTTGTTATTGTTTCCTAAAAGCCTGTCTTATGCAATTTCTTATAGAAAACTCTTCTAATTGACTTGATCATGAAAAGATCATATGATAGATCTTCAGAACAATGAAATTTTTAGCCTTTTCTCGTTACTATATTAAAACATATTATATCATCAGTTTTTATTAACCTGCTGAATAATGGAAAAAAATAAAATGTTTTCTTTATTTGATTCTTTAATCCAATTGAAAATTGTTGACTATGTTATTTAAACCACTTTAATATAAACTCAACACATCTCATATTTTTATTATCTTACTCATTACAATATAAATCTTCATATATTTTATCAGAATTATCTTACGATACAGATTATAATGGTAAACTCCCCCCATTAACTTAGCTTCATTAAAATTAATTTGTGTTATCAATTCATCAGTTTGTTCAGAACCAGGTCATGATCTAATGGATTCATCTGAGGATATCATTTGATTCATTGTTCCCAACAACTTAATAAATCTCGTCTTCATTATATAGAACATGGTGTATGATATCTTAATGATTCAAATTTTTTTAAAATGGATCAGTATCATAGTCACTTCTAATGGATCGATGACGTATCCTCTCTGACGGGATGGTTTTAGATTATTTTTGTTAGGATTATCTATAGCAGATAATTTATTTATTTGATTGGTACATCAGATTAATCTGACCATCTAATGGATCATTCGATCCTCCATTATTCAAAACCTATGAATATTTTAAGATTAATCTCCCAACATTCATACAATATCTATGTCTAATGATTCTTACATTGATGATCTGTAATAGGAAGACTGTGACATCATATTCTCTTATATTACACAAAATCTATCGTGTATCATGAATTATTCATTATTTATGAATCTTTGACTGATAATCAAATAATAATATGATTTACATTGACTGATACAATAATTTAATGATAATTGTTTGGATTTTTTTTTTTAGAATTGTGCTTCCATTTGTTTTTTATCCTAGTCCTCAATATTAGATGCAACTTCTATTTTAGTTAAATGGGGTTAGTCGAAAAACCAAAACATCACATTTTCTCAACATCAAATAGATTTCATTCATTGATGAACAATACAACCAAAACAAAACATGGACATAAAAATCTCTCTATTTGGGTTTGTTTTCAATACCTACTTCAAAAAAATAGTAACTAAAGACAACCTCCACATCTATAAGTTCAATCTATTCGCCTCTTACTTTTCTTCTCCCCATTCGTTTTTATACTCTCATATAAGAAATAAAATTAAAATTTTCCACTCATTAATATTATTCTCCATCTAAATTTATTGATATTATTCTTGAATGAAACATATGTATCACATGATTTTCTTAACAAATACAATTTTAATAAACAACTCTAAGACTATATGGGAAAATCCGAAGTAGAAACAAATTGTGTATAGTTAAGTTGATCAATGTTGTCCCTAACACATCTTTCATTTAATAAATTTCTCATGATTCTATTGGAATTATCATATATATGGAACTATAAAAAATGTTTAGGATAAAAATCTCCTCCACACATAGCAATAAAATATATTAGAAACATTATGTGTAAAAACAAAACATTCTAAATATTTAACATTCATAACCTCACAAAATTATTTTGTAAGAAGATTTAGTGATTGAATTCTAATATTCATTACTTTTACTCCTACAATTGCCTAAAATTTATTAAAAATATAAAAAAAAATTGGAATAAAGAGGATCCTTAGTAGTTTATCATTAGAAAATTTATGACTGAGAGTCTTATCTTAATCTTGAATTTCTTTTTTTGTTCTTGAATTTTTCATTGTATTCATTTTCTTCCTTCTATTAATCCTTATTTTATTTTATACAAGTTTCTTCTCATCTGTATAATCATTAGATGATGTTGTCAAATTCCCTTAAATTTTAGTAAACTTTCTTATAATGAGTTTATAAAAAATTCATTACTCCTTCCTCATATTCTGAAAAGATAGTCGTATAAATCTTTTAAACATGTCCATCTTTCTCACATATCATGTGTCTTTTATAAACCTTCAAGTAAAAATCCATTTATATCTTTCTATTCTATTTTCTCTCATCTTTTGAGAAATTTTTCTTCCCCATTCATTCAGATGATTTTTTACTTATTATAACATTATAGCCATATAAATGTTTCCATTCCAAATAACTGAACTCTATTTATTTTCAGACTCAACCTGGTAACTTTTCACAACTTTATTAAAGTACTTAAATTAATTTATCTTTTCATTTTACATTATTGAGGCTTCAACATTATTTACCTTATGAGTCTCCTTTTTTGGTTCTATCAATGTAATATAAAATTTTGGACTTCATATCAAACCATAGATCCCTCTTGACTCAAACCACTTTCCTAGTAGAGACATAATGTACTATCATGGATAATATCTATGTTCAGAAATTACACATCAATAAAAATGACCTCTAGATAATGATTTTTGAAACTGATAGTAAAATTTATCAGAACATTTTTATTATTCCTTCTTCATAAATAATGGACCACCTTTCATAGAGAGATAATTTACAAAAGAATTAAATTCTTTCATGGTGAAATATGTTTTCTCACTAATCATCTTTTATAGACCTTTATTTTCACCATCCATAGATAGTTCACATTCAAAGTTAACGACTTTAGTAAATTTGTCACTCATAATTATTATCTCACTTTGTGTGGTTAAAAGTATTGATTTTATTTCTGATAACACTTTTTTTCTTCTGAAAAAAACTATTTTTCCGAACATCTATCATCTTTTAATATTCAGCTATCTTCAACTTATTATTCTTACATTCATCAATAAGTGTAAGTTCTATCATTTTGAGACTCTCATTAAAATATTATTTTTCTAGAAAACATTTATGTTTATTTTAAGCTCACCTATTATTATATAATGTTATTTAATGAAATGGAGATTTTTCCTATTTATTCCACCAATCACCATTCTCAAATGATATGTATTTAATATCATTGTTTAATTAAATTCTTTCATTCCTTATTTGACTATTCTTATAAATTTCTTTATCCAAATTCTTGTTGGGAATCCAATATATTTCTATTATCTCTTCACAATTATCACCACTAATTTTTGAAATACTTCAATTTATAACATTAATGATGAAGTTGACATGATGATCAGATTAGTCACTAGAAAAGGAATCACCATTATTTCTTTTACTCGTATAACTTTTCTTCTTTTTGTCATAAAGAAGTTATTTCTTATGCTTCTTCAACTTTTTATTCCAAGACTTCTTATCCTCTTATTTGGACCCGAACTCTTCAACTTTCTTTTAGGATATTTTTTTAAAAACATATTTTCCTTTTGTAATTATTTCATTTGAGATATTTTTTAACTGTTACATTCCTATTGACCTGATTATATTTTCATAGAAATAAGGTCAATGATCTTGTTTAAATATTCATATTCTTTTTCGACCTCTAAATCACTTTATATTTGTTCAACATATTTACCTTTTTTACGTTTTATTAATTCATTGTAGACAATTTCATTCACATCCCTTTTCTTGAATTTTTTTTCATTCATCTCATATGCCAAAATAATATTATTAAGTGCCTCAATAGATAAATCTTAATAATATTTTAAAGAAAAGACTTTGGCATAAAATCTATATGGAATGTTTCTCATTACATTATTAACAATTTTATAATCATCCATCATCTAACCAAAACATTTTATTTTAGTCAAAACCTCATTAACACCTATAAATTAATCATCTGGTATTTCTTTAATATGCATGCACTTATAAAAAAATATACTCTTATAGTATTTTAAATTTAATTACATAACTATCAAATTCCCTTCATAGATACTTCTCAATTTATCCCACATTGTCTTATCTGTTGAAACCCCCATAATCATTGCAAGGTCATTTTTTTATGTCATAAACTTATAATAAAGATATTTTTTATCAACTTCTAAACACCATTTATCAATAGTTGTCATCGCAAGTTCATTAATGAGATGAAATCCCATTGTTACTTCATCCCTAACTTCAAGTCCTTGAGAATGAATATAGGGTAACATCTTATTCTTCTAACTATGGTAGTTTATTAGATCAAAAACAGGAACACAACTATTGTTCACTGAATTGATATTCTCCACTATCATATATGTATATTTCATAGGTAACCAATTCTCTGATACTAATTTAACTTCTCAGTTAAAATCAAGGGAACAGATAGGGGGTAGGGTGATTCAGTGGTACATTTTTCTCTTTATAATAAAATTTATTTACCTATTTTTTGAGAAATTTATTATTATTTGAAACTTTTCATGTTAATTAATCTCTTACAAAAAGTTTTCTAACTTATCTTTCGTATGAAAAAAATATAAATATATATAAGCACATGATAATTAAAGGGTTTGGTACAAAAATCAACTAATTTCCATGTTGTATGGTCCCACTAACATGGATTCCATAACTATATTATTTCCAAAATTTAAAGGAACAATAATTAAATATTTGTAAAACCTAGTAATAAACTTTTCACATATATTTGGTTATACACCTCAACTATCCTTTAATATCCACCTTTCGATAGCTAGTTATTCACTCTAGAAAATAAGCCTTTCAGTAACTAGTAAGAACCCACAACTACAAGATTCTTTCTTTTTCTTTTCTAATCCTCTTTGGAATGTTATTCACTTCCTCCATAATTAAGTTGCATGAAATATTACAATGCACATTATTCATGAACATCAAAAATTACCTAAAGAATTTTTTTCTTGAATATTCATCTAGATGTTCAAAAAATATAAATATGCAGAATATTTAATGAAATTATATCTAGAAATGTTTCTTAAAAAAATTTCTTATAAGCCTACATCATTTATCATCATTAAGATGATCTTTGCATTGTTTACTCCATCCAATTTTTATTATTCTCTTCCAGCTTCAACTGAGTAAAGAAATCAACATGAAACTCACAACTTCTTCATTCCTTATAACTCCATATGATGTGACTTTTCTCTGATGGATATCATCCTATTTGATATCACTCCTGGGGATATCATTTTGAATGTGATTTATCATATGTAACGTTATCTGGTGGACTCACTCTAATGGTATTTAGTCCGATGTTCTAAACAAAAACCTAAAACATATCTCATTTGGGATCTTAATACCTATCAAAAAATATTAAAGTACATGCTCTCTACACACATGAATAATGTATAAGTATGAATGTACTTCTACCTCTATTTTTAGAAATCATATAATAGAAAAGGTAGGCCAGAAAAATTTTCTTCCCACATATTGAAATTCATAATTCTTTAAGATTAATTTTAATTTGATCTTAGTGTATGACTACTTTAAATATTTTCAAAATTTATGGATCCTTCCTGAATATTTTAGAATCATCTCACAAATTCATATTTCACTGAGTTTTGAAAAATTTCTCTTGTCCAGTTATGTTGAGTATGATCTTTCATTATATAGTGGCTCTAATTGTTCTTTCATCTTCATTGTCAGTCCAATGGACTTTCATTCACAAAATCTGTCTGATGTACATGCTCATGAAAATGTCGATTGATGGATCTTCAGAACCTCAACCACTTCAAAAATTTTAGTTGAATCAATTTTAACATATTGTATCATCACTTTTCTCTTGACCTAAAAAATAATGAAAACAATCAAATGATTTATTTTCTCATATGATTCAAGTCAATTTACAATGGTTGAATACTTTATTAAAACTATATTTGACTTCCATTGTCGAAAACCACTTCAGTAGCAACTCAAAACTTCTCATATTTTTAATCAATTACACATTACAGTGGAACTCTTCATAAAACTTCTCATACTAACCATATGATAATGATTTTAATGATAAACTACCCCAATGTATTTTATTTGGTAAAATGATTTATTATAATAAAATATTTTTTCGATCAACACCTATTCCAGGTCTGATGGATTGGTCTCAAGATGTAAAGTTCCGTGTTTTTTAACTGGGTTAAAATATGATGGTTTTCTGTTTTTTTGATTTATCAACGTGTTAGTTTTTAAACAAAGATCTGGTACATAATTTTGAGTGATTGAAAACTTAAAGTTATTGTTTTTGTTCTTTTTCGAATACCCGATAATTTTCCCGGGTATCCTGAGGAGACTCAGGGGCACCAAATCTTGAATAGTCCATTATAATGGATCTACATGGGCTACACATGGTTTCGGTATAAGACATGTAGTTTACCCAGTTTAATAATATAATTATTTTAATTAAATAATATTAAAATCGGGGATTTGTTTAAATGAAATAACTGTTAGTAATAATAATAATATTTTTTTTATTATGGATTTTATTAATTATTTTAATGTTAAAAGATGTTCACTTGAATAATTAATGTGGTGTAACAGTTCAGTGAAATTTAGGAGTGTTTTTTTTGGGGTTTACCATGAAATGTTTAATTAAATTAGGAGTTTCAAAATTAATGAAGAAGCGTCGTAAATGAATTTGATGAAATTAAATACAAATCAATTGTGAGTCTTATTTCAGGTCTTCGGTTAGAAAAATATAGGGGGAAATCCCCTATTCTTCCTCTCATGTGAGGCGTGACATAGAAGGTGCATAGTCCCCCTCAACACAACCTTCTCCTATTCAAACCCTAGTCGCCTGAGTCCTCTTTCAGGCTGCCACCTCGATGCGAGACCTTTGTTGAATCCCCTCAATCCACAACTTCCTCCCTCAGACGGACCCCCTGCAGCAGCACACTTTGACCCCGGGTAGAACTGCTATAACGGACAACCAACCGCTTCCCAGGTCCCCCATCGAAGGTTTTTTCTTCCTATTCTTCCATGGATTTAGTCTGATTATTCACGGCTGGATATTCTATGATGCTCTTCTTCCTCACATTGGAGATTTGGTGTGTTTTTTGTAACCGATTTGGTTTTTCCTATTTTATTGTTTGATAGAAATATCATGTTTTGATATTCTTCCTTCATTAAGGTGTGAAAATTGTGTTTTGGGGTCCTTTGTTCCATAATACATCATCCCCCACCCAGGGAGAGGTCGATGAACTCAGATTGTTTCATTTCTTTTATTTTGGGTAAGTCTTATAAACCGTTATTATGTTTCGAATCATTCAATTAATGGTTTGATAATGTTTCTGACTTCCTCGTACCTAGATAGAGGTGTGTTGTTCATTTCTGTAATGATTCTGGGTACCAGTTTAATATATTGAATATATTTTATCTGTTTAAAAAAATTTCACATATAAATATATATATGATGGTATGTGTGTGTGCCTACGATTGATGACCAGTTATGGATTGGTTGTCAACAAAAATTAATGTGTTGAATGTTAAAATGCTTCTACCCTGAGGTAGGGTCCCAAATCATTATCTCGTTATTCAAGAATTCATATTTACTTCTTTAAATAAATTAATAATTTGAGTTTCCCTTAATTATGGAACAACTATGTTTGCTTAAAATGAATATTAAAGAAATTTTTTTGTTAGTGGTAACGTCATATCATACATTCTTGTGGTTTCTATTTTTCATATGTCTTCTTGATAATTCTAATATATGATGGGTTGATGCATGGTTTTTGAGATTATTGAATAATTCTTCCCACGTGAGATAAATGATTACCTGACTATGTATTGGTTTTAAACATGTATTAAGGAATTCGTTAAAGTGATACTATTAAATGATTAAATGATGTTTGGATTTTGGATAAGTTAATATTATTAATTTGTATATTAATTATGTTCTTTAGATGATAATTAATTGAGGGTTTATTTATGAGTAATTAATTAGATTTATTTTGTGATAATTAATTATGAACTAATAATGTGATTGAGGCTAGAATATTAAAAAAAATATCAAATGATTAATTAGGGGATATTTATTTACTTGAATGAGATAATTGATCCAGGGGTTAATTGTGATATATTATTTTGGATAAATATATATATATATTAATGGATTAATGTCATGAATTTTCAGTGATAATTTGGATAAATAATTTTGTAATTAATTATGGGAAGTTGAATTTTAATGAGGTAATTATTTCTATAAATTAATTATGAGATGTGGTTCATATTATAAATGAATTGAATATGAATTATTGTATATAATAAAGGTTTTTTTACCTTGACTAAGGGACACCCCATGGGTACATTTCCCTCTTTCGGTTGTTTAAGGTCCATTAGGACAAGAACTACTTTTGATGCGTGTTTTTTTCCTGCCTTATGTTGTTTAGGATGGAGTTGTTAAAATATATGGCATTCCATGTGATATGGTTGCTAAATATTTTAGCCTTGTTTACCTTGTTTGACTTCAGATGTTTCTGACAAGCATGATAAATTATAAAGTCCTGGAAGAATCAGTACATGACTGGACATTTTCATATGTGAAAATGAATTGGGTGAATCACTTTTTATTGGACTAACCTTGGAGAGATTCACTATGTTTTTGGGATAGGACCTTCCTCAGACTTTTTTATAAATTTGGTGAATCGTTGTTTTTAGTTGATGGACCTCAGATAAAATCACTATATCTAGTGGAGGTGCTCGGATTTTGGTATTGATTAGAATAATCACTATTTTTAGTGGATGGGATTAGACATAGTATATGAAAGATTAAATTGAATACCTTATGTCATGTTATCCATGCCATAGTAGAAGCTTGGATTCAGTTTTCACTTTGTTTTCTTAGATAGTATTTAGAGACATCTGTTGTGAGTGAATTATAAAGGGGGTGTCGGGATTAGTTCGGATATGGAGAGTCATATAATTTAATGAGGCTTTGATATATGATAAATGACTATGAATATGTGATAACTGTTGTGTATTCTTGAAAAATGTATAGTGCAGCTTCAGACACTAGCTGAGGGCTGAAGCAGGTACTTGGGTTTATAGTTTCATTGTAATGCTTACATTATTTATTTCTTCTCTTACAATATTTATATTATTTACTGAATTTATGGATTTGGGGTAGACACTAGAGGTCCTGGCCTTCTGAGATTTATATCTCACACCCTACTCGGGCCGCCATTTCACTAGGGTACCCGAGTACCTTCTATATGGTTTCAAGATTGTGATGTCTTCATATACTTGGGATATTGGAGTAGAGGATAGAGTGGAATCTCGGGATGCTCAAGGAGATCAACATCGGGGATTTGAGTCATTGTATATTTATATCTTTATTTATATTTAAAGCATGATGTATTTTTTATTTCTTTTATAGTTGTACCATCATAACATACTTGCATTGTATAAAACTAGCATTGGAAATTTTTATACAATATTTTTAAAGTTATTTCTTCCATGGATTTTTCATTATCCACACTCCATCCATCATTTGTTGATATTGTACTGTATTTTTACTCTTATAGGAGTGTATAGTCTCCCCCAATGACTATCCATAGTCCCTCGTTGCTAGTCAGAAACATCTAGCATACAGAGAGGCGCTCTTGAGGTCATGTATAAACTGGTCCAGCAATCGGTTCAAGGGAGAGTCGGGTCAGATGTTACAAAGGATTTAAGACCCTACCTAAAAGTGGAAAAAATTTATATTCAGAACTTTGAAATATGTCGACAACTAATACACAACTGGTTATCAGTCGTACATGCACACACCTTCATATGTATGTGTGTGTTTTTGTGTGTGTTAATGTGCACATTGTCTACACTGATCCAAAAAACTCAATATATTAAACAGGTTCCCAGAATCATTGTAGGAACGACCAACACACCTCTAACTGGGTAGCAAGAACTCATAAACATTATCAAACCCTTAATTGAATGATTTGAAAGACAACAATGATGTATAAGACTTACTCGAAACAATGGTGGCGAAACAATCTGAGTTAATCAACCTCTCCCTTGGCGGAAAATCCAAGATTATGGAAAAAAGGACCCCAAAACACTGTTTTCACACCTTAATGAAGGAAGAACATACAAACATTGTATTTTCGTTAAACCCTAAAATCATCCAAACCAAATCAGGTACCGAAAACTCACCAAATTTCCAAAGCGATGCAGAAGAACATCACATAAGACCTTACCTTGAATAATGGGACTAAACCCATGGTATAATCATAATAAAACAAGACGGATAGAGGACCTGAGAAGGGAGAGGTCGTGCGCTATAGCAGTTCGGCCCGGGGTGGAAGTGTGCTGTTGTAGGGGGTTCGACCGAGGTAGGAGGTCACGACATGAGGTGCTTCATCCAAGGTATCATGTAGAGGAAGCATCCAAAAATAAGACTCATGAGGCCAGGGTATGGAGAGGAAAAGGTCGTGCAGAGGACGCTTAAACACCTGCCATGTCGCGCCTCACATGAGAGGAAAAATAGAGAATTCACTCCTTTATTTTTATAACCTAAGACCTAAAATAAAACACATAATTAATTAATATTTAATTTATTCAAATCAATTTATGATGCTTCATCATTAATTTTAAAACTCATTATTTAATTAAATGTTTCTTAGTAAACCCCAAAAAACTCTCATTAATTTCCCAAAACTGTTACACCCCATTAATTATTCAATTAAACATTTATTAACATAAAAATAATTTACTAAAACCATAATAATAATAATACCATTATTATTGTTATTATCACTTTCATTAATTTTAAAAAAATGTCCCATTTTAATATTATTTGATTAAAATAAATTAATTATTAATCTAGATAAACTGCATGGGTTAGACTGCAACTATGTGAAAACCTTGCAGATCCATTAAAGTGGACTTTTTTGGATCTAGTTCTCTCGAGTAACCTTGGAGAAACTATGAAAATTATCAGGTATTCAACCAAGTCCAAAATTGACACCTTTAAGTGTTCCAATACTCAAAACTAAATTCCATAGCTCAGTTTAAAAACTGACCCATCGATAAAAAAATAAAATCGATAACCATCGTATTTTAACCTGGTTCAAGAACATGGTACTTTACAATCTACCCACCTCAAAAACTTCTCGTCCCCATGAAGTCATAGGTAACTACTACAATAGAATCTGACCTACCTAGGTCAAAATGTTTCATTTGAAAGGTAAATTATTTTTTCCAATGCTAAACATGCTTTTAATCAAAACATAACTCCAACCACTTAATTATTTAAAAACAAATCCAAATCATATTTTACCATTTAATCACTGAAATTAATCTTACATCTGTATCCATTACAATTACCACATCAACAAAAATGTTCAAAACATGATTAACCAATAGAAACGGGTTTCTTCTTCTTTCCTCCAAATATGTCATGGACCCAAAAACAAATACTCACCCTTAAAATGTCAAGGTACCATTAAATTATTCAATTATCAACTGAATTTACACCAAAGTCTTTACTCGACCTCCTATGACATTCCCAAATTTAGACTTCTCATGGCTATTTAAAAAAACTATATTTCCCCAACATGAATGAAGGAATAGCCCAAAAAACACATATCTATTTACAACTCAGATAAAAACCACTCATCAATCCCAAAAACATTAAAAACTTTATCCCAGTGTAAGACCAAATCTAAATTACTATCTCCATGATGAGAAAAATATAGGGACATGCTTTTATTATTTAAATTAGAACACTAAGATCAAACTCGGATCTCTAAAATATCAGTCGTACTCTCAATGGTTGACTCTTTACACAAAAATTTCAACTTCTCTAGCTGATGCATCATCAGTCAAACCTCGATGCATATATCACTCGAGGAATCAGTGTTCCTTCAAACATACAATGAAAGAGATTTCCATATTGCGCAGAATTGTCATAGTGAGATGAAGCCTCAAATTCACAACAATAATGAAAAGGGGAAGATGGTACATGCCCTACCTGATGTCCAATGTTATAAGTGTAGACAACTTGGTCTCTTTTCCAATCACTGTCTAAATCCGAGGGTAGGGTAGTAGAACCACTATCAGCCTCAACAATGTCCAAGAAAGTAAGGTCGTGATTTTTCTATCTCAATGGATGAAGTTGAAGTGCCAAATCATGTGGGGCTAGATAATCATGTTTTTCTATCAAATATATAATGTACTTTGTTTGATTCAGGTTCTAAAAATTTCTTTATTTCCTGTAAGTATACAAAGTATTTAGAATCATCCACAAAATTTCTAAAAGTTGAGTTATCAGTCAAGACTCCCGGTGGGATTATCCATGCGTCATTAGTGTTTATAAACACTAGAATTTAATTTATTGATCACGATATTATAGAAAACATAATACTCATTTCCATGCTGGAATTTGACATTATACTTGGGATGGACTGGCTCTCAAATTATAATCCTAAGATCAAAAATCAGAAGCATCGAAATCTCAGTAGACTTTAATAGAAAAAACAAAAAATTATCTTCCAAAAAGTGACATCTCTACCTCATGTTTGTCTAGAATAACCTCTTATATCCTACTTTATGGATTTTATCGGTGAAGAAGAAGAAAGAAATGAGAGTATAAGGATAGAAAATGTCCCCATCATCCTGGAAAAAATTGATTTGTTTCCTCAGGAGTTACCCGGACCTCCCCTAGAAAGAGAGGTAGAGTAATCTATTAAACTCGTACCTGGATCTCATCCAATGTCAAAGACCCCATATAGGATAAAAAATTTGGAGCTAGAGGAATTAAATAAACAACACCAAGATCTTTTGGAGAAGGGTTTTATATGACTGAGTGTGTCTTCTTGGGGAGAACCTATTCCCTCTATGAAGAAGGATGGATCAATGCAGCTATGAATTGATTATAGAGAACTAAATGGGATCACTGTAATGAATAAATACCCTCTTCTAAGAATTTATGACTTATTTGACCGACTTCATGGGGATTAATTATTCTCTTTGATTGATATTAGATCTGGTTATCATCAATTTGAGGTGAAGAAGGATGATATTTAATAAAATACCGTTCGATCAAGATATAGGGATTATGATTTTTTTGTTATGCCCTTCAGACTGACTAATTCACCAGCTATTTTAATGGATTTGATGAATGGAGTTTTTAAGGAATTCCTAGATAAATTTTTGGTAGATTAATTTATGATATTATGAAATATTCAAAATGTCACGACGAGCCTAAGGATCATCTAAGAGTCTTTTTTGAAAATTCTACGAAAGGGAAGGCTTTTTGGAAAGTTCACAAAATGTGAATTGTGGTTACTATGTAGATTTATTGGGGAACATTGTAACCAATTAATGAATCATATTTGACCCTAAAAAGACAATGGTTATAGAGGAGTGGCCTCACCCTGTAACAATAACTGAGATTCATTGTTTCATTTGATTAACAAGATATTATAAGAGGTCTGTGAAAAACATTCTCTAACTTTCTAATTAATTATCCAAGTGAACTAAAAAAGGGTCCAGTTCATCTGGACAATGGAGTGTGTAGAAAGTTACCAGGAGTTGAAGAGATTGGTAACTGCACCCCTGCAGTCTCTGCCCTCAAGTGGAGAAGGATGAATTATTTTTAGTGATGAATCTCTAAAAGGGATTGGGGGAATCCTCGTGAAAAATGAAAAAGTCATTACTTATGTGTATTGATTTTTGAAGACTCATGAGAAGAATTATCCTAGAAAATATCTAGAGTTGTGTGGGGTTGTTTTTGCTCTGAAGATATGGAGGCAATATCTTTACGGGGACAAATGTAATATATACATAGACAATCAATGTTTAGAAGTATATTTTCACCCAAAAGGAATTGAACTTGAAACAAAGTAGAAGGTTGTAACTTCTTGAATAAAATGATTGTTCAATTCAATTTAATCCTGAAAGAGATAACAAAGTCACTGATGCATTAAGCAGGAAAGACCCAATTGTCCAATCCATGAAGAGGATTCAAATAGATCATTTGATCAATGACCTAGTAAAGCTGGATATGGGAATTATTAGTAAAAAAACGTCATCAACCGTAACCCAAATGATTTCTCAACCATCATTACTAGAGAATATCAATAAGGATAAAAAATAATATCTTTTGTTATATATGAATTTAAAGGATTTAAAATAGGTAAAGTGTCCTATGTTCAATATTGGTCAAGACGGTGTACTAAAATTTCAAACAACACTATATGTTCCATCTATTCTGTAAATAAATAAGGATCTGATGGATGAAGCTCACAGATATACTTTCCTTATACATCTGGGATGGATGAAAATGTATAGGGACCTTCTAGATCTTTACTAGTGGGATAATATGAAAAGGTCGATTGCTGACTACACTTCAAGGTGCCCAGTTTGTCAGCAAGTGAAGGCAAAGAAACAACTTCCTAAAGGGTTATTTCAACCACTACCAACACCAGTGTGGATGTGGGAAAATATCATTATGGACTTTTTCCTTGGTCTCTTGAAAACTTATAATGGAAACAATGCAATATGGGTTATTGTGGAACATAACACCATGACTGCTTATTTTATCTCTATTCGGGAAGATTTATCTCTTGATCAACATTCCCAGATTTACGTGAAGGAAGTGGGAAGGATGCATGGAGGTCAAATTTCTATTGTATCTGATCATGATCCAAGGATTACATCAAATTTATTGAGAAGTCCGCAACATGCTCTATGTAAAGAATTGAATTTCAGTACAACCTATCGCTCCCAAACAGATGTCCAATCTGAATGTACAATTCCAACACTTGTGGATATTCTAAGAACCTGTTCGATTAATTTTAAAGGTGGATGGGATAAACATATCCCATTAGTTGAGTTCTATTATAATAACAGCAAATGGCACCCTATGAAGCTCTATATAGAGAGTGATGTAAAATTCCTACTTTTTCAGATGAATCTAGTGAGAGAAAGCTTCTTGGTCCTAATCTTATGTAAGATATGATAGAAAAGGTACATGTTATCCAAAAACACATTAAGATTGCATAGAGTCGACAAAAGAGCTCTGCCGACAACCATTGAGGGGACTTGAAGATTAATATTAGTGAAAATTTGTTCTTCAAATCTCACCATGGAATAGAGAAATGAGTTTTAGTAGGAAAGGGAAGGTCAACCATAGGTACATGTCCCCTATGAAATCCTTGACCTTGTAGGATCAGTGGCCTATCATCATGTATTTCTTCCAAATCTAGAACATGTTGATGACGTATTCCATGTATCCTTCTTGAGGAAGAAAATACCTAACCCTTCACATATACTAAATCTAGAGGTGGTACAGCTTAAACATTACCCCTCTTATGAGTAGCAGTCGATGGAGATCTTGTATCATAGAGACAAGGGTTCTACGCAACAAGACTACCTGCCTTGTTATGGTGTTGTGGAGAAACAAAAAATGTGGAGAATCCACATGGGAACACGAGGAGTCTACGAGGTATGAGTACCCACACCTTATCCCTTCGGAGTGTATGGTGTGAATTTTCGGGGATAAAATTTCTTAAGGGGGGGGAAATGTAACGACCAAATCTTTTGAATAATATTTTTTCCTATTTCTATGTATTATTTTATATTATACTCAACAAAACTATATCCTATAATTCATGAAGTTAGTATAATTAAAATAATACCACCATTTTTTGACTAGTATATGATATTTGGTCAAAATGTTCATTGGAAAATAAATTCTTAATTTTATTATTAATGTTTATAGATATAAGTGATCATGGATAATTAATACAGAAAGAGGATTTAATGGCCACATCCCGTAGACTCGAGACATATGAAGCCCATTTGTGAGAGCTTGGGAGGTGGTCACATCACTAGGCTTTGTGCTCAACCAGGCCCAAGTAAACCTTAAATATGTGAATCTTGAATGGAATATCCTATGGGAGAAGTTCAAGATGATAGAAATCACCACTTGGGAAATGTTGTCCGAGCCTCCCCAAGAATCTATCAACATTACACACCTTGCTCTTAGATCCTATCTAGAATTTATAAAGGCCTATGTAATGAGGCCATAGTTTCTTTGCATAATCTTTTTTTATATATAAAATTATTATTTATTATTATGGTAAAAAAATTTAATTTAAAATGGTAAAATACATACAAAATGAATTTATAAAAGTTAAAATTTTTGATGAATTTTGGAGAAAATGTATTTTCAAACATTTTTTATACATTAACTAATTAATAATATGAAATGATTTTCAAAAACATCCCTTCTAAATTATTTATCAGTATGAAATTTTGATTATAATAAGATCTACATAATATTTAGTGTATATTAATGTATAAATAGTAATATTACCATTATGAATAGTAATGTGACCAATGGAATAGTAACCTCACTTAAGAAAGTATAAATATAATTTAGGCATCTTGAATGTTAATGTGATATAATATCATATGTAAAAAACTGTTTCATAAATTATTAGTTAAGTATTAGTATTTTTATTGAGTAAATAGTGTTTTTAATTAAAAATTCAATATCCCATAACTAGAAAAATATTTTTATAAAATGGAGTTCATCTTTGAATTCGGAGCATCGATATCAGGTTAGGGTGAATTTATTATATTTTTATAAAAGGTTTTGTTTTTCGGTGAATATTGAAAATACAGTTTGTAGTTTCAGTGTGTTTAATGACATCATAAGTGATTTAATCATGATGTGATAATTCTAGTCGACTTTGGAATAGTATGATATGTTATGAAGTTTCCCAAGTGGCCAATACCATTGGAAAATGCCATTGTCAAGCCCATGGTTTTTCAAATACCACTGATGAGGTGTCCCTTCAAAATTAATAACATATTACCTCACATTTACTATAAATACCAACCCATTACTTCATTCCATTCATTCCAAAATCCGACATGAAGAAGATCTAGTCTTTTTACCTCAAAAATAGACCTTCCAGGGTTCCCTCAATCTCCCAAAGTCTCAAGCTTCGAGTTATTTATGTAACTCTTCCAAGTAAGGGAATATGTTACCGTCCCCATTTAGTCATGACTTCCATTATGATATTTCTTCTGGTTTCCTATTTATTATGGTGGGTTATGTTAATCTATGTATATATTTCTATCCATTCTATTTTCAAATTTTTATAATCCCTTTCAACTATCATCAACTTATTTTTCTTAATTTTTAGAGATGACATTAGGCTGCCAAAATTTTCATAAAAGAAATGGCATCTTCTCTTTTCTTTCATGTTTCCTTTTCATGTGGTGTGTCATTAAAACATCCATACCCTGATATTATTTCATTTTTATTCCTTACCCTTATTTTATTATGACTTATTTATATGTGGGTGACCCTTTTCCCTTCTCTTTTCAATCTTTTCTAAAACCATGTTGTATAACTATTATGCTGCAGAATTTTCGTCTCAAAATCTCTCCATTTTTCTCAAGAAATTCTCTTATTCTATTTATGTGAATGACCAAAACAATTTCATTTCAATGTTTACTCATGATGACACAAAAATGATATATTATTTTTCTAGAATTTAAGTACATTTAACCCTCATTCTTTTTCCATGGGTTAAAAATGAAAAAACCAATATTTATTAAGAACTCTTAAAACAACCCAATTTTGAAGTGAAACCCATTTATTTTACTATCTATTTGTTATTTATGAAATGTATGATAATTATTTATCTATATCACATGAAAATACAGACACATTATGGTTGTCCCCTTGTAGAGCTCTAATGCATTTGGTAAAGAATTTAATATCTAGAGATGACAAGTTTCACAATTCCTTGGTGAATAACCCTGGTAATTTTTATGACACCTTGGGGATGGACCTTGGTGATAGGTTCACGAATGTCTAAATTAAATTTTGTAGCCAAATATTAAAGTTATTATTCATGTTCTTATTATTATGATATTATTATTCTTCCATTGCTCATGTCTTTATTTTTTTCATCAAGTTCTTCTTGAAATCACAATTAAATTGATTCCCTTGTTTACCCTTAATGGGCATTCTTCTCACCCTTACCTTTTATGTACGTCTCTAGGTTATGAGATGTAGTTATTATACAAAGGATGAAATTTTCAATAAGGATTTCAAGGGGATTAGAAGATTGCTTTAAATTTTCATGTATTATGTTCCTGATTTGCACGACACTAGACATTAAAGATCCTTTATTTGTAAAATGTAATGAAAATATATTTAATAAAAATGTGGGATTCCAAAATGATTTTAAATCTCCCTATATTTATATGCATCCTAGAACAGAAAATGTGGGAAATCCAATTCTTATTCCCACTCAACTAAATTCAAAAATCTCTAAGTTTCATTTTCAACTGAGATTCATGTCTAATTGTTTCAACTCTTCACACAATTTCTGGACTCTTCTTGAATTTTCCTTAATATTATCACATAAAAAGACTAGAAATTTGTTTATAATTCTATATTCAATAATCTTGAATCTACTCAAAAAATAAAACTGGTTCGAATTTTGAAACAACTTTCTAGTATGATTATGTTGTTGTTGATCTTTCATTATATCGTGACTTTGATTTTTCTTATTGCATGATAGTCAATTTGATAGAATTTATTATAGAATATGTTTCTGATGGAATTTCTCATGAAAATATCATCTATTGGATCATCACAACATCAAACTCTTCATCCTTTTCTTTTAAATTAATTTAAACATATTTTATACTCACATTTCCCTTAACACAATGAATAATGAATACAAACAAATCATTAATTTCTTCAATGTTTTAGGTCAACTGAAAATTGTTGACAACATTAATAAAAATAAATTAGAATTCAGTCTCCAAAAACCACTTCAGTAGAAACTCAACACATCTCATATTTTCAATCAATTCCTCATTATAATATCTCTCTTTATTAATTTTATTATAATAATCATAGTATTTTGATTACAATGGTAAACTCTCTCTTGGTATTTGATTTGATAAAATGAATACGTGTCGTCAATTATCTTATTAGATCAGTACTAAATCTTGATTCGATGGATTGATCTCTGGAGATCATTTAATTCATCTATCCGAATAACATAACAACTATGGTATACCTATGATATAACATTGCATATAATGTATTAATGATACATATAATTTTAAAAATAGATTAGTATCAAAATACATTCTAATGGATTGGTGACATACTCTATCTGATGGTTTGGTGTCATCTTTTTATGATCAGATTCTCAATAACTGATAAATGACCTGATTTATTGATTTATTAGATTGATCATATTATCTGATGGATTGGATGATCAACACTTTCACAAAACATATAACTTCATCAAGATCAAAATCAAATATTTCAGAAAATTTCTACAACTGGGGATTCTTACACCAATGATTTATGACCATAAGATGAAAAATTAATATTCTCATCTATTCCAAAAATTCAAGCTGGTATGATGAAATAATTTTGATATATTAATATGTGAATGATCGAAAATGTATCGTTAGATTAACATTGACTAAAATTGAATTCTGGTCATCTACATCCATATTTTTGTTTCCAGAATTGTGTTTCCATTTGATTCTTCTTCTGGTGTTCTACATTCATTGCAACTTCTTGGTCAGTCTGATAGGGTTTGTCTAAAAATAAAAACTCAACCTTTTCTCAACATCCACCTTATGTCATTTATTGACATAAAATAAAACCAAAACACAACATTTTTCAAACATGTTTTTCAAAATTTAGAGATATAATACTTGGATAAAAAAATATGAGATAAAACAATATAAGAGATGAAAAAATAAAAAACATGCCCAATAAGTCAAAACCAAGTTCCAAGATCCATACCATTTTCACATAAATCAATAACATCCATGAAGAAGAGATACAAAAAAGTAGAAACAAAACTAACTATGAATTAAAACTACCACAAACCAACCAACTCAATCCAATCCCAAAACCAAAATCTCAAAAACTCAAGTATCCCACAACCGCCCACCTCACCCCTTGTTGGCCATGACGAACAAGAAGGATCCAACTATGAACATGGAATTGAAATTTTTATTGGAATTATCTAAAGATCCATATAGGTCACCACAAACCAAAAAAACAATACAACATTTTTTATAAGAAAATTAATTAATACTAGTTTGAAAATAATCTAGAAAGTATGATTACATATATATAACTTTATGGAAATCAAAAAAAATTCATAAACCATTTGAAAAACATACCACTTTGTTTTATAAAACCAAATACGTGTGGTTTTAAAACAAATCCACCATATAAAACCATTATGAAACCACATCCACCTTTAACATTTCTAAAAATAAGATATTTTTTATTTAATTGAAAATTTCACTTTAAAATAATTAACTTATCGATTACATGTTAAAAATGAACAATCATTTTGAAATCCACCTTAAATAAAGCACCCCTGATTATTTAAATTTCAAAATAGGATTTTTTTTCTACAATAATATTTTGAAACTCATTGTCAATGGAAACAAAAAAAATTATATAGATCACACAACACAATAAGGCACAAAACAATATTAAAAGTTATTTAAAAATGAATAAAAAACCTAGGGGTTTAATTTCCATGAAAGTCGGTAAAATTTTATAAACAATCACTAAATAAAACTCCCCTCAATAAATAAATTATCAAGAAAAGGTGTGTGTCATGGTCCCACCCATGGTCCCTAATATTCCAATAATATTACCATATAAGGGTATAACAACGTAAACTATCTATCAATATGCGCTAAGTCAAAAACATAATTAAATTTTCCCACACAATAATTATTAAGATGATAGACCCCCACTTATACCTTGTTCCAAGATTACTGGTTGGGTACAAGTGGTTTTTGAACTAACTAGATGAAAAAAGTATATCTTCTAATTATTACCTAGTTAACCATGGCCAATAGAAGGAAGTGATTCATAGTAAAAATTATCTAAGTCTACCCACATTGAACAACCATATCTACCATCACCCCTAACACTGAATAATGAAAATACACATCCATATAATATTCACTCAAGGTATAATAAGCACATTCCTACCCAAGGGGAATAAAAAAGAATTATATAGTGATAAAAATCCACACAATGGGTAATTAAAAAATGGTTACAAAATTTTTGTCTAGCACAATTTAAAAACCAAAGTTATAAGGGGTGAATGATTATAAAACATGGATCATAACTCCAATCCCTTCTCCCTTTTCATAAAGCACATTTATAAAAAACTCTTATAAAATAATGTAAATCACAAATGCATTTAAAAAATTTCAATTTCACCCTTACATGAGGGCCTACTTCTTTGAAAAACCAAAACAAGTCCAATGAGTCCATCAATTTCCATAAAAACATTTAAAGATATAATTTGAAATTTTCAGAAAGGGAAAATTGCACTAACATTTCATGTCACCATTTGATATCATTCAACAGACCCACTTTTAAAAAAATTTGAGTTCAACACCTCACTTTCAAGAAAAATTGCATTTAAACCCACATTTTCAGTCATTGAAAAATAAATAATTGTAAAATATTCTTTTCCTCATGAAAACCATTTCTAAAATCCATACGGACATCTCTAAAAAATTCTATTAATTAAACATTTCGTTCCACGCATTAAAACATTTATTTAACATGAAGAATCGTTTATTCCAAGCTAAAAAACAAAGAAAAGGCTTAAAATCACTAAAGATATATCACATATAGTCATCATTTAATTAAAATTAAAATTTTAAATCATAATCACATTATTATTCCAAAATGTAAAAAATTAGTATTAACACCTACCTCAAAGTGTTAAGAATCAACCTCAAATCCCATGAATCAAGTACCCATAAAGGGAGACCACATCCATGTTGATAGAAGCATTGTTTAAAAAAACTAAAAATGACAATATCAATCATTTGATCAATATGGAACCCTAAAATTTAGCCACATGTGATTTAGGGTTCATAGGAGAAGAAAAATCCAATATATGAGATAGTGGGAAGGAAGAAAGTGGGAAATAGAGTAAGAAATCACCTCAAATGTTCTTGGAAAACACTAAACGAAGCCAAGAATCCTAGGGGAGGAAGAAAATGCAGGTCATCCAAAGTACACTAGGGTCATCTGATGTGAGGGAATAGAAATGGGTGTGCGAACTCTTAAAATTCAAAAGAATTAAAATGGTAAAACCTCATTTTTTAAATACCTAGATAGGGTGAATAGTTTGGAAAGATTGTTTTCCAAATGTTGCGCCAACCATATGTTAGCAATTGCCTAGGACAGAAACCACCTTGTATGGTTAATCCTGAGATGATGCACAATTTGGCCAAATTTTTTTCCTCACTCCCAAACCACTCCAATCGATACAAGACCTCTTCGAGTACCCCTAATAGTTTGTGAAACTATGCGAATGCTATGAAAATGACTTCTGAAATTTACAAATCCAACTATAAGTATACAGAAATATTTACCAAACTATGCACATTTATTACACCACACTATAAAAATAACAAGTAACCAACATGGTTTCTCCAAGTTTTCTCATGGTTTATAATTAAACATGTGCATATCTTGTTGAAAACCCATTCTTAGTTAAAAAATCTCGGAAGGCTCCTCACGAAGAGAGGTAACCTAGTTTCCCTCTAACCATGAATCCTAACCATGCATAGTAGGAAATGGTCATAAATTTCAATGTTCCAAATCCAAACTCCATGGAAACATAACCCATACCACCACTTCTCAAAATAACATGAAAAGAACAAAATTGTTGCATGTGGGTGTCACCTTATGCTTTCTCTCTTTTCAAATAGGTTTTTTTGTTTTTTTCCTTCGAATATTTCTTTTATCGTGATATATAATTCTGTTATTATTCTATAGAACATGAAAAAAATCCATTTTCACCATGAAAATGTAATCCTCTTATGGTTAGGAATTGATATTAGGGGAGAGACAACTTAAATGAACCATTAATCGGAGAATCTGTAACCAAATCTATATGAATTTAAATTAAGAAATCGATCACATCCCATGATTTTTCATGAACTTTATCCAGATAATTTTGAAGGATGAAATATAATATAATTTAAATAAATCAAGTTATAAAATATTACAACAATTAATTTTCTACTCCAAGAGTAATTCCTAAATCACCTAGCTTGATAACTACTTCAATACCAATGAATGGTTATTGAATTTGGACAAAATAATTATTTTGATAAAAAGAAAATTTAAAAACATTGAAAAATTTTATAGTTGATTTTATTAGCATTGTGTAGGATTATATTAATGTAATCCCTTGAATAAAACTCCATGAAATTTATTATGAACACTTTATAAATTATTTTCAGTTTATTAAATGATTAATTAAGTCGATTCACCCAATTTTGTACGAAGATTCAACCTTGGGTAACTATACCAAGATATCCCCAACCACTTTCACCTCTCTATACAATTTAAATCATATTATCAATATCCTATGAATATTAATATTATTGTTAGTTAGTATTAATTTAAATATCTAATCTTTATAACTCTCATGAAGAAGTAGTGATGCATCGCGAATGTGTTCGTACCTAATGTGTTTTCTTGCACATTGCATCCCATTACTTGAAAAACCACTAGTAAAACATCCCATGACCATCCTACCATAACAATATCAAGATTTCACCACTGGTACATCAATATAATACTTGATATTGACTCCTTGTCACCCAATGTTACCCCACGATCAATAACAACTTTCTCACCAAAGATTGGACTAGTTTCCAATGAAATTCCCTAGTTCGTACCTTAACCAAAAAAAATAGACATCATGATATACAGTATCATAGGAATTAATGCCCTCAGATATGGTCATGTTTGTATCAACTGAATATAATCCTAATCTCGAAGTTGAAAAAAAACACTATAATATTATACAAAAAAGTTACTTAATATTCACCAAGTAATCTTGTTGTATTCAGATCTATCTATTCACCATCATCCCCAAGCCCAAAAATCATCCAACGACTGATATCATACCTAAATGATCCATATAACATGAGTGAAACCTCTCTCTTGACTAATATCACACTCACAAATATATGAATTTCCTTATCATCACACAACTAAACTATCCTCGCAATCATGGTGGACCATTCCCTATCTGTCACTAAATAAATTGATAAGTGTACCCATGCTCACAGATAATAAAGAACTAATATGAATCACCCTATTAATACATGTTCATAGATTAGAAAAACATTAACCATGAATACTAATATAATATAACCAATAATGAGCATCATCATCATTCATCATCCATTGGTGTACAACCCCTCATGTGATCCAACTTTCCGTATTCTAAGACCACCACATTGACAGACTTTGTCACTGAAGTGAATGTGGGTCACTATTTACAAGACATGATCACAAAATTCATGGAATATTATTCCCATAATAACCTCATATATTTTCATTAGTCATTGGAAAACTCATGACCATGCGTAATTCAAAAATAGAAAGGTTCCAAATGTCAACATTGTGAATAACCTCAATTTCCATCCAATGGAAATGGGTGTGCACTCCCATACAACCCGATTAACAAACCTGAATCACACTCCCATTGTATGAATCATATAAATACTTGGCTATCTTCCATAATTCAGAATCTATTATGAATCTTACATTTTGGATTCTCCCAACAAATGCATTCTAGAAGCTATCATTAAAAAAGATCCTAACCTCACACTTATAACAAGGATCATCACCAAATAAATATTAATGATTCTCCTGATGCAAAACATATCCATCCAATTAGGGAAACCATGGGAACTCCTCTTAAAATTAGGAACTATACAATTTCCATACTTACTCACATGACCACAATCTAACTGTCGTCATTCTTGGACGATAAACATCTACCCATGCTCTCATCAAGTAAAAAAAAATTATATTAAGGAAACTTTTAGGAACCTAAACCATCTGAACCATCAAGACCTGATAGGATACAAAAGAACTCAAGGTGGGTTCTCATGAAATAAAGGAATTATCATTAATATGATGGAAACCCATGGGATTATCCCATGCATCGGTCTTAAAGAATATCACATAACCATACATCTTTTTCTAAAGGACTCACAGTCCCCGGATAAACCATCTCATGTGTTTCCCTTGATCGCACAATTTACCAACACTCTAAGGTATGAGATAAAACCAATGGTATCTAGTTCTCCCACATAGCCTATAAACTAGGTCTCATAGAAAGACACTTTTCCAGGGAAACTAGTCAATGTTCCCATATCAAACAACACCTAGAAACTCATGTTCCAAAATATTCACTAGAGGATCTTAATATATATAAACATCAGTATTTTGATGTCGAATGTTTTTCCTACAATGAACTAATTCTCATGATCATCTTCATACCTAACTACCCTTGGAGAATCATCCACCCACCATTCATCTCTATAATAATCAATTTCATAATCAAAGATGATTTATACGACGTGAAACCACAATCTGTACCTCGATTATGTATAATTTTATTTTTATATATCTATAAAAACAACATATTTTTCATTAATAGAACATTAAATAACCAAACCTGAATGAAAACCACCCATAAGGGGGTCTACTACTAAGGCAGCATGTGCCTCTGCTGACCTACAAGGGTCATTTCATGTCTCGTGCACCAACAGACTCTACCATCATCCTCCTCATCAAGAATCTAACTACGGATCCACATTAATTTACATAAAAATAATTATACAGGAATTATAGTCTATATGATTGGAATGTCACAATTTACATATAAATGGAAACATCGTATGATCCGTTCTAACACATTAAACTTCTAAACCTCTCATCAGTGATATAGATTTCACACTAGAAAGGCCCTATATGTCATGTAAAATCCTACTTTTCAATAATTATGCATGAGATTCCTCTTTCTACTATGGTATAAGCGACAAATCCAACACTACTATCTTTCCAACTAGATAAGAGAAAAAAAAAATATAAGTCATAAATTCAAATGTCATGTGCATAAAATGAGGAGAGAATCATATACAATAGTAACATATCATAATAAGAACATTCATCCCATCACTAGAAACCTATAATTCCTACCGAAATAGGCATTCATGATACACAATCCTAATATCCATTACAGGTTCCAAAAGAAATATATAACTTCCAGCTACAATATCTCAAATAGTAAGGCAAAAGAAAAATAATTATCTGATACTTCTGCAGTACACCACTAATCGATGCCTAAAAAAAGGGTCACCACTTACCACAGGTGCTCCTCCTTGTATGGTAGAGGCTTTGGACTATAATCAGGGGTTTAAGGAGGTAATATGGGGATATTATACCTCAGTATCATATTTAAAAATAATAAAATAAATATGCAAGTACCATACATAAACATAGTCATTTAAATATATAGATAGATAAGTATCCAACAATAATAAGATGAGGTGCAGGAAACATACCTATAGTCATACCAGCTGAATTTACCACTATTTTAGTCATATATACAAAAATAAATGAATGAAATAATATAAAATAGAAATAAAAAAGTTGATGGGTCCATAAAAGTCCTTAACCCTCACCTCACCCTAAACTCCAATTCCCATTGGATCAACTGCATATCAATCATGAAATCCCAAACCACATTCTAACATGGACCTACAATAAGTGAGGGGCTTCTTCGGTGTCCAAGTTTAGTGGTTGGTTGAGAAACACATGAGTACATATTTTAGTAGGGAAGCACCAATGAGTTATTTTCTAAACAAAAAATATATTGATATGTGCCTGTGAATTGCTCAGAATCAATAAATAAACAGAAAAAAAAATACAGCAATACCTTATTTGACTTGATGTTGGAATGTATCTGATCACATTTTGTGTATTGGGCCAACCCATATAACATATACCATCTCGTGTCAATCCTTAGGTTTGTGACCCTAATCATCTATACATGTTTTATCCAATTTCAACGTGTATCTATGAAAATCACAATTACATCACCTCCTAATAACATCCATAGGTCTCCTTGGTATATAGTATATTATCAAGAACCTATCCTATTAGAGTTTTCCCATCCCTGATATAGCCTAGAGGTATCTGAGACCATAAAGTACACCTATAAAACTTCAACCTAGTATACTCGATCAACTTCAGGATCAAAATACATGGAAACCTCACTATATTATCATAGACCTCCACTATGATATATTTCTTAGCCAAGGGAATAACCTACAAGTGTCATGGACATCCCCCATGGTAGCTTTATCAACTAGGTATCACATATCAAGACAGCACCCCTATATAATTTTCCATGCATAAGATGTGACCACCCCAAGGTAGTATACCAGGTCAAATAAAAACATACCAAATTATAGGGTTAGCTAAATGCATAAACACTTTATGTTTATACATATCCCACTACAACCACTCAATGTTGGTCTTTCATTAGGCTTCCTACCATAATCTCTTAGGTCAACATATGGATGGAGGAACCCCACTATTTTCCACAAAACTAGCCCAATTAACTCATGTCATAACCTATCTATCTTAGGATAACATGATCATTAGTAAGGTTATAGTCACAACACAACCTCATAGGTCTCATCAGAAAGCCACATTAATGTTAGTCTCTTTAGAAGTCTTAAGGACCCTTTCTATGTCCCGGGTCACTCCATGTCAGTGAGCTTACCCAACCCATTTCTAATCAACCCATATTTGGTCCACCTAGTTTAAACATGTTTTAAGGGTCCTTGCTTAGCCAACTGGGGTTAGCTATCTAAGGTCACATTTCACCCTCTCATGGATATGTGTAGGGGTTTGGGTATCCACTTTTTATAATCCTAATTAATTGGTAGTCAAGGCATCCAGTCATTTCCAAATATCTTTTGTGGCCTTATATATTTACTAATTTTACACTGCTTGTTTACATAAGTTAAAAAATCAAAATTAAATTAATATTTAAAATAAATTAAGCCAACAATTTAAATAAACAATTCATTTTTATTGAAATGGACCAGTACCCTAAGAGGAATGATCACATATTATATTTATCACAAACAACATGAAACAAATACATAGGTTTTCAAGATGATCCAACTACCTTATTCTATTCTTTTTAAATTTATTTTTATCAAGGTTTGGAAACTCTAACAAGGAACATAATGCCCTATCCAAGCTCATATGAACTTGTTCCAACCATCACCCATCCTCATCATACCATAACTCAAATGAAAATATCTTTAATATAAATAATTATAATTATTTATAATTAATTATCAAATTCCAAATTAATTTATAATTTTTATTTAAACATGATATATTCACTAAAAACTCATCAGGAATCCTTGTGACCCCATAATCATAACCAAATACTCACCAACAACCATTACCATATCCACATCCCCATTAAAGTAAAAACCTTGAACATTATATTCCAAAACAATTTTCAATTTTCTTTAATAAAGACAAAAAACATATCAAAATCACCATGAAAACATACCTCCAAGAAATGATGTCTGTGAACATGATGGCATAGTCTTGGGATTTATTTTTACTAGGTAGAGAAAAAGTCCCTTCATGATTGGTTTATTCCACTATAATCTGGTAGAATAATCATTAAATCACTAGAAAAAATGTGGTAAAATTAGACAAAGAGGATAAGGATGAGGATTGTGAGAAGATACAAAATTTATACCTAAGATTCACCATGGAAATTCTAAGCAAAACACCAAGTGATCAAGGGAGAAAGAGGAATGAAGGAGAGGAATCATGTCAGTCGTACGTAACACCAAATAGGGAGAAAGGGTACTTTCCTATAAGAACCCAATGGGGGAAATGATTAATACCCCCCCCCCCCCACCTTAAAATCCCTAATAGATATCAAGTGGATCCTACATGGATGAATATGTCATAATCTAGGAAAATGGTGAGCTATTAGACTCCCACCAGCTAGCTGATGGATGAAAACTATAGACTAGGGCACCCCGACCTACGTCTAAAACACCCCAACACTCTACCTACCTCCAATGTTATTATCATCATCCAAAACACCCCATTTGGGATTCCAAAACATCGAAATACACTCCTCAACCTTGATTCTTAAAATGACACATCCACTAATTGAAAATTCAGATACCTTGTGAAATTCCAACATGTTTATACACTTATGATATTACATGTGATCTAAAGAAAATTATCTACTCTTTTTTAGATAGATATTTTTTAAAGGGTGGATGGTAGTCCCCACCAAGTTAATGAGAATATGTTATTGGATATTTAATTTAATACTATTTTGATGATAGATACCTCATGGTTTTTGTGAGGATATCCTAATCCTCAAGAAACTAAGGATGGGTTGTAGTCTCAGACCCATGTTGCCATCCAATTTTGGATCTCATCAACTAGACTAAAATTATTTCTTTTCCCACCATCATAGCATAGTGATTTTTTATTGGATTGTGTTTTTCATGAACTACTGATGTGACTTATCTATTGTGGTAGTAGTTTGATCCAATTTTTAAGTATAATTTTTACCATTTGTAGGTTAGATCCTCTTTAGGGTAGTGGCATAGTAGTTGATTCACTTTTTTGGGGGACTCTGTGTCCAGATATTAGAGGAGGATCTAATGCAACTAGATTCAAATGAGTTGATCCTTCAATCGAGAGGGGGATACATATATATATATATATCATCTTCTATCGATTATTTTGGTCCTACACTCTTCCCATGAGTGAGAAAAAAATTTAGATAAAATCAATTTACTAGTCTAGTATAATTGTAAGTCCTTAGATTATGGACGTGAGGAATTTCAAAAAAAGGGGGATCATGCCGCACACTTTCCATGAATGAAAAATTGATTTTCCTTATTGTTAACATTGATTAATGTTGTGTACATACTATGTGGAGAGCACACTAATTGGGAGTGTCCCTCAACACGGTAAGTTCATCAAAATGTTATTGAAGTTTCATACTACATGAAATATATTACTATGATGGGGAAAGGTGAATTCTGTGTGAGGCTATGAATTTTCTTGCTCTATCAATAACTTTTATACTGTATAAAGCCGACCTAGTGGGTTCATATGAATGGATAAAACCATCAACTTCAAATTAAGGTAGATTTTTTCAACTAATAAACAATGGTGTGATGTAAAACTATTGGTAGAGGATGTTGTGGTGTTTGATATACTTACTGATAGCATTAATTAATGAGGAATGACCGCACAACCATTATATCTTCTATAGAGGATTCATGTTTATTGGAGAACTAGATACAAAATAGGTATTTTCATAAGTGTTGTGTAAAAGATTATAAAGAAGGATATCATTACTCTTGTACCATTAACGTGAAATGATGGTGCATGTTCTACTGCTTGGAGATAGAAGTGGGGATTAGATGGATAACAAAACTCATGTAACCATGTTTAATTTAATGTGTCAGCCTTAAATCTAGTAAATTCCCATGGATACGATGTAGATTGGATAGATTTATCCATTCCAAAAGCCATTTGGAACGCTCTTTAATGGTGGGGACCAATGAGACCCCACCATAGTAGACCTTTTCGATAAAATTAACTCAAATAGATATGGATTTTCGGTTAAGCGACGTAGAAGAACTTTTACAGTCTGATATTATGTCTCTTATTAGTTTTTTTTTCATTGAAATAGATAGTTTTTGATATCCTTGTAAATGAAAGACTATGTTTCATTTATATATAGGTGTGTATTGAGCTCACTTAGATGTCAACAATCTATAGAAAAAGGATGTGTGTGATGGTGGCATGTTCCCATATTGGTTTTTTTGGTGCATCCTTATTTTTAGACATAGGTGTATCCTTTTCATGTATGAAAAAAGATAAATGTTGGGAAGATGAAGTTAGTTTTGTTTTTTCTTATCAAGTCTCATTACTATAAAATTTTTTATTTAATGCTAGATTTTATCATCAATTTTTATAGGACTAATAATGACGGAATTTACCATAATTTTTAGCGCTAATAAAGGTGGATTTAATTGGTAATTTTAATTTATCACTGATAGAGGGTACCATTTATCAGTGATTTTTTATTAGCAGTGTAAAAAGTGATATTTGTTCTAAAAATATCATTAAAAATCATATATTAAATTTAAAATATATTTATATTGATATAAATATAATATATGGACAAAAATACAATATATTTTATTAGATATGAATTATAGAAGTATAAATGTGCATTTATACTTAATATATATGATTTTTAGTTGATATATATTATTAAATAATTGAAAAATAATATTAATTGATTATATTTTAGTTTTTATCCAGTAATTGTCATTTAATAACAACCGGATGGCATAAAATCCAATAAATTACTAAAAATATGAAGATAGGTTGGAAACATGACATAAAATTCAAACGGACATAACTTTTGATCCTTGTATCAATATGGTCTTTACCACATATCAAATCAAATTCTACTAAGAGATCTACACTATGATGACTTGGGAGACCAAATTTGTTATTTTTTAATTGTAAAAAAGGCATGGGAGACCTCTAAATAGAGTTTTATTTGGGATACCATAATTATCATAGGATATGTCATGCCCAGTACCTAGATTGGTCAATTCTGTCCTACCGGGATGATTATCCTTATATGGACCAGCATGTTTTGTAGAAGAATTCATATATTTCCCTATATTCGACCAAGCAAAATCACTCCTTGACTCCCTAACATGGGAAACCATTTAGTGGAGAGTGTCTTTTACTTTCACATCAATTTATAGTTTGCAAAAAGCTTTAAAATTCCCCTAAACCCAGTTATTTGGTAACAAGGTTTAGGTTTTTTCCACCCCACAACTGTCCTGGGGCCAACCCACCACCAGCGCACCACACACCCCCAGCTAAATTCTACTGTGAAATGACTCGAACCTACACCAGTTCCATTTCCAGGTATTGACCTATAATTATATATATATATTATATGGAAGAAATTATTAAATTTTTTACATTATAAAAATATGTGGATATATATATACTTATACAAATTTATATATTATGTTTATATATAAATTTATTTGGGTATTAATAAATGAATATATATTTATATTTATATTCCAATATATGTACATCAATATTAATATACAATATATATATATAAATATAAATATATATACATCACACACACACAAACATATATTGTGTAAGAAAACATGGGTTTTGTTGTGGTTTTCAAAACCACCGCAGAATATTCTGAAAAAAAATTGGGGTGGTTCTTAAAATTGCCAATAAATATTTTTAAAAACATATTACAGTGGTTTTAAAAGACTGCCAATGATTTATATTTTTTTTTAAAAAGAAAAATTACTTTTAAAGATGGTTTATAGAAATCACTACTGAATTAATGGAAAAAATATTAAATATTAAATATTAAATTATCATTTGTTAATAAAAATTATGATGTATTATTTATATTCATTTTTTATTTATTATTAAGACTTTTAATTACTTATAATGTGTTAATTAATAATTTTATATAATTATTAGTTAACACTTATCTGAATCATTGTTTATGATGAAAATCAGAATTTTCCATCAAATTATTTTAACTTTTGATCTGAGTATCCGTTTTAGCTTCACAACCAGTCAAATAAAAACTTATGAAATGAAAACAAATCATATTAATTAATAATTAGGTAATTACTAACAAAATAAAATTTATTAAGGTTTTAATAAAAGTAGAAAAGTAAACATGAGGTTCAATGAATCATAACATATGATCTCGATGTCTGTTTGAGCTCTACCATATATCAAATAGAAGTACACCATAAGTTATACATCAAGGTGGCTAGGGGGACCCTGTTCACTACTTTTTGGAGGTCAAAAGAGGTCCTGAAGGCCTCCAAAACTGAGCTTTTTCAGATATCAGGACTTTTGAACATTCGATGGGTTTCATTTTCATTTATGATTGACTTCCTTTTATTTTTAAGTTTTATATGATTTTATTCCATTGATTTACATTAATATTTATTCGATGGTGCTGTAGTTATTGTGGGTTTTTCTTTTATGGTGATTTGTTTTCTATTATATATATACATATACTTCTATTAATTTATGTATATTTATTTATAATTTGTAGACATTTATCATTATTTATTTAAAATTATATATAAATGTATCTATAAGAGGATATTTATCTGTAATTATGAATATTTTTTTATATTTTCATATTTGTGTGTGTGTGTTCTTGTTTATATATATTTATGTAAATTTCATTATAAATATATTTATTTATATATATTTATTTCCATTTTTTGTATATTATATATTATTGTTTTTTTATTATTTATTATGTATTTGTTTATTACTTATTCATTCATAACATATTTGTTATATTTTCATTTATAATTTATAATTTATTATTTATTATTTATTATTTATTATTAATTTATTATTAAATTATTATTCAATATATATTTTGAATTTATGATACAGTATTACATAATATTTATTATTTATTATTAATTGTTTTTTATTTATTTATTTATATTATTAATTTATTGTTAATGTATAATTTATTTATTATCTATTTATCTAATTATTACTTATCATTTATCTATTTTTCATTTTCAACTTATTTATTATTTATTATACTAATTTTTAATATATTTACTTCTTATTTATTATATATATATTTATTCATAATTTCTTTATTAATTTTAATTTTTTGATTATTATTTATTAACTTTTTATAGATTAATTATTAATTAATTAATATTTTATTATTTACATATTATTATTATTTATTTCTTATTTATTATGTAATCTTTTTTTTATTAAATATAAATTTATTATTAATTTATTATCTATTTATTATAAGTTTATTATTAAAGTATTATTTATTAGTAATTTATAATTTACTATTATTTATGATTTGTGATTTATGATTTACTTTTCAATTATGCAGTACTTATCTTTTATTTATCATTTATTTAATATTTATTTAATATTTGTTCTTTGTTCTTTATTATCATTTATTTATTATATAAATTTTTTATTTATTTTTTATTTATTTTTTATTAATTATTGATTTTTTATTGATTATTTTTAATTTTTTTTATTTAGTTATATATTGAATATTTATTAATTTTTTAATAGTTCTTTATTTATTATTTAATTATTATTTAATTATTATTTAATTATTACTTATGCATTATTTATTTATTTTTTATTCATTTTTATATTTATATAATTATTTATTTATTCTTTATTCTTTATTTAATTGTTGATTATAATTTATTTAATTGTTTTTTATTCATTTATTATTTATTATCATTTTTTATTTATTATTATTTATTTATTTTTAATATTTATTATTAAATGTTTTATTATTAATTATAAACTATTTATTTAAAAAATTTATTTTATTTATTATTTATTTTTCATTTTTTATTTTTTTATTGATTTATTAATTATTTACTATTTATTAGTTCTGTTTTTCTTATCTATCAGTTATTATTAATTATTTCTGATTTATTTTTTATATATTTATTATTCGTGATCATTTATTATTATTTTATATTATTTATTACTATTTATTATTATTATTTATTAATTTTTTTATTAAATGTTCATTATTTAATATTTAAAAAATATTATTTATTTAATATTTATTTAATATTTATTTATTATTTAGTTAATTTATATTTAATTTTTAATTATTAATTCATTATTATTTATTTTTTTATTTTTTTATAATTTTATTTATTATTAATTTATTATGTATTATTCATTTTTTATTAATTTAATATTAATTTATTATTTATTTAATATTAATTTATTATTTAAATATTAGATATTTATTATTTATTGTTAGTTATTATTAATTATTAATTGTTAATTGTTAATTATTAATTATTAATTATTACTTATTATTTAATATTCATTACTTATTATTTATCTATGAATTTTTTAAAATTTATTAATTTATTAATTTATTTGTTCTTTATTAATCTCTATTAAATTATTAATCAATTTATTAATTTTTTATTAATTATTTGTTATTTATTCAATATTTATTCAACATTTATTATTTTTTAAAATAATTATTTTTTTATTTGTATATATATAAGTATTTTTCATACTCTACAATCACCACATGAAGAGCTTTCTACTGTGGTAATGTATTTGTAGAATAACATTGTGTTTAGTGGTTCAAATCTCTCACAACACATATATATGCTAGGTTTATGCATGGCATGTAAGGAATTTGAATGCATGATGGGATAAATAAGAAATAATAATAAATAAATTATTTAAGAATTTAAATATGAAATTTAATAATAATAAAAACAAGAAAAAATGTCTCTAAATGAAACGTTGCTGAAAAAACCATTGCAAAAAACCACCATATATTTATTTCAGACACGCAAATACACATCGCTTTTGTAATCTGTCGTGCATTATTTTAGCAGCGGATTAATCATCCAATATATTCCAAAAACCCCAATAGGAATGCCTTTTCTCTTGTTGTGATATTTTATAAATTTTTTACCTTCTTATTTTAATTATCACAAAATTATGATTATAATGATCTTATTAAATTTCCCATGTTCTGTAACAATATCACATTCTAAGATATATGATGATATTAACTAAGGATGAGACACCATTAAGACTTACACTGCCAATATAAAAATATTACTAAGTCTGAGACACCAGTAGATGGCATACTATATGGATATCACATTATTAGGATGTCATGCCGCCAAAACCTAAATTTGGATTTGTACGAGATACCACCAGAGTAGTCACAGTTATCTAAGACACCACTAGCAATGTGGAATTGTGGCTATGTAAATTACACTGCTAGTGTCAGGCCTCCAGAGAAACACACCACCAGACTATGAGACACCTTCGGATTGACACTACCAAACGAATCCACCACCAAAAAATTTCTTACCATACTTATTTTTAATTATTACTAATTACTATATTGTAAAAGTAAATTTCATTTATTATTTTAATGATTATCTCTTAAATGTTCGATAAAGTACATCCATGTGAGTATTAGACATTCAGTATGAGGAAGCAGAGATCATCCATCTATTTCTCTTACTACTGCTAAGAATATTGTATTATACTCCCTTGTGCAAAGTAGAGATGCAGACATAGAAAGGAACTAATGCTAAAACAGATAGAGAGATCACATTTACTGAATACATCAATAAATGAATAGCTGAAATGATGCATCTTGTGAACATTTGATTGTAGAAGAAAACACACCTTCTCAACCACCACTTTTTCTAGTCAAGAATATGAGTCTTCGACACTCTATTCTCTAATATAATTTTGAGACATCCCGACTCAAGCATCACTACAAATCACATCAAGTGTCACAAAATTCATTTCAAAAGAGAAATAATTTATAAACATTACACTCATATATTTCTCTGTTATATTTATTTTTATTACATTTGAAATCGTACATGATATACTTTTTTTATGTGCACAACATCTCAAGTACTGAACATGAAGATACTCATATATCTTCTTATATTTTCTAACTTATACTCCCATGGATAATGGTGGTAATGGTCCTTGTGTGGTCAATTGATTTTCAACTCCCACGTATAACTATGGAATAGGTCATGTGTGACCTGGATAGTTAAATACTATTGTGAAACTCGATCCAGGTTGAGGATCATATTGTTTATTTTATATAAACTTCTTGATGGCGGGTGATCCCCAAATGGAGAGGACTATGTCTTGACATGAGATTGAACCTCATATATGCCATCTTACCGATGTGTGGATTAATTAGTTTTTATATTATTAACCCTTAAAAAATTAAAACTATTTTTCACTTTAAATAAAATACATATTTTTATTGTTTTTCTGAATTTTTTATCATTCAATTTTATTATAAAGAATTTTGATTTCAAATATTTGAATCATATTATATATATTATACATCTGCGACCTAATCAATCATTAGAGAAATATTTAAAAAGATTTTGATCTTTATCATTCTACATTCTTTTGTAAAATGGCCCATTTTAGATTATTTGGGGGATTTAAAATTAATCCCTTATAAATAGAATTTTTTATTGGGTACTCAAATCACCCCTATTGAGATAATAACATAGAAAACATTTGGTATCAGAGGAATTATTTCTTGGGTTTTATGTTTTTCAATTTATTTTTTACTGTGATTTTAGTATATCTTTGGAGATCTTAATTTATTTCATTTCTAAACTCAGTTCTTCAAATAGATAATCATCAGGAAGTGTGTACTGCTAACAGACCATCCTTTTTCAATGGTAAAAATTATTCTCAACAGAGGAATGAGATAAAAATTCATATATAAATCATGGGATTCGACATTTGGTCTACTGTTGACGATTAATATGTTAGTACTCATATTAATAGAAGAACTTGGGATGATGATACTAAGCTTTCATATAATAATAATTATAAAGTAATGAATGATTTTTATTGTTCATTAGGAGATGGGAAGTTAAATTGAATATTGTCATGTATAACGACCTTTGAAATTTGGAATATTTTATCTATTTCCAATGAGGGAACTTCAAATGTTAAAGAGATGATACTTAATAATTTTTCTATTATGTATGATAATTTTATGATAAATCCTGATAAACTCATATATGACATGAATCTAATGTTTAATGAGATTTTAAACACAATGAGCTCACAAGGAAAACTAGTATCTGATATGGATCTGATTATGAAACTATTAAGATTTCTACCCAAAAGATATAGAGGCACATCAATTTCAACCAGAGAATCATGAGACATATGTAAACAGTATGTGAAGGAGTTTATTAGTAAATTGATGATGTACGAGGAATAATTAAAGGTAAAACATGAATAAGATGGAGATGAAAAAGGAAATATTGTAACTTTCAAGACAATTTCCCATAGAAAACAAAAAGAAAAACAAAAGTATGATGCTCAGGATTTACGTTCAAGTGATAGAGAATCTCTTTCTGATAGTGATAAGAGGATGGATCACCTATCCAAATGATTTAATTTGTTATATAGGAAGAAAAAATTCTTCAAAAAATAAAACTATAAATGAATGTATAATAAGATAGGAAATTGGGAGAAATAATTGAAGAAGGATGATGATCCAAAAGTTGTTTTTTTCAAATGAATGTAAAAGAAAAGGACACATAAAATCTAACTATCCAAAGTAGAAGTAAAAAAAGAAATATGAGTAAATGGTCATAAGATACAATTAGAATATAAAGGCCACTTGGAGTTCTTTTGACGTTAGCTCGGGTGATTTGGATTCTTCACCTGATGTGAATCTAGATAGAGAAAATATGTGATTTATGACAAAAGTAGGTGAGGTGACTTCTTTTCCTAAAATTTTTAATATTCTGCCTATACAAAAATCTAATGATTTCGATAATGAAAAACATGTTAATGAAAATATATCAAATAATTTAGTATTATAACACTAAAAAGTTCCGGAATATACATTTAGTTAGTTAAAGGATAAGTATAACGTCATAAAAGACAACTTTCTTTATCTATAATTAGAAAATCTGAACTGTCGATAGAAAAAGAGAAAAATGATCAATTACTGATTGAAAATATATAACATAAATTATCTAATGAGAAATTAAATATATATATTGAAATTTTTACAAATGGTAGAGATACACTCCTGTAAATTTTGGGAAAGAAATTTGCACAAAAATATGTAAGTGTAATTGGATATCAACCTAGGTAATGGAAAATAACAAAAAAAACACTTTTTCTCCTAAATCCAGACCTAAAATCTCTACTACCACCCTTTTCTCAAAAGGAACTAACATATTATTTATTTCAAATAAACTAAAATATTTTCATATGAAACCCATAAAAAATTATGGGTTCCCAAATCTATAATTTCTATCATTTCTGGGCCCATATAGATCGGGCTACCAAAATCATTCCTTGCATAAAATATGATTTATATGAAAAAAAATGTTTAATGACCTCTAATAAAAGATTTTGGTACATGGATAGCGGTTATTCAATGAATATGATAGAATATTATTCATTCTTCAAGAGCCTCATAAAGGTTTATAGGGGCCATGTCACCTTTTGTGACAATTCAAAAGGATGTACCATCAGCCTAGTCTATATTGGTAACAAAAATTATGTTTTAACTTATAAATTATTATATTTTTATCATTTAAAATATACTAGATATGAATTTCATAGTTATGATATGATTGTTTTTATGTCATGTTTTAAAAATATTCTTGAAATATATATGATTTTAAAAATGATTTATTTTTTACTTCCTTTTAAAATGACAATGTTATGTTATTGATTTAAATTATTTAGTGTCTCAAAATATTATATGCCTAATTTCTTTTCAAAAAGAGTCTTGGATTTGGAATAGAACACTGGGCCATTGAAAAATTCACTCAGTTATAAATCTATCTTGGATAGGGTTCATTAGGAATCTACGTAATCTTGAATTCCCAACTAATAAAGTTTGTAACCCTTGTAAAAAGAGAAAATACAAAAGTATTATTTTAAATTAATGAAAGATGTGTCTACTTCTCATAGGTATAAATTCTAGCACACAAAATTGAAGTCTACTATTATTTTTCCATGTATTCTATGTATTAATAAAAAATTAGTGTACTTAGAATTAAAACCATAAGAAGTGATCATGGACCTAAGTTTGAAAATCACTATTTTGAATCATTTTACTCACAAAATAGCTACACTCATAACTTCTATACTCTTAAGACCCCTCTACTGAATCGAGTTGTTGAACGGAAAAAAAGAAATTTATAAGAGATACACCCTTCCAAGTTGAATGAGTATGACCTAACAATCTATTTTTTGGTAGAATCTGCCAATACAGCCTCTAATGTCATCAATAATGTTTTGATCATGCATATTCTTAAGAAGACCCCTTATGAGCTGTGAAATATTAGGAAACCTATAGTTAATTACTTTATTGTTTTCAGAATCATAGTTTTTATTCATTATACTAACAATAATATTGAAAAACATTCCTCCCAATGTGATAAAGGAAATTACCATGGTTATTAAATATCTACCAAATCTTATAGAATTTACAATAAGAAGAATAAAAATATGGAAGAATCAGTTCTTGTCAAATTTGATGGGACAGATCCACGTGGTCCTAAGACCTAATTAAAAAATCGTTCGATTTATCTATTTTCTCTAAACATAAATTCTTATCCTTTATACTCTACTATAATATAATCATAAAAATCCTCATATTCTGAAGAATTTATAGAAATTCCAGAACCTGAATATGAATATCAATAAATAACTATTCCCTCTTTCTTTATAGACATTAATTCTCTTTAATATCATCCTATAGATGTTGTTTTAGGTGATCTTGATAGACGAAAATAGACTATATATTCTATTTGAAAAAAAATTGAACATCAAGAATTCTTGCTTTATCATTAACCTAAGAACATCAATAAAGCAATAAATAATGAATTTTGGGTAATACCAATGCAAGAAGAATTAATAAAATTTCAAGGAAACATAATTTGGGAACATATAGATAAATCCAAGGATATGTCTGTTATTTTCACTAAATGGGTGTTTAGGAATAAATTTGATGATTCAGGAATTATTGTTAGAATTAATGATATGCTTATTGCACAAGGTTATAGTTAAAAAGATGGAATTTTTTTGAGGAACCCATTACACCTATATTGTGAAATGAGTCCATAAAAATCCTTCTTTAATATGTATCACATTTATAATTTTATCTTTGTCAAATTAATTTCAAGAGTGAATTCTTGAATGGTTTTATAATAGAGGTATTTTTTGATGAACAACCCCTAGTTTTCAAAATCCTCTTTTTCAAAATAATGATTTTAAATCAATAAACACCTAATATGGTTTAATACATAATCTGAGGGCATGGTATGATAGGATTAAAATATTTATTATTTCAAAAGGATTTTCAAAAGATACAGAAAACCCTACTCTATAAAAAACAAATTTCAAAATATATATTATTAGTACAAATCAATGTTGATGAGATTATTTTTGAATCTTCAATAAATTTTATTTGTACTGATTTTTCAAAAATAATGAAAAATTTATTTTAAATGATTTTAATGGGTGAACAAAAATTCATTCTTGGATTTCAAATCTTTTTAAATAGAGAAAGAATTATTTGAAATCAATTTATTTATATAACATATCTCATTAAAAGTTTTAACTTGTATGACACTAATAGTAGAGACCCCCCTATCAGTACCACCCATAAATTGGATCTTGATAATGTTGGGAAACTAGTTGATCAAATCAGTTATAGAGGTATGATTAGAGTTACTTTATACTTGGCTAATAGCTAGTCAAATATTATGTTTAGTGTATGTTTGTGTGCCCATTATCAAGAAAACCCAAACAAGTCGTCTATTCTTGTTGTTAAAATAATTTACAAATTGATAATGTATTAAACCAATTTAGGATTGTTTTACCCTAGAGGACAATAATTTGATTTAGTAACATATTTTGATGCTTATTATTTTGGATTCATGTTATATTGAAAACACACCCCTGAAACATATCACTATTTTGGACAAGTCTATAGTTTTATTTTGTATTATGAAACAAAATTTTGTTTCATTATCTATTGATAATGCTAAGTATATAGTTATAAGAAGTTTTTGAGAACAATGTTTTTGGTTGAAACACACTTTAGTTGACTATGGATATAAAATATTACATGTATCCATAAATTGTGAAAATGTAAGTCTAATAAATATTTCTAATAATTATGTTTCCCATTCTAAGAAAAAATATATTGATATAAGACATCACTTTTTGAGGGACCATCTTAAAAAAGTAGATTTCACTCTTGAATTTATTAGAATAGAACATCAATTATCTGATAAATTTACTAATCCATTAAGTTTAGATGGAATTTACTATAAAAACACGAATTAGGAATGATAAATTTTGGTTAAGAATAATTTTTTAGTATAACATACCATTTTGGTTGACACACCATTAGGTTAACATACCGTTTTAGTTAAAATACATTTGTGGTTAACACAACATTTCCATTGACACAATTTTGTAGTTAACATACCATTGAGATGAAATGATCTTGGGATATCACACCATTATCTTTTCATGCCTTTAGTATTTCATGCCTTTGAAAAATTTTCTATTTCTCAATATTTTAAACTGCCAGATTTATTTGTTATAATTTATCTAATTTTCATAACTGATGCATATATTTTCTTGAAGTTTAAATTTCAACTTCTCAGTTTCATTTCAATTTAATTTTTAGAATACCTAAAATCTAAAATGATATGAAACCTACATTCATTTCTATTCATAACATATGTTGATCCTAGTGAAGAAACTACTATATTGTTCTCCCTTGAGACGACTGAAAATTTTCATCTCTCACATTTTAAACCTTCTCATTACCTCCAATCGATCTTTTCAAACCTATATGGATGTTGAGAATGAAGCATGATTCAGTATCTTCCCCTCAAGATTCGATATTATCTAAGAAAAACGTAAAGTAACCAAGAGTTCCTGGTCCAATTTCTCTGGTTAATACTGATCTTTTCATTGATGATAATGTTGGAGGAAGGGAAGTTAAATTGAATATGTTTCCATCTAAAAAATATATAATACACAAGGTCCCTCAAAATCTAGGATGGTTTGAGATTATTTTCTAAAAGTGACCATTCTACCCAGAGTTAGTTTATGAATTCTATCATCATGTATAGTTTTCTTTTGACTGAGATGGTACTGATTGGATCAGATGTCATGGTAAAGGAATGTAATAGGTTTTTCATAAAAGAAATGGGATAAATTTTGGGATATAACTGATTATTTAGTACATAATAATTAACAAGTTAAAATTTCTATGGATTGTGATTTTTGTGTGTATGAAGAGGATTTGGATGATCTGATAGGAGATGGCATAACTATAATTCATATTTCCTCATTTATTGATTGAGAATATAATATGCTATTTAATATTTTTCAGCACATCCTATGCCCAATAATAGGTGATTTCTGACCTTTAAGGTATCAATATGTTTATCATATATATCTTATGAAAGAAGTTCATATGTTAAATTTTTCTAGATATCTTATGGTTCATATGTGTGTGATGAAAAAAAACATCCTCTAACTCCAACTCCTTGATCTATCCTAAGATTATTTCTACCATGCTGAAGGCCAACGGTCTAGTATATATGGTTGAAGAGTAAATTATAGACTGTGGTGGTTTCTATATTTCAAAAGATATGTGTTCAAGGAAAAATATTAGCTAGAACCCCTAGAATAGATAACGTGTTGGTGATTATGAAAAGTTATATAATGGTTATAACCATGTTTATTATCCAACTAGACCAAGGGGTAAAGTTGATTTAGTATTGGAGCCTAATGAAATTTTTGAATACATTGATGAAGATGCAGAAGAAGTTGTTACTAATAAAGAATAAAAGAAACCTTCTTTTGATGAATGGAGTGATCATTAAATGTCTCTAAAATATTCACCCATTACATATGTGTATTATATCTCTCATAAGAGACTTCTGAAAGTATAATGATTTGTAAAATGTGATGAAGAAGAAAATGAGGGTTCTAGAGAGGAGTACTATAGGAGTTCCAAATCCACTAAAGAAGATGATGATGATGATAATGAGGAGGAAGAAAAGGAATAAGAAGATGAAAATGGTCATGGTAATGAAATTTGTAGTAACAAGTATGAAGATGCTGGAAGTGATGATGGAAATTAAATTAATGCTGGTGATGATGATGACTATGACCATAATGATTATAGTGGCCAAATGAATAGTAAGGATATATAGATTCCTTTAGATATTCATGATGATCTCGTTAATGGGGGAAATATTCATCTGTGGAGATTTTTGATGAACCTCTAGAGGCTGATGACATTTAGTCCTATTCTATTTCGAAATGTTAAATAGGTAGAAATTCTTCTATGATGGAGTTGTTGAGTTTGATTGCTGCTGTAGAACAGCAGATCTTCATGATGATCTCGTTAATGGGGGAAATATTCATCTGTGGAGATTTTTGATGAAGCTCTAGAGGCTGATGACATTTAGTCCTATTCTATTTCGAAATGTTAAATAGGTAGAAATTCTTCTATGATGGAGCTGTTGAGTTTGATTGCTGCTGTAGAACAGCATGTTATAGAGAAAGAGAACATGGATATGCCTTATTATGAAAAATGTAGTATGGTCCAGGTGGATGTTTTTACTACTGATCAACCAAAATATTATAGTATTATATAATTAGAACCTACTATTGATGTCCATGAGGATTTTGTTAAGATGTTAATGGCATCTCCTTTTGTTAAACAGAAGGAAGCTGAATCTGGTTAACCAACCAATGTTTAACAATCCATAGATATGTAGTGTTTAGATGAATAGAGGAGTCTTGAAGTTTCCATTGGACCTAAAACTATGGTACCTCATACCACTAAATCTATTTCAGTTGCGTTTCTAGATCAATGGGTTGACACAATGAAATATAAATGGGGAAAGTACTCTAGTTTTGTAAGGAGTCAACTAATGAATGATGGACCTGACGTTCAAGATGAAAATGATCCTAAGGGATCTATGATAGCTCATGTAGACTTTGAAGAGTTGTTAGAAAAGTATTTTTGGTGATACCACTTGCACCTAAACGGGTTTCTCCAGCTCTTCTTTTTATACTAGTGGATGTAGTCACTTGACATGACTTGGAATATTTTGGTGAAAAGATTCATTTTAATTTTCACAAGTTTTTGGTGAATCAATCCCCTCTTCTGACCAAACATAGTGAAAATGATTCCAGATATCTATTTGAGTTTGTGATCCATCATATCCTTCAGAGTTGATACAACACATACATGATGTTGAGATTGAGGCACAAAAGAATTACCATTAAATTGGATTCTTTAAAGAATATTCTTTAAAATTTGTATTAATCATTTTCTACCTCTAGGGATGGTAAACTGAAAAGTCTTGAAGATATATCTTGTGATACTACTACAAATTTTTCCACAGTAGTGGATATTGATTATTTCAGAACAAACCTCATATTGGCAGCTGTAGCTACCTTCAGTGGTCCCTAAAGTAGAGAACCTATGATTCCTTTATAAATTTTAAGGAAATTTTAACAAGGGCCTGATAATGATAATATGATGATCAAGAAGTATAATAATGATTAGGATGCCTAAATTGAAACTATTACAATGGAAATCATGTGTTATCGCTCTCATATTTACACAAATCATGCTATAGAAGAAAACATCATGTTATTAGATAGAAATTTATGGATGAACCTAGTTTCAATTGATTTAAAAGAACATGTAATATGGATAAACGAGGTGACTTATATGTGGAGGTGATTTATGGAAGAGAATGGCATCTTTTTTAGTTATATTGAGAGAGGTTTCTAGATCATTATAGATTTTATAAATATAATTATATTGTATCTTCAGGTCCATGGTCAAGCTATAGTGGCTGAAGAATCTATACCAATTACTCTAGAAGAATATCATTGACCAGGTGTGACCAAGGATCCTCATGCTCCTCTGCTTTCTCAGTTTTATCCTTTTATCACGCATCCTATGAAACGTATGAGGCAGCTCTGACCTATCATAATACTAGAGCATAGACCGCTTCAATAATTAACTATACATCAAGCTGGTGTACCCAATACCTTGCCTCGAGCTCCCATAGAATTATGGGATCCTTCTGGATATGATTGGGATAAATCAGAGACCAATGGAAAAGCGCTAATGTACCCTACTTCTTAGTTTTAACTTGTTGGATTTGATTGTGTCTTTGGTGGGAATTTTTGTAATAACTATTTAACTTGACACTTTATGAATTATTGTTAATCATCTTTATTCATGCCAACATGTCTATTTTTTCAATTAATATTAATATTTTTCTACTATTTAATTTTTTGATAATCACAAAAGGGGGATAATTATTATGGAATATTTTTTTTTGGTTCATTTTGGAGAACTTTATTGAATATCTAACTTTTTGCATTGTCATTTCAATTTTTTCTTTAATATTATCTATTTTTAATCTTTCTATATTTTATATATGTTACATACCTTTGATATTTAATATTTTTATTTTTTTCTCTCATTGATACCATTTTAACAGATTGGGAATTCTAAATTATAATTTATACTTATTTGGATATATTGTTTAAAATTTTTTAATACCTTTGATTCCATGAATTTTGACCATCAAATGGGGGAGATTGTTGAAAACCATGTTTTAATTATAAAAAATTCAGAATTATAATCATCTTAGTAAATTTATGTTTTCTGTAATAATATCATATTCTAAGGTTGGTGATGGAATTAACTAAGGACAAGACACCGTTGAGGCTGACATCACAAGTATAAAAAACACACTAAGTTTGAGACACCATCAAACGACACACCATCCAATGACATACCGCTACAATATCACACTGTTAGGATGTATTTCCACTAGACTATAAATTTGGATAAGTATGAGATATCGCTAGACCAGACACCACCCGTTGAGACACCACAAGGGAAGTTAAATTTTGGATAAGTCTATTACCCTGCCAGTGTCATACTGCCATAAAAACACACCACCATACATTGAGACACTGTCAAATCGAGACACCACAAGACTAAGACACCACAAATATTTTTCTAACCTTACTTATTTATAATTATCACTGATGATAATATTATTGAAGTTAATGTTGTTTATTGTTTTAATAATTATGTCTTAAATGTTCTATAGAGTGCATTGATGTGTGTCAGACATGCATTATTAGGAAGCACAGACCATCTAGATATTTCCATTGATGATGTTAAAAAAAGTGCAATACACTCCCTCCTCCAAGGTATTGATGTGGACAAAGAAATCAAATAATGGGAAAAAGGGTTTACATTTAATATTTACTCAATACTTCTAGTCCTGAAGTGATGAACTTCTGTATTGTGGGATCATTCGACTAAGGAGGAAAAATCAATTTCACAACAACTACTTTTCTCTAGTCAAGAACAAGATCCCTTGACACTATGTTCATTAGAATTTTTTCAAGAGAGATGAACTCGAGCATTACTAAAAATCACATCAAAATTAAAAAACTATATTGTAACAAATCGAGAATTTCTAAACTCTACACTGTTATATTACACATATATTTTTATTTTTACTAAATTTTGATATGTATATACTATACTCTGTTTTATATACACACATTATCTCATGTACAGATATAGAAGATACATAGACATTTTCTTATATTTTCTTACCTGTACTCCCTTAGGGAACAGTTGTAGTGGAGTTTGTGTAGATAGTTTATTTTCTAAACCCACATAAAATTGTGGAAGTGGTCATCCGTTACCTAGAAAGTTGTAGACTATTATAGAACCCGGTCTTGGTTTTGGATCATATTGTATATTTTATACAAACTTTTTGGTGGTAGGTGATCCCCAAATAGTGAGGACTATTTGAAAAATCGAGACTGAACATCTTTTATTCAATCTTAATGATGTGGGAATTAATTTTTTTACGTTATTTCATCTTTAAAACGAAAAATTATTTTTCATTGTAAACAAAGTATACACTAAGATAGATTATCATATTTTATTTCATACATTATTTTGATCAGGTAACATTTTTTCAAGGGTTTGAGTAATATTATATATATTATTCATATGAGACCTAATGAATCTTTAAAGAAATATTTATAAAGAATATGATCTATATAGAACTAGCGTTTTGGTAAACTGGGACATTTTAATTATTAGGTGGATTTAAAATTAATCACATAAAAACAAAAAAAAATTATTGGGTATTCAATTCACCCCCATCATGATATACTCACTTATACCTACATAAATATATTGAAAAAATAATTATATCAATACATGAGTAAAAAATATTTTTTAATATATATATGTATATATAAATTGAAATTTCCCCAAATATAGAATAAAAAAATATGGGGTAGTGGTAAACCCATTAAAATAGCATAAGGAAGGCCCAAGCCTCAAGCCCAGGTGTATGCGTGGGTGAACATGTGATTGGTTAGTGTGAAATCGTTGAATAAGGGGAATTATGAGCACTTAAAAAGGGTGCGGGTGGAGGCAGTTTGCATTACGAGAGGGATGGGTGGTATAAAAACATTGACAAAGGTGGGGAAGAAGTTCTGAAAAATGTGTGGATGGTGAGAACCCCATAAATAATCAATTTTTATCCGCATTGAAAAAAAGAATTTATAATTGTACACTTTTAATGATTCTTAGATCAACAATGCTTTTATAACACTGATAAATCCAAATTATTTTTGCTTTTAAATGTGTATTTTGTGGTAGCATACTCACTTGTTTGAATACATACCCGGAGTGAGAAGATAGAAAGATCCACTAAAACTAGAAAAGGTCATGATGTTCCCCATAGTGATACTCGTTGTTTAACCCTTCAAATTACTAAATTGACTACCCCATTGTGATCAACAAAAAAACTCAAGATAGATTATTTTTTCCCCAAAACATACACTTGGTGAAAATTATTCATTTGGTAAAAAATTCACAATTAATCATATCACATATAAAACATGTAATTTAATGGGACTTGGGGATATACCATGTATCAAAATTCAGTAACAAATATTGGTATTTTTTACATCTGTCTGTTGCATTATTTTGTTTATTCACATCAATGTAAATTTCTCATATAATTAATATCCTAATTAAGAATTATATATCATATATTGTAATTGAAATGATCATATCAATGTTCGGGTTACGATGTTATAGAAGGATCATCAATCTAACATATCAATTAAAAGATATAAAAAATAAAGATCTTTAATAACAATAAAATAATAATATTATTATTATTTTGATTATAATTAATATAATAACATTATATATTTATATTTATATTTATATTTATTATTTTATTTTTTCCTATTTTCCTCTGTTTTCGCATACTGAATGGCTTCGCAAGTAATCCCCCTTCACTCATGATGTTCTACCCGCATCTTCAACTGTCGACCTTACCTTCCTACAGTAAAATTGTTTTAATTTATTTATTCTTTAATTTAATCTATTTCATGTGTTATTACATATCACAAGACCTCATATACACCCCCCCCCCCCCCCAACAGGTTGTTTCGTCCAACTATATTTTTTTCATCCCCTCACTCTTCCAGGATGTTTTAGTAAATCATCATGACTACCTCTGCATCCCTATCATGTTCCATCACCAATGAAAATCATTTCTTTCATTAAGCCGATCAAAATATAGATTTATGATAAATATATGAAAACACTATTATTCTCCCTAATATGATGAAGATATGTTTCTCAATAACATCAAGTGTGCATCCTTGTACTCAAGAAAGTTTTGAGGACCCTACTATAAAAATCACCGTTATTGGCCACCATAAAGTCTCTTTTGGTGGTGGAAGATTCCCCCTAGATAAAGAGAAATAAATACCACCAGAATTAGTCATTATAGTGGTTAATAGATCAAATGTGTTAATAGTTATTGATTAATTATTTATCAACCTTCTATGGGAGTTTCTAATCCTCATATAAAAAATATATTAGTGACCACTAATGGAAGTCACTATACTACTTTTTTAAAAAAAAATCCATATTATATGTCCCATGCTGAATGACTAATCCAAAAAAACCAAAAAAATTACAAAATAGAAAACCACCACTAAGATAACTTCAGACCCATTCAATATTCTTTCTCAATAAATATTAATATTAAATAAAAAAATTAAACAAAGAAAATATACAAACTAATATGTTTAACATTAAAATATAATTTATTCAATTAATATTTAAAGAATAATCAAAACATGTGATGAATTTAAAATTTAATGTAGCTGAGGATGAGATGAAAGTTGTTAAGAGAAAGGCTAGAACTGAACAACCCACTACTATAAAAACTGATTTTAATAGCACTACCAAAATCCATCAATAACACACACAAAATTTGTTGATATAAGTGAGATCATAGGTGGAGACCACCCCTTTTACCATTTCTTGAATCCCCCTTTAACGTTGCTAGCCCCCCTATAACACTGCTAGTTGTTCCCACTTTAACATCACTTGACACCCCACTCCCCACCTAGGTGGCCTTTCTTACCTTTGGATTTGAACCTGATAGCACTCCCTTGCACACTTGGACCCTTACAACCCCTCTATGTTTCTTTTTTTTATTTTAGGATATATTTATTTATTTATTATGTATATCTTGTTATATTTCTTTAACCATATAGTTATTCAAATATTATTATATATTTCTATGTTTATTTTTAAATACATTTTTAAAATATGTTTTCTTGATGGTGTTTATAAATAAATAAATACATATATATATATAACATATATACATATGTATTTTATTATGTGTGTATCTATAAATATAATTATACATATATTTGTTTATTTACATATATTAGATATATATATTTCTATACATATATTAGATTATAGAGATAATATATATTAGTTTTTTAATACACACACATGTAAATACACACACACATGTACACATGAAATAGGTATATAAATATTCATATATTTTTATTTTAAATAAAATTTATATTATTTTTTATTTAGATATAGTTTATAAATTAATAAATCTATTTTATATGTAAATATTTTTACATAATTATTTAAAAAATTAAAATTTTATTTGTAAATATATACAAATATGTATATATCTATATATACATAATTATAAATAATATTACATTATAGAAAATGATAAAATTTGAATTTCATACAATCCCTATGAGTTTAAGCCTTGAAAAATACTGATTCTCTTCCGAGAAAATAAGAAGACCCCCTTAAATGAGGCTGAAACTCAATAGAATGTTATAATTTTGGATACTACAACTAAGAACTCATTTTTGGAGGACTTCTGGGCCTTTAGTAGCAGTTTTTTTAACATTTCTCTTAAAATTTTGAAAAAGAGTCCATGTATTTTTTTTTCAAAAATAAGTTTTAATGGCTATAGTGTCCCTATCAAATTTTCCATAAATTAAAAGGTGGGAACCCCCTTTTTAATTTTCTTATCATCAACAAGGATCTATGTATTAAAAAAGGTGGAATGAGATATAAAACATTTCGCTTAATGTAAAGTGAAAGAATGGATTTTCCTTGCCCCCTTTCTCGAAAGGCCCAGTAAAAGGGCACCCCCATCCTAAATTTGAATTTTATTCCTCTCTCTAAATTTCATTCTCCCTTTCTGTAAAAATGAATTGTGTTTTTCCCTTTGTTCGTGGTGGTTTTGGTGGCCTAAAAGGAGTGACTATTTTTTTGAATCACCATTTAGAGTTATTTTACTCTTTTATTTATAGTTATTTAATTATTTAATTTATTTTTTAGTTAGTTATAAATATTTAATTCATTTACAAGTTTAGTTTGTTTGATATAGTATAAAAATTAGTTATTAATAGTAATGATTATGTATAAATTTACTAATGAATAACTTAGTATTAAACATTGATAACATAATGATTAGATAAAAATAATTTACTAAACAATATCATATGATTATTTAATGATTAAGGCATAATTAATTAATTTTTAAGTAATTTTTAACTAATCACTAAAAAATGAATAAATAATTATTAACTACTAATTAAAAAATGATTAAATAGTGAATAATGAATTGATAATTAATTATTAAAAATGAATAACAATGAATAAATAATTATTAAATAATGCTTAAATAATGATTAAATAACAATCACCGAATGATTAATGAATAATTATGTAATGACTAAATAATGATTAAAAATGATGAATTAGTAATTAAATAATGATTAATGAATGGGTAAATAATGATTACAAATTTATTATGTAATGATTTTGTAATTATTGAATATTGATTAATAATTGATTAACTAATTATTAAAGATTGATTTAATAATGATTAATCAATTATTAAATAAGGATTAACTAATGGATAAAAATGATTAAGTAATGAATAAGTAATAATTAACTAATGATTAACTAATGATTGAACACTAATTGAGTAATGATTAATTAACGATTAATTGATTACTAAGTAATGATTAAATATTGGTTAACTGATGATTATAGAATTATAAAATAAGAATTAAGAAATGATTAAAGAAATATTAAATAATGATCAACTAATGAATAAAGAATGATAATGTAATGATTAAAGAATGACTAACTAATTTTGAAAGAATGATAAACTAATGAATAAAGACAGATTATGTCATGACCAACTAATAACTAACTAATTATTAAGTAATGATTAATATTTATTAACAAATGATTACAAAATGATTATGTAATGATTATGTAATGATTATTTAATTATTAAGTAATGATTAAAGATTTATTAACTAATGAATAATGAATTGTAATTAAATAATTAAAGAATGATTATTAAATGATTGTGTAGTGATTATGTAATGATGAATGAATAATTAATTATTTATGAATTAGTAACTGGTGATTAATGAATGATTAAGTACTCTTTATGTAATGATTAACTTATGATTAACTAATGATTAAACAATGATTACCTCATAATTAATTAATTAATAACAATTTATAACTTTAGATTAATATAGAGTTAGAAAAGAATGAATGATGAAAAACTGGTTGACAAAGAGTCTTAACATCACACATGATTTATTACTCTTATGATACGAATGATTCATACCTTATTCCATATCTGGTTTGTTACTCTCAATGGATATTTAAATATTGATTAACTAATGATTAAATAACGATTAAGTAATGATTAACTAATGATTAGCCAATTATTAACTAATTATTAACTAATGATTGAGTAACTATTTAATATTGATTAAGAAATTATTAATTAATGATTATTTAATTATTAACTAATGAGCCAAGAATGATTAAATAATGATTAAATAATGGATAAGAAGTGATTAAAGAATTATTAATAAATTATTATGTAATGATTAATGGATTATTAATGAATGAGTAACTAAGGATTAGAGAATGAGTTGTTATTGCTTAAAGAATGAGTAACTAATGATTAAGTAATTATTAATAAATTATTAACTAATTATTAACTAATTATTAACTAATTTATAAGGAATAAATAAGTACTTATTAATTAATCATTAATTAATTAATAGTTATTGATAACATTAGATTAACATAGAGTAAACAAATGATGAAATATGACAAACTAGAAGACGGAGAGGCTTAACTGTAGACATTATTTGTTACTCTTATGATTTAGATTATTCATACCATATTGTATAGCTAGTTTTTTACTCTCGAGGGATATGTTTTAGATAAATCACATTATCTTTATAAATCATTGAACATAACTTTAGGAAAGTTAAATATTTTATTACAAAACCTCAGTGTCATATTTTAGGGTATAAGAAAATGTTCTAAAATTTTTGTACATTAAAGATTATGTGGATATCAAATAAATAAAATCCATGTTGAGTTACTACAATTGGATGTGTCTATAGAATAGACTTACCTAGAGGTAAAACCAGAATATTATTAAAAAAATATAATAAGCATTTCATATTAACAGAATGTTTTGGAATATGAGGTAATAATGAATATAAAGCATCAAATAATTTTATTTACCCATAATAAAATGACAATTATAATCATAAAATGTGAAATGAAAAAGAAAAACCACATTAAATAACACATGAATAATTTACAAAAAAAAATTGTCGAAATTTTTCAACAGAATAATTTTGGGATAAGATTATTCTTCCTTAAGAAGTGAAGAAAAATCTATCTTATTTTCAAGTGGTTGTCTAATAACATCTTCTAAAAATATGTACATAAATTTTAACTTTTCAAATTCTTTTGGATTCTAATGATAGGCCTCCCCATATAATAATTATTTTTTTTAAAATTTTAAATATTTTGAAAATTATAAAGTTAAGTACATACATTTGCAAGATGATATTAAATTACCACTTGAAAATAAGATGGATTTTAATTTATTTTTATCTCAGTCCCATCTCATCCAAACTCTACTCTATTAAAAAATGTCCAGGAATTCATTCATTATTATAAATAACTCTTGTGTAATTTAATGGGTTTGTTTTTTTCCATTTCACTTCATTTCATCAACATTTCCATTTTATAGTGGATAAATAAAATAGTTTGATTTTTTATATTATTTGTAACTCAAATAAAAAAAATTCTATGAATTAATTTCTATTAACCTTTTTTGATAATGAATAGAAATTGATTTTATATATAAATATATAAAACCATATCTTACCAAACACCATTTCTATTGTAAAAACATATCTAAACCCACTTTAATAATATTATTTGTGAAACCTTAAGACATTCCCTTTTATTTTGGTAAAAATACATCTTAAAACTATAGGAATAAACATGTTATGTATAACATTATGCCGATAATAGAATTTTTCTGACCATAAACATTTATTTACTTGTTATAATATTTTATTTGTTTCATGTAGAGATGGAGGATACTACAATACTCGCTAATATATATAGGCATGTTTTCCACAATGTGATAGAGGGTCGGTAGGTTTGACAGATTATGGTGCATTGAGGACACATTTATCATCACATTCTACATCTAGAGCCATTATACCATAACTATGATATACAACATTCTATGGAATTGGAGTATTGATATCACATTCATTTATCATCACCTAATTGATGTCCTCCTTGAGAGATAGATACTGGAGACTCAAATTATACTTTCCTAAGAGATAGATGACCATCACCCTTGAGAATGTGGTGGTACCACTCAGTCTTCCAATCATTATGGATGTAGTTATTGGACCCAACCATGGAGAATGGCTTGAGCTTGTATAGAGATTCCTAGGCATCAAGATTTCGGTCGATGATGCTTCTATAGATGGAGGTTTGATATCTATGAGGTGGCTTGTGATGCATTTTTCCTAGTTACCCGTGATAATGATGAGAAGAATATCATGCATTAAACCCATGCATAAATCATACAAATAATTGGAGGAGAATTGTGTACTGATCACTCTATTATTCATCTACACATGTTATATCTGGTATTAAAGGAGGATTTTGACCCGGTCGGGAGATACAGGTGGGGATTATCAGGCTTGGAATACACATATAGAGCCTTATACATAGCATTCCACCCAAATCACACTAAACTCAATGGATTTTTAATGCTTATTAGGATATGGGAATGGGAGAACACCCCTCCCCCCTATTTTTTATGGTCAAGAGATACTTATAAACGTGTTTTATGATCCTCTATGTGGAAGTTGTTATGATCAATCATCTCAATTGGTTTTTTATGATAATAAGAGCTATTAAATTTAATTTCATATTATTTATCACTTTTGATTCTGTATTTTATAGGTGGAGTTGAGAACTCCACTTCATCATGACTCTGAAACACTATTTGGGTGCATACCTTCTCATGTTGGATAGTCTACTACTGACCAACATAGGTATATAAAATATTTCATTAACTAAAAAACTTAATAATATATTTTTTTTAGTAGAAAACGTTTTGGAAAAATATTACATGTCATTTAAGATTACATGGTTTCCATACGAGGATTTATTAGACTACTTTCATTGATACTGCATTGTTGGACATCACGATTCTGTAATCTTAGTGCCTCTCACTGGCTTTCATATTATTCAATGTCGCCATACTGATAGAGTCATGAACCAATTTTTATGTGTTTAGGGAATTTACTTTATTCTAAGATAGCCACCAACACTTAATTCTATGAAGCTTACAGGGAGGTAGTATGCTGACTAGCACTGACGATATACCACATATATTGACCTCTAGGATAGATGATCATCATTTCATATTGATGGTGCATGAACGATACGATTCCATATATCACAAAAACTCGAGTATGATCCATGGTATAGAATGGAGTCTATACTGAATATTACTCCACATGATAGAGGATCTCAGGATCTACTATGTCAATAATTCTCCACTAGTTTATTTATTGTTTTATTTTCTAATTCATTTTATATATCTTTACAGCATACTAGACTACAACATATTATTCCCATGTCTGATCTAAATGAGGTGGAGGTTGTTATTTTGGTAGTGATTCATGCTACAGTGCAGTGGATGATGCCATCATATCATGTGGTTCATGATAGTATTGTAAATAATCCCCCCTAGGGAGAAGACATTACTTCTTAGGGATTGGATGTTCCCACTCCATAACCTCCTCCAACAACTGTAGATGTCAAGGAGAGACGATGACAAAAGTTTATACCACATCATGTTGCATATGAGGCCTCCCATGTTCCATAGGCAGAGGTTTTCCCTCTTTCATTACAACCTCAGCTGATTGTAGATGTGTATTAGTAGGAATGGGATCCATTTGTGTTGCCCGAATATCCACAGTTCTCTATGGGTATATATTATCTAAGCTTTTATCATGGATCATTTCCCATGACTCCACCATTCATACCCGAGACTTAACACACTCTATGGTTCCCCCTTGTGATGAAGGAAGGTCCTTATACTCACATATTGGGAGAAGGATCACATGTGCATAATGACATCATGTTTTCACCTCCTCCCATTGAGACACATGTGGAGTATTCAATAGTTGAGGTTCTAGCAGTCGAGGATCAACCCTCTCCAGTTCATCAGACACCTCCCCATCAAAGTGTTTGGTTATATCAATATGGAAATCCCATTTTCAAACCATAATGTGGGACAAGATGTCACAATAGATAGTGACTTTACTCATTCATGCATATGATTAATGTTAACTTAATATATTTGATGAAAAAATGTATTCTATTCTCTATAAGATTTTTTTCTATTAAAATGATGAAATTACATTTTACTATCATACATTTTTACATGTTTAGACACTATTTCAATATTTATTTATATTGTAGTTACTTTTTATATTATATAATCTTTTAAAGTCAGCTACTTGAAATATAGGAAAACCTATTAAATTTCATGTAGGTAAATTTGAAATATTATAAAATAAAAACTGTAAAAAACATAATAAAACATAAAATATTTCTTGAACATCTAAAAAATTATTGAAATAAAATTAATTCCATAAATATATTAATCAACTAAATATTATAGGATTTCAAAAAATATTATAAATATAAATTTAATGGTTTAAAACCACAATATATTATGCCACTAAAATTTATTGTTTTTAACTATTACTTTTTAATGTTTGTAGTTTTAAATTATTTTTTATATGTTTAGTGAGTGTGTCACATTTCATTTAGAGTTCATTTAAATATTATTATTTATTGAATTTAAAATTCACCAACATTAAAAAACTATTATGTTTCATGTAGGTGAAATTGAAAAAAAAATTAAATAAAAAATAAAAATAAAAAATAAAAAATATTTTATGAAGTCACTCAAAATATAATTCATAATTGAAAATTATCAAAATCATCAATATAAGAAGAAAAAGGTAACTTACAAGTCATAAAAATTATTTCTTAATAACAAAACATTTTCACATTAAAATATTAAGGGACACAATTGTAAAAATAAAAAATAAAAAAATATATATATCAAAAAATAAAAACATATATATTTTTAAAAATAAAAACATATATCTTTAATATAATTTTTTTCCTGAAAGGTGGAATCATAAATGTGGCCTTTTTGTATCAGTTTTAATTTTATTTTAACTTATACTCATTTTTATTTTATTATTTAAAACTTATAAAACAGCTCCCTTGGGGCCTCAAAAAATGTGATAAGGGGTTTACCTAGTCACTAAGGAATAAATAATTTTGAGAGCATCAATTTTATAAGTGGTATAGATCTAATGAAAAATCAGATCAAAACATAAGGTCGTTTGAAGTTCGTGTTTCAATTTCAAAATATTTTAGAAAATTTATGATTTTTTATTTTTTATCTTTAAGTTATTATAAAATCACTATTTATAAATAATAATTTGAAAATTATTAATTCTTATTTTTCAAATTATTTTACTATCAATTTTCCCTAAATATCTTATATTTTATGGGTAAATGTGTATTTAGCCACATATAAATAATATTTAATAAAATATTTTATATATATATCATAAAAAATATATTTTTATGTTAATAAATTATTTAAAATGATTTATAATTTATTTATGAAATTTTCACTTTATCAACTCTCATAAAAATTCTCTGATAAATACCTACCTTTATTAGGGCTAATAAAAATCATGGATAAAGGGGGTAGTTTTAATAGTGTTAAAAAAAGAACTGATAAAGTAGTTCCTTTAATAATGTTATTTAAAAATTTTGAAATTACTATTTATCTACTTTTTATGTGTTGATAAAGGTAAACCCTTTATCAGTGCCTTTTTAGCATTTTTAAAGGGCAAAAATATATAAATCCAAATCTATGGTAGCGGCATCATGGGGACACTCTAGCTTGAGGAAAAAAATACTCTAACTCAGTTACAATAATAAGATTGTCCTAATCTATTAGAACTAGTGTTAATGATACTCAAGGTAGAATGAGAGTGAATTCATATTTTTATGGGAATATTGGAGACACTATGGGTGTTTGTATGGAAGCAAGAGGTTGCAACAAGTAAGACATGTTGCAATCACATGTCAATACAGGAAATTTCATACATGGTATGGTTTTAATATAGAATGTAATATATATGTTGAAACTAGATAATATCTAAGATACTGTACCATTAGAATAAAATAAGGTACAAAGAGAAAATTCTACATTCCATTAATTAGAATAGAATAAGAATTAAAGGTTAATAAAACAGATTCCCCCTCAACTAGATCATATATAATGAATAATAATAAAATAAGAAATAAGAATCAATCATGTACATCCATTTCAAGAAATTATATAAAAATAATATCTTATAATGTGAATCAAAATCAATTTTTAATCTTCGACCACTTTACAAAAACATCATAATAGATTTTTATTTCATAAATAATACATGAATCGAACCCAAAACACTGACAATAAAATCTGATTTACTAAATAAATGAAATAATTCTTATATTATGATGAAACTCCCAACTAACTCTTCCATGAAACCCTCATCCACTTCTCTAGTTTTTAACTGGTGTTCATATCTTCCATAGACCATCAAAACTCTCTTCTATAAATCTATTTTCATTATAATCTCCAACATCATTTAGTGTGGATATTGATTTCCTCATTCTATAATTAAAACAATTTTTAGAGGAAAAATACTACCATTATCAACAACATCCCCAAGATATTAATTTTTGGAAAAGGAATTTGATAATGAAACACAACTATTCAATTCACCCTTAGACATTTGTGAAGGTTACTTATCCCCATTATGAGAATTTTATGCTGATGAAGATGGAATATTTTGTGTTGAAATTCTATTTGGTTTAGAATTTTATTCTTTAAATGTCTCTGATATATATGATTCATGACATAGAAGGTAGATCTTCACTACTAATCACTAAAAACAACAATAATTTTCTAGCAAGTTGTACCCGTATCACCTTCAATAAAATTTGAGTTGACATTATTAAGTTCCATGATTTGTAAAAACCATTACTATATGCCAAAATTCATGCATGTTAATTGGTTTCAACAATAGGTTTGGTGTTATTAAATGATTTCCATTGTTGGGGAAGAGAGGGAGAACATGGTTAGGAGTATGGTGGGTGAAGAAAATGTTTTTTTAGAATAAAAATGGAAATCATCATGTTTCATGCACAGTAATAATGACCTTGTGAAATGAAATAACAAATCATGTCTACTTGTTCATGGCGTTCAAGTAGTAAGGGGTATGTGAAATTATCGTATTTGGAATGAAATTTAGAATATGAATAATTATGGATAAGGGTTTTCAATATAGGATTGAAGTAGTGGGTCCTCCAAAGTGAAAGTCACTATTGTGTATGAACATGTTACCTTTAGGGACAGAGGTGGTAAATAAATTTACCTTTTCTGAGGCACTCCACTATAATTGTTTTTCAATGGACACAATGATATAGATCACAAAAATTCATCCATGTGTAAAAATTAATCACCCTCCCTAAGAAGATGTTTTCTACCGTTTTAAGACACATAATCACTATTGATTGGTAGTGTCAAGATTGATGGAGATATACAGCATTTCTAATTGGGGAAGAATCAACTAGCCTCCACACAATATATTATTCTAATTTTAGTAATATTTTCTTATATTCTAGTAGTGAATGAACCAGACCATGATGTTTTCACCCTATCTGACTATGACCTATTTTACTATACTGAATTTAGTAAGATTATTCATGTGCCACAAGTATCATATCTTGGGGATATAGATATTTAGAATAAATATATATTATATGAATAAATATTTCTAGTGTCACAGGTTATGAAAAGATCCATCCTTACTGAAAACATGGTTCAATGAAAATACATTACCAATACAAAATACAATAATAACCAATTTTTTATGTTTTAATGACAAAAACAACCCATCCATTAATCTAATGTAATGGATATAATGAAATTGATCCAAAATAAACACTACAGATCAAAACAAGGTATAAGAAAAGACCCCAACTACAAAGTCAGATAATTATGATGGTGCATTTCCCATATTTGTAAAGAAAGATTCTTTTATACTCTTCTATTTAACTGTAATGATACAATAAATAGAATAATAAGAAAATATATTTTATGAAAACAATAAGGGACTATTTAAAATAATTGAAATAAGAAGATGATAATATTTTGTCCCATAAATAATATATTTAGAAAGAAATAAAATTTACCAGTATGTTTGATCTTGTGTTAAGAAGATTCCAGAAGATCATTAATATATAATGAAAAATATATATTTTGATACTGAAATATAAGAACAACATAATGGAAAATTCATTATAAACCTAAAGAATGCTATACCAAAATGAGTAGTGCATATCCAAAATAAAAAATATAGAGAAAAAATATCTAAAATCATCTACTCATATATCAAATCACTAATTAATTATTTTCAAGACATTTTCAGGAAAGAATATGGTTGAATTAGTAATGAATATAATTCCAAGTTTTTCTATAACCACTGACTATATAACAGAAAATATTTATCATCATTATACTATGTAGCCTTCAAAATATATTACCATTAAATAATTTTACTATTAAATTGTAATGCCACCTGACCAATGCATGAAAGAGAAAAAATAATGAAATGGTTTTATATTGAATAAATGTAAGGAACAATTCAGCACTTTAATTCCATTCAAATGATGACATGGTCTAAGAAACACTATATCATTATCAATTCATACCTTGTTGGTGTATCTAACATTCAAAAAAATAATGAATAGTTCATGAACAATGAAATGTTTTAATAATAACCCCCAGATTCTTATCATCTAACATCCATGTCATGAAAGATGATTTGTTTCCAAATAAAAAAATGATTCAAAGATTATATACTGAATACGATATAAATTAATTAAAAAATATTAAACATTAAACTAAAAGAATATATATTGGTTTTATGAAAAGGGTATGGAAATAATAATTTTTAAATGTAATAAATTATAAAAATTAAATTAAAAGAACTATTGAAATTTATTTTGAATAGTTTTTTTATGAATTATTAAATGGAACAAAATGAATTTCCAATTTAAATATGAGAATAGTGGAAATTTAAAAAATGATACTTAAAAAATAAAACATTAAGGGGAGGTATTTATATATAAATTAAAATAGTATTAACCATAAACATGAAATTTGTAGTAATTAATGAAATATAAAATTGAAGGTAAATAAAAACATAAACCCATAGTCTTAGAAAACTAAAACTATCTCAATAGTTGAAAATGGTTAGAAGTGGTTTGGGAATCATAAAATGACTTACATAAAATAACATTCCAGGATAAATATTCTTACCTATGTTAAAAATATCTCATTTAAATTATGATAACAAGGGGATAATTTTGACTTTTACTCTTATTTGAATGCTCAAGGTAGTCCCTCGCTCACTGGACTTCAGTGCCAATCAAGTTCATTTAGGGAGCTTCATTGATCTATATTAACCAAGGAAGTGAATCATTTTAGTTGGAATAATGTTACTTGATAATATCATATAGATAATCAAAAGGTTATATTAAATATTATAATGAAAATGTAAGTAAATTAAACATAAAAGGATAAATAGATAAAAATAAAATAGTATGATTAATATAATTACCTTTAATAGAAACCTGTATATTTTTTAAATAAAAACATATTATTGTAATTTATATTATTAGTTGTTGGTGGGAATGAAATTTTAGTAGTGAAATGTATGGAAATGAATAATTACGTAATCAAGAAAATAAAAAATTTACCAATTCATTATTCTAATTAAATGTATGAAAATTCATATCTTTACGATGACAAACATTATATACAATACCATTTGATATTATATGTATCCCCTTGGAGTGTGAATAGTGCATTGTTTCGTCTGGCTAAAAAACATTAAAAAACATATATTAACAAAATTAAAAAAATATTTACAAACATGTATTAGTGGTGGGCGATTTTTACGACATTGGTATCACAACCTGTATAAGTGGTGTGTTTGATACATTGATATTCTTTGTTGTACTCATGCTTCATTACAACTATCTTTGTTGTTCATTTATTTTCTCAATATGTTAGTTCTTATATGACAAGATTATTAAAATCACATATGTTAAATGTAATGGAGTTTAAATATTAAGTTAAAATAAGAGTTAGAATTTATTTTTAACAAAAAAATGTTTTGTAATGAAATAATTAGTGGGTGGAAAACTATATATATGATAAATATTAGAAGAGAGAAAATGAAAAATAGATATACATAAAAAAAATTAAACATTAAGGGAAGGTATTTATATAGAAATAAAATTGTTACAAACAACCATAAAAAAATCCCAATAACTTATTTAATATCAAAAGGATATAAAATAAAATTAAAAAACCATAATCTTACCAAATTGAAACTATTTCAATGGTTAAAAATGGTAAGTGGTGTTTTGGGCATCATAAAAATACATACATCAAATAACATGTAAGTATAAATAGTCTAATTTTTTTAAAAATATCCTCATTGAAATTATGATATTGAGGGTAATAATTTAAATTTCACTCATCTAACTTTAGCTCATATATGAATGATTCCAATATTCACTTTCCCATTCACATTCAATGTCAATCAAGTTTATAAAATATAATTTACTGGTTGAAAGTAATTTCTAAAAATTTAATATAATAAAAAATATATATTTTTAATTCTTGATAAGTAGAAACCATAAATCATAGAGTTGTTAGCTCTCACTAGCCTTGTGAACATGGTTGAAAATAAAGTGAAATATTGAGCTGTCACTACTGCAAGAGATTGTGAACTTTATTGACAATGAAGGATCATAGGAAAGTGATTATCTTTCCCTTTTCCCTATCAGGTATAGTTTCTTATATCCAGATTATTAAATATTTCACATCCCACAAAAAATGTTTAAAAATGTTATTATAATAGAAAAAGAAGAAACAATTGGTAGGATTTTTGGAAGTATAATAAAATAAATTGGAAACACAAAAATTAAGTACAACACACTTATATTTAATTGCAACAAATATTTGTGAAAATATTACACTAACATTGAATATATAACGATTAAATTATATGAACTATATAAAAATGGATGAATGATACATGGATACCCATGAATTTATATGAAACTCTCATGAAACTCATTGATATTTAATCTTAGTTATGTTGTAAATAATATACACAGGTTGGTTAAAAAAATTTATAATCATATGGTAGTATGACACATTGAATGTACTTGTCAAAATAGAAACATGTGTTGAATGGAATCTTTGTAAATGTGTTTTCTCATTCATAAAGAATATGAGAATGGATTTCAATTTTAGAAATAAAAAAGGAAATAAACCCATGATTCACTAATTCCATCTGAAAATAGAGATCAAATGTTATATTTTCAAAAAAAATAATCTTGATGTCTAGAAAACATTTTAAACTAAAAAGAAATAGAGACATTATAAGTAAATAGATAAAATTAAATCAAAATTCTAACAAAAATAAATAAATAAACACAGTGGTAGTCTATAAATATACAATGTTGGTTTATAAAAATAAAATCATTGTTTTGAGAGGGATATTAGTATACAATGGTTTTGATTCTAATTATAGGGTTTAAGAAAAACTATATTTAATAGGGTTTTCACACATTAATATTGTTTATTATTAAATTATACTAAATTCAGTGACATGGATGGTTAAATAATGAGATATTAAATTTTGTAATCATTTTCATATGAATAATTAAAATTCAATTTTAATGTTATATATATATTGGAAATGAAAATGAAATTTCATTAATAATAGGTCTTTTTATTTATTTAATAATAAATGAGGCTTCATCCACAACCTTTTAAAAACATTAAAAACAATTTAATCATATCAAAGAACATTAAAAAGATATTGAGAAAATAGAACATACTATAAAATGAAAAACTCCATGACAATAAATTTAAAATTAAGTATGTTGTAATATTATAAATGTAAACACATATTGAAGTATTAAATTTGAAATTGTTAAATCTAGAGGGTTTTTTCTTTCATGTAATGAAATAGATGAATAAATATAATCTTTGTATAATCATAAAGAAAATAAAAATATTTATTACCATATTAATATCATAATGGGATGCCTTTTCTATCCTAAAGAATAATTAAATAATAGTGTTTCTAGGGACTCAAAGAAGTAACTCAATTGGTAAATCAAAAAATGAAATTTCATAATTTATTGTATCAGACTTTCTGAACAGGTTGATAACTCATGGGAACATGATTAGGAAACACAAAAAACAATGTCATACATAATAAAATTAGGTTTGGGACCCAATAACCTGAAATAGAATATCAGAGACCCTATAAAGAATGGATTCATTGAATTCATGAATTCAATGATAAGAAAATGTTATACATACACATCATGAGGAGAAATGATTATACAAAAGAGAGTACCAAATGACATACAAACTAAAACTACAATATAATATTCATCTATTTGGAAAATACTATTCACTAATTAAATCCAAGATCATAGGGAGATAATTTTTAAATTATAAAGTTATCCTATAGAATAATTAAATAATAATGTTTCCAGGGAATTATAGAAGGAACAATTTTGGGAAATAGGGAAGGGAGGTAGATCTTGTTTGTGAAGACAGATCTGGGTCATGATGGGTGGAAGATCTTATCTTCAATTAGAGACATCAACTATATGTGTGGTAGGGGATCTGGTTTGGGATAGGTGGCAGTGGCTATGAGTGTAGTTGCAATGACATTAATTTGTGATGGGGGGACATGTTTTCAATAGAGAGTATTTGCAGTGGAAGCAACTCTAATTCACAATGGGGAGGACTAATTAATGATGGGGAGTGATGGTTTGCAACAAGTAAGGTTTACATAGGTGAAATAAAAAGGGGGGGTTCATAGGGGGTGCTTGGGGAAGATAACTCCCCCTATTAGGGGGAGCGAATTGGTAATCAACAATAACCTCAAAAAACCACCACCCATTTCAAGGGGTGAAATCGCCTTAATTTCTAATAGTTCTAGTAGGGAGGGTTTAATAAATATATTGGGAATTTTATAATCTAGTACTGAATAAATATCACTACAAAAAACATGATAAAATAATATACCTGAAATATAGAAGATAAACAATTCCCAAAATAATCTAATATAATCTATCCATGAAATGTCAAACTGAATTGAATACAAAATTTCATAAAAGAAATGAACTAAAATAAATCTTCCAAAAAAATACTCCCAAAATCAATCCCGAACATCATGATTGATCACATCTCCCAGCTCCAGTCCCAACTCGCAATGCAATGAATTAAACATAGAGCCCCGTTCCCTTGTCCAAAACTGTATCCATGAAGTTTTCCTGGGTACCAAATGATGACCAACACAAGGTGTGACAAACAATAAGGAGACCACCACCAACAATTCCTAAACTAATCTTGTATATGTAATAGTTCATTAAATAGTATGGCATACAATGTCATCCATTATAATTAATATTCTGAATAACTAAATAAACCCCTTGACCGTTGACCTCAAGCTTGAAACTTGGGGTCTACCATACCATTCTCAAAACAATGTTGTATTTCTCTATCCATACACACAAATGGGTATAATACTAGTATCTATAATATCCCTGAATAGAATCAATTAAAAACAAACTGAATTTATATTCACAGGACCAAGGCCTATTAAACAATCATTTCACAAAAAACTCGTTGATAATTCCCATTACATAGGTTATTTGCATATTAAATATATAATGGATCTGATTAAAATTCCCATATTGGGGATAATATCAAATTCCATGTATCAATTAAATTCAAGATCTCATGCATAACAATTTATCAAAACATTCCAAACATGTTAAATATATACCATTAGGGTTAATTCATTCCAAATAATATTTTTCATTACAATTTCAATTATATGATAGTATTACTTTATGTAAAGTTCTATAGAGATTCTTGTTTTTCCCTGTATGAATTTGGAATATTTCTAAGAATATTTCTAGAGCTAAGAGTTGAGTCAACATAGGATTCCAGGGCCCGGAGAGCCTCGATGTGGTGATATTAATAATATTAAATATATTATTATCACACACATGGAGTTTCATTATAAATATTTAATAAATCATGATAGGAATCTCTGATAGGAAATATGAGGCTGTGATTGAGTTCAAAATGTGGTTTTTACCCTATATGTGACAAAAAATTTCCAACGTCGACTGCCTAGTACGGGTGAGTTGGCAGAGTGTTAAATGGTTGACAAACTGATTTTTAAAAAATTAAATAAATTAAACCCTACCATCCCTTGTGTTAACATGGAAGATAAGCCCCATGTGTGTGATAGATTAATCGAGGAAGATCTAAGGAATAGAGGTATCACCGATCTACATTTTTCACCCTGATTATCACCAGATCAACGTCAAATAGCTCTTGAATATCATTTGAAGATGAAAAATTAATGTTTCACCAGGAGGTATGGGTATTTAAGTTTTATGTTATGATAACCATTTTTATATATTATCTTAAGGTTATAGATCCCTTATATGACTGATAAAGAACCCATGAGGATGATTTATGGGTTTTGGTGAAAATAGTGATGTTTCATAGAGATTTCAAGAAATTACCATTAAGAATTTTGATAACATGGTGTATAGTGAGGTGGAACACAACACATGTTCTTCCAAATTTGGGAATATGAATTTTTGGGGTTACGTGTTGTACACCATGGGTGCACACTATGTGGTGAGCCCATGTCATGTGGTAGAGGATGTAGAGACCCGTATCCTGACGTACATGAACATTACATTACTTTTGCGGAATACTTAGTACATAACAAAAACACACACACAAGGATCGTAAAAGTTTAGTGTCTTTGGAAACTCGGAATAAAATCTTCTAATCGTGGGGAAAGATCTTCAACATCTCCCATAAAGATCTTCCTTTTTTTTACCTAAAACCTCTCTTTATATCCTGGGGAAAAGAAAACATAAAAGGGTGAGCTCAAATGCTCAGTAAGGGTAAACAAAAGAAATATCAATCACATAATTTTCATAAGAACATAACATTTTTTTTGAAATCTTAACCTGCAAAAGAGAGCATAATTTCATAACATGGGATAAATCATAGTAGTGAAAATGAAATCATAACTTAAAACATTACTCATTGTGGCATACACACATAATCATAGAGAATCATTTCTTGTTAGTCAAAACTCATTGCCAAGACTATCTTAGTGGACAAAGTCCCTTTCTGAATCGAGTAATCCTCGTTTCAGTCCTGTTTCACTGAACCGGTATAACCTACCATTCCAGCCATGTCTATCTCATGAGATATAAAATCTTTACCCAATGCATTGGAGGGAGATATAGGTCCCACCCATCTCTTAATGAATCCTTTCTTATGTGTGCCACAAAATCATAAATCATACATCATTGCATAACCCATGTAATAAAAATGGGATTCTTAAACAACATGACATCATAAAACCATTCATATAAGATAAAGGAATTCATGAACATAATTCTATCACAACATAGTCAAATCAATGTAAAAATATGGATAGAAACAGAACCCTTTATTATCTTATATGGAAAATAATTTTGATAAAACACTTGAATTGAATTCTTGAGGAAAATATCCTTTCTTCTTCAAAATCAATTTCTTTTCTCAAAACATCATGCAATTTTAAAAGAAAGAGATTTTATTGAAAATAGTCATGAAATCTTTTAGAGGAAGCTTCATGAAAATAAGGCTTTATAAAACAGTATAAATCCGTTCGTGCCGTATAAGTTAAAAAAAACATTCTTCGTACTTTTGTCGGAAAAGTCAAAAAGTACCTCGTACGAAAAACGAAAAAAGATTCATTTCATATCCTTTACTAAAAACTCATAGAAGGGTAAAATTGGATTTAAAAAATTTTAGGTGGATGGAAATAATATTACATATTGAGGGAACATGGATGTGGATGATAAAATACACCCCAGTAAATACTTACGAATAAACAATCTCGGATAAAAATGAGATTGTGATATTTCCCTTACCTTAGGTCCGACTTGCTTTGTAAGTGTCCAAACCTCCTGTATAATGATTTAAATCATGTTATTGACTTATTACAGAATCATATTCATTGTTATGATATCATATATGGTTCACTTATGACATTATATTACCCGTTCTTTTGTAAATTCCATGTTAAAGAAGCGTTTTGGGTAAAATCGTTTCATTTATCTTAGGTGTTTTGACTTGTTGTTCTTGACATCACTATTACTTATATCATGATTTACTTACTTACAGAATATAAAATATGATTTATATATCATATATATTCAGTATATATATATATATATAATAGATAGATAAATAAAATGAAAAACACCGTTCATGGAGACGGTAGTCCGTACGTACGCATTAACGCTGTTTTACTTTCCTTATTGTCTTGAAATGGAAGTAAGTAGATGACATACATATATATATACATATATCCAGTAGCTTTATAATGTCATATATTTCATTATTATTTCTTATATATACTTTATAATCATTCTTAAATGGTTAACATGGAGAACGAATCTCATCGCGTCGTGGAGACGGTAGTCCGTACGTACGCACGAGCGATGATATCATTTCCATAAATATTGAACTGAATTGGAGTGGATTATACAATATATCAGAATAAATATGATGTTTTAATAACTATGTATAGTTATTCTTTACACCATTATACCCATCCGTGTAAGGTGGTGGTGGAAAATAGATTACACCACGGCGTGGAGACGGTATTCCGTACGTACGCACGCGCGGTGATTTCTTTTTCCGTAGGATGGATAGATGGTGAAATAGGTTTGTTTCATACTTATAATAACATATCAGTATATGAGTGATACTGATGTTATTACTTCATAATGAAACAACCTAAGAAGAAGAAGTGGAAGAAGAAATAAAGATGAAAGAATTGGTAACGGTAATTACCTCTTCTTTGAAGCGCCTTTTGGAGACCTCCTCTTAGGGAACTAAAATTGGTCTTTGAGTAAGACCAGAACCTGTAGGATGTTTCTAGGGAAGTGGAGAAGAGATTTTGGAAGGGTTTGTCCGAGCTTGAGTGCTCAATTTGGTGTGAGGAGGAGGGGGAGGAGGTGCCCTTTTATAGGGGAGGAGAGGGGCACTTTAGGAATATCTCAAAATATTATTTTATATTAAAGTAAAAATCGGTTTATAATGGTTCCAAAGGGTCTTATTTCGAAGCTAAAGTGGGGATGGGTCGAAATCCTATCAACCAATAGGATTTAGACAAGTTTAGGTTATTATTTTAACCTTATCAATTAGATTTAACTCTAAGTTAAATAATTTATTTTTTGCCGTGTCTTTTTGTTTTCTTTCACTATATGGTTAATACACTTACTATAACATGCCAAACGAACCCCAAATTGTATATTATTAATAAATATATCCTTATCTAAGTCATTTGGCCGAACCTTAGATTTTTAGGATTAAAATAACAATTAATAATATAATATTTGATTTAAAAACTATTTTGTGTCAATTTTGACACTATTTGATATATGATTTTTTTGAAAGTCATAACAGAATTATATGTTCGAACCAAGTTGATTAAATCAACACTAATACATCATAGTAACCTAGAAAATTAGTTTAATTCATTAAAAGTCTTAAATTACATTCATTTGAGCATTTATAACATCAATTATGTTAATATTTCCTTAAAAGGTTAATTACTGCATCATCGTTGTGTCAAAAATAAATTAATATATATAAAGTCTAAAAATTATAAATAAAATACCATAATGTAGGAAATCTTTTTAGCTTTCTAATGAATATTTATAGTCGAATTTATCTTATGTATAACCCCATATTAAAAATGATTTACTTATTAAACTTTGATTTTAACTATTTTAACCCTTCTTTAAATAAATTAATAATAAATGTCCTAATCTAATCCAAGTGGGCCTAAATGGTCATATTTTATTCCTAAGTTTGTTTTTGGTCGAATTACACTTGTCCAATAGAATTAGGACATGTGTTAGGGTAATATTAATATCATATTTACCCTTAATTACCCTATTTACTATTAACCGTGGTAAAAAAAAGTAAAAAGTTACTATTCACCAAAAAATTATTTTCATCTCATTGAACCACATTTTAGTCCTTGATATTAACCGTGTCTCTCGGAGTTTCGAAATTCCATTCACAGAAGCGGTAAAATTAAGTTTTATGCAAAATTCAGTTTTTAACCTACCACTTAGTAGTTTCACTATTCATCAAAAATTGATGTTTTTCAGAACATTGCCAAAATTTCATCCCAAGCTATATTTCATATTCCGAATTCAAAAAGGAAGTCTATTTTACCAAATTCATAACATAAAAGTTTCATTAATTAATTTTATAATTAAATCCCGCTGTTAAAACAAATAGCGTGTTTTTTAAGAAACAATATCTATCAAAAGATTGACACTTGTTAATGTCTAGTTTAAATGTGAAATTACATCCAATGACCAACATTGTATTAAATTGTAAAAATATATTCTAAATATACTTTAAAACCACTCAAATTAATGATTTATCACTATTAATTATTTCGATTAAAAAAGTTGTTTTTAATTATAATTTAGTAATTTTCACTATTCATCAGAATATGAAAGTTATCCGAAAAGTACCAAAATTTCACCTTAGGCTAAATTCGATACTCCGAATCCAAAAATGAAGTTCATTTTGAAAAATAAAATTTACAAAATTTCAAAAAGTGGTTATTACTATTCATAACGGCTAGTTTTAATAATATTTTAATAGCATATCGTTGTTTCGTGAAACTCAGTATTGCGTACTACACACGCTATCGAGGAAGGTTGCGATTGCGTGTAATGCAAGGCAAGTCAAGGATGCATGTTGTGCAAGCTCCTTTTGGTGTAGCGTACAACACAAGACATTAATAAAATTAAAAAGAATATTTTTTTATAAAATCTTGGGCTGTTACATTCTACCCCCCTTAAAATGAATTTCGCCCTCGAAATTCGTCGGGGTTATAAATGGTTTACTATTCAAAAGTTTCTTTAATAGAAACCCACATCGTAAAAGGGAATACCAAAACTTGGCTTTAAAAACTAAAGTATGAAATGTAACGATTACCCAAATAAACTAATCACTGGGTTTCCACATAGGTGAAAATATGGATATGGAAGAGAAATCTAACCATCATGTTCTGATGGAGAGTGGTAGAGAACATGGCTATGGAAAAGCCAGTAATCACAAATCCATAAATTTGTGACGATCTAAGGTACCATCTGATTCATCAGGTATAAGATCACTAGGACAACATTTTTGGTTTTCAAGATCATTTCCCCAAAGTTGAAAATTTGAATTAGAATAAATACTTACTTTATTTTGATACAATATCACTGTTGTTCGTGCTTTGAACAATTTCCACTTCATCTCTTAAATAAATGAAGTTGAATTTGTTATTCGTGACGTGTTAGCAGATCATGTGATAGAATGACAGGTCATTCCATCTGTCTCAAACAAAAGGTTAGCAAAACTTATATACATAAGTCGATCTATAGTGAGATTAATCATATATGGTTCCTAAAATGGACTTATACTTCATATATCATACTGCTTAATATAATAAAACTAGTTTCTACTAAACAGGGACTTCCTGTAGGTCAGTGGTAGGCGATAAAGGCCAGTCGCACTTCGGTTGTGGGTTCGATTCCTACAGCCTTGTCCGAAGCGATGGGCTGTCGCCCGTCCTGCAGGTTGTCCCTTTTTCTAAAACAACGTTACTATAACATCCCATCAATAATATCGAAAATCTTCTATCCTTAAACAATACTAACTTATGTCCAACATAATCCAGTCTAATCTTTAGGCTTATACATAATACTGCAGTCCACTCTCATAATATAGTGACATCGATTACCAGAGATTTAATACTATCGTTGATCCCCACATATCATAAGATATGTCTTGTTGGTCACATTCCAAACATTCAAAGTCCTTAATCGTGTATTCTCTTGAATACCTTAGTGAAAACATGAGTGCAGTTAAAAGTTAACACTTTCCACATACCAAAATCCTCAAAATTCTATATACTCAAACCATGATATCACTTAGTCCTTATATCAATCATGAGCTCATGAATACTATCAAACATTTAATTTTCTCCTTATCCCTTCATTATGCGCATATCATCTACATTCCAAAAATATCTGAATAACCTTTCATGGATACTGGTAACATTAATCATACACTTTCAAAACACAAGGAAAGACAACAGTGTAACAATCCATAGATGTCTCTTTATTCCAAAATTACACATGATAAACATGTAATCATTCCACTACATTCTCAAACCATTGACCGAGCTTCAAAAATTCTTTCATCTCACATATCATTTGTAGTCTCTTCATCATCATCCACATAAATACTACCCATATGACCATACTGATTCTCTTCATGAGTCTTTCCCTTAGGGCATTTGTTTGCATAATGCCCATACATTCCACATTTAAAACACTTAACCATTTTTGATGTCGTAGCAATACCATTATCCTCATCCATGGTGTTAACCGACCCTTTTCCTTTGCACTTACTTGCTTTGTGTCCTTCTTTTCCACACCCAAAGCATCTTCCAGTTCCCTTGAAACATTCTCCTTGATGCCTCTTCCCACATGATTTACATAGGGGAAATTGAACTTTCTTTCCTCTATGATCATCATGGAACTCCATCTTTCTCTTATTAGTCGAGTCAGGAAACATACCAAATTTTACTTTATTTATCATGTTGTGAGATTGCTGATTCGGCATGATAATTATGTTTGGGCATCCAAATCCCATTTCATTTGGTTGCTCATGAAGAATATCATTCCATTGTCCATCATATCCTCCATTATCGTGAATCATCTTGTTTCCAGCCATATTCTAAAACCCAAAAAGAATAGTGTGAGAGGAAAAAATCATAATAAAGGGGGAGTAACTTAAATATCTAACATCTTTGGTTTAATCTAATATCGTTACCATAGTTCTAGGACTATATCCTATACGTATACTTATCCTTAGGGGCATCCCTAGACAAACCTTATAAATATCTCTAGGGATCTCACTAAAGTTCTCGCATCCTAGTTTCCAAAGGTTGACTAAACCTTTCCTCTGATACCAACTGTAGAGACCCGTATCCTGATGTACATGAACATTACATTACTTTTGCGGAATACTTAGTACATAACAAAAACACACACACAAGGATCGTAATAGTTTAGTGTCTTTGGAAACTCGGAATAAAATCTTCTAATCGTGGGGAAAGATCTTCAACATCTCCCATAAAGATCTTCCTTTTTTTTACCTAAAACCTCTCTTTATATCCTGGGGAAAAGAAAACATAAAAGGGTGAGCTCAAATGCTCAGTAAGGGTAAACAAAAGAAATATCAATCACATAATTTTCATAAGAACATAACATTTTTTTTTGAAATCTTAACCTGCAAAAGAGAGCATAATTTCATAACATGGGATAAATCATAGTAGTGAAAATGAAATCATAACTTAAAACATTACTCATTGTGGCATACACACATAATCATAGAGAATCATTTCTTGTTAGTCAAGACTCATTGCCAAGACTATCTTAGTGGACAAAGTCCCTTTCTGAATCGAGTAATCCTCGTTTCAGTCCTGTTTCACTGAACCGGTATAACCTACCATTCCAGCCATGTCTATCTCATGAGATATAAAATCTTTACCCAATGCATTGGAGGGAGATATAGGTCCCACCCATCTCTTAATGAATCCTTTCTTATGTGTGCCACAAAATCATAAATCATACATCATTGCATAACCCATGTAATAAAAATGGGATTCTTAAACAACATGACATCATAAAACCATTCATATAAGATAAAGGAATTCATAAACATAATTCTATCACAACATAGTCAAATCAATGTAAAAATATGGATAGAAACAGAACCCTTTATTATCTTATATGGAAAATAATTTTGATAAAACACTTGAATTGAATTCTTGAGGAAAATATCCTTTCTTCTTCAAAATCAATTTCTTTTCTCAAAACATCATGCAATTTTAAAAGAAAGAGATTTTATTGAAAATAGTCATGAAATCTTTTAGAGGAAGCTTCATGAAAATAAGGCATTATAAAACAGTATAAATCCGTTCGTGCCGTATAAGTTAAAAAAAAACATTCTTCGTACTTTTGTCGGAAAAGTCAAAAAGTACCTCGTACGAAAAACGAAAAAAGATTCCTTTCATATCCTTTACTAAAAACTCATAGAAGGGTAAAATTGGATTTAAACAATTGTAGGTGGATGGAAATAATATTACATATTGAGGGAACATGGATGTGGATGATAAAATACACCCCAGTAAATACTTACGAATAAACAATCTCGGATAAAAATGAGATTGTGATATTTCCCTTACCTTAGGTCCGACTTGCTTTGTAAGTGTCAGAAACTCCTGTATAATGATTTAAATCATGTTATTGACTTATTACAGAATCATATTCATTGTTATGATATCATATATGGTTCACTTATGACATTATATTACCCGTTCTTTTGTAAATTCCATGTTAAAGAAGCGTTTTGGGTAAAATCGTTTCATTTATCTTAGGTGTTTTGACTTGTTGTTCTTGACATCACTATTACTTATATCAGGATTTACTTACTTACAGAATATAAAATATGATTTATATATCATATATATTCAGTATATATATATATATATATAATAGATAGATAAATAAAATGAAAAACACCGTTCATGGAGACGGTAGTCCGTACGTACGCATGAACGCTGTTTTACTTTCCTTATTGTCTTGAAATGGAAGTAAGTAGATGACATACATATATATATACATAAATCCAGTAGCTTTATAATGTCATATATTTCATTATTATTTCTTATATATACTTTATAATCATTCTTAAATGGTTAACATGGAGAATGAATCTCATCGCGTCGTGGAGACGGTAGTCCGTACGTACGCACGAGCGATGATATCATTTCCATAAATATTGAACTGAATTGGAGTGGATTATACAATATATCAGAATAAATATGATGTTGTAATAACTATGTATAGTTATTCTTTACACCATTATACCCATCCGTGTAAGATGGTGGTGGAAAATAGATTACACCACGGCGTGGAGACGGTATTCCGTACGTACGCACGCGCGGTGATTTCTTTTTCCGTAGGATGGATAGATGGTGAAATAGGTTTGTTTAATACTTATAATAACATATCAGTATATGAGTGATACTGATGTTATTACTTCATAATGAAACAACCTAAGAAGAATAAGTGGAAGAAGAAATAAAGATGAAAGAATTGGTAACGGTAATTACCTCTTCTTTGAAGCGCCTTTTGGAGACCTCCTCTTAGGGAACTAAAATTGGTCTTTGAGTAAGACCAGAACCTCTAGGATGTTGCTAGGGAAGTGGAGAAGAGATTTTGGCAGGGGTTGGCCGAGCTTGAGTGCTCAATTTGGTGTGAGGAGGAGGGGGAGGAGGTGCCCTTTTATAGGGGAGGAGAGGGGCACTTTAGGAATATCTCAAAATATTATTATATATTGAAGTCAAAATCGGTTTATAATGGTTCAAAAGGGTCTTATTTCGAAGCTAAAGTGGGGATGGGTCGAAATCCTATCAACCAATAGGATTTAGACAAGTTTAGGTTATTATTTTAACCTTATCAATTAGATTTAACTCTAAGTTAAATAATTTAACTTTTACCGTGTCTTTTTGTTTTCTTTCACTATATGGTTAATACACTTACTATAACATGCCAAACGAACCCCAAATTGTATATTATTAATAAATATATCCTTATCTAAGTCATTTGGCCGAACCTTAGATTTTTAGGAATAAAATAACAATTAATAATATAATATTTGATTTAAAAACTATTTTGTGTCAATTTTGACACTATTTGATATATGATTTTTTGAAAGTCATAACAGAATTATATGTTCGAACCAAGTTGATTAAATCAACACTAATACATCATAGTAACCTAGAAAATTAGTTTAATTCATTAAAAGTCTTAAATTACATTCATTTGAGCATTTATAACATCAATTATGTTAATATTTCCTTAAAAGGTTAATTACTGCATCATCGTTGTGTCAAAAATAGATTAATTTATTTAAAGTCTAAAAATTATAAATAAAATACCATCATGTAGGAAATCTTTTTATCTTTCTAATGAATATTTATAGTCGAATTTATCTTATGTATAACCCCATATTAAAAATGATTTACTTATTAAACTTTGATTTTAACTATTTTAACCCTTCTTTAAATAAATTAATAATAAATGTCCTAATCTAATCCAAGTGGGCCTAAATGGTCATATTTTATTCCTAAGTTTGTTTTTGGTCGAATTACACTTGTCCAATAGAATTAGGACATGTGTTAGGGTAATATTAATATCATATTTACCCTTAGTTACCCTATTTACTATTAACCGTGGTAAAAAAAAGTAAAAAGTTACTATTCACCAAAAAATTATTTTCATCTCATTGAACCACATTTTAGTCCTTGATATTAACCGTGTCTCTCGGATTTTCGAAATTCCATTCACAAAAGCGGTAAAATTAAGTTTTATGCAAAATTCAGTTTTTAACCTACCACTTAGTAGTTTCACTATTCATCAAAAATTGATGTTTTTCAGAACAATGCCAAAATTTCATCCCAAGCTATATTTCATATTCCGAATTCAAAAATTAAGTCTATTTTACCAAATTCATAACATAAAAGTTGCATTAATTAATTTTATAATTAAATCCCGCTGTTAAAACAAATAGCGTGTTTTTTAAGAAACAATATCTATCAAAAGATTGACACTTGTTAATGTCTAGTTTAAATGTGAAATTACATCCAATGACCAACATTGTATTAAATTGTAAAAATATATTTTAAATATACTTTAAAACCACTCAAATTAATGATTTATCACTATTAATTATTTCGATTAAAAAAGTTTTTTTTAATTATAATTTAGTAATTTTCACTATTCATCAGAATATGAAAGTTATCCGAAAAGTACCAAAATTTCACCTTAGGCTAAATTCGATACTCCGAATCCAAAAATGAAGTTCATTTTGAAAAATAAAATTTACAAAATTTCAAAAAGTGGTTATTACTATTCATAACGGCTAGTTTTAATAATATTTTAATAGCATATCGTTGTTTCGTGAAACTCAGTATTGCGTACTACACACGCTATCGAGGAAGGTTGCGATTGCGTGTAATGCAAGGAAAGTCAAGGATGCATGTTGTGCAAGCTCCTTTTGGTGTAGCGTACAACACAAGACATTAATAAAATTAAAAAGAATATTTTTTTATAAAATCTTGGGCTGTTACAGAGGAATTGGAAATGAGGTTCCAGACATGGGCATTTTCTAAGGAAATTTCAAATAGGTTTTTCATCAAGGACATAATGGGTACCAGGAGTACACACTATGTTGAAGACATGGTTGTCCAATCTGTGTGGGGAAGGACAGGGTCTGGGGTCCAGGTGATGTGAGACATTCCATGTACACAATATAAATTCCATTTAATGTCATATATACATCAATTTCGTGTAGTAAAGGTAACGACTAGATGTTCAAGAAGGGTCACACATCCTGTGGAGCCCAATAAACACTGTTTAATATTCTTGTAATATTTTTTCTAGTGTATCTCCTTCATTGAGGCTTGGATTCTGGAAAATGAGTGGCCTATCTAGAAAATTTATCCACGTAGAACATGATGGTTTTTTCATGGTTTATTTTGATATTTGACATGGCATGATTCAAGAATGTCATTGCATACGTGGTGCTTAATCATGGGTAGTGATCGGGGTGGATCACTAGAAAAATATTGGGGTCGGTACCCTTCCCAATCATCACTAGATGTAGGACTCCCTAGACTCTGATCAGTATAGTGGTGATCCCCTACTATCAGGGTGTGGTTCCCCTACCCATGGATGTTTTAAAACATGAGGAGATAGATGGAGGCCACCTCTATTAGAAAATTTATGTACTAGTAGTGGTTTTATGAGTCCCATGGTCTATCCCAATTAGGGTGTTGTGTGGAATTACATCATCGAGATAGGATTCTAACCCCCTCAATATGTTGAGCTTAGATAGAGTTGTTTTATACCTCATCTATGTTGGGGCTTGATCCTATATTGTATCTATTTCCCTATATTTGGTTCATGGTATCGTCATAGCCAACATTACATTAGCGGGGATCCCCTATCTAGAAGGATAGACCAATAGTCGTTATGGAGTTCTTGGTTATACAATACACTATATAGTGAATGATATCAGTAGGGTTTTTTGAATCATCGGGTATACAACCCCCTACTCAGCAAAGGATATGAGTAGGTTTTGTGGTATCGTCAGGAGTATGGTCCCCTACTTCAAGAGTTATTCAATGTGGTGTTTTTGTAATCATTGTGACCAAAACTACATCGGTGGTGATCCTCCGTATGAGTGATACAATATATGGGGTATCAAATCATGTTTTTGGTATCCCGAAATGATTTTTGGTGTCATCCCCTAGGTTAGTGAGATCATTTTTAGGTACTATATTGGGTTCATGGTGTCCCCAGAGGTTCTGGTTGTGATCCCCTGTCTAATGAGAAGAGGTATTTAGTGTTTCAGACTAGGTTCATGGGATCACCCATAAGTTTTGGGAGTGATCCCCTCTCTATGTGTGACGCCTTCCTAGGTTCTAGTAGGGTTAGAGGAGTCACCCATTAGGGTTGTGTGATAACACCTATTTGAGTATCGAGATCTGTTGGGTTCTAGTGTGACTTTCTTTATTATGATACTTGATGAGCATGTTCTCTCAGATGTATTCCATGAGATGAATGGGAAGTTCCATTATTTTAGTAGTTTTTAAGGGATTCTATCTCTTAGATGAGTTCCATCAATTATGAAAGGACTTTGGATGTGTGTTCTTCTCAACTAGTTTTACCTTTGATCCTTAAGTAGAATCTTCTGGCTAGCTGTGAGGTTAGAAACTACCAAGACATGGAGTCAAAGATATGTATACCTATTAATTTTATGGGTTTCCTTAGGGTGATTTCTTTTATTCTTATTGACACACCATGTGGAATAATCTAACTAGTTGTGCATAGCCGATGAATGGTCGGGATGGAATTTATCGCTCATTTGGTTTCCCTCTAGCTTGGGTTGAGAATACTATTTCCTTTTAGTTTCTCTTTATTATTTTGGGTTTTTGGGGAGCCTACATGGTATTGTTATAATAAACCCCATATGGTATTTTCCTTTACATTTTTTTCTTGTGTAGATGACAATCTTATTGATGGTGTCCCAAGAGGACCCAGAGCAAATGTGGATTAGTGAGGTAGATTGACTGAGCTATATACTAAGGCATGATTGAGGTGTGTTATAGTGGTTTCATTTGATAGTAGTCCCGTACTTATGATAATTATGGTATCATTAAAACTTTTCTTTGTGATAGTATTTTTCTCCTTTTGTACTTTAATTACTTTATATTGAAAACTGTTTTTGGGAGAGATGTATGCATGCATTTTTGTTTACAAATTATTTATCTCTGTGCTTTTTCTTGGAGATCTATGTGAGTGCATGCATATTGGTACCATATTTTAATTCCCCCATATGTGTGATATTCCTACTCAACATAGGTCTATAGTTCCTAGACTATTGAATGTTGGATTTGGGTAGTCATGGAAGGGGCCCTGATGGGTTGGGTTGTAATAGAGTGGTATCATGGGAGGCGCTTCCTTAGGACAGTAGTCATGGGTTTATGGTGATAGTCTTCAAGTGTCTCAAGTTTGGATTTTATTCTAGGGACTCCAATGTTAGTTAAGTGACTAATTTATCCATTCTCAAGGACAATTATAACGTTCTAGTTGAATTAGTACAGTAGGGAACTATTCAAAGGGAAATTTTGTTACATGCATCATATTGGAATCGGTTGTGGGTTCAATTTTCTTTTTTGTTTCAACTCTATAGATATACTCTTAGACCATGGTGTGTCTTGATTTTCATTTTCATATTACACCATGACAATAGGATGACATGGTTTCTTGGAGGGGTTGTGAAGACAACCCTCTTAGTCATGAGACTTTACTATAGTGAACTGGTCTTGAGGAAGTACCTCTGTGTGGTCCTCCAGTCAAGCCACCACCCATTGACTAGGAGGTTATACAAAAAATTCAAGACAGTGATGCATGCATAATGAGTGTAATACATGATTTCCATTTCTATTCACCTCTAACATATTAGGATGAGACATAACCCCAATATGCGAATGAATTTCTTAAGTAAGTCTCATGTGTTTCCCACCTTGTGAGGACACATCTTGTTTAGATGGTGGTCTTAGTAGAGTATCTTCAGCAAGGCTTTGCGGAGTGATGGTGGAGTCTGGTGATACAGATGCTGGACATGGTTACACTTGTTAGGGTTGGTGTCCTGAGAACCAACAGTGTTGTACTTTGATTACATGAATGTACTCTTATTATATATTGTTCACTGTTCTGCATGACTATAATATAATAATGTCCTGGAATATTTGTTGCATTAATAAGGTCATGGAAGATCCCCACTATGACGAGAACCTTGAAAAGTTATAACAATATTCTTAAAAAAAGCTCTACGATTGGATGAAATTCTATGGAAGGACACATAGTATACAGATCGTCATGTATGAGTACTCGTAAAAGGAGAGACTCTCTCTCATGGAGTTCACACATGGTAATCACCAAGATGGGAGATTATGAGAACAGACCCTCTAGTAGTAATTCTACATGTCTTGGTGTCATCATATATTGCTATCTGTGAGTGTGTGTAATGGAACTTAGACTAGAATATTATCATTAACTCATGTCATGACTCACGCACTTAGATTTACTGACAAAAATAGTCATGTAGACATTTGGCGGGAAGTAGTGTACATTGGGTGCGTCACGAATGACATGTTGTTAATGGATAAGTTGAAGAAGGATTTGTCCCTTACATTTAGGGAAGTTGATATCTCGTTCCTTTGATTGAAATGTAACCATAACACGAAATTTCATGGCCACAGTGAAATGACGAGTTTATTTCAGGTATCCAAGAATGACGGATCAATCATATAGGTTTATGACACTTCCATGAAACCTTCTTGATGAGATATTGAGACAAACGGATTAAATTACACAATAATTGTTCGTCGGAGTTGACACGTCAATGTGGTGTCAAATTCATTATCTTGGGTGCCTTGACCCATTTCTAGACAGTAATCTTGGACTTTAGGCAAGCCCGCCTAATGCCAATGAGAAAGAGGCCTAGAGGGTCACACACTAAGTGTATCCAAGTATCAAAAGTAGAAAAAAGATTATTCATGTACGTGGTTTAATAATTATTCAAGGAAGCCTAAACTGTTTTAATGATGGAGGAAGAAGGAAATGAAAAACAAGATATACACTCCGTGTATTAATGATTACATGCCGTGTAGTTTTTCATAGAAAACAAGTACACATAATGTATTAATGATTACACACCATGTAGTATTTTATTTTGGAAAAGAAATAAAAAACAAGTACACGCCATGAAATAATAATTTTACATCATGTAGTTTTATAGAAAGCAAGTACCCACCATGTATTAATGACTACACACTGTATAGTTTTCCAGTCACGATTTTGAGGATATAATATTTTTTTATTAAATGATATTTATTGTAATAAGCATGGGTGCAAATCAAGGAATTAATTATTCAACATGGAGGTTTTCAATAAGTTTTAATGATATAAATAAAATGCATAACAGGTATATTTATTATCATAAATCTACAACCTCAAACCCTATTATAAATATCCTCACAACCCCATCTCTTTTCCAACACAACAATTCTGGAGAATTCCCTCAAGGCCGAGAGAACTCCTTCCTCCACAAACGCTCTCATGACCGAGAGACATCCTCTTCCATCAGATCAAGACTATTTAAGGCAGACAACACAAGAAAAGGATTCTCCACACTATCACCTAGATAATCCTTTGGTGAAATCCAGAGATACTTGGTGCATGTGTGGATCACCGCTAGAGGAAGACTACCCTTGGCTTCTGCGACGCAATGACGAATCACATCGAAACATGCTCAAGAACATAAATGAATAAAGAAAACCGAAAAGGTAATTATCTTCAATTGATTAAATTAATTATAATCAACCGATAATGATCCTACTTTTTGGTTCCATGAATTTCCTTTTCTTTTTCTTTTTCTGTGATTCAATTCATTGATAATGGCGTTTATCGTTGTATTGAACCCAGATTGATCATTGTTAATGAAAAAAAACCAAGTGGGCACATCCACCCACATGCTTCCATAGTGCCCGGACCCTTCAATTGGTATTAGATAGAGGTTATAACGTTGATTATAGTTATTTAATTTTTGTTGATAATTTATGCATTTATATTTGATTCAATTCATGATATATCCTTCTATTAAATTGAATGAACGAGATCTGTTCTTCCTCCTTCGTTTCTCGATTAAAATCACATAAACAACCATTTAATTTTAATTTTGATTAAAATAAAAAATGAGGATCTCATCTGGAGGAGCCTCTCTTTCTGTATATACAACACGAGAATACATGGAATGTAATTAAAACTACATGTCGTGTACTTAGGTTAAACGAACCGATACTGGTCCGCCAAACCACACCGTGTGAATTGAGTACACCTAAGAATTTATTACCCTGTGTTGACTAGAAATGAACGGCGTGAGGGAATAGGAATACATGGTGTGTATTTTGAATCAGCATGTCGTGTAGTCCGATCTGGTCCAGGTGAAACCCTGTACAAGGAGAAGCTGTGTTTCCCGTGCACGGGATTGCTAGGTCGGTAACCACGTAAGAAGGAAGTACACGCCATGTTAGATTATTCTACACATCGTGTACTCCACAATTTCCAAAGTAGATAAAACACGCCAAAGCCCCAGGCATGTACTTTGGATAAAGGGTGAAAATAAATACATGCCATGTAAATATAAACTACAAGCCATGTACTTTACAGAAATGGAATTTCACCAGGTTTCCTCCAAAAGTACAATGAATCGTACAAGGGATATGGATGAGAATAATCTCAATGAAATTCAGAAAGGAATTTAAGATAAATAATTTATTAATTATAAGATCATAATTAATTAATTTCAAGTGTGAATTATCTTATATAATAGAACAATTATAAGAATTTTAATTCTAAATATGCGTAAATGTCGTTGCATGCTATGGATGATCCTGATCTAGACCAAAGACCCTCTGTATGTCTGTTTGGTTTCATTTAAATTTGTTTAATTTAAATTCATTTTCCTACAAGCCTTCTTCCAATAAAATGTAGGGCATGCATTCCCATTGTTTCTTTAATATAAACCCCATGTAATGGAGGATCTCCCAAGCCAGTGGATATGGTTTAAAACCTGATGCTGAGGCGAAACCAACCCAAGAAGATACAAAGGTGGACTAGTGGGAGCGGAAAAACATGAACCATCAGTTCAATGTGTTTTTTCCTCGGTTAGGGTTAGCTTATCAAACTGCTAGATAAGCTACCCAATAGAATCTCATGATCATATCATCTTATTTTATTTCTGTCTGATTGCATGGTTTATTTATTTTGTATGTGTTGTCGCGATCACATAATTAGTGAAATAAACAAAGCAAGCAAAGATATAATAAAATAAAAACCAGACAATGCGTAAACATTATCAGAACATGGATAATCACTTAATAAATCATCAGTTAATATTAAAAAGCATGTGATAATGATAAACTACCCATAAATTATAAAATCCCTTAAATACCATATTAATCCATACCAATCCTTCTATTACTTGATTAAGTGCAAGACTCAATAAAACTATGTGTTTGAACAACCCTTGTTGGGACACTAACTTTTATAATGGAAGCCCTTATGAAAGGTTTCGGGTTGACTTAACCATATTACATCAAGAGGAGTAGCCCTTGCTAGACTTGATGTAATATTAGAGGAATGAGTTGAGGAAATCCAAGTCAGGATTTCAGGATTGGGGAGTCCAGTCAAAATATCAAGGAACTGTAAGCTAACAGTTGCAAACGAACTGCCTACCTAAATACCTTCAAATGGCTTGAACAACCCTTATTGGGGTTATGCGAAGGGTAATTTGGATCCTTTCCACTATAATGTCAAAGAAACTATAAATTCCGAGATCAATGGTGATGGAAATTGGGACATGATAAAATAGTCGGAGGCTTAAAAAAATTATTATTTCTCATAAAATGTAATCTAGAGAGTACTGATAAATCTTCTCTTTTAATTTGTAGAATCAAAATGACAAACTCATCAACCACATTTTATCTGCAATCAATTCTGGATAAATACAATATCCCCACTGGCAGTAACTTTCAGGAATGGTTTAGGCACCTTCGGGTTATCCTACGCCATGAACAAATGTTTTACGTGCTGGAGTCCTCACTTCCTAATTCGCCCGCCCAAGGGGCACATGATGAAGACTTCCTGGTCTATGATCAACATTTGAATGATGCACTTGATGTTAAATGACTGATGTTATCATCAGTGTCTAGTGAGCTCATGATGTCTCATGAAGACATGGATTCCAATAGCATGCTCAAGCACCTCCGTGGTCTATACCAGGAGATAGCAAGACAGGAAAGGTTTGAGAACTCCAAGGAACTATTCCAATAAAATCATGGAGAGGGTTCCCCAACTGGGCCTCATGTAGTAAAGCTCATTGGCTACATTGAGCGCTTGGAGGTTCTAGGGTTTAAACACCCCAAAGAACTGGGTACTAATCTCATTCTTGCATCACTCCCACAAAGCTTCTCTAACATTGTTGTGAACTTCAACATGAAAAATATTGAGAAGTCTCTGTCTGATCTTCTTATCCTCATTTACGACGTGGACAATGACATGAAGCATTAAAAACATTCTATCCTTATAAATAATAAATGGAAAGGGAAAGCGAAGAGCATTAAGCCCAAAGCTTTTTCAAGGCCTTCCAAGAAAAAGAAGATAAATGGGGATCCAAGGGAACATGATGATGTTTGTTTCTCATGTGGAATAAAGGGCCACTAGATGATAAACTACACCCAAACAATGAAGCAAGGGGAAACATCAGGTGTGTTTGTCATCGAATACAATCTATCAAATTCTACAAATTGGGTATTATATATATCTTGTGGTGCTCACATATGTATCCAAATACATGAACCATGTAGATTCAAGAAGATTTCTTGAGGGAAGGTAGATCTACGAGAAGCCAACAGAGCCATACTTTTTGTTGTAGCTGTTGGGGACTACCACCTCACATTGCCTACTAGGATGGTCTTGGTTTTAAAAGGATTTTATTATGTACCCTTTGTAACCGAAAACATTATTTCAGTATCTAGATTAGATATTGATGGATTCATCTTCAAGTTTGGAAATGAATGTTGCTACTTTTATAAAGATAGAATTTGTTTTTGTAGGGAACATTTATATAATAGACTTTATGTGTTAAACTACACAAACCTAGTAATGGAAATCGATGAAAAAGTTAATTCACATGACACATACCATACCCAAATTTGGAATCACTGTCTAGGTCATGTAAATGAGAAATGTTTAACAAAATTACATCAAGATGGGTATTTAGATTCTTTCGAACTAAAACCACTTGGTGTATGCCATGCTTGTCTACAAGGTTAAATAACCAGAGGCCCATTTAGTGGGAAAGGTGAAACGGATAAAGAGATTATAGAATTAGTTCACACATATGTGTGTGGACCATTTCCAGTTGAAGAAAGGGGTGGGTTCTCATACTTCAAAACTTTTACTGATGATTTTAGTAGATATAGATATATTTACATAATGAGGTATAAGACAGATTCTTTTGATCGGTTCAAAAAATACAAGAATGAAGTTGAGAACCATCTTGGTAAAAAGATTAAGAAACTCTGCTCAGATAGAGGAGGAAAATATCTTAATTAGGACTTCATTGATTTCTTACGAGAGTTTGGAATTCTATCTCAACTCACTCCTCCTTACACACCTCAGGGTAATGGTGTAAGTGAAAGGAGGAACCGCACCCTGTTGGACATAGTGAGATCAATGATGAGTCATGCGAGTCTTCAATTATCCTTTTGGGGATATTCATTACAAACATCAGCATACATACTAAACCAATTACCAACTAAATTGATAAATGGTATTCCATAGGAGTTATGGAGTAGAGGCAAAGCCATGTTATTGAATTTACATGTGTGCGATAGAGAAGCCTTTGTTACGGCCTCTTAAGGTAACAAACATGCACCTCGAGGCACAAAGTGTATCTTTATAAGATATCCCATGGAAACAAGGGGATATTACCTATACAAGCCCTTAGACAAAAAGGCTACAGTGGAAAGACACACCATATTCCTTGAGAGGGATCACATATCCAAAAGAGATAGTGGGAGAAAGATAGGCTTTGATGAAGTCGAGGCTCAAGATACACAGGAGTTGGTACGTGAACATATTCCACAAATCCCTGTGGAAGAAAAATTGGTTCCAGAGACACAAGAACTGTGTAGGAGCATGAGAGAGGTGAGAGAACCAAAATGATATGGTTTTCTTGTCACTATGGATGGTGACTTATTACTGGTTGACAATGATGATCCTCTTACCTACAAGGAAGCAGTTGAAGGCATAGATGCAGCCTTGTGGAAAGAATCCAGGAATTCTAAAATGGATTCCATGTACCAAAACCAAGTCTGTATTTTGGTAGATCTTCCAGTTGATGTAAAGCTTATTGGTAATAAATGGATATTCAAGAAGAAACTAGACATGGAGGTTCCATTCAACACCTATAAGGCAAGACTGTTTGCTAAGGGTTTTAGACAGATGCATGGAATTGACTATGAGGAGACCTTTTCACCGGTTGTGATGCTAAAATCCATCAAAATCCTATTGGCCATTTCCTCTTACCATGACTATGCAATTTGGAAAATGGATGTCAAAACAGCATTCCTTAACGGGAACCTCCAGGAAAATTTCTACATGACACAACCTCAAGGGTTTCTGACTCTAGTGGATTCCAACAAGGTATGGAAGTCACAAAAATCCATTTATGGATTAAAGAAAGCATCGAGGTCATGGAACATTCCTTTTGATGAAGCCATAACAAAATTTGGATTTTTTAAGAACAGATGTGTTCCTTGTGTCTACAAAAGTTTTAGTGGAGGTGAAGTCGTTTTCCTAATAGTGTATGTTGATGACATATTACTAGTAAGAAACGAAGTACCTTTCTTACAGTCAGTTAATGAATGGGGGGATATATGCTACTCTATGAAAGACTTGGGTGAGGAAGCATATAATATTGGGATCAAGATCCATCGTGATAGATCCAAGAGAATGTTGGGCCTGAGTCAAAGTACATACATTGAGAAGATACTAAAGCGATTCAATATGGAACACTCCAAGAGGGGATTGTTGCCAGTGTCACATGGCATTCATATTTCCAAGAAAATGTGTCCTCAGACACATGAGGAAAGAAATAAAATGGCATAGATCCCTTACGAATCCGCGATTGGGTCATTCATGTATGCTACTCTTTGTACAAGGCTAGATGTTGCATACGCATTAAGTGCAGCAGGTAGATATCAAGTTAATATTATAGACTATCGTTGGATGGCAGTCAAGACTATACTTAAGAATCTTAGGCGTACTATGGATATGTACCTAGTTTATGGAGGAGAGGGGAACTAGTCATCAAGGGACATGTAGATTCTAGTTTCCAGATTGATCAAGATGACATGAAGTCACAGACTGGATACATATTCAGTTTGAATGGAGGTTTAGTGAGCTGGAAGTGATCAAAGCAAAGTGTGGTGGCAGATTCTACAGTGAAGACCGATTATATTGTGACTTCTAAGGCATATAAAGGAGTAGTATGGATTCAATGCTTCATCCAAAAGCTGGATGTAGTACCTAGCAATAAAGATCCTATCACACACTATTGTGATAATACTGCAGTGGTAGCAATTTTAAAAGAGTCATGGTCACATCAGCAGACAAAGCACATACTTCAGAAGTTTCATCTCTTGAGGAATGTTTCTCAGAGAAGTGAAGTTACAGTGAGCATTATTTCCACAAAAGACAATGTGGCGGACCCCTTGAATAAATCCTTGACTCAGTATAAACATGATCATCATGTGAGGTCTAGCAGACTAAAAATTGGAGGCAGTTGGATCTAGTCCAAGTGGGAGTTTGTTAGGGTTGGTTTCCTGAGAAATAACTATTTTGTACTTTTATGACATGAATGTACTCTTATTATATATTATTCATTGTTCTGCATGACTATAATAAAATAATTTCCCTGAATATTTGTTCCATTAATAAGGTCATGGAAGATCCCCGCTATGATGAGAACCTTAAAACGCTATAAAATTATTCTTAAAAAATCTCTATGGTTGGATGACATACTATGAAAGGACACATAGTATAAAAACTGTCATGTGTGAGCACTCGTAAAAGGTGAGACTCTCTCTCAGGGAGTTCGCACTTGGTAATCTCCAAGATGGGAGATTATGAAAAAATACCCGCCAGTTGTAATTTATCATGTCTTTGTGTCATTGGATATTGTTATCTGTGAGCATGTGTGATGGTCCGTAGACTGAAAGATTATCATGAACTCATGTCATGACTCACGCACTTAGATTTGCTGATGAAAACCGTCATATAGACAGTTGGCAGGAAGTAGGGTATGTTGGGTGCGTCATAAATGACATGTTGTTAATGGATAATTCGAGAAAGGATTTGTCCCTTCCATTTATGGTAGTTGATATCTCATCCCTTTGACTGAAATGGAACTGTCGTATAAAGTTATATGGCCATGGTGAAATGACGAGTTTATTTCAGGTAGTTAAAGAACGAAAGATCAAGCATATAGGTTTATGACACTTCCATGAAACCTGTTTGATGATATATTGAGACAAATAGATTAAATTACACAGTAATCATTTGTATGAGTTGACACAGCAATGCGGCATCAACTTCTTTCTCTTGGGTTCCTTGACACGTTGCTAGACAGTAATCTTGGACATTAGACAAGACCGCCTAATTCCAACAAGAAAGAGGACTAGAAGGTCACACACTAAGTGTATCCTAGTATCTCATGTAGAATAAAGATTATTCCCATACATGGTTTAATAATTATTCAAGGAAGCCTAAATTGTTTTAATGATGGAGGAAGAAGGAAATGAAAAACAAGATATAAATGTCGTGTATTAATGATTACAAGCTGCGTAGATTTTCATGGAAAACAATACACGCCATGTATTAATGATTACACACTGTGTAGTTTTTTATTTTGAAAAGTAAATAAAAAATAGGTACACATAATGCATTAATAATTACACGCCGTGTAGTTTTATGGAAAACAAGTACACTCCGTGTATTAATTACTAAACACCGTGTAGTTTTCCATCTAGGATTTTGAGGATATAATATTGTTTTATTAAATGATATTTATTGTAATCAGTGTGGGATCATGTCAGGAATTAATTATTCGACATGGAGGTTTTTAATAAGAGTTAAAAAAATAATATGGGTAACACGTTTACTTATTGTCATAATGCTACAACATCAAACCCTATTATAAATATCCTCATAACCCCAACTCTTTTCCAACACAAAAATTCTGGATAATTCCCTCAAGGTCGAGATAACTCCTTCCTCCAATAACTCTCTCAAGAATGAGAGAGATCCTCTTCCATTGGATCAAGATGATTTAAGTCAGACAATGCAAGAAAAGGTTTCTCCGCGCTAGCACCCAAAGAATCCTTTGGTGACATCCAGAGATACATGGTGCACATGTGTGTCACCACTAGAGGAAGTCTACCCTTGGATTCTGTGATGCAATGATGAATCAAATTGGAACATGATCAAGAACATCAATAAAGAAATAACACCAAAATGGTACTTCTTTTCAATTGATTAATTTAATTATAATCAACCTGTAACGATTCTACTTTTTGGTTCTAGTACTTTCCTTTTCTTTGTCTATTTCTGTGATTCAATTAATGGAGATTGGCATTTATCATCATATTGTTCCCAAATTGATCATTTTTAATGACAAAAAGCCATGTGGGCACATCCAGCCACGCGCTTCCACTGTGCCCGGACCCTTTTATACTCACCTAGATGGATTTTGAGTGGTTCTTCAAGGAATATTTTTATCCAACCACATTTTGATCAGTGTTTATCCAAGACCTTCTGTAGGTTTGGTAGGATAACATATTTGTTGCAGAGTATTCGGTGAGGTTTACATACTAGCTTGATAATCCATGGAAATGGTTTCATATCAATTATTCTATGAATGGACCTTCAAGTAGGGCTTACACTAGGAGATCAAGGCATCAGTGATATCGTTGTGCACTCCCAATTTTACAAGATTTCTCGAGTCATCCTTATTAGTGGAGATATATTTGGCTATTTAGACTCTGAATATAACATTTTTGAACTCATGATTTGATACCTCACTATCTAGTAGCTGATGGTAAGATCATGAATAAAATTCTGTGAGACACATCATTATACAATCTGAGGATGGAGGGTGTGAGTTAGTGGTGTAACACCCTGAGATTTTTTTAGAAATATTTTGTATTTATGTATTATGTTATATGAAACACCAAAGTAATATTTCACTACACACAATATTATCTTGTCTTTCATTAAACGCAAGAGAAACATTCCATGATAGCTTGTGTTGTACGCAATACCATGTTTCACTAAACAATGATATGTTATTAAATATTATATAAACTAGCCGTTATGAATATTAATACCCACTTTTTTAAATTTATAAATTTTATCTTTTATAATGGACTTCATTTTTGGATTCGGAATATCGAAATTAGCCTACTGTGAATTTTTGGTATTTTTCTAAAAACATTCAATTTTTTATGAATAGTGAAAACACTGAGTTATTGGTTAAAATCGACTTTTTATTTATTTAATCATTTATTTTATTTAAATTTATTATAGGTAAAAATAGATACATAATACCTATATAAGTTCAATGTAATTCATGGGAGTCATTTTATAAAAATATTATATATATAAAAATTTTATTGAACTTTTTACCGTCTTTTACCCACCACATAGGAGAATTTTCAAATTTACATAATTCATAATTTTACCACTTTTGAGAGTGGAATTTAAAAAATCCGAGAAACATGATTGATATCAGTAAGTAAAATGTGGTTCAATAAGATAAAAATAATTTTTGGTGAATTGTAACTTTTTACTTTTATTTATCATGGTTAAAAAAAATAGGGTAATTAAGTGTAAAAATGATATTATTATTACCCTAACAAATGTCCTAATTCTATTTGATATGTTTAATTCGACCAAAAACAACCTTATGAATAAAATATTACCATCTAGGCCCACTTGGATTAGATTAGGACATTTATTATTATTTAATTCGAAAAAGAGTTAAAAGATTTAAAATTAAAGTTTAATAAGTAATTCATTTTTAATATAGGGTTATATATTAGAAAAATTCAACTATAAATATTAATTAAAAAAATATTTCCTACAAAATGGTATTTATTTATAATTTTTAGACATTCTATAATTTTATTTATTTATGACATAATGATGATGCAGTAATTACCTTATTAATGAAAAAAATAACATAATTGATGTTATAAATACCCAAAAAAATATAATTTGAGATTTTTTATGAATTAAAATAATTTTATAGGATAATAGAACATATTATTGTTTGTTAGATGAATTTTTTTCGAAGTAATAATTCTGTTATGAATTGGGAAAAAACAAAATACCAAATAGTCTCAAAATTGACAAAAAGGAGTTTTTTAAAAAAAATATTAAAATATTAATTGATATTCTATTCCTAAAAATATATGGTTCGACGAAAAGACTTATGTAATAATATAAATGACATTAATAAACAAATTGGGGTTCTATTGGTAGTTTATAGTAAGTTTATTATCCATATAGTGTAAGAATACAATAAGACACGGTAAAAGTTAAATTATTTAACATAGAGTTAAATATAAATGATAAGGATATTATAGTAACCAAAACATGTCTAAAACCTACTGGTTGAGAGGATTTAGACACATCCCCACCCTATCCTATAAATAAGTCACTTTGGACCCATTATAAACTGAATATGAATTTATTATAAAATAATATTTTAAGTTTTTCCTAAGGTGACCCTCGCCCCTCTTATAAAAGGGCCCCTCCTCCTTCTCCTATTCACACAATTTTGAGCCTTAAATATTTTCCAACATCAGACCATTTCTCTTCTCAACATCTCTAGATATATCATAGAGGTTCTGGTCTTCACAAAAGACCAACTCTAGTGCCCTAAGAGGATGTTTAAAAGTGGCACGTCGAGGAAGAGGTATTCTCTTCTAATGATTCATTCAAGTTTAATTCTTCTTCTACTTCCTCTTATTTATTGGTTAAATTATAATGTAAATAACATTAGAATCACTAATATACTAATATGTTATTATAAATATGAAAAAAAACATATTTCACCTTTTATCCATCCTATGGAAAATTAAATCACCACGCGTGCGTACCTACGGAATATCGTCTCCACGTCGTGGTGTAATCTGTTTTCCACCACCTCCTTACATGGATGGGTATAATGGTGTAAATAAAAACTATATATGATTATTATAACACGATACTAATTATGAGATATTCTATCATCCACCCCAAGACCATTCAATAATTATGGGAACGATATCGTCGCTCGTGCGTACGTAGGGCTTACCGTCTCCATGATGCGATGTGATTCCTTCTACATGATATTCATTAAACCATGATTATATTAACGAATTGAATGAATAAATCTGATATATATGATACAACTACCATTGTTTAAATTATGTAGCTATAAAATACAAAGAGGAATAAGAATTTATTCAACAAAACACGCATAAGAACATAAAGCAATGAACACCCAAATAACAAGTAGCAGTGAAATATTACTAAAAAGAAGCTAAGAATATGACCATATATGATATCATAAAAATGAGTATGATTCTGGATTAAGTCAATAACATTATGTAAATCATTATACAGGAGGTTTGGCCATGTAAAAACCATATCAGACGAAAAATAATGGAAAATCTCACAATCTCATTTTTATCCGAGATTGTTTATACTAGATAATTTACTAGGGAAAATTTATCATCCACATCCATGTTTCCTCAATAAGTAAAATAATTTTTTGTCCTCCTAAAAATTTTTAAATCCAATTTTACCTATTGGTGAATTTTAGTAAAACATATGAATGTAATCTTTTGTCGTTTTCGGTATGAGATACTTTTTGACTTTTCCGGCCAAAGTATGAGAAGAATGTTTTTTTAACTTATATGACATGAATGGATTTTTATGATTTCGCAAAAAATTATTTTCATGAAGCTTAATTTAAAAGTTTTCATGTTTATTTTTAATTAACTTCTTTTAGTTTAAAATTTTATGACATGTTAAGAAAGGAAAAATGATTTTGAAATAGAAAGGATATTTTCCTCAAAAATGGAGTTCAAGTGTTTTATCAAAATTATTTTCCATCTAAGATAATATGGGGTTATGTTTCTATCCCTATTTTTAAAATTATTTGATTATGTTGTGATGGAGTTAGTTTTATGAAGTCCTTTTATCTTATATGGATTATGTTATGATGGAATGATGTTTAAGAATCCCATTTTTATTACATGTGTTATGCTATGATATATGATTTGTGATTTTTTTGGAACACATAAGAATGGTTTCATTATGATATGGGTGGACCTATATCTCCCTCTAATGCATTTGTTAAAGATTTAAATCTCACGAGATAGACATGGCTGGAATGGCATGTTAGTCCAGTTCAGTGATACATGACTGGAACGAGGAGTGAACTCGTTTCAGAAATGGACTTTGTCCACTATGATAGTCTTGGAAATGAATCTTGACTAATAAGAAATGATTTTATAATATTATGTGTGTGTGCCACAAAGTTTCATGTTTTATGTTATGTTTATTGGGATTACATTTCACTACTATGATTAATCCCATGATCTCTTTTATAGGTTAATTTTTTTAAAATGTTATGTTCTAATTAATATGATATGATTGATATTTCCTTTTTTTACCCTCACTGAGCATTTTTTCTCACCCTTTTATATTTTTTATTCTCCCCAGGTTAGGAAGAATGGTATTATGTAGGATATGACAAAAGTGACTCTAGATATGATGAAATAAACGGGAGACAATGTATATGCTTTATGAACCAGTTGTTTATCTTTCCCGGTTTCTAATGACACTAGACCTATATGGTCCTATCATGGTTTTGTTATATATTGAAATAAGTATGCTTCAATTCTGAATTAATAACAATGGATGTAAATTATGGATCGTTATATTTGGTATTAGAGGAAAGGTATAGTCAACCATTGGAAACTAGGATGTGAAAGCCTTAGTAAGAACCCTAAGGATATGTCTAAGTATAGAACACAATATTAGTTTTTTAGAAATGGCCATGAATAACCTATTATAAGACCTAAAGTGTGAAATTTTATTCTTGATTATGTGGTTTTCCTATTATGATTAGTGTTTCTCACACTATTCTTATTGGTTTTAGTCAATGTCTAGGACCCGAAGGAACCGTGTTAATGCTGAATGTGAAGTACAATGCAATGATTGTCCCCCTGAGAAACCAAACGTTATGGGAGATGGAATAGAAAATCATGTAGCCATGCTCACACAACTTTCTCAAGCTATGAATCATGCAAGACGTCCAAACGAGCAAAGGAAGGAGCAATATTCTATTGAATCCTTAATGAGGCAGCGTCCACCCTAATTCAGTGGGTTTACTGATCCATTAGTGTATGAACAATGGATTAGTACCACTAAAAAGATATTTTCAGTTCTTCAATGTTCTGACCATGATAAATTCATCTTAGCAGTATATCATTTGGAAGGTGAAGATAATCAATGGTGGAATCTTACCGGAAATGCAAGTAAAAGAGATGAAATTGAGTCCATGGAATGGGACGAGTTCAAGAAAATATTTTTCAATAAGTACTTCCCTCGTATTCTTCGAACAAAGATGGATAAGGAGTTTCTTGAACTAAAGGAAAAGGATGATGAATCAGTTGGTACCTACGAAGAAAATTTTACAAGGCTTGCAAGGCACTCTTCTGGGATTATTATCCAACCTGAGAGTAAGATCGATCAATTCTTTAGTGGCTTAAAACCAAGTCTTCAAAGGGTGTTTTCCATAATGGACTTCAATAGCTATGAGGAAATTTTTCGATGTGCTATCAAGGATGAGATGGAGATTGGAGTAACCCATCAGTCATATGGGTTTGATAAGAATAGGAAAATGGAATTCAAAGGGAAATATAAAGACCAAACTAAAATGAAGATGATATTTAACTTATTCTCGAAGTGTGGAAAGAAACATGGAGGGAATTGTCTTAAAGGGACAAGTAAATTTTTCAAATGTGGAAAAGAAGTTCGTCATGCATTTGAATGTCGTAATGATGGGAAAAAATTTATAGTGATGAGAAAAAAGAAAAGGCTACACAGAATGCACCTCCTACACTTCAATGTTACAAGTGCAATGAAATGGGGCATTATGCTAATCGATGCCCTCATCCAAGTGTTTTTTATTATGATCGATGTCAATAAAATATTAAGGCTAAATGCAAAGGAAAGCCACATGAAATTTCTATCGGCGAAGTGGAGTACGATAATGAAGTGTTGAAAGGTACACTTATCATCCACTCTAAAGTATAAAATGTTTTTATTTGATTATAGATCTAGCCACTCTTTTATTTATGAAGAATTTTCTAAGGGTATCATTGTATTACGTCAACAATTAGATGTTGAGTTAGCTATGAAACCCCCTAATGGCACAACAGTCACATCAAAAGATTACAATTCTTCACTGATTGATGTTTGTGGGAAAGTGATTCCTGTAAATATTGTGATCCATCAAATAGTGGAATTTGATGTGATTCTTGGCATGGACTGTCTTTCTTTATATGGATTTCATATCATTTTCCAAATAAGGGAAGTCACATTTCATATTCCATATCAATCAACGATCGTCAATCGATGCAAGGATGAATATAACCTTCCAGTGGAAATTTCTTCTGTCTTATGGGACTTGATTCCAATAAATGAAGGTTTTTATCTCAAATGGTGGGACAAAAACTGACTATTAAGAATACACCCATTGTACAGGGGTTTGATGATTTCATTCTAGAGGAATTTCTAGGGCTTCCACCAAATATTGAAGTTGAGTTTTCAATAGAACTCATACCGTGTGCTATGCCCATTTCAGGGACACCTTATAGAATGGCCCCATTTGAGTTATAGGAATTGAAGAAGCAAATCCAATAGAATCTTGATAAGGGATTCATAATCCCTAGTGCATCACCTTGGGAAGAACATGTTCTGTTTGTTAAGAAGAAAGATGGATCAATGAGACTCTGTATTGATTATCGAGAACTTAACAAGACCACTATCAAGAACAAATATCGTATCCCACACATTGATGACTTATTTGACCAACTACGTAGAGATCAATACATTTACAAGATTGATCTTCATTTAGGATATCATCAATTAAGGGTCAAAAGGGAGGATATACCAAATATGGCTTTCCATACAAGGTATGGACACTATGAATTTATAGTGATGCCATTTCGTCTTACTAATGCCCCTCTAATCTTCATGGATTTAATGAATACAGTCTTTAGAGAATATCTTGGTCAGTTTGTGGTAGTCTTTATAGATGATATTCTTGTCTATTCAAAGAGAAAGTTAGAACATGAAGATCACTTAAGAATTGTATTAAATACCCTAAGAATAGAGAATCATTATACCAAATTTTTGAAGTGTGAATTTTGGCTTCAAAAAGATTCATTTTTGGGTCACATAATCTCGAAAGAGGTGATATCTATGGATCCAGCAAAAACAGAGGTTATTGAAAGATGGTTGAGACCAGCAAGAGTAACTGAGATCTGAATTTTTCTTGGTTTCAATGGATATTATCAATGTTTTGTGAAATATATTTCACTAATATCTAATCAGCTCACCAGGTTGACTCGAAAGGAGTTATGTTTTTTTGGACGGAGGAGTGTGAAGAGAATTTCATGAAGATAAATACAAGGTTATCCAGTGCACCTGTACTCACACTGCCTTGTAGTGGAGAAAGGTTTGTGATCTACAGTGATTCATCCAAGAATGTATTAGGGTGTGTTCTCATGAAAAATGATATGTTGATAGTTTATGCCTCATGACAGTTAAAAATACAAGAGAAAAATTACCCAACTCATGATTTTTAATTTGATGCGGTAATCATTGAATTAAAGATTTGGAGGCATTATCTATATGGTGAAAGGTGTGATATTTATAATGCTCATAAAATATTAAATTATATTTTTACATAATAGGTGCTTAATATGCACCAAAGAAGATGGTTGGATCTGAATAAGGATTACAACTACTCAATTCATTACCACCCTAGGAAAGCAAAGAAGGTGGCAGATGAATTAAGTCGACATGACCATACTAGCTTATCCATGACGAGGATCACAAAAGATCCAATATTTATGGATTTATAAAGTATGGATCTTGGAATTATAATGGAAGGGGAAAAATATTGTCTTTATCAAATGAATGTTCAACCATCTATACATGTGAAGATTATAGAGGAAAAAAAGAAGATGTAGAGTTACAAATGAAGGTGAGAAATGTTCTTTAATTCCACATTGATTGTGATGAAATAATAAGGTTCAGAAATTGGGTTTTTGTTCCTCCAATCCTATAATTAAAGAAGGAAATATTGGATAAAGCTCATAGTTCTTCATTCTACATTCACCCTAGAAGAAAAACGATGTATAGGGACCTGAAGGAGTAATTCTTGTGGGATGGCATGAAAAGAGATGTTGCTGAATATGTCTCTTGATGCTTGGTTTGTCAGCAAGTTAAAGCTGAGAGACAGAAGTCTTAGGGGATGTGACAACCATTACCCATACTAGAATGGAAATGGGAAAACATCATTATAGACTTTGTCACTGGACTTCCAAAAACATCCAAATGAAATAATGCTATCTGGGTTATAGTTGAACGTCTTATGAAGTCGACACACTTCATTGCTATTAGAGAGGATTCCTCTCTTGATAATCTTACCAGGATATATGTGAAGGAGGTGGTAAGATTGCATGGAGTACCACTTTCAATTATATCTGATCGAGATCTGAGGTGTACCTCAATGTTTTGGTGAAGTCTTCAGCATACTCTAGATACAGTGTTGAGTTTTAGCACTTCTTATCATCCTCAGACAGACGGTTATTCAGAGAGGACAATTCAAACTCTAGAATACATGTTGAGAGAATGCTATATGGATTTAAAAGGTGGTTGGGATCAACACCTACCTTTTTTAGAACTTTCTTACAATAATACCATTCACACTAGTATTCAAATGGCTCTTTATGAAGCACTCTATGGAAAGAAATGCAGAACTCAAACTTTCTAGGATGAAGTTGGGGAAAGAAAGCTATTAAGACCTGATCTTGTTGATGAGATGGTAGAAAAGGTCAGATCTATTCAACAACACAAAAGAGAAGATCATATTCGAAAAAAAATTATGTCGACAACCGAAGAAAAGGACTAGAGTTTGATGTGAGTGATAAAGTGTTCTTACGATATCTCTTTGGAAGAGAGTAATGAGATTTTGAAAGAAGGGAAAGCTGAGCCCTAGGTATATTGGTCCTATAAAAATATTGGATCGTGTTGTGAAGGTAGCTTACCGATTGGTGCTTCCACCGAATCTCTCTCAAGTTCATGATGTGTTCCTTATATATCTCCTGAGAAGGTACATACCTGATCCTTCATATGTACTAAGCTCAGATGTTGTACCGTTGGAGAAAGATCTTTCTTATGAAGAACAGCCGATAGAGATTCTGGATCGTAGCGAAAAGGTTCTATGAAACAAGACCACTCGCTTGGTTAAAGTTTTATGGAGGAACCACCAATTAGAAGAAGCTACATGGGAACTTGAGGATATGATGAGGGAGAGGTATCCTCATGTTTTTGTGACGAAGTGACAAATTTTGAGGGTGAAAGTCTTTTAAAAGGGGGTGGAATGTAACACCCTGAGATTTTATGAGAAATATTTTGTTATTATGTATTATTTTATATGCAACACCAAAGGAATCATTCACTACACACAATATTGTCTTGGTATGCGTTACATGCAAGATAATCCTTCCTTGATAGCTTGTGTCGTATGCAATTCCAATTTTCACTAAACAACAATATGTTTTTAAAATATTATATAAACTAGAATTTATGTATAGTAATACCCACTTTTTGAAATTTATAAATTTTATCTTTCAAAATGGACTTCATTTTTGGATTCGGAATATCGAAATTAGCCTACGGTGAATTTCTGGTACTTTTCTAAAAACTTTCAATTTTTGACGAATAGTGAAAACACTGAGTTATTGGTTAAACCCAACATTTTATTTAAATAATAATTTATTTTATTTAAATTTATTTGAGGTCAAAATAGATACATAATACCTATATATTTTAAATTTAATTCATTAGAGTCATTTTATAAAAATATTATATATATATAAATTTTATTGAACTTTTTACCTTCTTTTACCCACCTCCTATGAGAATTTTCAAATTTACATAAAAAAAAATTTTACCACTTATGTGAGTGGAATTTAAAAAATATGAGAGACATGGTTGATATCATTAAGTAAAACTTGGTTTAATATGATAAAAATAATTTTTGGTGAATAGTAACTTTTTACTTTTATTTACCACCGTTAAAAGAAAATAGGGTAATTAAGTGTAAAAATGATATTATTATTACCCTAAAAAATGTCTTAATTCTATTGTATATGTTTAATTCGACCAAAAAAACCTTAGGAATAAAATATTACCATTTAGGTTCACTTGGATTAGATTAGTACATTTATTATTATTTAATTCAAAGAAGAGTTAAAAGAGTTAAAATCAAAGTTTAATAAGTAAAACATTTTTAATATAGGGTTATACATAAGATAAATTCGAATATAAATATTCATTATAAAGATAAAAATATTTTCTACATAATTGTTTTTAATTTATAATTTTTTGAAATTAAATATTTAAATTTATTTATGACACAATTATGACGCAGTAATTACCTTATTCATGAAATATTAACATAATTGATGTTATAAATACCCAAATAAAAGTAACATGAGTCTTTTTATGAATTAAAATAATTTTATAGGTTAATATAACATATTAGTGTTCGTTAAATGAATTATTTTTGAAGTAATAATGCTGTTATGGATTATTTTAAAAATAATACCAAATAGTGTCACAATAGACATAAAAGAGTTTTTAAAATAAATATTAAATTATTAATTGATATTCTATTCCTAAAAATATAATCTTCAGTAAAAAGACTTATATAATAATATATATTACATTAATGAACCAATTGGGGTTTGATTGGCAGTTTATAGTAAGTTTATTAACCATATAGTGTAAGAATACAAGAAGACACGGTAAAAGTTAAATTATTTAACTTAGAGTTAAATCTTAATTATAAGGTTAAAATGGTAACCTAATATTGTCTAAACCTATTGGATAATAGGATTGCGACCCATCTCCACCCTGGACTATAAATAAGTCACTTTGGAGCCATTATAAACCCAAAATGAATTTATTATAAAATAATATTTTATGTTTTTCCTAAGGTTCCCCTCACCCCTTTTATAAAAGGTCTCCTCCCCCATCTCCTTTTCACACAATTTTGAGCCTTCAAGCTCCGCCAACCCCTTCCTATTTCTCTTCTCAACATCTCTAGTTATATCATAGAGGTTCTGGTCCCCACAAAAGTCCAACTCTAGTGCCCTAAGAGGATGTTTAAAAGAGGCACGTCGAGGAATAGGTATTCCCTTGTACTGATTCTTTCATGTTTCTATCTTCTTCTAGTTCATCTTTTTTATTGGTTTCATTATAAACTAAATAAAATTGGTATCACTAATATAATTATATTTTATTATTAATATGAAAAAATCATATTTCACCTTCTATCCATCCTATGGAAAATGAAATCACCACGCGTGCGAACGTACGAAATATCATCTCCACGTCGTGGGGTAATATGTTTTCCACCACCACCTTACTTGGATGGGTATAATGGTGTAAGGAATAACTATATATGATTATTATAACATTATACTAATTCTGAGATATTCTATCATCCACTCAAAGACCATTCAATAATTATGGGAATGATATCGTCGCTCATGCGTACGTACGGCTTACCATCTCCATGATGTGATGTGATTTGTTCTATATGATCTTTAGTAAATCATGATTATATAAATGAATTGAATGAATAAATCAGGTATATATTATACAATTAAAATTATATAAATTATTTAGCTATAACCTACAAGTAGGAACAATAATTCATTCGACAAAACACGCATAAGAACATAAAGCAATGAACACCCGAATTACAAGTATTAATGAAATATTACTGTTACGAAGCTAATAAAATGAACATATATGATATCATAAAAATTAGTACGATTCTGGAATAAGTCAATAACATTATTTAAATCATTATACAGGAGGTTCAGATAGGTACAATGTATAGCAGACCTAAGGTAAGGGAAAATCTCACAATCTCATTTTTATCCGAGATTGTTTATACTTCAAAACTTACAGGGGAATATTTATCATCCACATCAATGTTTCCTCTATATTTAATATTATTTTCTATCCTCTTAAAATTTTTTAAATCAAATTTTACCTATTGGTGAATTTTAGTAAAATATATGAAAGAAATCTTTTATCATTTTCAGTACGAGATACTTTTTGACTTTTCCGACCAAAGTACGAGAAGAATGTTTTTTTTAAATTATACGAAATGAATGGATTTTTATGATTTCATAGAAAATTATTCCAATGTAGCTTCATTTAAATGTTTTCAAGTTTATTTTTAATTAACTTCTCTTAGTTTAAATTTTTATGACATGTTAATAAAGGAAAAATGTTTTTGAAATATAATGGATATTTTTTTCCATAATGGAGTTCAAGTGTTTGATCAAAATTATTTTCCATATAAGATAATATAGGGTTATATTTCTATACCTATTTTTAAATTGATTTGATTATGTTATGATGGAATTATTTTTATAAAGTCTTTTTATCTTATATGGATTATATTATGATGGCATGATGTTTAAGAATCCCATTTTTATTACATGAGTTGTGCTATGATATATGATTTATGATTTTGTGGCACACATAAGAATGGTTTCATTATGAGATGGGCGGGATCTATAGCTCCCTCCAATGCATTGGATAAAGATTTATATCTCATGAGATAGACCTGGCTGAACGGAAAGTTAATCTTGCTCGGTGATACAGGACTGGAACGAGGAGTGAAATTGTTTTAGAAATGGACAATGTCCACAATGATTGTCATGACAATGAGTCTTGACTAATAAGAAATGATTTTCTATTATAATGTGTGTATGCCAAAAAGTATAATGTTTTGTGTTATGATTATTGGGATTACACTTCACTACTATGATTTATCCCATAATCTCTTTTACAGGTTACTATTTTCAAAATGTTATATTCTTATGAATAAGATATGATTGATATTTCCTTTGTTTACCCTTAATAATCTTTTGAGCTCACCCGTTTATATGTTTTATTTTCTCTAGGCCAGGAAGAAGGGTATTAAGTAGGAAATTCTAAAAGGGACTCTAGATATGATGAAATAAATGGGAGACAATGTATATGCTTTATGAAACAGTTGTTTACATTTCCCAGTTTCTAATGACACTATACCTATACAGTCATATCTTGGATTTGTTATATGTTGTAATAAGTATGCTTAAATTCTAATGTAATAACAAGGTATGTAATGTATGGTACATTATATGTGGACTTACATGATGGATCTGGTAATATGGGATAGAGGTGTTGTTTCTCTTGTGATAGAAGAGGGAATTTCATGCAGGATTTTCTGGTCCATCGTGCTGCTAATATGGGGATGGTTGTTGGACCACCCTGGAAATAGTAGTGTCTAGACAATGAAGTTCTACTTGCTGGAGGATGTGGTGGAGTATTGTAGAGAGATGAAAGAGGTGGTTTATGGTTTGATATGTTTCCACCATAACCCCTAGGTGGTCCATGCCTTGATTAGAGAGATAGAGGATGGTGGTGAGGATTACTGCAAGTAACAAAGGCCTGTGAATTAGATTTGATGATAATACTTAAAGGTATACTCTTTGTCCATTGTTCTTTTTGCATTTATATTTTTAGACACTATTGTGAGGTACTCTATTCATGATGTGTCATTAAAGAGGATTATCTAGGGTTATGTATAACATCAGTAGATTCCAATGATGGTTTTATTTGAAGTAGCTTCAAACTCATGAGGAATGAGGATGATTCCCCCATAGAGACGTGTTCTTTTGATGCGGTATAAAACTATGCAGGTGAGTTAGTGCCGACCAAAGCGCGCAATGTCAAGGTGTAGTGGATGAGTCCCATTTAATTTTGTGATAGGGGTGGGAATTACTTGTTGGTGGGTCAGAATTTTAAAAGAGATTATATTAGTTTGTGTGGTGTAGTTCATCAAGGAGATTAAGAACTACTAGGTTCCTTCAGCATCCATGTCTTGTTTGCAAGGTGGTGTGCTAATAGACCCTATGACTGCATACGGACTATAGTCCTTAGTGTTTTCTACCTTTATTAGCTAATGATACATGATAATTCATTGTTTCTCAATGTAAACTTAGTTTGAGATAGACTTTGGGTTTGGTTTGGCCTTTCTAGTTCCATTGAGTGTGTTCTTATAGACAACACAAGAACCTTTTGTTTGGGTCACTGGTATGGGAGTCCTAGAGGAGAGCTCAGATTGGTCCCCTATGCCTATGCATTAAATTTTCATGGAAACAATATTTATGGCTGGGTGAGTATAATAACTCTGATTTTTCCCTTTAAGACTTTGGGATATTTCTAAGAAAAGTTCTAGAGCCAAGCACTGAGTCGGCACTGGATTTCAGGGCCAGGGGAGACTTAGTGAGGTGATATTAATAATACTAAATATATTTTTATCATAGAAACATATAGTTTCTTTGAAAATGTGTAATAAACCTTAGTTATAGTCTCATATTTTCAATTTGAGGTTCTCATTGGGTTTGAAACATGGTATTTACCCTAGGCAAAACATAAAATATTTTGATTTTTGGTGCTTGGTCGGGTGAGTTGGAAGGATGTTAAATGGAGGTTTAATTAATTTAATAAAAATTAAATCAATTAATACCCCCCCCCCTTATGTGTGCATGATAGAGTTCGACCCCCCCCCCCCCACACACACTCACACATGAAAGACAAACCAAGGCATATCCATGGATTGGAGGTGCCACTGATCTCTGTATATGACCTAGATCGTCACCAGATTGATGTGAATCAGCTCTTGATTGATTTTTTAACCCTTATATTTTATTTTTAACCATTAGGTAGTTATGTTGGAGTTTTAAGACTCGATAATTCTTTTTATGCATTGTTTTAAGGTTATGGATCCCTTAGACAAGTGAATAGGACCCTATGTGGAACAATCTGTGGGTTTTGGTGGAAAATGATGTGTTTTGGGAAGATCATAAGAAATTACCATTCATAATCCCAATAACAGAACAATTCGTGAATTGGAATACATGGTGTTTTATTCCCATTTTGGGAGGATTAATTTTTGGGACTGCACACCATGTACCAGTGTTAAACACTGTTTTGTATTCCTAGGTCATGTGGCCGATGGACATGGCCAATAATGTCATGATAAGGGACATGGTTGTGTTGGAGTACACAGGAACAGTACATGGAAATGGGGTAACATACACAAGAATAATCTAAGGAAAACTCTAAGAGTCCAATTAGGTTGGACACACCATGTACCGGGGGTTCACGCTATGTTAATGACATAGCTGGCCGAGTCGTGCGGGGAAGAAAAATGACTACATGGTTCAGGTGAGTTAAGACAGGCCATGTACAAGATGAACATGAAATTTAATCTCACATAGATATCCATGATGAAAATTAGAGGGTATTTATAGACGTTCAAGAATGGTGACACACTATTTGGACCCAGTACATGTCGTGTATTGTTATTGTAAACATTCACCTACCATATCACCTTCTTCAAGGATGGAATTCAACCTTTGAGTAACCTATCAGGAGATGTTTTCTAGGTAGATAGTTATGGTATACTTCATTGTGTATTTTGTGATATGATGTGGAATGATTCAATAAAAACACTATATAATCAAAGTTTAATAATAGGTAGTGATCTGGGTGGATCCATGGAGAGATGTCAGAGTTGGTACCCATCTCAATCATCTTAATATGATTCTCTATCTATATTATTTTGGATGGTAGAGTAGTGTTCCCCTAAAATCAAGGAATGGGTTTCAAACCCATGGTATTGTTGCGAAGTGATGTGATGTCTGGGGGGTGCTTCTTTATGTGATGTTTGTACCAAAAATGGTTGAGTGAGTCTCTTGGTCTATCCTTATGATGGTGATGTGTGGCATTATTTCCTGAGCACAAGATTGTGATAACCATGATGGGTTGATATTGTATAGAGTTGGTGTATCCCACCAAGAGGCCTACAAGGGATCCTATATCATATTGATTTCTCTGGATTGGGTTCGTGGTGTCATCTTGACCAACAATACACGAACCACGATTCCATATCTATTAGGATAACCCAACAGGGTTTCTGTCATCATCATTTATATGATACCATATACAGAGGGAAGTATTAGTAGCTATTGTGGCATCATCAAGTATACAATCTAATATTCAGAAGATGGCATCATCAGATTTTGAGGTATCATTGGCAGCATGATCCCCTACTTCGTGAGTTGTTCCGGATGGGGTTTTTTGGAATATCCATGACCAACACTACATGGGTGGTGATACGCAATATGAGTGATATGATCCTTGGGGTATCAGATTAGTTTTTTGGTGTCCCAAAGTGGTTCTGGGTTGGATCACTTGTATGATATAGATCTTATAAGGTTTCGGTTTTGGTTCATGGTGTCCCCAAATGGTTTGGGGTGTGATCCCTTGTATGATGAGATGATATCTTCAGTGTTACAAACTAGGTTCCTAGGGTCCCCTAATCATTTTAAGAGTGAATCCCAAACTAATTGTGATACTAAGTGAGGTTCCATTAGGGTTAAATGACCCAGCATCATGTATGGGAGATATCCCCTATCTTATTTTTGAGATCCATTGGGTTCCAGCTTAACATTATTCATTGTGAAACCCAACGATCATGTTCTTATGGATATATTCTACAATATGGTTAGAACGTGAGATAATTTTAGAAGTTTATGATCCATTGTATCTCTCATATTATTTCCATATTGGATATAATGGATCATGAAGTTCATTCTCCTAGGTGATTTTAACCTTTGATCCTCGAGTAGAATCATGTAGATAGCTATGATGTCTTGAACTCATGTGAAATTGAGTCTTAGATGATTATATATAGGTTTTTTCAACAATTCCATGTAGTGATTTATCATATTATGATTGACACACCATGTGTACTAAACTGAATAGTCATGTATAATCGAGGAGTGGAAGTGATTGAGTTTCTCTATTGTTTGGGTTCCCTCTGGATTGGTCCATTTATACTTTTTTTTTTCATTTGATCCATTTTATTTTGGGTTTTTTGGATGCCTACTATATATGGTTGTACACAAATTTGTATGGGATTTGATTTTACTTGTTGTTTATTATGTAGATGATAGGCCTCTTGGTGAAGTCTTAGGAGGACCTGGATTAGGCGGAGCTTATTAAGCCAGATAGACTGAGGTGTATACCGGGGCTTGACCGAGTTGTGATCTGATGGTTTCGTTTGAATGAAGTCCCATCCTTTTGAGTTTGTTGGAATATTTTTTTTGTGGGATTTTATTTTTTCCTTTTTATACTTTTACTAATTTCTATTTTTCACAATCAGTCAGATGGATGTATGCATGCATTATTGTTTGAAACTTATTTATCTCTACATTTTTCATAGAGATGTATGTCGGTGCATGCATACTGGTACCATAGGACCAGGCCTCCCATATTTTTGATATTCATTCTCATAAATGGTTTCCATCCCCTTTCCTATTAGATTTGGTATTTGGGTATTCGTTGATCGGGCCTGAGTGGTTCTGGTTAGGACCAGTTTCAATTTCATTCCCAGTCAAAAATTTACAAACCAATAATACCAAATATTCAAATCATAGGTCATTAATTCCCAATTACCAGGTCACATGTCAGGAAAAGTATAGATTTACAATTTCAAACCCCTATGGTGACAATTTTAGTGATCTATGAACCAATGATAAACCAAAAATTAAAAAAATATTTTCGATGAAAATTCTGTTAATATATTCCATATTTCCAACTTAGGGTCAAGGATAGGTACACCTTATAGGTAGCCATAGGTTCGCGAACTCAAGCACCGAGGGATCCTAAGGGACAGGAAGCCTGAAAACCCAAAATAATTTCACACACGTGATCATCAAAGAATGAAGAATATAGATTTATGAAGATTTCTAGAAATTAGGGGAAATCACACAAAGAATAATTTCACTATTACGTACAAAAATGGATGACACATAAAAATATATAAAAAATATAAAAAATTATTATATGGCGTGATTTTTGTAACGATTATTCTAATATAATATTTATAATCATTCATTTATATATGATTCTAAAAATATAATTATTTATGTTAATTTGATTTGTTTTATCATTTATTTCAACTTTTCAATCACCATATTCATAAGAATAATTACGTAAAATGAAGACAAAATTTTGATGATTTCAATTCATCCATTTTTCAAGAATTCACAATGAATAAGGGAAATCCAAATTAGTCAAATATATCAAACTAAATTTAATGAATGATGAATCACAAGAAATCATGAGGCCCTACCTGATTAGGGAATCTATTTTACTTACATATATTGTGGACGTCGTGATCATATTTATCCCCATCACGTGAATTGATAATCGATGTCATCATGGATCCAGCATTGGTCCCTCAAACAATATAACCCCTCACCTAGTTCCCTCTTTATTATTTCCCCTAAAAATGGACCATCTTAGAAAAATTCTATTATAGAAGTCAAATAGGGGTCTCACTATAATAGATTGTTCTTTTTAAAGCACTATAAATTGGATTTATTAGCACTAAAAAATGATGTTGATCTATGGACCATTAAAAGGGGTGCTTTTATAAGTGATAAATAATGTTCTAATAATATCCCATTTTTTCAGAACAAAAAAATTGTGTTAGAATGGGTATTTTATCCGCAACAAAAAAAATAGATTTGATAAAAGTAAAAAAAATTAAAAATAATATGTATATTTCTATATATTCTGAGGGGGATACCACTTACTCTCATATTAGTGTTCTAAAACCCCACCACTCTTTTTATTTTCACCCATATATCCCCCCATCTTTTTATCGGTGATAGAGACTTTTATTAGTGTTAGGACACCCCCATTCCATGCATGTGCACCCCTATATTTACTTGGTTTCGAACATGAGATATGCCCTCACAGATCCGTGCCTTTAACATTGAAATATATTATTTTGGTATATATATATATTACATTAATTTTGAATCAATTATATATAAAATTATTTTAAATACATTTATAAAATATGTTTTGATAATGTCTGTTCAAAAATACATACATACATACCTACATACATATATGCATTTTTATATATTTGTGGGTCTATTAATATAATTATACATATTTATATTTATTTAGATATATAATATATTAACATTTATACACATATATTAGAATATAAAAATTAATATATATCTTTTTGTTAATAAAAACATAGAGAAATATATTTATATGTATATAAACATTATACAAACATTGTATATGTATATAAATACTTATACATTTTTATTTTAAATAAAATGGATTTTATTTTTTCTTTAGATATGGATTATATATTTAGAGGGATATTTTATATGTAAATATGATTACAGATTTATTTATAAAATTATTTTTTTAGGTTTAAATATATACAAATATTGTTAAATGTGTATATATTTAATTATAAATAATAGTACAACAAAACAATGAAATAATTTTAATGTTATAATAACCATTTGAGTGTGATAATTGAGAATAAATATAGTCTACACCAAAAATATATATAAAAATACTCCCTTACCTGAGGATGAAATTCCAAAAAAAATTAAAAAATGGGGGTAACCCTGAAAAGACATACTTTTGACACCTTATGGCTTTTATTAACCCTAAAAACAATTATAGGGGATTTCCTTTACTACCAAAGTGTATATGATTTTCACAGTGTATGATTTTATATGTGGTAGTGCTCAAAAAAACACCTGGAGAAAAATTTATAAGCATTTGAAGTTTGAGTCACGTTTCCAACTTATTTTAGATCATTTATTAATTTTTTTATTTTTTTCCTATATTAAAATTGTTATTAAATTTCTATTACTCAATAATAATTAGTAAAATTTTAATTAATGATATTTTGAAATCATTTTATAAACCATTTTCAGTTAAATATATATTATACTAAGTGTAATTACATAGTTCATATTATATATATCATATTTTATAAAAATATTTATATATATATATATATGACTTTTAATGATATAAAATTATTTTTATGAAATATAAATTTTATCACCACTAAAAAAAATTGTTTTAGCACAAATGAAATAGAAAATTTTAAAATATATTTTGTTAGAAGTAATAAAATTACTTTTTATCAGTGTTTTTATAAAATTGATAGAAGTACCCCTTTTATCAGTGCTTTCTAAAGCACCGATAAAGGGTAGCACTGGATAAAGGAAAATTTGTTTCTGTGGTTGTCCACACTGGGTATTTTTTTCAAAGAATTGAATGGTTTCTTTGCTTTAGATGATAAAGATAAGGTTTTTAATGTAGTGATTGTTATCAATCATGGTGATAATGTAGTGATTTGGCATGGGTTACAAGCATTCTTTGTGAATTGTGAAATAACCCTTATGACAAAGAGACGTTATGGAATATTTTACTCTCACCATATCTAGGTAGGGTTGTAAATTATTTCCTAGTTATATGTGCATAAAAGGATATTATACCTAAGGATTAGTTTGGTTAGGTATTCCACTCACTTACATTACTGATGGGATTGTATAGCTACAGATTCAGTATTATGAATGTTAGAAGACCACATATGGATGTGGGATCTTCCTTTGAAGTATATATTTTTATCATCATCATTGGTCTAGGATCCTCTATTAGATATCATGGGATGTTATGTGGGTTTATTGTTTTCATGATACAGATAACTTGTAAGGCATGAAAAATTCTTTCAAGTTCTTTATGTGAGAATCTATGGGTTTATCATTTAACCATGGGTGGCACGTTCTACCTCATAAAGTTATCATGCTTCAAGCTTGAGTGGTCCCCCCTTCTTGGATTATCACGTTACTATCAGAAGTCTATGTAGTGTATACTTCATAAGGATTTTTGGTTCCTTGGCACCCCCAGGTGATTCCTTCATGATGTGATTTGTAGCTGGCTATTGACCTCATATTCCATTTACAATCCAATAATTTGAGCTTCCTTATTTTCTTATGGGGAATTTCGATTAAGGAATAGGGTAGAGATGATTATGAGGTTCTTTGAATACACTATGATAATATCTATTTATCATATTTTTAATTATTTTTATTTACCTTCATTCAATATACTCTTAGTACTAGGGTTTCGAGGGGACTTAGTATTCTGGTTTTGCATGTTATCATCCTCTTAAACACTTCCATTTCAAGGGTTTAGCTTAATTATTCTTTGGGTTTTCCCCTATTTTTCTTGGTGCCCTACTAGGTATCTGTATACTCACTCATGCATAGGATTTTTGACTACATGTGTTGTGTCTATGTAGATAATGCATTGGTTCATAGATGGGATGGATTTATATGGAGATGACATGGCTGGTAGGGATCCAATTCATGGTGATTCATGGGAGGTCCATGATTCAAGATGTTTATTCATGATGGTGCTGGTGATCTTTTTTATAGGAGTACATCTTGGAGTAAATTCACTCTAGAGAAGTTTATTAGTGTCTTGTGTTTTAATGGTTTTGAGACACATTATTTTCATAATATTTATCTTATGGGATATTGTTTTTCATTGTAACATGTATTAAATTGATTACTATTCAATTTATTATATATCATGTTGATATTTGATAATACATAGTGTATTAATTATATATTAGTTATAGGTTTTTATAATATAAGGTGGAACTCATAGATTACATGCAGTCTGAGCAGGGCCCCCATGGGTTGGGTCATATCATCATCGAACTATTATCCATAAAAATCCCATGTTTTCTGCAAAAAAAACACATTTAAAACATTAGTCATGCCGAAACATTCTTTTTAGTGTGTGTTACATCACTAAAACATTTTTACTTCCATACCTCAAAGGGACTTCTATAATCTAGATCCATGCTTGTGAGTACTAACACATTTTATATCAGAACTCTTCCTTCCATAATTAAATCCAAAATACAAAATCACACTTTACATAAATTCTAAAAGATCAATATTTCCCAAATAAAACATCCATGATGCGTTCATTATAAAAATATGATAGGTAATGCCCATTGAAGACCAAATAATTGATCTCATACAATCTGGTGTCTCTCTAAAACCATAAGAATCACTACGTTCTCATCTCATCCTTGGTATTATCCTCTCATGTATGTAAATCAATAAGTAAAATTTACAAATATAACACTTTGGAAAATGATGATCAAGAGGAACATCTCACTATCCCAATGATAGAATACTAACAATATTTATCCACTCAAGGGTCTCTCATTGATAAGAACACCCCACACAAGTATATACTATATGCAAGTATTCATTTCTATTCATTAAAAAAGCATTCCATACCCCATAACTACTCACCATAAAGTGGTTATCAAATTTGATAATAATAAAATGGATCATAAAAGTAAAATAAAAGCACAACAAAATAATCATATCCATATCAATTAAATTAGGGGCCAAAATAATTTTATTTAGTAAAATATTGAATACATTATTATTTATTATTTAATTAATTGGAATAATTATTCCAAAACATTTTACCAAAACATTTTTTCATTTTTTAAAAAAAAATTAATCCATTATCCCATTTTCATTGAAATATTTTTGCAACCACATGTATTAATGAACATGTTCAGAAATCCTATATGCCTAAAATAATTTGTTAACAAAAGATCTATGTTAATCTTACATAGAGAGTATAATAAATAATGAAAATATCACCCTAAAACATCATAAATTAATCTTTTTCTCAATCACAACAGTGAAAACAAATGAACAATAATCATGTACCCATGTTAACCTGAACATTCCTTATACAGAGGATAGTTATGCCTAGGAATATAGTTTTTCTAAAGCTCCACCAATATGTAATCATCTACTATGATTAAAAAATAGTATGTCAATCAAAATAATGCACTAGTACCATTATTATTTCCCTAAATAAAATTTCCAAAATAATACCCAAATTGGAGAACCACGTGACTTCAATAATGACACCCCATAATCCAAATATTTTAAAAAAGTGTATTGAGTATATAAAAAATATTTAGACACTATAATTTCAGTACAATATCATTCAATATAAGATTGAGAACCAAAAATAAATAAATAAAATCATAGTAATTCCAATGTTTTATATTTAAAGGCCAACCATAAATAACAAACAATCATGAATATTGAAAAGAATTTAAATAAACAATAGGGACTAACCACAAGTATAATTAAGTATAACAGAAATAAAAGGTTTAAAAATACTTCATACATAAACAAAATATTGGGTCCCGCCTCGAACATGTATTTCAATCTCTACCTTGTAACTCTAGCCAGATTCATTTTACTACATATCACCTGAAATCCAAAACAAAAGTTCTTCACGTGAAAAAGGGTTCCCATTAAAGGTGTGATCACAAAAAGGAGAAAAGAGGCACTAACATAACCCTTATATATATAATCTTTCATTATGTACATATTATTTGATAAAATAAATAAGTCCCATATATTATTTTGTCAACAATTTTAGGTATTCAACTTGAATCTAGGACACCATGACATTTGAACCCATCTAATTCAACCAATTCAATTAATTTATTTGTAATTATCATATAACATAAGAATACTACTGAGTAAATTATAAATAGATTTAAAATTGATTATATAGAGCTGCATGGTGTCCTCTCTTGGTGATCTTGAGGCATTTAACTTTTTGGGACACTATCTCAATGGTCCCTTAGAAAAATCATAATTTGGGAGACTCCCTTAGTGACACCTAAGAACATACCATTTGAGGAACCTAAATCAATGTTGTTTAATAAATATTATATGAGGAACCTCTCTTCGTTTCCTTTTGGAACACATCATATAAGAACTCTTTCTCCATGTTCCTATAATAAATATCATTTTTGGTTTTTCTTATTAGTGGTCTCAGGGAACATACCATTTGTATACCCTATCTTAATTGCCACCAGGAACATATCATTTGGGGACCCTCATTCATTTTCTAAAAAAAAATATCATATTGGGACCCTCTCTTAGTGGTACTAAGGAACATATCGTACCAGAACCATTTATTGGTTGTCCCTAGCTATATCTCATCCAACACCCAATATTTCATTATGAGGAAACACCATTTCTACACAATATATTAAGGATGAGAAAATAAAAATCCTAGAAAAAATAGAACATATCTTAGTTCTCATCTAGAGACAAATACAAACCAATATCCCATCTAGAGGGTAACCAATTCATATTAGCATAACCTACCTTTATAAACTTCGTCATTCAAAATCATTAGAAAAATACAACTAAAAACCCACCATGATTATTTTTGAGCCCTCAATCTATTGTCACATCACCATTGAACCCTATAAAAATACTAACTATGTTCCCTCTCAATATAAGAACTAAACTAATCTATATAACTCTAATTTAATTCATAAAGAACAATATTTGTGTCACGATACTATTGATCACCTTATGAAAACATTCTCTAGTCTTGAAAATGAACAAATAAAATCCATATTATGATCTAACCATGGGAATTGCATAATGTACCCCAGTTAAGCCTCTTATGAATTCAATATATAATTCTATAATATACTAAAATTAATTAATAACTCTTGAAGGTGATTTACACTCATTAGAACCCTCAAATGATCTTCTCCTTCTCAAAGTTACCTTGGGAACACTATAAAGGAGTCAATACACTCTCTTATAACCCAATCACGACCATACCAAGTCCAATGACATTTCATGGATTATAAAATCCATTAAAAATATGATAATACACTAAATAGAAGATTTTTATCACTCTATAGTGGTTCTCATATCTTTTCTTATACAATTCCCAATCCACATCGCAAAATAATCCATATATCTAGAGTTAAACACAAGGGATCCCATCAATCTACTAATTAAGGCTCATCATCGATGATCCATAATGACTTTCTGATCATTTTAGAAAATATAGATAAACTGAACCTTGGTGAAATTTTCATCAGTTATAAAACCATAATATTTCAAAATAAATAAATTTATGTTTGATAGTGTATTCAACATGAAACATTGAGTTTAATTGACCCGCATCATATTATTAAAATCGGGTTACCTAAATAAGACTTTTGTAACATAAAAATTAAATTAGTGATTATGAATAGGATTAAATAATTTATGAAATGTATATAAAGGTCCTAAACAATATAAATTGATTCATAAATTATAATTAATTATTCACTAGATTTTAAGAATGGTCATTTTATTTATGGTGAATACGTTTTCATAAAAAATGATTTTTACTTCTTTTTGTGAGAAATAAAATAATTACTTTTTATACATTTTGAAAAATGATTTCATAAAATGGAATTATTTTTTTTAAATAATTATATCTATATAAACTTACGGTAAATTTTTAAGATTTCTCAGAAAATATATTTTTAAGTATATAATGAAAAATAGGAATTTTTCTAAAAAATGTCATTTATTTTTAAAAAATTAAGACACAAAATTTTTTTATTTAATTAAGAATAAAATATTTATTATTTATTTATATGAAATACAATTAACTAAATTTAAATGATCATTATACTTTATTTTAAAATAATTTTATTTTTTGTCATAAAACACATTTTTTCTAAAATCTTTTTTAAAGTGAATAATGTTTCTTCGTTTTAATTAATTAAAATAGCCCCTAATGAAGAATTATTTAAATGATATGTGTATATTATATATCAATAAATAATAATTTAAATTCATTTTATTGTTATCACTTGACATATGTTATTATAATATCATCTTATGCTTGAAAATTGCATTTCTGGAAAACACATTTTATCGACATGCATGTGGATTTAATTTTAAATTAAAATATAAAACTTCTATGAGTTGAATATGAAAAAATGGATTCAATATTTTTAGTATGAATAATTTATATTATTTAATAAGTTAAATATAATTTTAATCATAATTAATTGTAAAAATATTAAAAATTAATTACCACAGTTAAGATAAAAAATGGTTTACTGAATGGTTAAACAAAAAATATAATTTTAAAATTCACTCAAAACATTAATAATTCATATTTTATGTTACTATATAGACTTATATCTAATAATGTTAAATAAAAGTCATATTTATCCTTTTTTCAATAGAAAAATGTGGCTGTGATTTTGTTTCAAAAATTCCATGTGTGTCATCTCCCCCATTCATAAAAGGCCACCACCATTTTTCTGTTATACACAATTAAAAACCCATTGGTTCTAAAAATACCTAACTAGATAAAATAATTAATTACATAAACTCCTCCTATAATCCATGGTTTGATCATAAATCCAATATCGGAAGTATTTAGTTATAATCCTAAAGATGTTGTCTGAAGAAGAGCTATAGTTATAACAGAACATTTTATTTTATATCTTCTTCCCAATGCTTATAATATTATTGAACCATGATGATATAAAAATCTTATAATATTCCATATACTTATATTTTCTTATTTTAATATAATTACCTACAACCATTTCCTCCTCCCTCAAATGGGAAATGAAAGTGTTGATCATGTTAATGATGAACTATCGCCTTGTGAATCGACTTTATTCATTTTCCATCACCACTTCTCACAGTGGGAAAATATGATGTATAAAATGATTATATATGATTTTTATTATATATTTATACTTATGGAACTATTATATCATATATACCATATGACATTTTATTCTTTATGTGATACAATAATGTTACTTGTGTGTACGGTGGATTACCACCTCCCGAAGTGGTGTAATAAACTTTTGACATATGCTTTACATGGAAGGTAATATGGATTTAATTTTATGATTATATATTATATAAATGAAATATTAATAATTATTTAAAATAAATATATCTTATTATTTCTTACATTTTAATCCATTGAATAAATTATAATGTTGTTCATGTGTACGGTGGGCTACCGTCTCATGAAATGATATGATTAATTTTTATTATTGAATCATATAGATTGTATATTTAAGGGTATTTAATGAAATAATATGATATTTTTCATATAATTATAATCATGTAAATATAAAACAATAGATACCTTCTTTTCATCATGATTTTGATAAAATGGAAACGTTACTCATGCCTACGTACGACCAATAGTCTCTATGATTGTAATGATTCTCATTTCACATAACCATATTTAATGGTTAGTGTTAGAATTGTAATTTATGTATTAAAATTAAAATTATTTCATTATAACCATTTTATATATGATTAATAATTTTCTCATGTACTTGGTGAAATTACCAATGTTATTTTGGACATATGAGCTCTTTATCGTTAAAATGTTCAATGTAAAATTAATTGTTTATGTAATTGAATATGACATGGTAAAAAACAAAAAAAAGGTTATTAAAAATTAAATAATATACCCATATTTATTATTCAGAAATTTAAGGAACACATATGATGATTCAAACTCGAGGTAACGGCTTCATCTAAAAATTTCATTCTTTGAGACACAGGTTATTTTATACACTTTATTTATTTTTAATGGTTTATATACTACTAATTTACATATTATATCAAGAATCCATAAAAATTCATGAAATTTTATGTTACAGTTCATCTTCTTCATTCATTATAGTTATGCTTCCGAAGTTACCAAAGCGTTAAGGGTTTATGTTTAATCTAACTTTATTTGGGATTGTTTACGCCATAATTTCTACTATATGAAATTATATAATAATTTTATAATAAAATAATTTAATTTAATTCTACACTATTTATTCATTAAATATTCATGTAATAGTTCCATTTTACTCTAATTGGTACTTAAAATTATTGAGAATTTTTTTAATAAAATTTTACTTTATTTATCTCTTTAGTCAAAAATCATTTTCCCTTCATATCTATGTTTTTTAAAAATGATTTTAATTTTTTTTACTATTTTACTAAAATTTTTGAAATATAATTTTTACCCATGGTTTAATTTTTACAAAATGGTTTAAAATAATTCTTCATGTCATTTTCTAAATAAGGTAATTTTTAATTTTTACAGAGAATACGAAATGAAGATTTTTTTTAATGTGTATGAAACGAATAATATTTTTTTAATTCCTTTCCATTATTTTACATTAGGTTTAATTTATATGTTTCTATGTATATTTTCAAAGAAAAATATATTCAGAATTGTTTTTGAATTTTAGATTTTTCAAAAGTGATTTTCAAAGTGGAATGGTTATTTACCTCAATAATATTGTTAATATTTTTAATGAAATTTCAATTCAATAAAAACCCATTAATGTTAAGGAATGATTATAAGTTTTATATATATTTCCCCTCATGTTTACCCAACTTAATCCTCATTCCATTTATGGGGTAATACAAAACTGATGTTCATTTCTCAAATGTATTAATTAGGAAATTTACATCGATTTTGATATGAGAAAATATTATGCAGTCCATTTTATTCAATTGGTAATTATTATATTGTGATTTATGATTGAATTACCTTATTTGTAAGACATATATAAGGAAAGTTTTATAATGGGTGCTTCCAGATAGCTCTTTAGTTTCTTGGTAAATGCTTTAATCTCCGGATGCATCCTATATGCGATAAGGGAGTAAACATAATCAATTACATAACATTGTACACTCTATGATATTTCATGGGTAGTTATATTTGGCTCATGTTTTTATCCTTTTTTGTGTTGATATCATAGATAGTATGTTAACATGATCTTTTGATACAATTTTTTTTTGTTATGCATCCCTGTGATTACTCATGTGACTTCTCTTTTATGATTTCATGTTATATTTATGACTCACACACTCTGTTTCCCTATCTTGTTTATTTCCTTACTGTACTTTCTAAGATCATTCCTTTCTTTTATTTATTACCCATGTTATTCTATGTAGTTTTAGGAGATCTAATGGATTTAAAAGATCACTATTGAAAATAAATAAATGATTAAATGTTTTATTTTCCTTTGATGTATTATGATCATAATCATTTAAAGACACTTGGCCTCACAATATGTGTGTTGTAATTAATAAATTTTTATGTGAAAATCATATAATAATTTGTGTAAAAGACATTGGTTTCTATATCAAGTGTCTCTCCAATCATAAAATCTTATAAAAAACACCCATTTCATGGCTAAAAAGATTAAACCTATCCTAACTCAAAACTCATGATTCACTCAAACTTAATTGTAAAGTTCATTTAACTAGAACCTAATCAATAAGGCACAAACTTTCATTTAAAATGTATAAAAACAGATTGATGATTCTTATATAAACCGCATTCCATGATAAAAATGTTACCATCCTTAATTTGTGATACTCTAATCCCCCACTATGTCACTATCTCATTGAACAAGGCTAATTCAATTAAATACATGTATTTATAACTAATTAACCAATTTTAACCAATAATGACTAATCAAAAAAAACTCAACCAACATTTACATGAAACAAAAATATTTTCCAAGGATGTTTGGATGGTTTGATACAAACTCATAGCACTTATATATCCAAAGTCAAAAAGAAGTGACACATAATAAATCTGCAGTCATTTAAAATTTTGAATGAATCTATAGAAAAAAAATAGAACAACATATTTCAGTATAAATAGAGACCAATTGATGAAATTCTTAGTCCACAATAATCTTCAATCCTCCACAGAATGACTCCTCGTCATATTGAGTTGATTCCACTAATCCATGGTGGAATAATCTTAATAATCTTAGTTATGAACATCTTAAATTATAATAATAAAATGAAGTGAAAGAAGAATAGGGGAGGGATTACCTTGATCTAGTTTGGAGAAAAAACCTCCAATCAACCACACGTCAAAGAGTATATAGTTGGGAATCCCAATGAGAAACCAATCGGGAGAGTATCAGCCAAAGATCCTTTTCCAAATTCCACCACTAGGATGATGAATTGAGGGAAATTCAGGGAAAATTTCGGTCTTCCGTAGCTAAAAACTAGATTGGAGGTCTATAGTCATGTGAACCAATGTGGGATGATTAAATACACCTATTTAAAGATTTTATATCCTCATATAAATCCTAAAAATATCTCCCATTTGTTATAATGTGATTGGAACTTCATAAGACTATGTGATCATTGTCACATTAAATAATAATATTTCAATCATATATCACAGTTTTTTTAAAATTGGTGTCGTGTATATTATAAGTTAATATATAAATTAATTTTATTGGAAAATAGATATATAATAAAATATCAGTGAGTAACAAGCAAGTTGGACATGGTTATCACAAGTCTAGGGATTCATGATTATTTTATCCCCATCCTAGAGTGTAGGGACATTTACTTTGGATATGTATTGTTCTCTAGACAAACCATTGTAAAAAATATATAGTCGTAGTATAGATTGTGTATACTGATCATCACCATATATTTAAAATACTAGATAAACTTCTTGAGTAGTAAACCTTATAAAAATATCATATTACATCTTTTACTGGATTTCATATACCTTTATACGATATGGAAAATATAATAGGTGAATTAAGATCATAATAGGTCTAATAGGTAAAGGGATGAAAAGTTTTAATTGATTAAAAAGTTTTTAACACTAATTCACCACCTCTATAGGTGTTGATTATATCCTAATGTGTTCCTATCCATTGGTATCATAGGATGGTTTCACATCTAATAGAATCTCTACATTAAAGTTAAAATTATTTTAATATTTAAATTTTTTTCTGTATTAACAATGAAGTGTATTATTTGTGAAGATTCAATTATCTCTGATCTGAATTATATTTCTACCAAGGATATGATGAAAATAATAAATAAATAGAAAACAAATCTAACCAATATGTTTCTGTTTCCTAAATAAGACGATATTTCCATGTTATGATTATAAATAAGGAAAATATGGCATGGAAAATGAAAATAATGTCGATAAAATTTCCTCTATGAAGAAGGACATCATCTTTACATCATGGGAATCAATAATGATAATTGATCTTGAGATATGTGAAGATTATGGTATAAATTTTCCTCAAGATGAAGATACAACAATCAATGGTGATGATGATCTATATACAACTTCTCAAGATATTTTAGTTAGTAACTTCAAAGATATTATACACCTTATTCCTAAAGAAAATTTCTCTCTAGTTTGTGGAGTCTTTCAAAGTATATTGGAAGATATCACCCATCTATAAGAAGAATAAAAAGATACTTTAAAGATTTATTTACAAGAAAAGGTTATATAATATATACATCTCTACAAGAAAGTTACTTTTATTAAAAAAATAATATTAGATCTTGAATTATGTTTGTAAATGTTTGAAAACAAATAAAACCAATAATTTGAAGAGAAATATGGAGTCAAGATGTAGTACCCCTAGTTTGAGGTATGTGACATTTTTTTATGGATATTTATGTGTTTAATAAACATGGGATGAGTTGGGAAGAGGTTGGGAGTGTTTGGAATGGTTTTGGATGAGTTTGGAGGCTTTTAAAGGGGTGCACAGTTTGAGCACAGTTGGTGGAAACCTTGCGAGTTCTCCAAGAAACCCTGAAAGGGAGACAGTAGGCTTCGCACGGCCTGTGCACAGTTTTCCAAACCGTGCGAGGAAACTGTGTGGACCTTTTCTCTTGGGGAAGTAGAATGTGCACAGTTAGCGCATGGTTTTCCAAACCATGTGGGCTAACCGTGTGACCACTTAAAAATAGGGTTTTTAAACATGGGATAACTTGGGCTTGCCTCATTTCACTCCAATCTTCCTCCCACTCGAGCCTCACTCGGTATTTTTGGTTCTCAGGGGTTGGAGGGGCTCTCCCACTCGTTTTGGAAGCATTTTGAAGTGTTTTATTTGATGTTTGAAGGTGGTTTCTCCTGAGTATGTCTCCCCTCATGATTTCATTTTGGTTTCATCTAGATATATATCTCCCTCTCTCTTAGTTTTCTATATCTACACTCATTGTGCGTAGATATAGGGTTGTAGTTTCCTTGGATGATGATTTTAATGCTTTTGAATGTTAGGGAAAGGGATCAAGTGAGGTTTCGGTGGTGTGTTCGCCGGATTTGAGTTGTGATTGCTTGTGGGTCGATTTTGCCGGAACCCTAAAGGTAGGTGGCTTCTCTCTTGACTCCACTTGGTTAGAACTAGTGATTGTTTGTTTACAATTAATTTTTTGTGCGGAAAATTTAATTGTGATTTGTTGTGAAAAATTGGTTGAAAATCCCTTGGGTGATGTTTTGGGGATTTTCGGGAAAAAGTGGGTTTATGGTGAAATTATCTCGATGTGGATTTTAAAATGGAGATTTTAAAATGGGAAGTTATGGTTGATTTGTGAAAATTATTGATGGAAATGGTATTCCATAAATTGGTTGTTTTATTGAAATATGGTTTGGCATGGAAAATCATTATCAATAAATGGGTGATTTATTGAAGTGGATTGATATGCAATGGAATTTTGTTGATTGCATGATGTAGTGACCTTGATGGGTTATATGCTTGGTTGATATTGATTGGAATGTTGTGTGGAAGTGGCGAGAAGTACAACTATAAAAAGGGATGGATAGTGGATGTAAGGGCCACCAACAAAGTATTAGTGGACAAGAAGAGCCACTAGGTGTTAATGGATGAACGGGTTGGACGGAAGCTCCACTGTTTGGTTTTTCGGTTATTTTTTTTATTTTTTGTGCATTGATTTGAAAGTTGGGAACTATTGTGCTAGTTTGTGAATGATGAAATGGCTTGTGGCATACTTTCTTCACTTTCCCTTGGGTTCTTGGTTTGGGTATTATGGCTTGGTAAGGGTGTGTTTGGCTAATGGAAATGGTTTCACATGTGATTATTCTATATAAATTGTTTATATAAATTTGTTAACAGTTTTATCCTAGGGGCATGTGTAGGGAATTCATTTGGGTAAAACCAACAGAGTTTTAGTACTCACCCCCTGCTTTGGCATGTTGGTGTCTTTGTAGATGTTGTGTATCGTGACGTGGGAAAAGGTAAGGAATATCCCTCCTTTAGTGGTGTGTTGTGATGTCTTGGTGGAGCTTGGAATATGGATCTTGGTGTGGAGTTGTGGGGGTGTCATGGATTGTAGTTTTTGTTTCTTTTTTCCACTTTTACTCTGATGTGGGGTAGAAATGTCTGGATGTATTGGTTTGGGTTGTATTGTGGTGAAACTTGGTTATCTTTTGGGAATGCATGTTTGGTTGTTTTATTGACACGCATCATAATGTGTTTTATAGTGAATGGTTTGGTTGGTATTTTCATAAGGTAAAATTGTTCCCCAATTTTCTCTTGAAGCCCTCAGTATTTATTTCCAACCTTTGATGCCTTGGGAATTTTTTTTAGGCCAAGTAACCCTCACTGCCTCCTCAATCCAGTGAGGTAGGGATGGGGTGTTATAAATGGTATTATCTTGTTTGGTCCTTTAGAGTTGATTCTCGGATTTGGAGTTGACATTAGTGGTTATATATTCCTTGATTAGGGATGGTATCAAGGCGTAGGCTTGTTGGAACATGAAATGTATAGCCTAAAAGGACGTAGTTAACCCTTTTATTTTGAAATTTAAGTTACGAGGGAGTTGGGTACATAAGTGTTTTGGAGATAGTTATAGGAATTATAAATCTCATTGTCGTGGGTGTAGCGATTGAGATGTCCATGGCATATATGGTAGAAATGAATTCCCTCTAGGATGCATATTTCTTTGTGGTATAATGATTTATGACGTGATATGAATGTGTGACATTGTAATGTGAATAAATTGGTTTTTTGAAAATGGTTTGGTTTTCAAAATGGTGAAACATGGAAACTTTGAACTTGTGGAAATCCTTGTGCGATAGTGTTGTGTAATGTGATTTGAAATTGGATTTCATGATGTCTATGTTAGTGATACTCATGGTTTTTTGTTTTATGTTTATATAAATGGCACCGGGTAGGCATCGTAGAGACCTACCAGAGGAGGCAGTAGAGAATGTGGTATCACCAGAGCCTCAAGTGAACCAACAGCTAGTGCAAAGCATAGTGCAAGCTTTCCAAGTAGTGGAGAGTGGAAATAAAATAGATGATCCAAGGAACTTGGATCATGTAGTTCAATTTCAAAAGCAGAATCCACCCATCTTTAGTGGTGATTCAGAGCCGGAGAGGGCATAATCATGGTTGAATATAATGAACAATATCTTCGAGTTCTTGGGAACACCGATAGAGTTTAAAGTGAATTTGTCCATGTATATGTTGGAAGATCTATCCCTTTAGTGGTGGGATTTGGTATTCCAAGAAGGGAAGAACTAGGGTGAGACATGGGAAGGCTTTGAATAATTCTTTAATAAAAAATTCTACCCACATACATTCAGAATTCAGCGCCCGACAGATTTCTTCAGTTTGAAGCAAGAGCTTATATCGGTGATGGAGTATGCAGCTATGTTTATGAACTTTGTGTGGTTTTCACCCGAGGTGTTCGGTAGCACGTCATTTAAAGAAAGGATATTTGAAGCGGGGTTATGGAAAGAAATATATTCAAAGACATCGGTGATGTGTATAGATGATAACACAGATATGGTGAATAGAGCCTCGGTGGCTGAGCGGGATCTGTCGGGCGCTCCTGGCGGAGGAAGCATGGTGGTACCCATGGGGAAGAGTTGGAACTCTAATGCTGGTTTCAATCGGAGCAGGGACACTTATTACCAGAGTGGGAATACGACATATAATCTGATGGAAGGATCGGCGAATCTTCCTCTGAATCTCCAGAGAAAACTAGGATGTTTTTAGTGTGGTTCTATGAGCCACATCAAACAGGATTGTACAACACAACCTCAAGCATGTCATAATTGTAAGAAGATGGGGCATCTACAGAGTTATTGTCGAAAGGCTCCAAGGACAGGCGTGCATGACACTCCTCAGGGATCAAATATGTCATATGCTTCAACGGGATGGGGACAACCACACACCCCTTGTTAGTAGAGTAAAGTGGGTCATGGTGATTCTCGGAATACCATGACGCCTCAACAAAGTAATAAAGAGTAGAGTGTGGCAACAAAGGCATTGTTTGGAACTGAGTAGGTTGTGGTGGATGATCATTCGGGACCATCCATGGTGTGAGGTACTATTTTTTTAAATTATACCTTGATTCATGTTCTGTTTGATACGGGTGATTCACACTCTTTTATTGTTGCACGTGTTGTTGATTAGCTTGGTTTAAGGGTAGAAATGATGCCCTCAGTTTTAAAACTACAAACTCCTCTGGGTCGAAGGGAGTTTCCATCCTTCTTGTGTATAGAATTTTGTATCATTCTGGGAAAGGCGGAGATAATGTGGAATTTTTCAATGCTTCAGATGGATGGGTATGATGTAATCCTGTGAATGGATTGGATGGTTTAGTTTAAGGCCCACATCGATTTTGATGCAGGAACAGTGGATTTTATGACACACGATGGTGTTAGATGTCTCTTTACAGGATAGAGGCATGAAAGGTAGGGTGAAATGGGTTTGTTGGCACCAGAATTGGGAAAGTTATCATATCAGTTGGTGGTGTTTTCATTATAATTGGTAGATGGTGTTGAGCAAAGTGTTCATCCAGTAGTGGTGGATCTATTCATGGATGTCTTTCCTGATGAATTGTCTGGGTTACCTCTTGTAAGAGAAGTAAAGTTTACGATTGATCTCTTTCTAGGGACCAGTCCGATCTCACTTCTATCTTACCGGATGGCACCTACTGATTTGCGAGAATTGAAAGCCCAGTTGGAATACTTAGAAAACAAAGATTTTATATAGATTAGAACTTCTCTGTGGGTATCACTGCTGCTGTTTGTGAAAACGGTGGATAAAACTTTGAGGCTCTGTGTTGATTATCGTAGACTTAAACAAGTTACGATAAAGAACATATATCCCCTTCCAAGAATTTATTATTTGTTTGACCAGTTGAGGGGAGCCTAGTGGTTCTCCAAGATCGACCTAAGTACGGGAAATCATCAATTGCAGGTGAGGAAGGACAATATTCCTAAAACATCTTTTAGAAGTAGATATGACCATTATAAATATTTGGTTATGCCCTTTGGTCTAATGAATGCACTAGCGGTGTTCATGGCATTGTTGAATCGGGTATTTCAGAGATATCTGGATTCATTTGTGGTGGTTTTTTAGATGATATTATAGTGTATTCAAATACAAGGGTGGAGCATGAGCAGCACTTGGCGATACTGTTGGGGATCATGAGGGATCCGTGGTTGTATTCCAAATTGTCAAACTGTGACTTTTGGATACATGAAGTTCATTTTCTTGGCCATGTGATTTCTGAAAGGGTTGTTTCAGTGGGTCTAAAAAAGATAGAGGTTGTTATCTCATGGCAACCGCCATAGAATGTGTTTGAGGCACGATGTTTCCTCGGTATAGCTGGGTAACATTGGTGTTGTGTTCGTGATTTTTCACGTTTGGCTTCACCAATGACAGCTTTGAAAAGAAAGAATGTTCCATTCCAATGGAATGAATAGTGTTAGAGGTGTTTCATAGAGATAAAAGGTCGTCTTACGTCATCACCAATATTGGTTTTTCCAAAACCAATAAAAGGGTGTGTGGTGTATTGTAATGCATCGAGATTAGGTTTGGGGTGAGTTCTCATGCAAGGGAATCATGTGGTTGTGTATGGATCACGGCAGTTGAGGGTGCATGAAAATACCTACTAAACTCATGATTTGGAATTGGATGAACTGGTGCATGCTTTGAAGGTGCGGCATTATTATCTATTCAATGAGAAATTAATGGTGCATATAGATCATAATACCTTGAAGTACATTTTCTCACAAAGGGATTTGAACTTGAGGTAAAGGAGATGGATAGAATATCTCCAGATATTTGATTTTAACTTGATGTACACACAAGGTAAGGGAAATTTGGTGGTGGGTGAATTAAGTAGAAAACCATATCATATGGTGCAATAGGCATCGGACCAGTAGAACTTGATATCGGTTATAGCCGATATGCTGTTGGAATGTGAGGACCAGGGTGATAGAGCGGTCTTTTTTCCGGTTTTGTTGATTCCTGACTTGGTTTTCCTGGTTAAAGAGGAACAGGTATCTGATTCTGAGTGTGTGACGATGTTGTCGAGATTCAATGGTGGGGAGACCATTGAGGTTTGGCAACTAAATGGAGATTTTATTTTGTGTTTTTGGAATCGGATGGTTATTCCAGTTTCCTTTCAGGAGGATCTTTTTAGGGCGTATCATCATTCCAGGTAGGATGTTCATCCTGGAATATAGAATGTGTTTAAAGTGTTGAAAGCACGGTTCTGGTCAGCTTGTATGAAAAGAAGAGTGAATGAGTTCATTTTGAGATGCTTGAATTGTTAGCAGGTCATGGACGAACATTAGAGGCTAGCAATAATTTTGCAGTCCTTACCAATCCTTGTTTGGAAGTGGGAGAAAATAGCGATGGATTTTTTTATAGGTATCCCAAGAATGGTCAGGATGCATGATGCCATTTGGGTGATAGTGGATCGGCTAATGAATTCGTCCGATTTCATCCTGATTCGTGAATCTCATACAGTTGAGGATCTGTCCAAAATCTATATCCGAGAGGTGTTAAAGAGGAATGTAATTCCAGTTTTGATTATATCAGATAGAGATCTGAGGTTTACATCTCATTTCTGGAAGTTATTACTGCAAGCCCTTGGAACTAGGTTGACTATGAGTATAGTGTATCACCCTTAGATGGATGGTCAATTCGAGAGGGAGATACAAACTCTTGAGGATATGTTGAGGGCTTGTGTTATAGATTTTGGTGGCTCATGGGAGGATCACTTGTCATTGTTTTTGTTTTTTTATAGTAATAGTTACCAGAAATCCATACATATGCCTCCATTTGAAGCGTTGTATGGGTGGTCGTGTTGTTCTCTGCTATGTTGGGTGGAAACGGGTCAGTCCTCAATGGTTGGACCGAGCCTTGTCTAAGAGACTACAGAGAAGATTAAGTTGATCAAGAAGAGAATATAGATGTCTCAGATTTATCATAAATCGTATTCAGATCATCGTTAATGGTTGTTGTCATTCGAGGTGAGTGATCATGTTTTCATGAGGATCTCTTCTAGGTTTGGACATTGTCGGTTTGGGTAGCAGGGAATGTTACCTCTGAGGTATATTGGACCATTTGAGATTCTTGAACAGATGGGTGAGGTGGTTTTTTCTTTGTCTTTTCCACCTAGGTTCAGTGTGGTGAACAATTTTTTTCATGTGTCATAGTTGAAAAAGTATCAATTGGATCGTGACGATGTAATTCGATAGGATCATGTTGAACTAGAACTGGATGCTTTGTTGGTGCACGTGCCAGTGTGGGTTGTGGATAGGCAAGAGAATGTATTGTGTGGTAATAGCATCTGTTTAGTTCATGTGTTGTGGTAGCATAGTTAGATTCAAGGGGAGACATGGGAGTAGGAGAAAGAGATGATCGAGCAGTGGCCCAAACTCTTTCAGCAAAGGGAGAATTCACTACTTTTTGAGGACAGAAAGTCCAATGGTGAGGAGAATTTAGTACCCTGGTTTGAGTTATGTGGCCTTTTTATGAATTTTATGTGTTTAAAGTGCACGGGGTGAGTTGGGAAGAGTTTGGGAGAGTTTGGAATCATTTTTGATGATTTTGGAGGCTTTTAAATGGGTGCACGATTTGATCACGGTTACTGGAAACCATGCAGGTCCTCCAGGAAACCATGTAGAGGAGACAGTAGGATTTTCATAGCCTATACACAGTATTCCAAACTGTGCGAGGAAACCATGCAGACCGTTGCTCTTGGGCAGTAATGTGTTCCCAGTTAGCGTACGGTTTTCCAAACCGTGCGGGATAACCGTGCAGCCACTTAAAACCCAGGTTTTAAAACCCGGGCTCAATCGAGTTGCCTCATCCCACTCCAATAAGCAACCCACTTGAGCCTCACTCAATAAATTTAGTTCTCAAGGGTTTTAGGGGCTCTCCCACTCGGTTTGGAAGCGTTTTGAAGGGGTTTCATGGCGGTTTGAAGGTGGTTTCTCCCAGGTAAGTCTCTCCTCTTGATTTCTTTGTTTTTTCCTCTAGATCTACGTCTCCCTCTCTCTCGGTTTTATAGATATACACTCTTTGTGTATAGATATATGGTTGTGGATTCCTGGGATGATGATTTTAAATCTTGTGAATGTTAGGGAAAGGGATCTAGGGAGGTTTTGGTGGTGCATTCGCCGTATTTGACGTGTGATTACTTGTGGGTTGATTTCACCGGAACCCTAAAGGTAGGTGGATTCTCTCTCAAATACACTTGGATAGAACTAGTGGTTCATTGTTTACAATTAATTTGATCTGATAAAAAATTAATTGTGATTTTTTGTGTGAAATTGGTTGAAAATCCCTTCGGTGATGTTATAGGGATTTTGGGGAAAAAATGGATTTTATGGTGAAATGATCATGTTGTAGATTTTAAAAAAGAGATTTTAAAATAGGATGTTATGGTTGATTTGTGAAAATGATTTATGGAAATGTATTTCAATAAAGAGGTTGTTTTATTGAAATATGGTTTGGTATGGAAAATTATTTTCAATAAATGGTTGATTTATTGAAGTGGATTGATATGTAGTGGAATTTGGTTGATTGCATGATGTTGTGACCATAAAGGGTTATATGCTTGGTTGTGATTTATTGAATGTTGTGTGGAAGTGGAAAGAAATACCTCTATAAAAGGGTGATGGATAGTGGACCGAAGGGCCACCATCAAAGGATAAGTGGACAGGAAGAGCCACTATGTGTGAATGGATTAACGGGTTGGATGGAAGCTCCACTGTTTGGTTGCTTGGTTGTTTTGGTTATTTATTGTGCATTGCTTTGAAAGTTGTAAATTTTTGTGCAAGTGTTTGAATGGTGAAACGGCTTGTGGCATACTTGGTTGGATTAACCTTGGGTTCTTGGTTTGGGTATGATGTCTTGGTAAGGGTGTGTTTGGCTTATGGAAATAGTTGCACAAGTGATTATTTTATATAATTATTTTATATAAATGTGCTAACGGTTTTTTTCCTAGAGGCATGTGTACGAAAGTAATTTGGGGAAACCCTACTGAGTTTTAGTACTCACACCTTTATTTGGCACATTAGTGTCTTTTCAGATGTTGTGTATCTTGACATGGGCAAAGGTAAGGCATCTCCCTCCTTTAGTGGTGCATTGTGATATCTTAGTGGAGCTTGGAGCTTGGAGCTTGGTGTGGAGCTGTGGTGGTGTCATGGCTTGTGGTGTTTTTTTCTTGGTTTCTTCGTGTACTCTGATGTGGGATAGACATGTCTAGTTGTATTTTTTTGGGTTGTATCGTGGTAAAACTTGGTTGTCTTTTGGATATTCATGTTTGGTTGTTTTATTGACTTGCATCATATAGTGTTTGATAGTGGATGGTTTGGTTGGTTTTGTATTAAGGGAAAATCGTTCCCCAAATTGTTCTTGAAGCCCTCAGTATTTATTTCCAGACTTTTGTGCCTTGGGAAAGTTGCTTAAGGCCAAGTAACCCTCGCCGCCTCCTCAAGCCAATGAGGTAGGGGTGGGGTGTTACACAATAAGTCTTAGGAAGAAAATATACATGCAGATGAGGACAATTTTAAAAATATCATTTTTGTCAAGTATTCTCAATTAGAAGTAAAATCCAATAACATCAAGGACTGTAACTCTTTATTGAAAAAAAACAAGTTAAGTTTCATGAAGAGGAAAATTAAAGAGTGAAGAAGGTTTATGAATATAAGTTGATTATGATTAAAGATTAGAAAAAAACCTTAAAATTATATGTATATAATAGTAATTCGTGATTGTTAATATTTAAAATATATATATTGAGTATTAAAAAATAAACAAAAAGTTATTATTTCTATACAATGATCAATGGAGGATTATAATGTTAAAAAAAATTTAACATGTGATAAAAAGATCAAGAACTTATTAGAGGATCAATCTCAAGCTGTTGTGAATAAAGATGCACCATCCATATGAACATGTAATAATGTTTTTAAATATATTTTCAAGAATATTGAAGGTTGGAAAAATCTATACAATTATAGATAACTAAAGGAGATAATAAGCCTACCACTATGATAAGGGTGTATTGGATAAAGAGTGTGGTATTAATATCCCCATGAAGATCCCACAAATATATGAATAAGATCAAAAAATGTCATATTTACGATATAAGAATACAATGGTCTATGGTTCAATGTTGGTGTTGCAACGGATTTCAGCATTTTGTATTGGATTATTGGTATAATACTCTAAATGAAAAATCATAATGTAAGGTCATGTCTAGGTATATAAATATAGAGACGAATAAGAAAAATTTATGGAGTAATTTAAAATTTAAAACCGATAATGTTGTCTAATATGGAGGCCATTATATTTGTTCATGATCATCCTAACAAGTATTAAAAGCTAATAATAAATGAAGGCCACGAATGATAGATAATAAATAAGAAGAAACTTTGTTACGTAAGTAGAATAATGTTTTAAAAACATTTAAACAGATAATATATCATGTTGTAATAGTGAGAAGACCTTGGATTCTAAGCCCAAGAAGGTGATGAAATGTAAATCAACCAAAATAACTACTAAAATGGATGGAATTTAGAAGAATACATGTGAAAAAAAACATAATGTCTTTTTTCCTTATAATATTTTATTTATAGATCTATAATATTTATATATTATGAGAATATTTAAATAATAACAGGAACTGTCTTGTGAAAAGGAAAAAAGAAAATATTCCACCTGAAGGTAAATAAATTCTATGTGCGAGGTGAAACAAGGCTAGAGACACTGATAATGATTGCTCTATAATAATTATACCATAGTAAGTGTTTATAAATAAGAGGAAAGTTATGCAAGGTTATACAAGTGGATTAAAGGATCTTGAGAATATACATTTCACACATAATGAAAATTAAAAAGTGATTAGATCTATGCATCCCCAATCATAATTAGTGTTCGGATTCGATAGTCTAAAGAGTGTAGGAAATAGAACAACATAGTTTTAAAAATCATATAAAACCTGTTTTTCATGTTAAGAATAAATAATTATCCTTCATATTCCCTTAAACACTGTTTTTTATATCCTCTTTCAAAATAGATAATTTAAGGTGAAGTATAATCTCAAGGGGGAGAAAATAATTTTTCAGGAATAGATACAAACATTGGACTGCTAAGATAAGGAATTTATTATCCGGGAACATTTCTAATGTTATTTTATTGAAAAACATAATTGGATAGTTGTTGATGAAGTTAAATTGGTTTCTATAAACACATTTTAAAAAATTAAAAAATGATGACATCTTGATTTCATCAAACATTTTGAATTCCAATGGATTATATTATAAAATATCATCAGTGGTGAGGATGTGGAAGATTTAATGTTTGGAAAAAAATATAAGAAATATCTAATTTACTAATTTCTATAAATAATGTTCCTAAATCATATACTTTGAATAAATTCATCATTACTATTTTTGTACGAATAGTGTTCAGAATAGGGATACATTCAAATAACGGTGATGCCATAGTCGAAATCACTATATCACAAAAATCAAATTATTATAAAATTTTATTGAAGAATATATAATTTGATAGGGATTAATTTCTTATTTTCTCATTAATTTTTACTAAAATTAGTAATTTAACACAAAAGGGGATAAATTGAGTCAAATTGTTATATAATAATAGTTGAAGTCTGAAAGTGATCAAAGGCCACTTATCCTACTAGTTCTACATAAATATTTTTAATATATTTTTTGATGTGAGTGAATTTTTTTAAATTGATATATCTTATAAGTTCTTTATATATCAATCATTATATTTAATGTGGAATAAAAGTGAAAAAACATGGATGAAAAGGTTATGAGTTCTCATTCCATGCGGCCTCAAGATTAATTGAAAATGGAAAACTTTATTTTCAAAATCAAATCCACTTATTATCTATACTGAGCATGAATGATGTATACATAAAGTGAAATGAGGTATTCCAAATTAATTAAGAATTAATTTACACCATTCCCCATGGGTTTTTTATTTCTTATCAAAAAGGGGGGTAGAGATTGAAATGAAATGAAGTTTTTAAAAGTAAAGGTGAGAGAGAGTTTGAGAAGAAAAAAATAAATATATTCACATACTGATATATTCATTTAGAAGGATCTTTGAAGTTGTCACCAAAAAAATACAAAGTAGGAGAGTTAATAGTACACTCTATGGGTGAATTTCATTTATTTTTAATGGTTATTATGGAAATATAACGATTTTAGTGTTGCCAATATGTTATAGAAGTTATAAAGAATTAGTTTCCTAATTGTTTGATTAAAGTATCTCTGATTGGTAACACAATTGATGTACCTTGGATTAATGGATGAAGAACAAAGGAAGTTCTCAAATAATATTATATTAATAAAAATAAAAATAAAATTATTTTCATTAATGGTTATAGATATTATTTATTAATTCAAAATCAGAATTTATTTAAAGACTGGGAGTTTATGTATGATGATAGATGAGATGTTATTAAGGTCTATAATATGTGATATTGTTTTTGGATAAAAACATTTATTATTAACATTATTAAATTTTCTATAAGGAGTTTCCTTTGGATGTTTTAAAATCCGAATGTATGGAGATAATGAAGAGGATTGGATGGTGGTAATTGTACTAAGGTGTTTCGATAGAGTTGATTGGACCAAGGTATTTGATAAAGGCTTCAACATTGTGTTACTACATAGAGTGTCCAATAGATTTAATTTCCTGATGTCTTTATTATAAAGTATATTAAATATAGATTTCCAAATTCAACTAACAGAGTCTATTTGATAGACAAAGATGTAATTTATAATCCAAAAAAGGAAAGGTTGGGTTACCACTAAAATAATGTTAAAAATTATATCAAACTAATGTGAATTGATTGAGTTTATCATATGGTAGGTGGAGTTAAATGTTTAAATGATTATATTCATATGTACATTTGATAGATAATGATCATAAAACTATATCATATGTTTCTATGTGATGTGTTCTTTATTAACCAACATCACAGTTACTTGTGGCCATGATTCAAAATAAAATATAGAAGAATATAAAATTCTATGAAACAGAGTTCTATCTGATTAATCCTAAAGTAAAGATTTATGAGTGGTTTTCTAATGGTCAATTAATTAACATAATAATATTGTTGTAGAAATAAGTGTTACTACAGTTCCTAAACATTGTGAAATGATGAATGAAGTTGAATGAAGATTTATATTATGTTTATCAGAGGGACTTATACAAATATCAATATTTTATGTGAAGAAGTTGCAAGGAATGAATGAATAATGTTTTGAAAATGGTGTACTTTACTAAAGGAAGTACACAATCTATCATATAAGTTTGGTGCGTCATCAAAATAAATATATCAGACATATGTTATGGATTGATGAATCATAATTTTCCTAGCTATGTCAATAGTTAGAGGAAATATGTGAAGATTAAAGAACAGTGTTGTCTCTATATAAAGTCTACAAACAAGGGTTTATTATTGATATCCATAAAACTAAAATATCCAACTAATGGAATAAAATATATGTTTTAAATGAATATGAAAAGTTTTGCTTCCATTGAATGATCTCTTTCATGTTCATCAAAAAAATTATTTCATAAAAAATTCATTGGTCAGAGGTTTCCAAGATAAGGTAATAGATAGATATTTTAAAATCAAGTTAATGGTTAGAGAAGAGTCTTGTGATGGATTTTTGTGATGTTTCTAAAATGTTTTGATGCAACACATAAAGAATTTTCACCATATTGAATAAGTTCAATAAATCATACAAGATAAAATGTTCGAAGGTCTTTACAATGTTTTTATAAAGATATTAATTTTAAAAAAATTGATATGGATGATCAATGATTCAATATTAATGAAGGTTTTATCATGATTATAGAAAATAATTATGGAGTATTGATGAAGTGAATTAACATAAATATCTAAGGAACATTCCTATTACGTTTTTTGACTCATATATTTTAGGATGTTTGAAATCACTTAAGAATTAAATAAGTTTTAATAAGGATTATCAATACCTTGGTAGAATGATTAAATTTTATGTATGCACTTCAGTTTATAAAAAAAGATATTATGCCATTAAAAGGGTGTGCTGATTAATTGTGAAATGTGTGAAAAAATAGAGAGTTTCATGGTTGTGCATTATACTAATTAATTGAGGAATGAAAATAATTTTTCGGTCATAAAGCATGGGAGAAATTCTAATTTGGAAAAAAAATTAATATGAGAGGTTCTAGATAGAGCATGGGGTATCGTATGGATCCAAATAATTGGATGGAGAAATTGATCACCAAATGAAGAAAGGATTATCTATATATCAAATAATTTTATCCAATCAATTGGATATTATAAACAGATGACGAATAAGAAGTCATTGATCAAATTGTCCTTGATGAATATGTATCGGATAGATAAGATCATATAGAGGATCAAAAGGATAATTTTTAGATAGTGGATAAAATATAAAACATACATATAAACTAATATGAAGGAATGTTACATGCTCATTGTCTCGTGCATAACATATAAAGAACAAAGAAGCAAGGTGATATTAATCTGAAGTCTCAACTTGTGGAAGAAATTATTTGTATTGATATCTAATTGAATAAGATAAAGAAAATATATAAGGGTAGTATAAAGAACTAATTTGGAGCTTCAAGTTGAATAATTTCATCACCAATATAGGGATTCAATATTATTTCCATCCCCCCTATTAAATCATAGGGACTCACACTAAGGATAAGGATTTTTTTTAGCCAACCATAGTAACTTTTATCTCATTATAGTAGACAATTCATGTACTTTTCATCACCATATGAGGTAAGTATAGACTACTCGTATTGGGTAGTGTAATTTTCAAAAAATATTGTGTACCACATTTTACATGATTTTATATAAATTTTATGGTATAAAGAGAATATAATAATCCATATCATAATAGGTATAAGAAGTAATGGGATAAAAAATTATAATTGGTTGAAAATTTAATAACACCAATTCACCCCCCCCCCCATCATTGTTGAGTATATCTTGATGTGGTCCCCTCACTATTAATGCTTTATCATTTGATTTTGATAGACCAAAAAATGATTTTCAAGGTTTTACATCATCTAGGGTATAATAAATCTTTTCTACATTATGATACTATGAATCACCATACTTATTTTTTATGTATTTATTATTTCTTTTCAATGATCTTATAGGGATTAATCTTTTTTGAGATAGTTTATTAGATCCTTCATGTTTAATTGCTTCCGAAATCATTCACTTTTACTCTTTCAAGTACAATTTCTTTATACCCTCCAATTGTAAAAGTTTATCTTCCATTATATATAATAATAACTTATTTTATTCAATCATATAATAATTTTTCATCTTTGATATGTTTTTAGGAAATAATTAGACTTTATTTATGACACACCCTAGACCCACACTCCTGGATCGGGTGAAAAACACAACTAATTTATAAACATGTTTTTATACCAACTAAAGTGACCAAAACATAAGCATGAATATGATAATATCTATAAAAAATATTAATTCACATGAATACCCAATACAATTTTTGGTTTATTGTTTCAAATAATTAAGAAAACTCATTAACTAAAAAAATGAATATCTTTACGATCAAATAGACATGTTTCCCACTCAACCACTGATTTTTTTACATTAAGTATTCATCATCTTCAGTAAAATTATACATATATTAAACCAGACATGATATATAATATGTAATAAAGTTATTCATTACCTATGTAAATGGAAACATATGAAGGTAATATCAAATTCTTTGTAAAGTTAATCATACAATATAACAATAAAGTATCATAAGTGAGTGTAGTTTAATATTTGGGAATGTGAACATAATCAAGGTATATAAACACATAATTAGGAAATAATACTGAATAAACATGGATAATAAGTCATAAATATAAGAAAATGTCTTTAAACATAATAATTTAGATATCATATGATCATGGAACAATAAGAATGTTGAAACAATATAAAAATTACATCATAAGGATAATCTAAAGATCATTGCAGAAAAATATAACATAATAGATTAGGTTTACTCCCAAGTGTCATACATGTCATCTGAGGAGACATAAAGATTTACCCAATTCATTAGAAGTATATATATTTATTATACCACCAATAACAACATAATAGGTATATACATACGTGTTCCATATAAGAAAGAAATAATTATTTTATAAAAGTTAACTACAGAAATAAATGGTTTCCATATATATATTTGAAAAAAAAATCATATTGCCTCCAAATATATAATATGGGTCGAATTATAAGATAATATCCCATATGAATCATAAAAATTATTAAATGATTTGGTTATAGATAAAAAAATTTAAAAGATGGGTTTCTGAACACTTTCGAATGTTTTCACATAAGAAAGGATCAAGAATTTGATCCTTCGATACGAGATGTTCAATATAAAAAAATATAAAAAATAATAAATAATTTATATGATTATATAAGAAATATAAATCTAAATGAGATATATATTGTAGGATTTTATTAGAAAATTGATGGAAAATTTATAAAAAATAATTTTTATAAATAATTTTGTAACATGGTTGTAAAAAACATATAAGTTTATTTGAAAATATTTTTAATGGGGTGAAAAGATGAAATTAAAAAAGATAATTTTAAAATAATTCAATGAATAAAAACATTAAAAATGAAATGAATTAAAAAATATTAAATTTTATGTGTACGAAAAATGTATATATAAGTGTAATGAAATAACATTATTTATTCATCTAAGACACTAAAATTTATAATTAAATACGAAATTTTATGAAAAAATGTGAGTAAAAGTTAATTTAGAAAACCATAATATCATTTAAATGATGGATTATATTGAAGAATGAAAATAATGTTGGGAAAATTATTTTATATAAAAAAAATAAAAAATGATATTCTTTTCATTCTTTTGTAAACAAAGCCTAAAAATGAACTGTATAGATCATGTTAAAATTATTCACATTAAAAAATATAAAAAATAAAATGATAATTTAAATATATATTAAATAATCTTTTATGTAGAGAGAAGTCCATTTTAAAAAACATTAGAATAGGAAAAATTATAAAAAAATTGCCTTTAGAATGGATTGGAATTTTTCATCACATCATTATATTTTTGTAGAGAATAAAATCTGTCAAAAAGATCATTTTGATGTAAAAATAAAATTTAACTAAAAATAAATAGAAAATGACATAAAAAGTATATAAATTATATATTATATATAAATTATAAGAGAATAATAATGTAATAAAGTGTATGACCTAAATAAATGTAAATTCAATCAATGAAACCCTAACATCTTTGGTGGAAATTGAAATAAAATCCCTATAATGGTTGAATAAGAAATAGAACATTAAATATCATTAATAAAGATATAATAATGATATAATGACACAAATATTTAGTATATACACCATATTCAAAAATTGGTTCTAAATATGAATCATGTCACAAGTAAGGAAATTTTTTTATGATAATAAATTTTGACTTTTACAACCTTTCAATAAAAATACATTTAAATAATGAGCTTGATATAGATTTGAATATTGAATATTTTAGATTAGAAAAAATTATAATAAATTAATTTTTTATTGAAACAAAATAACCCCATATAAAAGGAAACAAAGTGAACAATATGAAATATGTCTCAATGGATGGAAATTTGTATTACATTATATACACTAAATATCTAGGTAGGTAGTGTTAAATAAGGCATTCAAAACATTATCATAAGTGTATAAAATTGACCATTATTGGGATCTGTCAAAAGAGAGGGAGAGAGTGTATATTCTATAAATTGATTAAAATTATTAAAACAGTACCATTATAATAGTAATATGTTTCGAAATTATATATGAAATATTTTATAAAGGTATTAAAAGATAATGTGATTATTATAATAGGAAGAAGAAAAGAGAAAAACAATAAAAAGAGAATCGTGGTTACCTCTTAGTGGATGATTTACCCCTTCGATAATTTTTTAAATGATTTGGGATATGTGCCTCTAAAACATCCATAAGGGTTCTAAGAGACTTAAGAGATGATAACTTGTATGATCATAGACATTTATAGGGGAATGGGAATTCATTTTTCAAGGGAAAAGAGATGTGCCATTTAGATATAAAGATAGAGGAATTTTGATGTTAAAAATTAATTATATTATAATTTAGAAAAAATATTTTTAAATAGATATGATTCTAATTAATTTACTGATATATTATTAAAATTTTGAGTTTTTTTTTAAAATTATATCATTCCAAAATAGAATAGAAAATTTGAACCACCCAATTAAATGTACAGAACTAAATATAGTTTATTATTAGGATAAAATATAATTTAGTTTCCAAAATATCAAATATTGGTTTATAAATTATATTTATTTTTATTAATGTAATTATTTTAATCCCTAAATATATTTTTGGTATATGAAAATTTTTAAAAAAACTAAAGTCCATATTACACCATGATAATTTAATTAAAATGTGGTATTCATAAAAACTCTATTTTCATCAATGAATTAATAAACCAAATTTTTTAAATTATTTATAATAATTACCCTAAGGTAATATAAAAATTATGATTAAAATATTATATTAATTTTTTGAATAATATTATTTCACTTATTAATTTACTGTTTAACTATTATCAAAAAATATAATGTTTTTTTATTAAAAAGGGATTTTAATTCTTTTAAGAGTTATTAATCTTTTTCATTATCAATTAATCATATAAGTTTTTTAAATATATTAGTTTTTAAATTGAATCTTTTTTATTACATTAATCTTTTAAGAGTGTTTAATTCAGTTTATTACGATAAAAATACTTAATGTATATAAAATATTCATTTCATTAAAAAGTAATCTTTTAAAAAAATAAATGATTTTAATCATATCCCATAAATTATTTATCATATAAAAATTAAATTTAATCATTCCATTGTAATTATAAAACATAAAAATATTTTTTAGTTCAACAATAATATTATTTAATATGACTCATTTTACCCATATTTTTCTTTAATTTAGGTTTTATTCTTCTGGTAATATTCTTGATGATATTTTACTTTCTATTCCTATAAGATTTTAATTTATATATTGTATTTTGCAATAAATATTTGTTCTTTTTATATTGGGTCTATATAAGATAAAATATATTCAATAAATTTTTAATTTAAAATAAAATATATAATAAATTCTTAGGGTGTAGCATTCTACCCCCTAAATAAATTGTATACACAATATTATAATTTATCTTATCTATGAAAAATGGATGAGTGTATTTATAATATAATCATGAAACAATATATGAAAATATATTCAATGGATTCACAATACATCTTAAATATTATGTGAAATATCTGACGCATATTCTCAGAGGGTGTCAAATTAGTGTTGTAGTTATTTCACCTTATTGGGAATAGGGTGATGAATGATTTAATAACCAACCAATATTTTTAAGGCTGATTACCCAAAGTTGAATTAGATCAAGATCCAATACTCAATTTTAGTATCCATTCATAAATTTCATTACTATGAACTAACACACTCCTTACATTATAAAATTTTTGGTTATTTTTCAATATTCAGATTTATATTTAGGGTTCTAGTAATATTTCATAGTTCCAATTACCAATAAAAATTAAATCAAATTTAACAACATAATTATTTCAATATTCTGAAAACAAAATTCATGTAAAATTATGCACCAATAAATCAACTAAATCATTATCCACAATTAATCATTCAATACATTCCTTAATCATATATTATCCAAAAAATATATTAATTTTCTCAAAATAACCTTAGTTTCCATGAAATAAAATTATGTAAAAATGATAAGTGATTTCATTACCATAATTATGACTTCTACCTAAAACACTATAAAAATATCCAATATATCATTAATAATCATAAAATCTAGAAACATAAGGCCTCAAAATGAGCATATATGCGCTTTTTGATTATGATCAACCATAAAATTATTAAACCATGATGGTCTCCATTATTCATGAATTATCCCCATATAATAATATACTAAACTCTAATTTTATCTAAACCCTTCTTTGATAGTACGTGATATTCACTATACCCATACTCTGGAATTAGGTGATAAAAACATATTCTTTATAAAATAATTTTGATTCCGATTGTAGTGACCCAATGTTTAATATCTATAATGATATTTTAAAAATTAAATATTAATCACTTTCATACCCATAAAATTTTAGGTTTATAGTTTTAGATATTTGGGAAATACAATTAACTAAATTACCTATATCATTCCCATAAAATGTGTTTTTTACATTAAACCAATTATTTATTATTTTATAGTAAGTCTTTAATATCTCCCATAAAATTATACACACATGAAACCATTCAAGAAAATTACTAGTTCATACTATTTTTCACAACCTGTGGAAATGGAAGTATAATAAAGTTGATAAGAAACACTATGTATATTAAAACATAAGAGGTAACAGTAAAAGTTCATAAGTTATCATAGGACTAACATATGGGTATGAGAAAAAAATCATGATGTATGAAAACAATGTAAAGAATTCATATATAAAAAAAATGAATCAAAATTATTAAATATTAAAAAAAAAATTCAACATAAATAAGTACAAATCATTAGATCATGGAATATTAATAATGTGTATATAATATTAAACATGACATCATAAGCATAGGTCAAGGCTCACTACCAAGACAACATAACTAATTAAATAGAGCCTCATAGTGGATGAAGATTTATCTCTAGTCACATGAATGTAATATCATGAGATATAAATCAATACCTAATTCATTGGTGGCATATATATTTTTGGGAACAGCTGCCACATCCTAATATGTATATATATATATATATCACAGAAATAAATATTCACAATTTCATCAAACCATAATTAATATGAGAAATAAATGGTTTTCATAATAATTTATTCAAAACATGATCATATAAAATCTAGAGAAAGAATTTATAAGTTATTATTAAATCATATTCTTATTGAAACTTAATAATTATTATAGGATATTGACAATGATGAAAATAACTTCTATAAGAAAATGGGTTACTTAACACTTTCAAGTGGTATCACATTGGAATAGATAAGGATTTGAAACATCTAATACTAAAAGATAAATCTATAAAAATAAAAACATAATAAGAGAATATAGCAGGTGATACATGAATTATCACTCTAGTGGATATAGATAATGTATAATTTGATACAAAAATGGAGGTGAAAATAAAAAAGTAATGTTAATAAATCATTTATAAAATATTTTTAAAAATAGATAAATATGACTCTTAAATTATATTTAAGGGGTGGGGAAATTATACAATAAAAACTATAATTTTTAAATAATTCAAAATATTGAAAAAATAAAATTAAAAGATTTTAATGATAATAAATATAGATTTAATGAAAAAAATATACCTATGTGGAATTAAATAACATTATTTATTCTTCTGAAACATTTATCATTATTTTTAAAACAAAAAAAATTTATATAGCAATGTATATAAAATTTACATTGGAAAACCAGGAAAACCAGAAAACGTAATGATAAAAAATTATATATAAGAATTTTGGAAATTGGGTTCATGTAGAAAATGTTTTGAAAAACATTTCATTTCACACTTTTGTAATCAATGTCTAAAAATCACCGATACAAAAAATGTTAAAAATATTCATTATAAATACTATATAAAACATAAAAATTATTTAAAAACTAAATTATTTAGAGAATCAAATTATTGAGAAAAATAATATTGAAAATCAATAAAAATAACCTTTAAAAAGTATGAGGAATTTTCATAACAACATTATGTTTTTATAGAGAATGAAATCCTTTTAAGAATATGGTATTGATATAAAAAGACAGTTTACCTACAGATAAAATAAATATAAAATATATAATAAAGAAATGTAAGATTAAATTAATATTATAGGATTATAGTCTAGGAAGGATGTGTATGAACCAATGAAAAATAAATAGTTGGTGAATCTCGTATGATTTTGGTGACATTTGAAACAAAACACTTAGAAAGGGATAAAAATAAATTAAACTATTAATATCAATAATAATTTTATAATCAATTTATTATATATAAAGAGTCATTATATACACAATATAAATTAAAATAGGTTCATAATATAGGACATGTATCGAAGAATATAATTTTGAGATGAGAAACACCTAAGACAGTAATAATACATGAATAAAAATCCATAGAATGGAAGAAACTTTTTTGGGTTTATAAATCCCAATAATTTCATGAGATATATATTATAACACATTCATGGGGAATTAAATCAAAATACAACCATTTGAAAGAAATCATGGTGTATAATATGAAATATGTCTTAAGGAATTGAAATAGAGAAAAAGAAACACATACATTATGTCGCATTTGATTTCATCACATTTTTGCCTATTTATAATAAACTCATATTTTTTTAAACATGAATCTGTAAAAGAAATATATGTTATTTTTTAATTATTTATAATTTATAGTCCTTTTAATTTATTTATTACTATTTAATTTGATGAAAAAATTGATTGAATACATGTGTTCATTTAAATTATCTCATTTTTTTTGATTTATTGGAATTGATTATTAAAAATTTATATATTTTAAAATTATTTTTAAAAATTATAATTCATTAATATAATATTATATTACATAATTTACACAAACCATCTATGCAAGAGCTGATTAGTAAGGAAATAACAATTTCATTATAGCCATATGGGAGTATCCATTATCTGGAAGCATCAAAAGTGATGGAGGGACAGAATATAATATAAATTGATTAAAATAATTATAAAATTATAACAATTACATTAATATTATCATTACACCTCCCTTAAATGGTACATATCATAGGCCAGTAATGGATAAAGGTATATAATGACCCCTCCTTCCCACCTCTATTAGGCCATGGGTTGTATAATAACAACATAGTGATAAAGAATTCACACATATGAGAGGTATTTACAATCAAAAGAATGAAAAATAGGATCAAGAGATAAAATATAAACAAAATAACTCCCTGACATAAAAAAATGTTAAAAACCACAACATCTCATCTTTCATGTACTTTCATATGAATACAATGAAGGTCCCCAAGTAAAACATCAAAGAAAGTCCTATGAAAATAATTAAACAACAACACCAATGCCCAATCTAGTATTTTCCAACTTAGCCTTCAATGCCATTCTCGAAACTTGAAAATTAGATTATATTTACAAAGGTTGATCTTACATGTATACTCGGTAGGATCATGCCCAAATACTCTAATGAAAATGTGGCAAGGGAATACTAATTACCTAATAAAAAATAGCAGAATCAATAAGCACCTCTCAAGTCAACTAGTTTCTAGCCTCACTAAGGATTTCTCAAAAAATACCACATCCAACTATATTAACATGATATGAAGCATATTGATAAAAAGGCCACCCCAAACCACATTCTAAATGATTTTAAAATCTCTTACACCAATGTGATATGTCCTAGAACTCCCATATATTCTATATAATTCTTACTGATGACACCTGGTCAACCACATCATGCTTAGAACCCCATATGCCACTGGACATCACACCCCCTAAAGACACCTAGGTCAGGACATCACATCTCACTAGAGGACACATGGGTCATTGTATAAAATATCATCTAAATACATTTGGTCCATCACATCATATCTCAACCACAACTGTATCCAAAATAGTAGGGTATTGTGAATATGATGTACATTAGACTCATTCCATCCCCCTACCATGAATGGACACCACCCTGAACCGCCCCATCTCTCATCAAGCACAACAATAAGTTCACCACAATCTATAAACCATCATATAATGTGCTTAAGAGTCTCATATAGAAGAGAGAGTGGGGAAGTATGGGTAAACATCCATCCATCGTCATCATCTAGATGCTAATAAAACACCCCCAAAACATTTTTCTATTGACACATAGTGATTTACACTGCTGAGGTGGGTATAGATATCATAATGGAAATAAAATATATAATATCCACATAAAAAATCCCAACCCATGGGTTTTCAATAAGAATACCATCCTATTCACAAAATCACCACAAAGTCCTCAAAACCTCCACCACTTTTGTTCCTCTTCTAAATTCATAACACCATATAATCATGCCACAATCCAGAAGACACATACCATAATAATTATCATGTAACAAATTTGTAGAATTATCAAGTTTTCAATAACATAATTTCACTAATCCATTCTGTTTCCTGTTAACACAAACCATTCAATTGTCTTTCAATTATTTTAGGCTAAAACCCACACATAAATTTCATAGTTCCAATTTAACCATTTAAGTTACCATCTATTTTCAAATCCATTTTTATCCTTCCATATTCAACTAAACATCGTCATTATATTTACCATCCATTTTCATATTCAAATGTATCTGTATTTTTAGGATTTTTATATCATGTATTTCATATCTATTAGGAAACTAGAACAACATCATCAAAACACAAAACAACCCAAATTCCTCATTCCAATAATCCCCACATTTCCCCCATTTCACATCATAACCACTTCCTCATCATGATTTCCACAAATCATCACACCCATGCCTTACCAAAACCAAAACAATCACAAAAAATTATCATTATAACATCCAGATATCACATCCATTGTAGAGACCCAAATCTTGACATACATGGAAATTACATTACTTTTGCGGAATACTTAATACATAACAAAAATAGACACCAAAGGACCGTAATATTTTAGTGTCTTTGGAAACTCAGAACATAATCTTCTAATCATGATGAAGGATCTTCAACGTCTCCCATAAAGATCTTCCCCTTTTGTTTTCATAACCTAAACATTTCTTTGTATCCTGGGAAAAAGAAAACATATAAAGGGTGAGATCAAATGCTTCATAAGGGTAAGCATGGAGAAAATAAAACTAATCATATACATTTGAACTTAAAAACATGAACATAATGTTTAAACATGAAAATCTTGAGCAATGAAATAAAACATGGAAGTACGTAAGGCATAGATCATAATGGAAAATCAATCATGATAAAATATCATGGGAATAAAACATGTAATTATGGGAAAACATTAATCACATGATATTATTTCCATAGTAGCCATGGAATTGCTGCCAAGACCATCTTAGTGGACAAAGTCCCTTTCGGAATCGAGTTCACTCCTTGTTCCAGTACTGTATCACTGAACCGGATTAAATTTCCATTCCATCCATGTCTATATCATGAGATATAAATCTTTACTCAATTCAGTGGAGGGATATATATATCCCATCCATCTCATAATGAAATCATTCTTACTTGTGCCACAAAATAAACATACACCATTCATCATAACCCAAAGAATAAAATGGGTTTCATAAACATCATCTAATCATCACATAATCCATATAAAAAAAATGGATATCATTTCATCATAAGAAAAATAACACCATGTAAATAATTGATACATTATACATGAAACATAAATATAATAAATAATTTCATCTTAGATGGAAAATAGTTTTGACAAAACACTTGAAATGGATTTTTGAAGAAAATATACTTTCTTCTTCAAAATCATTTTCTTTTCTCAAAATGCCATGAAATATTAAAATAAAATGATTTTGTTGAAAATAATCATGAAAACATGTAGAAGAATCTTCTTGAAAATTAGGCGTTATGAAACTGTAAAAATATGATCATGTCGTATAAGTTAAAAAAACATTATCCTCGTACTTTTATCGGAAAAGTCAAAAAGTACCTCGTATGGTAAAAAAAGAAAGATTCCTTACATTCCATGTAGTAAAAGTAAAAAATGGGTAAAAATTAATTTAAACATACATGAAATAATTTTTAGAAAAAAGTAAATGGATGATAAATATAACCCCAGTAAATACTTACGAATAAACAATCTCGGATAAAAACGAGATTGAAAAATTTATCCCTTACCTTAGGTCTGATATGCTTCGTACATTTCCGAAACTCATGTATATTTATTTAAATAATGTAATTGACTTATTACAGAATCATATTTATTTTTATGATATCATATATGGTACAATTATGACTATATAATACCCGTTCTTTTGTAAATTTAATGTTAAAGCAGCATTTTGGGTAAAATCGTTTTATTTATCATACGTGTCTGGACTTGTTATTCTTGATATTATTATTAGTTATATCATTATTTACATACTTCCAGAGTGTAAATAATGATTTATATATCATATATATATTCAGTATATATATATATATATAATAGATATATAAATGAAATGAAATACCCCATTCATGGAGACGGTAGGCCGCACGTACGCATGAACGTTGTTTTCCTTTCCTTATTGAATTGAATGGAATTAAGTAGATGAAATAAATATATATATAAATAAATACATTAGAATTATTATGTAATATATTTCATGATTACTTATTATATATAATTTATAATCATTCTTGATGTTTTAATAAGGAAAATGAATATCATCGCGACGTAGAGATGGTAATCCGTACGTACGCACGAGCGATTATATCGTTCCCATATTTATTGAATGGAATTGGATTGGATGATATAATATATTAGAATCAATATGATGTTATAATAACCATATATAGTTATTATTTACACCATTATACCCATCCAAGTAAGGTGGTGGTGGAAAAACATATTACACCACGGTGTGGAGATGGTATTTCGTACGTACGCATGCGTGGTGATTTCATTTTCCGTAGGCTGTATAGAAGGTGAAATATGGTTGTTTAATATTTATAATAACATATAATTATATAAGTAATACTTATGTTATTACTTTATAATTAAACAACTAAAGAAGAATAAGTTGAAGAAGAAGGAAACTTGAACGAATCGGTAGAAGAGATTACCTCTTCTTTGACGCACCTTCTTTAAACGTCTTCTTAGAGCACTAGAGTAGGTCTTTTGAGAAGCCAAGAACATCTATTATATAACTAAAAAGGTTGAGAAGAGTAATAGGAAGGGTTTTTTTGAGCTTAAAGGCTCAAAAGGGTGTTAACTGAAGAGGGAAGGGGTGCCCTTTTTATAAGGGAGGAGAGGGGAACTTTAGAAAAACATAAAATATTATTTTATAATAAAGTCATATTAGGTTTTTAATAGCTCCAAATTGATTTATTTAGAATATAAGGTTGGTATGGGTCTAAATCCTCTCAAACAATAGGTTTTAGACATGTTTAGGTTACTATTTTATCCTTATCATTTAGATATAACTCAATGTTAAATAATTTAACTTTTACTGTGTCTTTATTTTTATTACACTATATGGTTAATAAACTTTCTATAACAAGACAAAAGAACCCCAAGTGGTTCATTATTAATATATATATATATCCTTATATAAGTCATTTGGCCGAACCTTAGATTTTTAGGAATAAAATAACAATTAAAAATATAATTGTTTCTTTAAAACTATTTTATTTCAATTTTGACACTATTTGGTACTTGATTTTTGTGAAAATCATAACAGCATGATTAGTTCTTAAAAAGTAAATTAAATCAATAATAACATGTCATATTAATCTAGAAAATTATTTTAATTAATAAAAAGTCTAAAATTACATTTATTTGGGTATTTATAAGATCAATTATGTTAATATTTCATTAATAAAGTAATTACTACATCATCATTGTGTCATCAATAAATTAAATTATTTAATATCTAAAAATTATAAATAAAATACCATTATGTATTAAATATTTTTAGCTTTATAATGAATATTTACAATCAAATTTATCTTATGTATAACTCTATATTAAAATGTTGTAGTTATTAAACATTGATTTTAACTATTTTAATTCTACTTTAAATAAAATAATAATAAATGTCCTAATCTAATACAAGTGGACCTAAATGGTAATATTTTATCCCTAAGCTTGTTTTTTGTTTAATTAAAATTATCCAATAGAATTAATACATGTGTTAGGGTAATAATAATATCATTTTTACCCTTAATTACCCTATTTACTTTTAACCATTGTAAATAAAAGTATAAAGTTACTATTCACCAAAAATTATTTTTATCTTATTGAACCACATTTTACTTACTGATATCAACCATGTCTCTCTGAGTTTTTAAATTCCACTCACAGAAGTGGTAAAATTATGTTTTATATAAATTTTCAAATTCTCCTAGGAGGTGGGTAAAACACGGTGAAAAGTTCAATAAAATTTTTCCACATCTAAAAATATTATAAAATGACTCCAATGAATTACATTGAACTTATATAGGAATTATGTATCTATTTTTATCTAAAATAAGTTTAAATAAAATAAATAAAATGTTTATTTTTAAATAGTAACCGAGTGTTTTCACTATTCATCCAAAATTGAAAGTTTGTAGAAAAATACCAAAAATTCACCCTAAGATAATTTCGATATTCTGAATCCATAAATGAAGTCCATTTTGAAATATAAAATTTTAAAAAGTTGGTATTACTATTCATAATAGCTAGTTTATATAACATATCATTGTTTAGTAAAAATTGGTATAGCGTACAACATACGCTATCGTGGAAGGTCGTGATTGCATGTAATGCAAGACAAGTTAGGGATGCGTGTAGTGAAAGATCATTTTAGTGTAGCGTATAACACAAGATATCAATGAAATTAAAAAGAATATTTTTCATGAAATCTGGGGGTGTTACATTCTACCCCCCTTAAAATGAATTTCGCCCTTGAAATTCGTCGGGGTTATGAATGGTTTACTATTCCAAAAATTTAATAGAAACCCACATCGTAAAAAGGAATACAAAAGTTTATCTTTTAAAACTAAAGAATGAAACATAACGGTTACCCAAATTAACTAATCACTGGGTTTCCACATAAGAAAACATAGGTGAAAATATGGATATGGAAGAGAAATCTATCCATCAAGTTCTGATGGAGAGTGGTAGAGAACATGGCTATGAAAAAGCCAACAATCACAGAGCCATAAATTTGTGATGATCTAAAGTACCATCTAATTAATCAGATATAAGGGCACTAGGAAAACATTTCTGGTTTTCAAGATGATTTCCCTAAAGTTTAATAATTTGAATTAGAAGAAATACTTAATTTATTTCGGTATAATCTCACTGTTGTCCGTGCCTTGAAAAATTTCCACTTCATCTCTTAAAGGAATTAAGTTAAATTTTTCATTCGTGAAGTGTTAGCAGATCATGTGATAGAATGATGGGTCATTCAATATGTCTCAAACAAAAGGTTAGAAAAAGTTATCAAGTATACATAAGTCTATATATGGTGAGGTTAATCATATATGATTCCAAAAATGGACGTATACTTCATCTATCATAATGCTTAATAATACTAGTTTCTACTAACCAGGGACTTCATGTAGGCCAGTGGTAGGCGATAAAGTCCTGTCACACTTCGGTTGTGGGTTTGATTCCCGCATCCTTGTTTGACAAAACGGGTTGTCGCCCGTCCTATGAGTTTTACTTTTTCTAAAACTATACTATTATAACATAACAAAAAGTTCTAGCCTTAAACAATGTTATCTGATATCTAACATAATTTATTCCAATCATTAGGTTTATCCAAAATACTTCTATCCAATCTCATAGTATAAAGATAACGATTTCTTGAAATGTCATCTACCGAGCATGTGAATACCATCATTTATCATACGATATATCTTGTTGGTCACATTCCAAACATGTGAATACCTTAATCATGTATTCTTGTGAAACATGAATAACCATAAAACCTTAGTGAAAACATGAGTGCTATCAAAAGTTAACTCTTTCCACATACCAAAATCCCAAAAATTCTATATACTCAAACCATGATATCACTTAGTCCTTATATCAATCATGATATCATGAATACTATAAAACATATTATTTTCTCCTTATCCCTTCAATATGCCAATATCATTTACTTTCTAAAAATATATGAATGACCTTTTATGGTTACCGATACCATATAATTATTGAAAACCATAATAATCCAATACATAGATATTCCAATATTCCACAGTACTATAAATTAGATTCCACAACTTTATTTTGGAATCCCGTTATATAAACACATAATCATTCCACTACATCATTTTCATACTCAACATCGCCAATAGTGATCGCATGTGACTTCCCTTTTTCCTTTTCCTTAATGGGTTTCTCACATTGATCATCATTAACCCTTGTATTAGGTAATTGGTTAGCATAATGCCCCATTTCTTGCACTTGAAGCGTTGAAGTGTTGGTGGAGTGTTCTCTATAGTCTTTTCTCTATTCATGTCATTAGAATCATTTTTCCCAATACATAGGCACTCCACCACTTTATGAACTTATTTTCCACACTTGAAACATTTTTTAGTACCTTTTAGACAATCTCCACCATACTTCTTTCCACACTTTGAGCATAAAGAAACATTCACCTTCTTTTCACCATTGTTCTGAGGTTTTTCCTTGAACTCCATCTTTCTTTTCTTGTCAAAACCATGATATGGATATGTTACACCAAATTATAGTTCTACCTTGATAGAAAAACACACAATTTCTTCATAGATACTGAAGTCTCTTATAGCTAATGACCTTCGAAGACTTGGTTTTAATCCACTGAAGAATCGATCAACTTTACATTCTGGTTGGATGATAAAGCCAGATGCATACCCTACAAGTCTTTTAAAATTCGCTTCATATATACCAACGGATTCTTCATCCTTATGCTTAAGCTCAAGGAACTCCTTTTCTATCTTTGTTTGAAGAATACGAGGGAAGTATTTACTAAAAAAAAGTTCTTGAACTCGTCCCATTCCATGGATTCAATTTCATCTTGGGGACTTGTATTCTTAATTAGAGTCCACCACTGGTCTGATTCACCTTCTAAATGGTAAACAACGACAATGACTTTTTCATGTTCTGAATAGTGAAGTGTGGAAAATATCTTTTCAATTGTACTAATCCATTGTTCAGCAACAAGGGGATCAGAAGACCCATTGAAAGACGGTGGATGCTGCCTCATAAAGGACTCAACAGAATATTATTCCCTTCTCTGATCATTTCGAAATCTAGAATGATTCATAGCTTGTGTAAGTATAGAAATAAGATTTTTCACTCTATCTCCCATCACATTTGGTTGTTTGATAGGATAATAAAGGCATTGTCCATTACATTTATCAACACGGTTCCTTCGGGTTCCATCCATCGTCTAAAACCCAAAAAGAATAGTGTGAGAGGCAAAAATCATGCTAGGAAAACAACATAAAAAAGGGGGAGTACCTTCAATATCTAACATCCTAGGTTTAATTATAATATCATTACCATAACTCTACTACTCTAACCTATATATATACTTAACCTTAGGGACATCCCTAGACATACTTTAGAAATATCTCTAGGGATCTCACTAAATTTCTCGCATCCTAGTTTCCAAAGGTTGACTAAACAAAACCTCTGATATCAACTGTAGAGACCAAAAGCTTGAGATACATGGACATTACATTAATTTTTCGGAATACTTAATACATAACAAAAACATACACCAATGGATCGTAATAGTTTAGTGTCTTTAGAAACTCGGAACATAATCTTCTTATCATGGTGAAAGATCTTCAATGTCTCCCATAATTATCTTCCCCTTTTGTTTTCTTACCCTAAACCTTTCTTTGTATCCTGGGGAAGAGAAAACATATAAAGGGTGAGCTCAAATTCCAAGTAAGGGTATGCATGGAGAAAATAAAACAAATCATATAAATTTGAACTTAAAAATAGGAACATAATGTTTAAACATCAAAATCTTGAGCAAGGAAATAAAACATGGCAGTACGTAAAGAATAGATCATAATAGAACATCAATCATGATAAAATAGCATGGGAATAAAACATTTAATTGTGTAAAAACATTAATCACATGATATGATTTCCATAGTATCCAAATCGTTGCTGCCAAGACCATCTTAGTGGACAAAGTCCCTTTATGAATCGAGTTCACTCCTCGTTCCAGTCCTGTATCACTGAACTGGAATAACTTTTAGTTCCAGCCATCTCTATCTCATGAGATATAAATCTTTACCCAATGCATTGGAGGGATATATATGTCCCACCCATCTCATAATGAAATCATTCTTACTTGTGCCACAAAATAAAAATAAATCACTCATCATAACCCAAAGAATAAAAAGGGTTTCATAAACATCATCCCATTATCACATAATCCATATAAAACAAATGGATATCATTTGATCATAAGAAAAATCACACCATGTAAATAACATATACATTATACTTGAAACATAAACATGATAAATAATGTCATCTTAGATGGAAAATAATTTTGATAAAACACTTGAAATGAATTCTTGAGGAAAATATCATTTCTTCTTCAAAATCATTTTCTTTTCTCAAAATGCCATGAAATTATAAAAGAAAAGTATTTTGTTGAAAAAAATCATTAAAAAATGTATAATAAGCTTCTTGAAAATTAGGCTTTATGAAACCGTAAAAATCAATTCATGCTGTATAAGTTAAAAAAATATTATCCTTGTACTTTTGTCAGAAAAGTCAAAAAGTACTTCGTATGGTAAACAAAAGAAATATTCCTTACATACCATGTAGTAAAATTCAATTATTGGTAAAGATTACTTTAAAAATACATGAAACCATTTTTATAAAACAGGGACATGGATGATAAATATTACCCCAGTAAATACTTACGAATAATCAATCTCGAATAAAAATGAAATTGAAAAGGTTACCAATTACCTTAGGTCTGATATGCTTAGTACGTATCCAAACCTCCTATATATTGATTTAAATAATTTCATTGACTTATTATAGAATCATATTCATCGTTATGATATCATATATGGTTCAATTACGACTTTATAATACCCTTTCTTTTGTGAATTCCATGTTAAAGTAGCATTTTGTGTAAAATCGTTTAATTTATCGTACGGGTTTGGACTTGTTGTTCGTGATATTATTATTACTTATGTCTTGATTTACTTACTTCCAGAATATAAATCATGATTTATATATCATATATATATATTCATTATATATATATATAATAGATATATATATTAAATGAAATACGCCATTCATGGAGATAGTAGGTCGTACGTACGCATGAACGTTATTTTCCTTTCCTTATTGACATGAATTGAATTAAGTAGATGACATACATATATATATATATACATAAATACAGTAGAATTATTATTTCATATATTTCATGATTACTTATTATATGTACATTATAATCATTATTGAATTGTTAATATGGAAAATGAATCTCATCGCGTCGTGGAGACAATAATCCTTACGTACGCACGAGCGATGATATCATTCCAATATTTATTGAATGGAATTGGAGTGGATTATATAATATCTTATAATTAGTATGATTTTATAATAACCATATATAGTTATTCTATACACCATCATACCCATCCAAGTAAGGTAGTGGTGGAAAAACAGATTACACCACGGCGCGGAGACGGTATTCCTTACGTACGCACGCGCGGTGATTTCATTTTCTATAGGATGGATAGAAGGGGAAATATGGTTGTTTCATATTTATTATAAAATATAATTATATAATTAATACTTATGTTATGACTTTATAATGAAACAACTAATGAAGAAGAAGTTTAAGAAGAATGAAACTTGAATGAAACGGTAGAAGAGATTACCTCTTCTTCGACGCACCTTCTTTAAACTTCTTCTTAGGGAACTAGAGTTGGTATTCTAAGAAAACAGAACCTCTATGATATAACTAGAGAGGTCTATAAGAGTAATTTTTAGGGTTTGGCTGAGCTTCAAGGCTCAAAAGGGTGTGAAGAGAAGAGAGAAGGGTGCCCTTTTTATAAGGGAGGAGAGGGGCACCTTAGGAAAACTTAAAATATTATTTTATAATAAAGTCATATTTGGTTTTTTATAGCTCTAAATTGATTTATTTCGTAGATAAGGTTGGGATGGGTCAATATCCTCTTAAAAAATAGGTTTTAGAGATGTTTAGGTTACTATTGTATCCTTATCATTTAGATTTAACTCTAAGTTAAATAATTTAACTTTTAGAGTGTCTTTTTGTTTTCTTACACTCTATGGTTAAAAAACTTACTATAACAAGACAAAGGAACCCCAAGTGGTTCATTATTAATATATATATATATATATATATATATCCTTATATAAGTCATTTGGATGAACCTTAGATTTTTAGGAATAAAATAACAATTAATAATATAATATTTGTTTTAAAAACTATTTTATGTCAATTTTGACACTATTTGGTACATGATTTTTTTGAAAATAATAACAACATGATTAGTTCGAAAAAAGTTAATTAAATCAATACTAACATTTCATATTAAACTATAAAATTGTTTTAATTCATAAAAGGTCTAAAATTACATTTATTTGTGTATTTATAACATCAGTTTTGTTAATATTTCATTAATAAGGTAATTACTGCATCATCATTGTGTCATCAATAAATTAAATTATTTAATGTCTAAAAATTATAAATAAAATACCATTATGTAGGAAATCTTCTTAGATTTATAATTAATATTTACAGTCGAATTTATCTTATATATAACCTTATATTAAAAATGTTTTAGTTATTAAAATTTGATTTTAACTATTTTAATTCTTCTTTAAATAAAATAATAATAAATGTCCCAATCTAATCCAACTGGACCTAAAGGGTAATAATTTATCCCTAAGGTTATTTTTGGTTGAATTACACTCATACAATAGAATTAGGACATGTGTTTGGGTAATGATAATATCATTTTTACCATTAATTACCCTATTTACTTTTAACCGTGGTAAATAAAAGCAAAAAGTTACCCTACACCAAATATTATTTTTATCTTATTGAACCAAATTTTACTTATTGATATCAACCGTGTCTCTCTGATTTTTAAAATTCCACTCACAGAAGTGGTAAAATTAAGTTTTATATAAATTTTCAAATTCTCCTAGGAGGTGGGTAAAAGACGGTGAAAAGTTCAATAAACTTTTTACATATTTATAATTATTATAAAATGACTCCAATGAATTAAATTGAACATATATAGGTATTATGTATATATTTTGACCTAATATAAATTTAAATAAAATAAATGAAAACAAATTTTTAAATAGTAACCCAGTATTTTCACTATTCATCAAAAATAGAAATTTTTCAGAAAAATACCAAAAATTCACCCTAGGAAAATTTCAATATTCTGAATCCGAAAATGAAGTCCATTTTGAAAAATAAAATATCAAAAAGTGGGTATTACTTTTCATAATGGCTAGTTTATGTAATATATCGTCGTTTAGTGAAACTCGGTATTGCGTATAACATACGCTATCATGGAAGGTCGTGATTGCGTGTAATGCATGCCAAGTCAGGGATGCGGGTAGTTCAAGCTCCTTTTGGGGTAGAGTACAACACAAGACATTTATGAAATTAAAAAGAATATTTTTCATAAAATCTCAGGGTGTTACATCCATAAAACAAAACCACTTTTAACATCATTATAAAAGTTATATTATCATATTCACTTCCATAAATTCAAGTTAATTCCCACACAAAACCTGATTTTCCATGGGAAAACAATTTATTACACTAATATACATACTTATACAATTCTATTCATGATGATATCAAAAAATCACATAATAATTATTCCACAATTATTTGAATAACAACATATGTAAGGATCCTAACAACCATAATTTTTATCAAGGAATCAAGCATTGATAATACTTTAAACTGTATCACCAAACAATTAAAAACATGTGAGAACTCCATTTTCATGAAAAAAACATTAATTATTTCCATATGACAATCTATTTTTATTTCTAGGATAATATTTTTATTATACACATTAACACAAAAATAGATAATAATAGTAATAAATCTTTATTCATGTGATAATATTTTATAGAAAATTAAATATCTGTAACATGAAGAGATCTGGTTAAATATAGGTTAAACTCTTCATCCCCTTTAATTCCAAATTAAATACAATTTATTTTCACAATTAGGAAACCTCTAACCATCTACCCAGAAGGAGAAAAGTAATTTTAATATCATATATGGATAGGAAATAAAGAAATAACTAAGATCCCTTAAATTGAAAATCTTTTTTAGTGTTAATTACTTCTCCTAGAAGGATAGCAGAAGGAGTAAGATGGTATTCACATAGACCCATTACAAGAGGATCCTCAAAAAAATCGATTGTAGGATTGAAGATCTTATAAGGTCTGTTTTGGACCACCAAAAATCAAGAGGAATTAAGTGTGTCTCAAATAATGGGAAGAAAATAATTTTTAGATTTACATATATTCCTCTGTGGATACTTTAGAAACTCCATTAAATTTTTATTTTTTATTCCAAATTTAATTCTCACTTAATAAAAATATTAATTTAAATCCATTTAAAACCATAAAAATGAAATATATAATTTATTAGAGTCACATGAAATAAAAACCATTATTTTATGCATTTAAATCATTAAAAATGTGTTTTATAGGTTGAAGAAGATGATATTTTGAAAAAATGGGTAATAAAGGAAGCCTATACACTCCCCATGTATGTTATTTAAGGGTATTAGGATTTTAACCTTGTCTATATTTCATAAATTATTTGATATGATGAAATTTAGGGCCAGCATTACATAGTTAAGGGTTACATTTACACACACTTTGGGAAAATTATATAACCCTTACATAAGGTTTATAATATTTGGATTTCCTTTATGTAATGATTGTATTACCCATAAATAGGTATTGGAAATAAAGTATGACTCTTACCTGAGATGAAAAAGTTAACATACCTTCAAATACTAGATAATATACCCTTATATATCCTTAAAAACTCACAGGTACCCATTTTAAAATCGACTCTTACCCTTACATGAGTTATTAGCCTTACACAATGCCACCCACACGTGATCTAGAACCCTTATGCAGGTCATAATCAACCATTACATGAGGAATAATCTACCTTTACATAGTTCATAGGATATATAGGTCACTATTATATAACCTATAAGAAACTCCAATTACCCTTATACACCTTCATCAAAATCTAGGTTACACTTACACACAGTTTAAAAGAACAATATTACCATTATGAAATCGATTTAAATCTATAATTACCCTTATTAAACTCCAATATAAAAAATAAGGGTAAATATTTCAAAGAAGATATTAACTATTCAGTTATAATTACTTATAAAAAATAATAAAATTATTTATTATCATCTCACAAATCTTGAAATCATTTCTGGAACATTATAATCTCATTAAAAACATCCAAATTAAATTCAATAATTTTAAAAATAATAATATTTGATTTTAATATTTTAAATCACCAAAAACCATTTAAAGACATCTTTATAATTTACAAATTCATTTTAAAAAACATATAAATTTTTTGAAACCATTCCCAACCCTCCAGACACCCTTTAATGAAAAGGGAATGTATGGTAATATTATAGACCTTTATATTAGATACCACTCAAAACAGTATCATCCTCGAGAATTAAATAAAAATCACAAGGGAGAGAAATGTAATGGGAGATAATTTAATATCTCACGAGATACATCTCAATGATCCTACTATAATTATAACATATCAAAAACTATAAATGAAATATCTTATGAAGATGCCTCTAAAATAGGAATAAGGCCACATATATGGCCATAAAAACCCAACATAAAATACCCAAAAAGAAAATAATTACAACAAAGTCAACATATTAGAAGGGGAAATCTTCTGAAAAATTACATCAAATAGATTTATAAAGAGTGCACTTGAATTAGTGTTGGAGAAAACATTTTTATATTGTTTCACTTTAATAAATTTATTATACATGACATCAAATGAAAATATATATATTATTTATTTTAATTAATCATTCCTAACATGTCATGTGAAAGAGTAGATTAGTATGTTTTAATAACAATTTATGAAAATATTTAGATATTAAAATTATAAAAATTCATTAATTAATGATGGTTAAAGAGATCAAAAAAATCATTTTAAACTATTTCTATTTGATAGACACATATCACAACATTTTATATTCAAACATATTAATTTCAAAAGCATGCTAAGAAATATATTTTACCAAGGCACTTGTGAAAAAAATTAAAAAAAAAATATTAAAAACTATTTTAAAATAAATGAAACACTCATTAAAATATTTAATTTCTTATTTAAGAAAACATGTTACCATATAAAATAATTTTTCCCAAAAGAATATTTTTAATCTAGAAAATAAAATTAGTCACTAAATAATTCAATTACGTTTTGTAAAATACAAAATTCTAACCTATTGATAGTTGTGAGAAAATTTAATAAAAGATTTCATAAAATTCAATTAATTCAAATAGAAAAACATTACCATGATAATTAGAAAATTAAAATTGATATTAATTCACATAAAATCCAATTTAACATGACACATGCACTATAAAAAAAGAATGAATATTAAAAAATCCGCTTTATCAAACGGTAATCATTCCCCCAGTTTTTTAACAAATATTAATTCACCAAGGGGACACTCATGAAAAAGATACATATAATATAACATCTCCCTCAAAAAATGTGAAATCCATTACATTCAAGAGTGTTAAAATTTACACCGCATAAAATTCCTCGATCATCAGATGCACCATGATTAGAAGAGCTACCACAAGTATGAAAATCAAAAGAAACCATCCACAATACTATGATATTATCTATTTTTGGTGGAACTAACATTCCATTAAATTTTTAAATCATGTCATAATATAACTCATCATGATATGTGATGTTTCTCCTCAATATATATACTCAAGGATAGAATATATGTAAAAATTATGAGATAAATTCATCCCAAGGATATAATCTCAATAGAAAACTACCGAAAAACAAGCATATTTATTATCAAGGAAGTTTCCCATCATTTAGTAAAATAAATATTGCCAATGACTAAATTTAACCCATTATATCAGTATCAGGGCCATACCCAACACTAGTACACATAAAAACAAATTTGACATCACATTCTAACATCATCAACATAATCGACACCACATGCCACCACTACTGACTTGGGCATCTCCAGCCGTATCATCTCCATTACCGGTGCATAGTTCCACCAACACAACATATGAAATACCCACCCATATCTCAATTACCAAAAACTATATCAAACACAAATCACATCACATAGTAAGGATCATGTCCAAAATAATAAAAGAAGTTAGAAAATAACAAACATAGTAAACATGTCATTTAGGCCCAAAAACAAGGCATTTATCCTTCACCGTAAAATAGGTTTTCTTGACTAGAAACATTTACCTTTATCAAAAAAAAAATTTTAATGCCCATATTAGATTAACTTTCTCATATATCATAGGTCACCACCACATGAAACCTAATTAATTGACTATGTAAATACATAAGTTATTTAAACATTATCTCAAGAAGAATTTTTGGTTTTAATAAACATTGTAGAAGAAAATTATCATTAATATGGATCTTCATTATATCTGTAATGATGAATTCCCATTCTCATTTTTGTTAGCCTAACATTTTATATATGGAAAAATAATTTTGATTAAAAATTAATGAGAAATAATTTTATTTATATCAAATTATAAGAATCGATGGTTTCACTAAACATGACTATTTAAATCTTTATCCAAAAAAATTTACCGTCTTTAAGTGATTAATCCTATTTTTATGGAATGTGGGTCATTCCGTTAATAAAACACCAACACAACAAAAAACATAGTCATTGAAAGGGTAAAATTTCTCAATTATAATAAAAGGTATCACATATATCACAGAGTTTTACAAGTTAACAAATATAATTGGTTCATGGATTAATATTCATCAAGGAACATCTTCTAAAACAACCTTTAAGATGTTATTTTATGATACAATAACATTTTTTCAACAAGTCAAAACAAAAATATTAAGAAGTAATCAATAAATATTTAAACTATGAACAAAAATGAACATTTCCAATTCATTCCCATGGAAACATCATGACATTAATTTAAATAGCTCTTAACATGTTGGAAAGTTCATAATGAAATTTTACATGCTTTATCCCATGAATCATTCTTACATAAGACATTATAGTTATGTTGTTACTTAAGAAACTCACATATAAATTTTTTTAAAAAAATTACATTATAGTTTCTTATGCTCAATTTAAAAACCCCATTACATATTCAACATTCTAATAGAATTCTCAAAATAAAACATGATTTCATATCACCAAATTAAAACTGTACATGTTGTATAACCATGTTTCATTCCTATCAAGCTTGTAATAAACATTATTTAAGCATTTCATTACTTTGGAAAACATAATTATACACATTAATAATAGTAACATGATTTTACTTCCATATTTTAAAACAAGATGATCGGTATAGATCATGATTTTATTTTTTAATTACAATATTCTAAACTTGTTACATGCTCAAGATTTATATAAAATAAATTTCATAACAAGCAATATAACTGTTTTCAACTTTAGACATGCTTCCTATAACAAACTAATCCTGACTCAACATGTGATACAACGTTATTTTATCCCTAAAAATCATTTTCAATGTTGAAAGAATAAGATCAATAATATAAAAAAATTAATCACTAACAGATTCCAAAAATAATTCATGTCATTTTCTACAAATTATAAAACAACGATAAAAATCTACCCTTGCAATAAATTCCCAACACATGCTCAAGAAAATTTACAAATAGAAAGTAATGAATTAAATATTTACTCACATTGAAACTAGAATAATCCTAATCATTGTCTTTAAGACAATCATTTCACTATAGTAATATGAAATATAGTCAAGGTATAATTCATTATAAGGAATTTCAAAATTCAACATCTATTAAAAAAACATAGAAAGAATTATTTGGTATCAATTTTAAATGTTAGGAAAATACATTGTCAGGTTATTCATTTTAAAAATGGGGAAAAATTATTTAAAAAAGAGTCATGTTACAAAAATCAAGGAAACAACATATTCAAGTCTCAAAAAGGTTAAAATCAAATAGCATAGTCTATTTAATTAACATTTTACTCTTTCTTTTCAGGTTATATAATTAATTTATTAAACAATAATAATTCATTAGAAACTACAACATTGGAATAATTATAGAAACAAGTATAAAATTTCACAATTTATTTAATTAAATTCTATAAATTATTTAAACATCCTCATTAAATCACAAGGTCAATAAATCATGATGAATATACCTCTACTAGGTTTATACCCTACTAGTTACACCATATTATATGGTTGTTTAGAAATCTTAGAGTCCTTCTACTGAATCATGACTGTCCTTAAAATCCCATTTCCTAGCAGATATCAATAGATTATGTCATCCACCAATATCGACTGAAACTATTGCCCAACCAACCCATGTAATCCTAAAAGATACTAATTCAAAACTAAATCCTATCTCTCAACTAAGTCCTTTGATACCACATTTTCATGAACTCCTCCCTCCAAAGGTACCCCTTCTAGTACGAAAAATGAGATAATTAGATAATGAACCATGAGTCTCACCTTCAATAGGCCCCGAGATGGAAAATAACACTATGTGTGTAAAGAAGGTCACACATATCGGAGGAGTTACCCTTGAGAGAATGAAAATTATGATCAAGAGAGGGATATCAACCACTAAACAAATCCATATCATAAGGAAAGGTATCAACACAATATCTCATCATGAAAGTTTGTCATATGAATACATTGAAATTCTTGAAGTAAAACATTCAGTATAATCCCATGGAACAAACTCAAAAATAGCTCCAACACCCAAGCTAGTAATGTGCATCTTATTCCCTAAATTCCTCTGATAAACCTATAAATAGTTTTTATATATGTTGGGTGAGAATACATGTATATATAACAGGATTATACCAAAAAATATTGTGAAAATATGAGAATAGAAAAATATTTACCTAGTGAACAAATATATTCAAGTATCTCCCAACCTCACTGAGTCTCTCTCATAAAATAACACATCCATGTATAGTAACATAACTGGAGTTGTATCAATAAGAAGGTTTCTCTGCACAAAATTCCCACTAATATTCCAATCTCACACAACAACTTTGTACATATTATAACACCAATGAATTATGTATAATCCTATACAAAGACACCAAGGTAAATGCATCAGGTCAAGCACATCTGGCTCAACTATCCATTATATCACGCCTGAAGACACTTGAGCCATCACATAAAATATCACTCAAAGAAACCTGGGATACCATATCACATATCACAAGATGACACCTAGGCAATCACATTAAATTTAAACTATAACCACATCTAGAATTGTAGGTTTTTATAATCAAGAAGGACATTAACCTCGTTCCCACATCCTACCTTGCACAACCCTCCCCATGAACAACCTCATCATCCCATATAACACAACCCCAAATGAACTAAAATATGAAATCTATAAGAGACCATGTGTAAGAACCAAATGATTAATGATAGAGTAGGGGATATCAGGTAGATAGGAATCCATACTCACAATATGGATGTTACGAAACACACACCAAAGCATTTGGGCTTCGACACATCGTGCTCGATGCTTGTGGGGTGTATATAGAAAACACAGTGAAGATACAATATATAATAGTCACACACATAAGACCAAACTATGTGATTTTGATAATAATATCATCTCATTCACATATTTTCCACAAAGTCCTCACAAACACCACTACTTTCTCTCCCACTTCAAAAATTATAACCCCACAAAGCATGTCTCAAACCTCAAGCTACATACCACCTTTATTTTTGGTTATGGAAATTCTATAATTATTATATTTTCATTAAATCAATATCACTAATCCATTCTATTTCACATTAAAACAACCCATTAATTTATCATTAAATTATATTAGGCCAAATAACACACATGTATATCATAGTTCACTTTTAACAATTTCAATTACCAACCAGTTTCCAATCCATTATCATCAATACAAATTCAAATCAAACATTATCATCCAATTTTATATTTATTATTTATATCCCCAACCATTTCCATGTTAAAAAGAATTATATGTCATGAATTTAATAGCTACTGGGAAACTACTAAAACATAAAAAAAACAAACAATAACCCATCCTCCTCATGGGATCAATCCCCACATTTCCACTATTTCAAATCAAAACAACTTCATCATCACAACCTCTAAATATCATCACAGATTCATCTTACTACAATCAACACTCATCACAACATCCACATATAATATCCACACAACACAACCATGTTTCAAATACTTTAAAATTAGATTTTACCACATTCACTTCTTTACATTAAAGGGAATTCTCAGACAAATGAAGATTTTCCATGAGTAAAAATTTCATTTTACTAATATAATTTATTAGTCAATTTCATTCAAGGTGATATTAGACAATCACATAAATTTATTATCATAATTATAACAAAAAAACACAAGCTAATCTCCCAAAACCCTAATTTTTATCAAGGTATCAAGCCTGGATAATCATTTAAACAATATCACTAAATATGTAAAATCATGCAAGAACCCCCTTTTCACGAAAAGAAACATTAATTACCTTCATGTCATAATCACTTTATCTTTCCAAAATAATAATTCAATAATGTAATTTAACACAACATGAGATAATTATAATAATAACTCTTTACACATGTGATCAAACTTTCTTGGAAAAATATCCATAACCTGAATAAATATGGTAAAATACTGGTGAAACTCAACATCCCCCTTAATTATAGATTTAGTAGAATAAATAATATCCATTAGGATAATTATAATCATCTAACCAAAATAAAAACGTGCACATTCTAATATCACATGTGAATAAGAAATAATGAGAGAATTTAAATACCATACCTGGTATTTCTTTTTCGATGGAAAATTAGTGCACCTAGAAGGATAGAGGAGAGAGAACGAGGGTATATGCATAGAATAGAAACAAGATGGGAATATAAAAAATAGTTGTCTTTTAAATCTTTAAAGGTATGTTTTGAACCACTCATGCTCAAGAGGAATGAAGGGAGACTCAAATGAGTTGAAGCAATTAATTTATATATTTATATATTTATATATATATCTCCACGGATACATCAGAAACTACATCAATATTTCATATTTTATTTCCCATTGTATTATCACGTGAATGTTATATTAATCTTGATCCATATAAATCCCTTGAAACATTATATATAAATTAAATTATTGAATTATAATCAAATCGACGATTTTAGGCTTTTAAATCCTTAAAAATATATCTTACAAGTTGAATAATAATAAATTATGAAAAACTAGCTAAAAACTAATACCCATACGCAACACATATAAAATATTTATGGGTAAAATGGTATTAACTTTACATATCTTTGTACCCTTATGTGATTATAATAAATATAGAGTTACCCTTATGTATCTAAGGGTTACCTTTTAGAAATCTTTAAAAAACATGTATGACCCTATATGCAAACCTTATAATCTAAATATTATCTTTACGAAATGTGTTTTCTTACCCTAAGTGGTTATAAGAAATCATATATAACCCTTACATGAGATGAGGAAGCTAAAAATACAAATACGTAGTGGGGAAGATACCCTTATGTAACCTTAATAAACTCATAGCAACACTTACGATTGTCAAATCTTACCCTTATGTGAGTTGGTAACCTTAAAAAATAAACCCTCATGTGAGTTGGTTCCCTTATGAAAGTCATGATCTACCCTTATGTGAGAAACTACATACTTTTATATAGAGCACAAGAGATGCATGTTACCCTTACCTAACCTAAAGAAGACGGAACATACCCATACACAACTTCTTTAAAAGTTATTTTACCCCAACCAAAGCCTTATAAAAATTATTTTAACTTAACATAAGTTATTAGAAACTACCATTACCCTTATAAAACTCATGTTTCAAGTGTAAGGGTAAATATTTCATTGATCAAATCAGCTTTATAATTAATATTACTTATAAATAATTATGAAAAGGATTTTTTATCACTTCAAAAATACCAAAAACATTTCTAAAACATTAGGATCTTTAGAATAACAGAACTAAATTCCATAATTTAAAAAAAAATAATAAAATTAAAACATTTAAATTACCTGCAAAACCATTTTAAAATATCATTATAATTTAAAAATCATTTTAAAACAAATTATAAAATTTGTAAAACCACTCGCAAACCACTATACACCAATGAATAGGAAAGAAATGCTCAAAAATATTCCAAACCATTACAAATATGTTATATAATTATAAATTATAAATTTTCTAAAATTATAAATAGAGAAATTTATTTGGTGATTTTAATGAGGTGGAGGTAAAAATAATGAAAATTGAATCAAGGTTACCCTTTTGTTGGCGATTTGCTCCTTTTTTAAAGAATTGAAGGCTTGTGGTTGAGTACCTATAGAACTCCACTAAGGGTGATTATGGAATTAGGGTATAGAAAATTGGTAGATATTATTTTTTAGAAAATTATGGAAATTGATTATTGAAGGAATAAGATAAGGGTGTTTTTTTATGAAAATATTGACTATTTTATCATTTTGCACAATGAATTTTTAATATGGATGATTACAAATATTTTTTTCTCTATTATAAATCAATTTACTATTATTTTTCATTTAGATCAGTGATAAAAATAACTAAACCTTTTAACTGCTCAATTAAATGAAAATACCAAAAAATTATTTTTATTAGGATAAAATAATATGTTTGTTAAAAATGTCAAATATAGGATTTTAAAATAAATTTTCTATATTAAAATTAATTAAAATTTTATAAAATATGTTTTTGATTGATAAAAATAAGTATTAGGGAACCATCCTCCCCCATCTCCTTGAATTTTCATAAAAAACTAATCTCAATTCTGAATCAAGTTCTAATGTTCCTTGTAGTAGATGGATGTGCTCCTGTTTATATCAACCTTTATCCTACCTTCATTCCTCATAAAGTGTAGATTTATATTCTCACATATCATAGTTTAGGCTTGGATCACAATCATCCCTTTAAGCAAGACATGTTTGTATCTTTCATATCATATGCTTCCAACCATGATCTGGTTGGTTTTCCATCATCAGGAAAGGGTGTCGATGTCATGGCACCGACATAAGAAGGCGGTGGTTGAATTCATGGTGATGATGGTAGTGTGAAAATATCACTAGAAGGTGAGAAAATTTTCATTAGTTCTCTTGGTCATGGATAGTGATGATGGTGTGATAGGTGGCGGTGAAGTAGCCTTGACATATGCGTGCTTTTTGGGTGGGTGGTAGAGCATCTGTGATGTCTAGGATTTTTCAGTGTTAGGGATGTGTATTAGTGAATGATAGTGTTATTGAAGTATATGGATCATGTTACATTGGTCGATGAGAGTTACAATGATGTTGATATGGGTGGTGTGGATGATGTGACTTCTAGTATGTTGGGAAGGTGACAACGGTAGTTTGGGTGTGACCCTTTGGACATATCAGTTTTTACCAACCCTTGAGACTTCATTTCCTCTATTTAGTATTGGGACTATGGGCCAGGTATGTTTTTTTCTTCACTTTACTAGGCCTCTGGGACATTTTAATAGTTATAGGTGATATTAAGAGACTTGGCTATGTCTTCTCACATTTGGCCGGTGGTACAACACATCATGAAAGTGTTATCGAAATGGCGACCTCGAATCATGTAAGGGTGAAATGACACCCATCATTAAACAATCTATCTTATAGGGAAGATTCAATCCCAACCTCATGGATTACTACATTGTGTTTCAATCTGATGTTGAGGAGAATCGAGTTGATGATGAACTTACCACATCATTAGGTATACGGATCAAAAGAGTGATAGTTCTGCTAGAACCCATAAATTTCCTACCCCCCTAAACATCAATGTGGGATGAAGTGGGGATTTATCCCATTTTTTCAGGCCAGCACAGTAAGAAATTCGGAAGGGCAACATAACATCTTCAAATAGAATCATAGGTGAAACTTCTCATCAAGAGGGGTGGAAAGATGCAAGACAGGTGATTTTAATTGTTCTTCTTCTTTTAAGGCTTTATAGCATCTTTTTATTGATGAATTTTTCGGACCATCGGGTAACTATGTCCCTTGTACTATGTCTAGGCCTTCATTTTGTGTTTCATATAGAATTTTATGCCATTCAATATATGGTACATGTATTGGGTTCCCCCTCAACATAGTTTAAAATGGGATTTTATTTCTTGTTTAATAAAAGAGGGGTTGTCCCTAAACCTATTTAAAAATAATATTTTTGGTGGGGAAACAATTTTCATAAACTTTAAAGGCCTGATTACATCTTGTTGATATTATAAAATTTACAGTATTCATAAAAACTGTGTATTTTACCATTAACTAAAAAATCATATTTTTCAAAAAAAATGTAAAAATTCATCCAAAGATAATTTTTTTCTCTTGATTCATAAAAAAATTATTTTTATTCGAATATTTTTTATAATTTAAGAATATAACATTCAAAATTACAACAGTAAATATAATTAATATCATATTTTATATAAAAAAAATATAAAAAATTTAAGAGTTATTAATATTATTTCTTATAAATTGCTAAAATTAATTACTATTTTTATATATTTATGTACATTAGATCATTTTATTTTAATAATGCTTTAAAATTTTCATGTTTAATTTATTAAGATAAAAAAATATAAAGGAAATATATAATTATTTAAAAAATATGATTTCTAACACTAATTGATTTTCATCATATCCCATTAATTATTTATCTTCTATCCATTTAAGATTTTTAATTCATTTTTATAAAAACACATCAAATTATTATATAAAATAATAATAATAATAATAATTTGTAAAATGAAGTATTCTAACAATCATTTCATTTTACGGTGGTATTATTATTCTTGTAATTTTCATAATGATATTTTGTGTTTTCTTCCAATATTGTGTTAATGTTAATCCTACAGTATAAAATATATCACAATTCATTTTATTTCGGTATTTAGTATGATAAAATTTATTCAATATTTTATTCATTTTAAATAAAATAGATACTAAAATAAAAATATGTTACAATTATATTTATTTAGATACAAAATTAGAGGTAACTTTCATCTGAATGATCATAACTATCACCAGGATCAAAAATATACAATAGGATTAAAATTTAAATTTTTTCAAACTAAAACAAATATATTCTCTATAATCGTAGATAAATTTCAAAACATTCATCATTCTTATCCCATTAAATAAATCCAACATATAAAAGTATTAAAATTATAGATTATATTTATCACTGTTTCTTGGAAAAAAGGAATGAGCCTAATAAAAAAATACATCCATTTGGAAAAGGATATATTATATTAAAAACATTTCCCTTAAAATAAATTAGGTTCTTCTCAGAACATACTTCATTAAATGATAAAAAAATATTTAAAAAAAATTCCTAGAATGAAGAGATTTTCTCCATAAAGTTGTTATCTGATGACCTTAGCTACACACCATGTGTATATAAAAAGCTTTCAGTCATGAAAGGTGAAATTTATTTATTTCTCTCCATTAAGATAAAAAAATGTGTTGATGCATAATAATAATGAATTAGTTTATGATAAAATACTTTATATTCCTTATAAGTAAGATTCATACACTCGCATCCTTTAATAATTATCACATTCTTTAGAAGAGATTCATGATTATTGAATGAGTCTTAATCAATCAACATTATAGGAACCATATCTATAGTTGAAAAAAATATTGAAGGATGCATTATTTTTTTTAAATCATAGGAAATCAAACATCAAGAAATAATATAGATAAAACATCACTCTTATTATATATGTTTGTACAAGAGGTTACACTATTCTTTAAATATATGAAATTCCCAACAACAGATATTGACTAATCTAATTTTCAAGATTTACTCCGGTAAAAAATTAATAATTAAAAAACATTATTACATTTTTACAATATATATTTGTTTAGAATGTTTTATTTTTAATTTTACGAAAATATTTACACATAAATTTATGATAAAAATTAAATAACAATGAAAATTTAAATAGAAACTAGTAAAATAATAAATTTCATAAGATAGGGAAAAGGAAATAAAAGGTTGAAAAATATCAAATGTTATCTTCAATAGTAATTTATTGATCTTATTCCCTAGAATATGATTTAATAAGTAATTAAAAAGAAACATAATACATATATTATATTTAATATTACGGTAGAAGAAAAATTAGAAAGAAAGATAGCTAAACAAAAAATGACTCCTGCTCAACAACAGGATTAATTTTTTATGAAAAACATCCAATAGCAACCCAAAATTTTCCTACAAGACTATTACATAATTTTTTAGAAATATAACATAATAATAATACATTGTAGAATTGGATGGTTTATTATATTGGGAAAATTATGTTCATACATCATGCGAACATTTTAAAACATAAAAAATATTTAAATCCTTTTTTATAGTAATCCAAGATCTATCATGTTCTCATTATTACATATATTCACCTGATGATATTCATAAATTAAAGGGGTGAGCTAAAATACCTATAAATGGAGGAATATTATGGAAGGAATAATAAACTTGAATCATTATTTCATGGGTGGGAATAATCATCATAATAATATCATAAACATGGTATTATCTTCATAGTCATGATGGAATCATTTAATAAGGCAGGGAATTTATAATATGAATAAAAAAGAAACATTATTCCATAGTGGTAAAATACCATATTTTTTTGTGAATAAATATAGTGTCGTGCTTAGAAATAAAATATGTGCATAAATCATGATATCATAATTATGAACAAAGTTAGAATCATGTTCACACATACTACACATAATCCCATGAAATATATCACATTAACTAATGAATTGGAGAGATGTATATTTCTTAGACCACCTGTCACATCATAATGTGATCAAAATTATGCATTCCCCATAGAAAGGGAAAACATTGAAATGATAAACAAGACTTAAACCCATAAAAAGAGAATGGATTTCATAAGGGTGTCATGAATCACTTATTAGTGTATAAAATTTAAAGATACCAAAATAATAATGAAAAAAGAGTTTAGGAAGTGAAATTTTTTCTCAATGTTTCATACTTCATTGTGATAAGGAGAAACATTTTAAAAGGAATTAGTTAGTTGTTTTAAAAAATAAGGTTCTTTTTAATAAATAATCAGGGGTAGGTTTGAAATCATATCTAAGATGTGAAATAATACATATCCATGGGAATGGAAAATGGAAATAAGTGTTAAATGGTTTATATAAAGGATTTTATAATATTTCTTATTTAAAATAAAGATAAATATGTGATAAACTAAAAAATTAAATAGTTGGGTTCAGGATTCCCCTTATCATAGATATCGTGTTATTTTATCACATTCTCTCATATTTTATAATAAATTTAGGTTTATTAAAAAATTAAAAAATAAGTAAATTATGATCATTTTTTTGATTGTTTATTTCATATAATCATTGGATTTTATTTTTAAATCACATTTGTTAAAGTTAAAACGTTTTTATATTATATTTTCCTTAAAAAATCCTAGAATTCTTTGATTTAATGATATTTATTTATTGATAGTTATATAAAAATATTTTGTAATATAAAATATTAGAAATAAATATATTTTTTAGTTATGTATTATAAATAATTTATTATAAAAACTTTTAATGGTTGTGATAAAATGAGAATTGATAATGTCCTCGTTGGGGATTAACCGATTGTTAATGGGACATTGTCCAAGGAGTATGTGAGAGAATGATAACATATAAAATAAATTTAAAATAAAATCATTAAAGTTGGTTAATAAAAAATAAATATTATAGAAATACTACTTAATTAATTTTATAAGGATTGGCGTAGAACCTAATGTAAAGATTGTGGTAGAGAAGGGGAAAAAGAAAGGTAAAACCTGAAATAATATTACCACTTTTTTTGAATTTCTCCTTTGCTAAGGGTCGTAAATACTTCAATGATGGGAGTTCGGTGAAATAAAAAACTAAACTATGTATTATGGGAGGATTAATATATGGTAACTCCATAGATATATAGATTTTATCAGCATAATTGAAGTGGTTTGACAAGGAGTGGGTGAAGGTGTATTTATACAAGAGTAGGGCAGTGTTTTTTGGATAAAATATTAAATATAACATAATTATCAAGTTAAACCATGTAATAGTGATATTCCGGAAATTATTAATTATATATGATTTTAATTAATTTTTATAATACTTTAAAATCATTAATAAACTAAATTAATTAGTTTAGTAAAAAGAAATATGAAAAAATGAAAAAAAATCTTCATTGAACACATTATAGTTTGGAAATTGAAAAATACTTTTTAGGTTTGGAATTTTAATTTAATGAAATATTTAACTTATTAAACATTTTTTATTCAATAATAAAATTTTATAATTACTTATGTCATTATTATGTCATGAATTGTGTAATATAAAAGATATCGATTATAGAGAAATCAATATTTTTACCATTTACCTAAAAACTAATGTGTTTCTAAAAATTACCAAAAATATCCCTTAGAAAATTTTTACATGTCCATTATAAAATGTCATTAATTCTCTCAAAATAATTTTCTAAAAAATATAATTTAAATAATTAATATAAAAAATAATATTTTTATATAATTTTTTAAAATATACTTTATAAAACATTTTCTTACAGTTTTTTTGAGTTTTTTTAATTTTTATATTTATATTATAGCATTATAATATTTATATTTTTAAAAAATATTCATGGAAATGTTAATTATATGACATTTATCTATTTTGAGGACAATTTAGTTATCCAAAAAATATGTTATTATTCCTAATATTAATGTTAGTTTATATAATGGTCAAGTTAATATTCCAACACTCATATTACATCTTATAAATACCCTTTAATTATATGATTCATAATTCTCCTCGATTACTAAAAATGTTCTACATTTTTCATTTTTAAAATTTTTATTAGATTACTATTGTATTGTATATTTTTTACACTATTATTGACAGGTGTGATAATTCTAGGAGGTCAACATGGTCCACATTTTCTAGTTCTGATTATTTTATATTCTTGTGATTATTTTCCTATTATTATAGTTTTTGTTTTTTATAGATATATTAATTCTATAAATTTAAGGTTACAAATTAATTAAATAAATAAATATGTGTTCCATGTGTCTAAACATTATTTATTCCAATGTAAAATTAAACACATTTAAAAGTTTGGGGTAATAAATTCTTCCCCTTTTAGAAAATTTATCCATAAAATATAAACACATATCCTATGTTGAGAATTTATGAGGGTAATTTTGTTTTATTGCCTCCTATAATTACTATGTTTCTTATTCATACTTTTGATTATCCCAAAACACGTTAATGAGGTGATTTTTCTTATTTCATAGAACTGTATCTCTACCATTCAATATCACCACCAGTAGCTCCCCAGAAAAGAGTTAATGCACCATTTTTACCACCTGTATTTTTAGTAACGGTGAGAGATCAGGTATGTACTTCAAGAGAGAGATATATGTTGAACAAATCAAGTACTTCAATAGTGTTTAGTGGAAGTTTTAATCAATAATACACATATCATGTATGATCAACGATCCCAATGGATTCATTGTACCAAAGGATGATAACTCTACTTTCAAAACCTCATGACTCTCTTCTATGGTGATATTGCGATGAAAACATTATTAGATACTTCACACTCTAATTAGATTCAATGATATTAAGCATAGACATTTTGTTTAATATTAGAATCATTAATGTGTTTTTGAATGCCTTAAAACATCTCTATCTTTTATTATACAAGATCTATTCCATGAAGCTTGTGTCAACTAACATTATTCCAATATATAAGATTTTACATTGCTTCCCATAAAGAGATATATATAGGGAAATTTGAATACTCTATTGAAAGATGTGGTTGTATGAGAACTCAATCAGTGAGATATATTGATTTTATCCTCATTTAAATTTTATTGAGTAATCTATTAATATGACCTTATGATTAAATATTTTAATTTTATATTGGTTTTCAATTTGGAGGTGAAAGTTCATACTAAATTTCAATTTAGTATTTAGGACATATATAAGAATTCTCTTGAATTTATAAGTGAACCATAGATCATGATTGGAAATGATAAAAATTGGATCCCTAAATAACCTCACCACATCCATTATATATATATAGGAAATTTGGTCAAGGGATAAATATTATAAAATAGTGATGTATTTGGAAATCATGGTGTGTCAATCCAGCTCGACCCATATCACATTTATTTTATCGGATGTCTTCAATAGACTGAATACAATGTTCAGGGTGATGTTCTGAATTTTTCAAGCTTCTATGTGTAATACATGGATCATGCCTATGGATATTTTTTTCTTTTATTTAACTTATTGACATACTAAGATCATTGTGGTGTATTCATACATCTATTTATTGAACATGTCCCAAAAGAAGTTCTCTTAGATATCATGATACCTCATAGAAATTTTAGGATGGATGGAGGATAGTGAGATACATGATTTTTTTCAATGGATATTTCTATACGTCAAGTGATAATGGCACACAAAGTCTAGTTCTTAATTGAATGAAACTTTTTTTCAATTTTGAATTAGTGTAACATCCTTACCTTTTCTTTTATCACATTTTTTAAGTTTTAAATCATCCCATTATGAATCCTAGATCTTATCTTAGATATATGGTTGTGAAATCATTTCGGGAAGGTAGGATTTATTTACCTCCAATGATATTTACAATTCCATCTTTTCATATCTATGAAGATGTGGAATTTATCAATCCTCATCATGGATAGAGTAATAGTTTTTTAGAGCATAGTCTTTTTTATTAAACATTTCATGTTGGTAGTGAATAGAGAAATCATAGTCCTTGATTATCTTTAACCATATTCATTGATGAATATTGAGATCTTTCTATGTGGACATATACATTAGACTCTTTTAATCTATATGTATATATATATATATATATTTCACACATCAAACCACATAGATCGTTCCCCTAAATCTTCAAACAAAATATCACAGTTTGTAATTCTAGATTAGGTATCAGGTAGTTATTCCCATGGATCTTCAACATTCATGAGGTATAGTCCATTGTGTTATCATTTTTTTAAGTACAAAACCCATGCCTTTATTTAAAGAATTATTATATATCACAAACTCTTCTACACATAATGGTATTTTGAGTAAATGTACTATGATTAGATTATCATTTATCTAGATAAATATTTACTTATATTATTCTCTCTAGACACAATGTTTCCCTTTCTGTGTTAACATAGTTAGTGGGATTAACCATTATGAGAAGTTTCTCATAAACCGCTAATAGTAACCAACTAATCCAAGAAAATAAGTGATTTCTATGAGACATGAGGTCCTAGTCTATTCCTCAATTACCCTTTTCATTGATGGGTGTATATAAATTCTCACACCTATGATCATTTTCCCCAAGAATGTGTCTTTCTTCATTGGAAAGTCACACATATTGAGCCAAGTTTATATATTATTTTTATTTATATTTATAGAAAAAACCTTATTTTCTTTTCATGATTTTCTTTTTTTTATTGAAAAATATGGGGATGTCTTCAATAAATACTACCATTACTTTTTTATGGTATTATATAGATATTCTATTCATGAACTCCCTAAATATATATAGATAATTAGTAATTCTTAATCGAATCACTATAAACACATGATTTCAATATATCATATGGAAGATTCTATTATGTATAACATCCATATTAACATTTAGATGATAATATCAAGAATAAATATCCACAATTTAGATTTACTGATCTCTTCATTGTTGATTGAACAAGTATTAAATCTCTATAAAGGGATACTTTTAATTTATGGTGATCTTGTTATGCTCCTTGTAATTTATGCATAGCTGCATTTATCTTTCTTGTTTCATTAAAAAGCGCATAGAACACCCAAGGATTATACACTAGGGAATATAGAACCTTGGCATCAATTTTCTTGAATCTACATCATTTACTCCTCATGTTCTTCATGGTATATTCTATATGGGCATTTGGATATAGGATTTTCACGGGGTATAAATTCTATTGAGAACTTTCAATTATATTCAGGGGGTGTCTGAGAAACATTTTGGTAAATACATCAACATACTACCTCAAAATGGGAATTTCCAAATGATTTATTCTTTCTTTTGATTTATCCATTTGGGAACGATATTCTTCTTTATTGGGTATCAACAAACACACTGTTGAAGGGATTTTAAAAAGAAGATACATGATCTTATTTGAATTTGTATGGGAGAATGGAATGGTTTGGAATATAGAAATAGGGTTTCATTTCTTGATAGTTGATGTGATATCTATATAATTATATCAAATACATTCCAAATATAGTGTAAAATTTGACCATGGTAAGGATTAAAATATTCACTGGAAGAATCTTCCTAAAAAATATAGTAGGATATGATTCCAACGATTGGATTGCAATGAACTCCCCATTATGTTTATTTATAGATATCTCTAAGTTAAAGTGTCGAGGATGTGATTTGATAGAAATATAAAATTTTTAAGATAAAAATAAATGTATAACATGAGAATTAAATAAATATTTTCCCATATTTTTAGTAAATAAAAAGTATACCTTATAAAAATTCATTTTTAGGCTTCACCTCTACTGCTTGTGATGAAATATGTTTTAACCGGATTCCTAGAATTTGGTGGTTTATAAAACTGATTTCCCATTAAGACCCTTGATTTAGTGCAATCAATTTCTTAGTACCCTTTCTCTTTATAGTTGAAGCTTTTAACTATTGGTGGTTCCTTACATTAATTCTAAATATTGGTTGAATTATTCATTTATATTATAAATTCATAATCTTGGTGGAATTACCTACCAAACTTACATATTTTATCATTTCTTTGAGGTAATTCCCATGATGATTCATTACATATCTTTAAAATATGGTAGGTTGGAAATTATTTCCTCTTTAACCATTTGATACCCAAACTTGAAACTCATTTCTTATCTTCTTATCTTAATATCCATGGTACCATTATCTAAACACTATCTATATTTTGAGAGTACATCGAATTTTTTATTCATAAATCCCAAATTTTAAGACATCTAGATACTTTCAAAGATTTAATTTTATATAGAAAAAGAACCTATATCTTTTGATATATGTATTGATAAAAAACTGTGGCATGCCATGAAATATTTGTAAATTTTTCCTCATTAGTAGTGAAAGATTCATTTTCTTTTTTCTTAATCTCAAGAAATTTGTTTTATGGAAATACATTTTATTAATGTTTCCTCATTTCATTTCATTCATTTCATATTTTGGATTTTAATTCTTCATCAATATCAATCTTTGAGAGTAACTTTATCATTTTGAAAATGTAATAGAAAAAATACCTTTTCCATTAAGTTACACACTATTCCTGGAAAAGTGTATTAGAATATTTTCTAAATGTCGATGGTTGTTTCTGCATAATGTAATGGATAAATAATTTCCCCTTCTTAGGAAATGTCATATGTTACACATATTTGGTGTTATTATTTATAACCTAATACACATAGGTAATTACTTCAATGAATATTTAAACTACACCTCCCACTAAATTACGAATTTTTTAGACAATCATTTAATTGTCCCTCACATGGTTTGTTAGTCTTATTTTTATTCCCATAATGTTCTAAAATAGAAAAGGTTCATATAATATATAATTCAATAAGGATGGAATAAATAATTTATTATGATTTGAAAATAAGTTATAAATTAATCACCTATGGTATTCCAATATTTAAAAAATCCTTCCTCTCAAATAATTCTTCTAGGATCATATATTTTAATATTTTATAACATTAAGAGAAATAATTGCTTTATATATATATATATATATATATATATATATATCTTTCATAATTTAGTTTACAGGGAATGTGATCAAACAAATAAAATCCTCTAGGATGGTCAAATCAAGTGTATATTATGGTCTACTACTCATGATCAGGGTCAATATCATGTTAAAATCCAAACAGCCCCTTTTGAGGTTTTTACACCTAGGTTTATCTAGGATAAAATTGCATCAACTTATAGTATCTAGATGGGGATGTAATTTTTTAGATATCACATATTACTTTACCAAAATATAGGATGAATTCCATTATTTAGACTTCTTATAAGGGTTTTTAGTAATATTTTTTAGTCATAATTCCAAAATGAACTAATTCATCCTATGATACCAACTAGAGTGGCCCCCTATATTCTTACATGGCCATTATATAATATTTTTTATAAATAACATATTAATAATATTTTCTATAAACAAATATTTTGTATCTGAGAAAAATTATGGTCAAACACCGTGAGTACATAAAAAATTTAATAATTATTGAAATAATTCTTCATATTCATCCTCAAATCACTCAAGTTATCTTTAGTACATGTATTCACATGAGGATATACATAAAATAATATGGTGGTCTAAAATCCTAGTAAAAATGACATAATAGAAGTAATAAGAGTCATGAATCATTAGTAAATGGGTGAGCATAATCACCATCATCATATCATAGACATAGGATAATATTCAAAATCATGAGGTAATGATTTAAAAAATGCATGTTATGTTGCATATTCATAATAATAAAACATCATAAAAGAGTAGTTAAATACCAGAAACAGTTGTGAACAAATCTGGCATCATGTTTATGTAAAACATGTGTTCATAAACCATAACATCATAATTATGTACAAATCTTGCATCATATTCATACATAATACAAAACATATCAGTAAGTATATCAAATTACCCAATTAATTAAAAGTTTATATAATTGTTTCCCCCTTAACATCAAAAAATGACCATAATTATGAATGCCACATAGAAATGGAACACATTTCAATGATAGACATGAATTAAACCCATGATAAGGGAATCTGTGAGTCACATATTAATGAATAGCCTATAAGGATCCCAAAATTTGAATATAAAATGATATTTGGGGACATAAATTGTTTTCATAAAAGATCACATGTCATGGAGATAAAGCCGAACTTTTTAAAAGGAATCAATGAGATGTTTTAGACTTTTTTTTGGAAAATAATTATATATTGTTTTAAACAAATATCTATGAAGTGGAATAATGTATATAACCATGAAATAATAATGTAAATAAGATAGAAATAGATTTTTTAATTAAATTTGGAAGATTAAACATTGAAAATAAATTAAAATAAGTGTTAAACCCAAAAAAAGACATAGTTGGGTTCATGGTTCCCCTAAACATTGATCTCATATTATTTTATCACATAATTACCTCATGTATAATTAATTTAGGTTTATTAAATCAGGAGAACAAAATTTGATTTTTTCCATTTTTTCACTATTGATCAATTATAATCAATTTATTTTATTTCTTAATTCCCTTTCTTAAATTTGAAACATTTTGATATTATTATTCCTCAAAATATCTCACATTCCTTCGATTTAAGAATAATGATTTATTGTTACTTATAAGTTAATATGATTCACTATAGAAGTGTAGAAATAAATATATTTACACATTAATATAATACAAAGAATTTATCATAAGTATCCACAATGGTGGTGGTAATAAGAGAATTTGAAACATATTCATTTGTAGTTATCTAACTGTTGACGGTATATTTTACAAAGAGGATGTGAGATATGTAAAACAAATAAATATGTAACAATTTATATCATTAAAGTGGGATAATATTATTTATATATTTATATGTACTACATAATTTTTTTAATGTTTTGGGATAGAATAATTATACAATGATTGAGGATGATAACTGGAAAAAGAAAGGGAAAAGTCAAAGGAATCACAGATCATTGTTTGTGTTCTACCTTTATTAAGGTTATTAAATGTACAAAAACATGGAGTTATATGACTATATAATGAAACTAATTATTTTATGTTTCATAAGATTTGGTTATTAGGATAATATTTAGCTTTGGTAATTGTACGTGATGTTTTTCCAAGGTGATGGAGAGGGTGTGTTTATACATGAGAATATGGGTGTTTTTTGGATAAAATATTATATAAAATATAATTTCCAGGGTAAAACATATAAAAGTGATATTATTTAAATTAGGAATTATATTTTATTAATAATAAATTCTTTTAATAATTTAATTTCATTTATATTCTATATGCATTATTTTATTAAAAAGTAAAGTGGAAAAACAGAAAATTGTTTTTATTTGAATATTTTACACATTAGACGTTATGTAAAACCTTCTTATGTTTGGAATTTGAATCTGATGAATAATTCTGCATATTATACATTTCTTCGGTCAATCCATCAGTTCTATAATTGGTTATATCCTTATTACATCATAAATTATGTAATTTATAACACTATCGTTATAAAAAACTATATTTTTACTATTCACCTAAAAATTGATATTTTTATAAAAATTATCAAAAAATCATCACTATAGAATTTAAACAAATTGGATTCTAAAAATGAAAATAATTGTATTAAAATAATTTTTTAATTTACATAATTTTAATTAATATCATAAAAATTATGATTTTTATAAAATACATCAAAAATACAGTTTATTAAAAATGTGTTTATAGTTTCTTTGGGTTTTCAATATTGATATTTAATTTAATATTATTCATTATATTTATTCATGGAAATTATATTTATATGAGATGTTATTTTTTTGACATCAATTTAATATTCTAATGGATATTTTATTATTCCTAACAGTCATACTACTATTACAAATGGACATGTTAATTTTATTAATGGTTTGGTTATTCATTGAATAATCATATTACCTCCTATAAATACCATTTAACTCCATTATTCATCATTTAAATCAATTCCACTAAAGGTTATATATTTATCAATTGTAAAATTTTAATTGGATTACTATTGTCTTATATCTTTTTTATAGTGTTATTCACAGGTGCGATAATTCCAAAAGATCAACATAATCAGTATTTTCTCATTCTACTTATTTTATTTTTTATTGTACTATTATAATATATTACATTTTTATGGATGTATTTATTCTATCAATATAAGGTTATCAATTAATGAAATAAATCATAATGTGTTGTATGGCATTAAATGTTACTTACTGAGAAGGATAATTCAATATATATAAAAGATTGTTCATATAATAAATGAAACATATAGAAATAAAAAATCAATATTCAGATAAATCAGGTTCTAATATAACTTGAAATTTTTTTTTAGATATTTAAATTCATTTGTCAATAAATAGTGGCTTCATTTATTAAGAAACATTGTCTTGGGAGTTCGAACATACCTGGGTTAGGATGCTTTTACAAATAAATCATTAAGAACCCAAATTTAGAAGGTTCCACCAAATAAAGGAGCCTAAAGATCTTATAAAATATAAGAATTATGTTTTCTAAGATACTGAACCATGTTTATATAACACAAATTTCTCTAATGTTTTATTCTTTGACACATTATATAATAAGGCGTGATACATGCTAAATAATAGTTATGCTTCCAATTTCTTGCTTCATATAGATTTATGTCTGAGGTGAGAAGAAGTTATCTTCGACCAGAAATAGTTTTTTAACTTCTCAAACTATTATCTCAAATTTATAATTTGTTTTAGAATCTAATTTAGAATTTCAAACTCTAATTTAATTATAATAACATCATTCATATATTATCATGATATTGTATAAGTGTTTTTAGTTATTAATGTGAAACTTAGCTCAAAAATTTCTCTATTATATTATCCCAACTAATTAATGAGTTTAGTCTTATATTTCACTATTTTATAAACATTATCTTGATTTTTACAGACTTTGAAAATAATCATAGACACCGGATACTACATGAAAGGTACATACCTTTCATTATTCTCAAAAATAGCTTTTCTAGATTACTTTTCAACTTCACAAGATTAGATGAATGATCACTAGTTTCATTCCATGATCCATACAACATATTATCAAACTAAATAAGATATTCCTTTTTCTCAAAAACCACATCATTAAGTCTAATTTTACTTTTGAATAAACTTTGATATGTTTCATCGACATATTCCACAATATCATCTTGAGTTATAGAAATTTGATCTGATTCATCGTAATATTTTCTTCCCAAAGGACAGGGATACTATGGGTATAATGGGAAGACTAAAATACCATTAACTATCATCTTTCCTATAAGAAATATTTCATACAATATAGAATATTTGGTAATAATAGCATAAAATACAATAATTATCCTATTGTCAGTACAATTATCTGGTGAAATATAAGATGTATGATTTTCTCTTGCACTCTATATAGCATCGAATTCTTTGAATTCTATCATTTCCATTATTTTATCATTTCACCCTGATTCCTTGTATTTTCCTTTGATTCAAGGTCAATCAATTCAAATGTGACTAGGTTTTTTGTTTAAAACCAATTGGCTCTAAATAATCCTTCTTCTTAAAATTATCCTATCTATAATTTCATTAATTTTTACAATATCTATTTTTATTTTTAGAATTTGACGTCAAAACACCATCAAAGAATATTTAGTATTTTCACCTTCTATAAGATAATTTTTATCTTAATGAAATAGATGATTTTCATAAATAACATGGATTTGAATTATGAGCTCTATAAATGAATGTTTAAGATATTGAAGTGAATAAAAAGAAATTTTTCATCAACTATTTTTATACATCTATTTTTATTTTACTCTCATAATGCATGATATTTATAACAAAATCATCCAAACTCAACATATTAATATTTATAGTATCGTCAGTTTTTTTCCATTTAGATTCATATTCCTTTGGTAGAATATTGATAATATTTTAGACTATTTGATCATCTAATATTTCTTTTTCCTCAATTAAATAAAAGTTATTTACTATATCTATTAAACACCAAAAAATATGGGATATAGTCTCATAATATTTGATATTAGGAAAAATTAGTCAGATCCGAGAATAGGTCATTCGGTTTTAAGAACTTTTTTGACTCAAAAATTCATTAATTATACCTTCTTAAAAATACCATTTGATATCCCAAATATGATACATGACTATAGTTATTTATATCAGTACAAAATTAAAGAGTATTTCTCGCATCAAAATTGTGTCAAAACTAAGCCCATTAATCAAGAGTGATTCTAGCAATAACTTTCTCAAGAAATTTATTTTTTTATAAGTAAGATAAAAATTTCAACCACAGGATTGATCACATATATTTTAATAAAATCCCTCCACAACTCATAATATCCACCCTAATAAATTATTAGACTTTTATTATTTATATTTTTAATCAATAAATTTTTGACCCTATGATATATATGAGTAGAAATATATTTCTCATTACACATATTAGCATGAGGTTAAATTTAGGTTTTGATAAAATAGAGGAACAAAGGAATAAGTGACTAACTCACACATAGAGTTAATATTTAATATCAAGAGATTATCCCTAATACTAAGTCTTAGTCCTAAATTGTGTAAGAATGAAACTACAAGAGGGTCATAAATTGTAGTCTAAAAGAAAACTACAAATTTTCATCCCTCTATTGTGTAAGATGAGAGGAAAATACGATCTTCCAATCCAATAAAGGTATATTGATGTAAAATGATTAAATTCAGTGGTAATAAAAATGTTTAGTAATTGAATAAATATCTGACTAATGTTACAAGCATAAATAAGCACATTATAAAAAACAATTTAACGCTAAAAACAATGTTTTGAGTATATAGTAACCAATTAAATAACCCTATAATAATATTATTACAAAAATAATTCCAAAAAATTGATGCAATTTCATTTATCCAAAGATAAAAAAAAGATCTCTAACCTAATCTAATGTTACCCCATTTCAAGACTGACATGTCCTTAACATAAAACTAGTTAGAAAGCATTAATTTTCTAATCATGGACACTCTTTATTACTAGTTATATAATACATCAGCAAACCAAATTTGAAATGAAATTTCTTATAAATCATGGAAGCCTTCAATCATGAAGCTTCAAACAAACCTTTTATCATCTTAGAAATGGAAAACCACAACTAACCAAATCAAATAAACCCATATCCATCTTGAAAACTTTTATATATCAGTGATTATAAAAATAGATATTGTAATAAGAAGTTTAAAATAATTTCATTTGTTCCATAAAAATGAAATCCCTTATTACACTAAAAAAATATTACAAAGTCAAATCATAAAATCGATTAGTGTTTTCAAGGATTTACAAGAAATCAAGATTCAAACAATTGTAAAAAAATATTCTAATAAAAAATTATAAGGGATATATTTACATAAGATCATATAACTATATCCAACGGTCATATTTCAAGACCTTATAGTACAATTTTGACACCATTAGATGTTGTACTCCTTCATCCAATAGATCTAGCTTGTCTTGAATCATCCAATTAATTTAATTCCAACACAATTCTTGATTCATTCATTAAAAACACTTAAGAATATATCATCTTGCTAATTTAATCAGACAATACACTCTATAATATAATGATCATAAATAAAATAAAACCAAAAAATTAGTTTAAAATTGGACTGAAATGAGAGTGTACTCTGATTTTCAAAACCAAGGAAAAAAACCAGTCTGTAACACAACATTACATAACAAGACTATTATTTTGAGAAATAATTTTTTTTCATTCAAAAATCATGATATGTATGTTGATTGTTCAGTGGTTTCAATTTAAATTTAGAATGGTATATTTATTATTTTTGATTACTTTCAAATATAGTATACGTATTTTGGATACATTAATATATATTATTATCTTTCAAAGTTAGACATTTATGAGTTACAAAAATCACTTGCACATATATGGTGTTGAAATGAACAGGTGGTGGCTGGTTATAAGAGGATTAATATTATGTTTGATTTTATAAATTATAATGATTTTATTAAAATTTAATTAAACTATTTTTTATACATGAATTCATTATAAATGTTTGAATTGAAATATTATTATTTGAGTTTATTTTCTAATTTTATTTATTTATTTTATATAAAAATTTTTCATAATAAATTTAAATTCATACACATCATAGTTATACTAAGGGAAATATCTTTTTTGATTTATTGGAAAGAGGAATTTAAATTTATGTAAAATGAAGAAAATGGAAGTTATGGATGGTTCAACATTACTCTTTTGCATGTTTGGGTGTCTGTAGGCATACAAAATGAGTTGATATAAGAGTCTCAAGCCTCTGCATGGGGAGTACATCCCAGTGTTACCAAGATTTACCATGGTATACACCACTAGTATTTGTGGTCAGTGATTAATAGAGAGATAGTCGGATTCATTGCTCAGTGTTCCACTTGTCAATGGGTGATGGTGGAACACTAACAACCAGTAGTTCTTTTACATCCCTTTCTCATTCTTATTTGTAAATGGGATGACATCGTCAATGATTTTCTGTTGATTTTACCAAGACCCCCTTGATTCAATGATGTGGTATGGGTGGTCATTGATAGGTTAACAAAGGTAACACAATTTCTACCAAACATATAGACCTTTTCAGTGGATGATCATGGAAGGATATATGTTTTGGGATCAAAAACCTCCCTTGAATTCCACCCATAATCATATAATATAGATATGCTCATTTTGAATTAAATTTTTATCAAGGGTAATAGAAGGATCATGGTGTATAGGTTCTCTTGAGTAGATCATGTCACACACAAATCGATGGGAAATCTGAGCATACAATTTAGATATTAGAGGACATGATATGAGCTTGTGTTCTTTATTTTAGCGGTTCTTGGTAGAAACACCTACCTTGTGCTGATTTTTATTATAATAATAGACTTCATAAAACTAAATATATGGATCCTTATGTGTCCCCATATGGTAGGTCATTTCTTTCACCCTTATTGTGGATAAAGACAAGATATGAAGTAGTATTAGGACCATGTCTCGTTTAGGAGACTTTAGAGGAGGTACAAATTATCAAAAAGTGTATGAATACATCTCAGTCCATAAAAAGGACTTATATTGATGGTTAATGGGGACCTCTAGAGTTTCACATGGGACATTGTTTATTCTTTCATGTTTCTCCAAGGTTAGGTCACATATGTATTTGAAGATTGCGAAAGACATCACCTCGTTATGTTAGTACTTAAGAGATATTGGAGAGATTAAAGATTTTAGCTTGTTGGTTGTAGTTACCTTAGAGGTACCAAGTCCTACATGACATATTCTATGTATCTCAATTATGTCACTATAATTTAGACTGATCTCATATTCTTCAACCTAATGATGTTGAGTTAGATGTTGACGCTTATTTTAATAACCACCCAATTTAGATCTATGATTGTAACATGACAGCTCTCTAGGGTAGGTCAATCCCTCTAGTACAGGTGCTATGGAAGAACATCCGAGAATATAATGAGCCATTGGAGTGATATTTTGACATATATTCCCAGTGGATGAAATTATTTGTAGATGATCCTTTACCAACCTATGAAGAGAAACTCAGAGACATGCAGTTTTATGGAGGGAATAGTTTTAGATTTTGGATTTTCTAGTAAGAAAAAATATTTAAATTTCAGTAAAATCCATTCTTTTCAAACTAATGGATATTCATATAGGCTTGATCAATGATTTGGGAGAGTTTAGGGCTTTTCAAAACCCGGGGTTTTGGTTTTTGGAGAAACAATAAGAGGTGCATGATTGGTGCATAGTTTGTATAAAATATGTGGCTCACTTGTGAGAACCATATATAGTGGCAAAAGTTTGACGAACTATGCATGGAAGACCACATGTCCCTAAAAAACTGCAGAGGGATTTTAGAGGGGAAATTCATGGGATACCTATGGTTTTCAAATATGTTTGGCTGGCCTGCATGTGTAGTACCACTTAGGAACTACCCCAACATGGTAGGCACATGGTTTGGCCAAACCATGTAGTTAAATCATGAATCCCTATAAAAATTGAGGAAATTATGATTTCTCTGATTCATTATTTAACGTTTAAACCATATTTTATCTTCCTCTCTACGCACAATATCACTCCCATTCGAGCTCCTTAGTGGTTCTATCATAGGATATGAGGTTTCTCCCTCAATTAGACTTCAATAGGGCATTCTTCTATCGCGTTGGATATCCAATGATGTGTGAATCAATATAAATCCTTATTTTATTAATTTTATTACTCTTATGAATTTTATTTCATGAATAGATAATATTACCTATTTTTAGATAATTTTTATTTTTCTTATTTTGTTCTATTATACTTTGAATGTAATGTTGATACTAGATAAGGATTCATCTACAGCCCTATGGTATGTGTTCTAATTATATTCCCCCAATGTTTAGTTTATTTATATCATAATCCATCATTACACATGACAGACCCTCAATGCATTTCCTTAAAATAATAAATTTCTTTATTATAATTGTTAAACGTGTAAGAGGAACCCATGTAAACCCTTATTGAGCATCAAAGGTCATATACATTGACAAGTGTCACCTCTTTGGATGTTATCATTAAATTACCTTGACTTCATGAGTATTAATGTGTTCAAAACCCTTAACCGAAGTGTTGGTTTCCCCCTAATTGAATGGATTGTTGTAATTAGGTGGAAAGTGAGTGGAACGACCACATCCCATTAATTTCACATGAACAATTGTTATCCCTTGGTTAAATAGAATGATAATGGTTTGAAAACAATCTGTTATATTATATTAAATACTTACAAACACTACATTACAATTTATGATACTCGGTCATTGAGTCCCATATTCTTATAATACTCATGTATGGCATCCCTTATGATTCATAATACTTGGAATGGCATACCTTACTACCCTATGATAGTCTTGTGACTATGCATGGACACTTAAGTAATTCCTCAGGTCCCGAATAGAAATATGTCTATATATATATATATATATTTATCTATATATCATCTTACATATATAATATATATAGATACATATATACATATACGTATATATATGTATGTATGTATGTATGTATATATGGTGGTGCATGTACAAAGATATTCTAGATTATGCAGAATAAAGTAGTGTCATCTCATTGTCCTTTAGGAACTAGATCTGACCCATTTAAAATTTATAAATCTGTTTTACATTATTATATTTTAACACTGCCATTTTATATGCATTGGATGGATAGTTCTAGACATCATTGGTCGGGGCCTACTAAGTATATCTCGTACCACATTCGAGCCACCAGTTTTTACCTAAATAGAATTTATGGATGTAGTTAGGGACAATGTCTTGTTTTGGTTTCATGATCTTATGTAGAAAGATGGAGTATGGGAGAAGAGGACCAAGATTTCTCTTGTGATGGTAATGGAGATTGATTTTTGTCTTTTTTCAATGTGCGTGGTATATATATAATGCTCTGTTTCCATGTATTTCATTTCTAATCATATAGACATGGCCTCATTCTTTGTTAGATATTTATTTTTCTTTTGCCTATTTATTATATCTGTGTGGCTTATTTTCGTTCAGTTCATTTATTGTACTATTTTCACTGCTTACTTTTATTCAATACTATTGTTTTATACTCTAATCATGATGGAATAATATTCCTTTCAAACCATCATAGACCCTCACTATAAGTCGAATGCATCTGGCATATAGAGAGGGGCACTTCAGGCCAGTGGCGAATTGGGTTTTTAACTTATGAGTGAACCAGTTCTAGGATATTTAAAAGCACATATGCATGCACACAAAGACATACACATACACATACACATACACATACACATCACATACACATACACATACACATACACATACACATACACATACACATACACATACACGTACACGTACACATATAGGTTTACAAATACAATCATACAAATACAAGTATATACATACACATACACATACACACATGTATACACATACACATACATACAATTACACACATGTTCATAAAAATACATGCAAACACATATATATAAATATATTCATATACAACACATGCCACATAAACATACAAATACATACACACATACACATGTCATATACATACATACATGTACATGCACAAACACATTTGTAGACATACACATTCTCACATACATGTACATGTTCACATATGTGTATGCACGTACAAAATCACACATACAGACCTATATATGCACACACACATAAAAAACACGTACACACACTCAAAACATGACAAATATATATACACATGCGCCATATATACACATACATGCATACATGCACACATACATTAAAATGAATTCACATACATACAAATAAATTTACATATATTTCAAATTATTTAATATAAATACAAATATATAAAATTCAATTTCCATATTTAATTAAAATGATTCATTTTTATTTTTATATAATTTCTTGAATAAAATTTAAATATATCATATATATACATATATATTATGATTAATTTATATATAAATATATTTTTAAAAAAATTATTAATTAATGTAAATTTGGTGATTTTTTTTATTTTGAGTTATGAAAATAAGATTGATAATAATTTTTTATTATAATATATCTATATAAAACATATTTATTTATTATATTTATATTTAATTAAAATTATTGTTATATAATTATTATTTAAAAATATATAAATATTCATATAAAAGTTAAATTTTTTATAATGCTCACTATTAGGATTTTTTCGAACTGTTAACTGTGAATATTTCATCCGTAGTGTGAAAAATGTAGATAAAGGGTCACCTTTATCAGTGCTTTTAGCTAGCACTGGTAAAAGTTACAACTTTATTAGTACTTTTTTTTAGAACTGAATATCAAACGGTCTATAGCAGTGAAATGGTATTATTATTAATGCAGTATATAATATTTATAAATATGGAGGTGATGTGGGTGTTATATGGAAAACACATTTCATTTTTCTATTTTATATTTAACATTTTATTATAGAAATAATGAACATTGACTATCCAAGGGTGGATATAAATAAATTCACTAATATGAAAATAATTTAGTGTTTTGATGATAGATGATAATAATGATAATATTTGAAATATAATTTTTTATGTGATAATAACGTAGAATATTATTATTAACGTACTTTATATTATAGAAAAATATATCTTCATTATTGAAATCACTTTTTTCTTTAAATGTTGAAGGTATTTGACCCCTATATTGAGTATTCAAATCCCCTCATTGTGGACTCCACTAAAAGATAATACCTCATTTTTTTTGGGACCACTTTTAAATTATTACGACATCCTAATGGAAGGGCCACCCTCAGTTGAATAGATATTTGAACCTATATAGTTTTTGGTCGATAATAGAATAATTGGCCAATTTTTTATAGTATATATGATATATAATATTTATAATACATTGATTACATTATAAATGGTTCATCCTTATTACCTTTATTTTTGAAATACACTTTCACGAATCCTGATTCATCTATTTTAAATTCATTACTATTATCAACCTGGTTGGATTGAAAAATCATCACTTGGAATGTTGTATAATCCAACTCCCATATTTTTTTGATACTTCCAATGTACTAAATATTAACATAAATTGGATATATTTATTCAGTATAGGATACATTCATCTCTTTATCCACCATTGATACTCAATTATTTTTCATGGTACTGTGTTAAACATGTTCTTCAGTATAGAACATATCACCATTAAATTCATAACCATTATAATATAATACATTAACACAAAGTCATTTGGATTTCTATAGAACTAATTGAAAAATTGAAATTGGATTTTCATGACTTCTTAAAAATATGGTCTTGAAACCATTCTATAAATCATCGATTATGTGTATTTGAAATCCAGATTTCATCTCGTGATTTCTTCAAATACATAATAATTACATTATGGGTTTCAACATATAGCATAAACTCTAAAATATTATGTAAAAAAGGTGAGTCTGGACCCAAATTGTAACACTAATTGCGACAAAATCTATTCTATAAATTTATATACCCACAATTCACGCGTAGTGATTAGATTTTGGTAGACCAATTTTTTCCACATCGGATTAGTAGTCAGTACATAATTAAACAGATTTATCAATAATATAATTCTCAATAATATAACCTTCTGTATGACTTTGATTTTTGAAATCCCCTTTAAAAATCATCATACACCATCCAACTGTGAACATCCATTCATAATGTATAAGACCACAAAGCTAGATCTATCTAAAAAATCAAACCATCAAGTGAACCACCATATCAAATAATAATAATGATAAGAACATATACAATTCACATAATATGAAAATAATTTCATTTGTTCTATAACTTTACTGATATATCTTTGGAAATGAAACAAGCCCAGTTAATTTACTGTGATAATTTTTAGAAAAATGTAATGTAATGATACAGAAATTGGATCTTTCATAAAAAATGATAGTCATGTCATTTATAGACCATTAACATCAAATAATTCATTGACATGATATTCTTGGTATTTGATGAATGCCCGTAAAATAATTTATATCATTTTGGAAGTTAAAAAACTAATATCAATCTTTCTTATAAAGAGTTAAAGAAGTTGGAGGAAGAAAAGTTCATATTTCACACTTCACTAGTGCCAAATTTTCTTATATCCCTATGCTAATCATGTACAACCTAGCCTTATTGTCATCCTTTGTTTAATCAGAAACATTTAGTAATGTGTCACTAACACCATCGCATATATTTTTTCTATATGCATGACGTCAAGAAAATGTCAACCATATAAACGATCCCATTATGGTAATTCAAAAAACAATAATCACTTTTTCCAACTGGGTTTTATATGGGTTTTTAAGGAAGGTTAACTAAAAGTGAGAGTGATGTCCTTTAATTTCTCAAATTGTTGATCAACTATTAGTGGATATGGTGTTGTAATTTATTATGGATTCCAATTGATTGATTTCATACAAGATATATATTTATGATGTCTTGGTAAAAATATGATATTTCATAGAAAAATAGTTTTTGAAGAATGTTTCAACCCAACTGAGTGTACGATGTTTTCAAAAAAGGGAAACTCTCGAGGTCCAGTAATTCTGTATCCTAAGAAATTTTCATAAGTAGGAAAGTCATTTATCATCATATACAACATGTATGCCAATGTCAAATATTCATTTTTGTATGCATCATTCAACATAAGACTATATTCCCAGACTAATTTAAAATATCTAATAAATGGATCTAAATAAACATCAATATCATTACTTGATTATTTTGGTCCTGATATAAGTATAGATTACATAATGTATTTTTTCTTCATGCATAACCATGTTGCAAGGTCATAATTTTCCATCATAAATTACCATGTACTATTAATTCTAATTTATAAACCAAAAGTATTCACTCTATCTGTAGATATCATAAGACGATGGTTTTCTAACTCATTTCCAAATACATGATACCCATGATCAATTTTATTCTACTGAGTAGAGTATGATGGGTGATATTTTTTTCATCTTTATTTTTTTTATCTACATGCCATGCTAATTTACTTAATATATCTTCATTTCTAAATATGTTTCTAAAAATATGAATGATTGGAATGTACCATACATATTTTGAATGAGTTGATTCATCATTCTTGTATTGAGTCACAACAAACATTGGTAATATTCTATGCAATTCATAGTATTTGTGAAATTTTATACATTAATTTGGATTAGTAGGTATTATTTTAGATATTATACCCATTTAATGTTGAATTTTTTAGAATCATATGTTTTGAAATGAAGCTCATTATCCTTTGGTAGCATATCATTCAAGAGAAATAGTAGTATAATAAAGATAGAGTCACTCCATCTTTTGTCATATTTTACATTATATAACATTAGTGTGGCTGATAGATTTTTATATTTAGTACAAACAACATACAATAGTGTGTTTTCATAACTAGATAAAATTTTAAATAGTTTAATAATATCATGAAGTTCATCTTTAACTAAAATTTTCATTTTATAAATATGATCTTCATCACAGTTTACACCTGTAATCATATCCTAGATGTGGTATTCATCATTGTTCATATTTTTTAATCATATCATCCCATAAAATGTAGAATTTTCCTAATCACTATCTACATTAAGTTCTTATCCATGTTTAGTCAACATTTATAACATTGATCTACTCTATGACAGTTCATGTGTTCTTCAAAATCCTCTCAACTAATTAGTCTTTAATAACAATAATATAAACATAGACAACATATTTGAGAAGGGTCATATTCATGATTATATATGAAAATGATAAAATATTTCACCTCATACTCTTTTGAAATATTATTGGCATTAAACCATTTTTGATTCATATCTATCATATCTGATTCAGTAATATTCATATTTAGAAAAATAAATAAATACAAATATTGTGTGATCTTAGAATCCCAAAAGTCCGTTCATTACATATTGATGAATACAGTCATTATATTTGATATAAATTTTCATTTAATCAATAAAATGTTAGAACATATAAAGACCATTAATTATATGAATTGAATATATTACCACACTTATTTTTTTATTATAAGAATTCTTTTATCATAAATTCTTCTTTTTTAAAAATAGATTCATCAAGGGAGAAAATTTGATCTCTATCACTGTCAATTTTCACATGTAACCTATAGATTTATATAACTAGATAAGTATTAGGGTATATATAATAACATTTCACTATCAAAACATGTGTAAAAACAAATTACTTATTTTTTACAATGTTTATGCAGTGTTTAAATGCAAACAATCACATTGATTATGGTTATTACATTTAAAAATTTATGAAATAAATATTATTTTAATTTTTTATTTGTTAATAATAAAAATAAAATATATAATATTCCATGAGATTTTAAAAATAGTTAAGATTATGGTTTGAATGGAAAAATAAAAGTTTCAACAAAAATAACAAAAACGTTTAATTTTCAAAACCATTAATAGGATGTATTTAATCATAATAATAATTTTATTGAGTATTGGAATTGATAAAATAAAAAAACATGTTATAAAAATTATAAAAATTAATGTTTTAAAAAATTTAAATTCTAAAAAAATAGATTCTCATATTTTTTATTTCTTTATCATTAAAAATAGCGCAAAAATTTAATATAAAGTTTAACAATATAGGGATAATTATATTAATAATAATTGAAAAAACAATGATTATAATTTTAGTTGGGAATTTCGAAAAACATTTATGTGTCCTATCATAGAAAAGGGAGGGTTCAAATATTCAATTTGGTGATTAATTTTAGAGAGAAAAAGTATAAGTTTCTTTTTATTGTCTTATCCTATAATTTCATACATTTAATCTTAGGAGATAAAAGAACCTACATTAATCGTTCATTTTCAATCATCAAACATCCAACCTAAATATACTATATAAGTCATGGAAATGTATTTTATGATTGCAGACAAATTCACTCTTTGAACAGGGATATAGGTATATTGAAATATTTTTCAATTTGTTCATGATATCAAGAATATAAAAACATACAAACATAGATTCTTATGAAAGTTATATGCATTTTATAAGAATTTTTAATTTATTTGAATTCAAAATATTCCCCCATATTTTCATTAGTTTATGACATTTCTTGGTGTTTTATATTATCTTTTGAGTAAGATTGTTCAATGGATTTATTTCATGCATTATTTTATTTTATTAATTTGAAAATTATATTTTTCATAATATTACTCTATTAAATGAGTTTTTTATTGATTTTAATGTGTAAAGTGCTGATACATATGATTCACTGGTAAAATCAAGTGTTTTGGATGAATAAAGTGTGAACCAACACTTCTGTGTTATTATAGTGAAATGTGGATAACTCACATCATATCAAACAAAGTACAGATAATTATGCGATATTTAATCACATTTCCAAGGATCGTGTGGGATAAAATAAATGATAAATTAAAAAAAGAAGAAAAAACATGAATGGTTGAATGATATTCCAAAGATAAAGTTTGAAATATCAAACTTTTTTAGCATGGATTAGTCTAAAATGTTTTTCATTGACTACATCAAACATTTGGTTCTATGACAGGTCGAGTGTAGTGTGTAGAAAATACAATCTACTCTAGTTAATTTATAAAGTGGGAAAATTCATTTATCAATTATTACTAAAAATGTTAATAAATACTGTTTTATTAGCTCTTAAAACATAAACACTAAAAAATATATCTTTTGTTAGAATTTTTTAACATTGGTAAATTATCAATTTTATCATTACTAAAAAATAAATGAAAAAAGTGGTATTTATCATGACATATGTTTTAGTGCTGATAAAATAAAATCTTATCAGCACTTACCCTTGGGCTGAAAAAATATAAAAACAAGAATAAGTAAATGATAATCATCATTTAAATAAAAATTATTAAAAATTAACTATAATAAATATTTAATTTTAAAAAATTAAAAAATAAATTTAAATAAATTGATTATATAAATATAGAACTTGTTTAAAATATGTAAAGACTCGTGCTTTCTAGATTTTTAATTTGAGTGGAATTTTAAATTTTCTGTTTCAAAGCCTCATGTGGGGTTAAAAAGTAATTACCCCTTAGGATATGATCTTAAATAATTATTCTAACCACTCTGTTGGTCTTAGAAAATAGTGTTTACACTATGATTATAGTTTTTTTATTTCAAGTGGTTCAAATTTTAGAACAAACTTTTATATTTAATTGACTAATTATTAAATTATTCACGATAATATAGGTGAAGAAATCTTTTGGAGAGATCATTGGATTGATATTTTGACATAGTGGCTGAGTGCAAAATGATATGTTTTTCTTAGGTGATGTATAAACCACTTTGGGTTCTGGTACTCGAGATGAGCATTTTAAATGGGATTTTAATTTATTTAATTAAATTAGTCAAAACACTCTTCCCCTATTTAATATTCTTAAACATTGTAGGATGGGAGAAAAATTCCCCCTTGTGTAATGGCCAAGCATATAAGGATGGTGGAATTTGGCATCGCTAGACTTTATTCATGGTGGTGGTTGAGACTAGATCACAGTGCAATGGATTACGGGATTGGTTTTGAACCCAAAGCATTAGTGTTTTATCCTTGAGGTAGGATGGTTTTATATTTTTAATACTCAATACCCATATATATATATATTTAGTTTTCAAATCTCTTTTTTCTACTACGAATCCCCTAGTGGTCAATCTGTACATGATCAATGAAAATGGGGGTTTTGGGTGGTTCGCAAGGCTTTCTTATTTTGAAATTCGTATCACACAACATGTCGTTTCAAGGCCACATGCCATGTTTTCTTCCTATTTGAAAGGGTTCTAACTAAACATCATTTACATGGATTACATCTCATGTAGTGGTACATGGTCATTTGGCTGAGTATTTAGGAATGTAATGTTTTTGGAACTACACAACATATACTTGAAGTACACACTGTGTAATGGGACATGGCCATGTGGTCGAGTACTTCTGTAGATACACCATGTAGTGGGAGATGGTTAGACCCAAGTTTTACCCTTTCCATGTAATAGTACATAGCTAGACCCCATGTATGACATGTTTGTGTGATAGTACCTAGCCAGACCCCAGGTGTACCCAAGATCTGAATAAGTACCTATCCAGGTTGGATGCTTTGGAGTACATGTCATGTACTCGGGGTACACATTGTACACTACTACCTTGTCACCCATTTGAGATTTTTTGGTGATTTTTTGAAATGAATTAAAAATTGGACACAATGGGATTCAACATTGAGTACATTTCCATGAAGAACATGATACTAGAGCCCTCGGGTATTTTGAGGTCTTCTAAGAGGCGGTTTAGGGAGAGCAAGTTTTGATGGAGGGGTTTTAATCCAATAATTGAGTCCAATTGTCTCCTAAGATAAAAATTGGATAAGACCTAGTAAAGGGTGATGATAATGGTTAGATGACATAGTATGGGTTCATTGGAGCCCTCAATTAGTTTTGGAATTGGATTTTCCCTCGTTCATGGGATTGGGTTGCGGCTCAAGGTGACAGATAAGTTGAGTGTATGGGACAACCTAGGGTGTCTTGGAATGGGGATGGGATTGAGGCCATCTCCATTTTGAGGATTACCCACTTTTTATGACTATGAGGTCCTGAGATGCTAGATATTAGGATTTAGGATATGTGACATCCCAGGTGACGGATGTTGGCTCGAGGGATTAGTTTTGACCAATGATTAGGAAAGGGATATCAACGCTTATGTTCTAACCTCATGGACCCCATCAGGGATGCCTATGATTTCTTAATATTTATGTGGATTTCAAGAGGTATTCTTATGCTTACATGCTAACCTAGGGGACCTAAGTGGGGGACCGTTGATAGATTTACCATTTGTGGATACATGGGTGGGTAGAAGAGGTTGTGGGTTTCACCATGAACATTAACCAATATGTTAGTTGATGGTTCTATGACTATGAGAATGGTCATGGGAATTTTTCTTGCCTTGTTTATTTTTCTTTTATCTTATTTAATATTGGACCTTGGAAAAAATGAATATTGTAAATGAGAATCCTTGTAATCTTATTGTGTTGAAAGGTCAAGTCTGTTGATCCTTTGATATTACTAAATAATGGAATGGTTTAGATGTTGGAGTGAGTATCTAGATAATAATGGATTTTCATGTGGTTTAGTATTTTGGAAACGATGATCCAAATTCTCTATTGGAATGTTAGACATAGTGCTCAACGAATTAGTGGAATATATTATTCATCTCGGTGGATATGGAATTCCACATATGTGGTTAAGATGCTGAGTTGATGCTCTAGGAAGGGATAATATACTATATGGATTCAATTTTGGACTAAGTCTCTGGACACTTATAATATACTTTATGGGTGAAGTGTTAGATTGATGTTTTGGGAAGAAATGGTTTGCCATGTGGAATGGGAGGCTGGAATGAAACCTTGTATCCATGTTTTACGTGTTGGACTAGTTCTCTAGGTACTATTGTTTAGATGTATGGTTTTGGGACTGAATTGATGATCTGGGAACTATTGTTTTGCGGTATTGTTTAAGTGATAAATTAATGTTTCAATGGGTAAAATGTCGGACTATATGTCTGGTTATTGGTAGTAATGTTACATGATATGAGTATCTGGGACTAAAGCAGCTGGGTATAATGTAAGAGATAATAAGTGAAGTCGTGATGTTTAGTGGGGGCTTCCATCGATGTGGAGCTTACATATTACTTGGGATGTGTGTTCAGCATGTATAGAGAAACCTTAGCATTCGTCGATGATGGTATAGTCGATCAAAGTAAAGGACCTAAGGATTGAAAGGGGTTTTATTTGTCTTTATTTCAGTTGTGTTTCAGCTAGGTCAAGAATATTTAGTGGGTATGTACATATGAAAATAGGTTATATGTTCTCCGTTTGGGTGGTCTACTAAGATTTATTTCTCACCCCATGTATACGAACCTCAATGTGAATGAAAACCTTATGTATACTTTCAGGTTGAGCATGGATGCATGAATAATAGAGCAGAGGCCTAGGATTCCATGATCGAGTGTAGTCGCTCATGTGGAGTCTTTTGATCGAGCTAGAGTATCTCAATGGGGTTTTAGACACTGGGTATGTGGCCTAGATCAGAGTTGGTAGTAGATTCTGATTTATTTATTCCTTTTTTAGTTATTTATATTGTATTCATGATCAACTCAGTTGGCGATTAGTGTTGTTTATATTACAAGGTTGTTTAGGTTTTGACTGTATTTAATCTTATTGTAGCATGTTCAAATGATTTATTATTTCTCTATACCCTGATGTCTACGATTCTGGGTTATTTATATTTTTATGGTTCACTCTGATATGAGGGTACAGTCTCCTCACAATGCAACCTTAGACCCCCACTTGTAGTCTGTAATATTTTGCATATGAGGAGGTGTGCCTAAGGTCTTGTGGCGAACCGTTCTCGTTAATTTTATTAGTCAGCCAGTTCAGGATGTCCCAAAATATTAAATCTCAATAAATAAATTTCTATAAAAAATATTAAAAAATTAATAAATTCCATATATATTAAAATTTAATAAATATTAAAAATTAATATATTATATCAAATGTACGGATATTAAAAAGGAATAAATTAAATAATTGTGAATTTGTAAAATTAATTACATAAATTACAAACACATTAAATATGAATAAAAATGAGTAAATAAATAATATTAAATAAAAAATAAAAAAATTTCTAAAAATGGATAATATTAACTATTTTAATTTGTAAAATATTAGAAATCTTATTTCAATAAATTAATTATATAAATTTTAAATTTATTAATAAATATTGAAATATAATAAATAATATTGACTGAATTGATATTAAAAATGAATAAATAAATTTGAATAAATAATAAAAAATATTTATAAAATTGATTTCATAACATTAATTACATAAATCGCAATCACATAAAAATGAATGAAAATGAATAAATAGATAATGTTAATTATATAAATAACAAAATTACTAAAAATGAACAATATTAACTTTTTAATTTTGAAAAATATTAATAATTTCAATTAAATAAATTAGTGATTTAAATCGCAAATACTTTAAAAATATTAAGACATAATAAACACAAATGATTAAATATTACACATATAAATTAAAAAAATGTTGAAAATATGAAATCATGGTAAATATAAATATATATATATATATATATTAAAAAATAATTAAATAAAAAATATAAATATAAAAAATATAAAAAATTAATAAATAATATTAAATTAATGAATATTAAAAATAAAAAAATTAATATATTACAAAACAATTAAACAAATGAATTTTTTTTATTAATTAAATGATTTATAAACACATACGAGAAGGAAGAATAATGAATATATAAAAATTATAAATAATATAAATAACAAAATTATTATAAATGAATTACATTAACTATTTAAATAATAAGAATATAATTAAATGAATATAATTAAATCAATAACATAAATTTCAGACATTTTAAAAAAAATCAACTTAACAAATAGAATTGAATAAATATTAATCATATAAATTAAAATCATATTGAAATTATTAAAATATATCAAAAAAATATGTACAAATAAATATTAAATAATGTTTAAATTCTAAAAATATTGGAAATGAAAAGATATTAAAAATTATTAAATAATATTACATAAAATAATATTAAAAATGAATAAATAAATTTAAAATATTTAACAAAGTGACTTCATAACATTAATTTCATGAATTACCTACACATAAAAAATAAAATTAAATAAATTAAAAATATAAAATATAGAGAAGAAAATTATAGATATGAATTATATTGACTATACAGAAGACATTAAAATTAAAATAAATTTATAGATATCAATTTTATAAATTTCAAATACATTAAAAATATTAAAACATAATAAATATAAATGAAAAAATATTAATCATATAAATTATAAACATATTGAAAGTATTATAACATAGTAAATAAATATATGAAAATATTAGCCTCATCAGCACAACCTAGTGGTTGCGTCCCATGGTGGTTTTCTGGGAGCTCTATGTTTCAAGCCTCCCCACATGCATTTAGAAAGTGTTTTCATTTTGTTCCCCCTCCCTAATCGATGTAAAAAAATAAAAAATAATATATATATATATATATATTAAAAAATATATTAAATTCCTAAAATATTAAAAATTAGTAAATATCCAAAAAGAAAAAAATAAAAGATTAATAAAATAAATTACTAAAATTGAATAAATTACAGAAAAATTAAAAACTGACTCTATAACAATAATTACATGAACTATAGACACATAAAAATGATAAAAAAAATTAATAAATTAATATTATTATTTTTAATTAATGATGTATATATTATATTGATTGTATATAAATAATATAATAGATTATTAACCTTCAGAATTTTTAATAATAATTAGAAATATTTTTATTTAATTAATTGTATAAATATTCAAAAATGTATAAATAACTATCAAAATTGAATATATTGCAAAAAAAATTAAACGAATATATATATGAAAAATGAATGAATTATGAAAAATACTAAATATTAACAAATATTAAAAATTTATAAAAATATTGAATTAATAAACAGAACTATACATACACACAAATATATGCATAAACATACATATACACATATATACATACACATGCATATACCAATGCACTTACACATGCACATACACATACACATACATGCATATACATACACATACACATACATGCATATACATACACATACACATCTGTATACACATACACATATGAATGCATACAATAACGTAGACGTGCATGCACAAACATCCGCATACAACCTAAACATGATAACACATCGACATGCACATACACATGCACAAAAAAACACACATACATGAACACATACTCATACACATCTACACACACACACACACATACACATACACATACAAATACACATACAAATACACATACACATACACATACACATACACATACACATACACATACACATAAGCATACACATACACATACACATACACATACACATACACATACACATACACATACACATACACATACACATACACATACACATACACATACACATACACATACACATACACATACACATACACATACACATACACAAACACATACACATGCACAGACACAGACAGATACACATACACATACACATGCACAAACACATGCACATACACATACACAGACACAGACACAGACACAGACACAGACACATACACACACACACACACACACACACACACACACACACACACACATACACACACATACACATACACATACACATACACATACACATACAGATACACATACACATACACATACACATACACATACACATACGCAGACACGTACACGTACACATACACATACACATACACATACACATACACATACACATACAAATACTCATACACATACACATACACATACACATACACATACACATACACATACACATACACATACACATTCACATACACATACACATACACATACAAATACACATACACATACACATACACATACACATACAAATACACATACAAATACACATACACATACACATACACATACACATACACATATACAAACATTCATAAACACAAATTCATGTATATAATGACCCCTATCCTCCAAAGGCACACCTCTGAGGATGGAAATGAAGGAAGAGACACAATGACTCTTCTTTCCCACCTCTAGTAGGCCCAAGGTTGGATACTAGCACCTGCGGTATATAAATCACCCAAATGGGGGGAATTGCCCTCAATAAGGTCACAATATTGGGATATATGATAAATCAACAATGAACAAATCAATGAAATAAAGTAAAGTAAACCCATTCCATATAACACTATAAGATTAAAGGAAATAGATACAGATAAAAGTCTCCAAAAGTATCCAAAAGTTAATGCTAAAGTAGCGACCCAACTACATTCTCATGTTCCAAGATAGTAATGTCCAACATAGTTCTCAAATACCACCAAGAAATTTGAAAAATAATTTATATATGTAAATTGAACATATAAGGAAACACAGTAGGGTATCCAAAGTATTTTTGGAGTTGTTTCCCCAGAACCAACTTCTTTGTACTTTATGATAAACATGTATTCATTTATTTTAATATGAATAAATTAATTATCACATTATGATTATTTATAGGAATAAAATAGTATGTGATGATGTCCTATGAGTAGTTTTTCCACTAAAAGGCCATTGTAGTTATCCGCTATGATGAGGCCGTGGAAGTGCTACAACACTATTCTTTAATATATGTTTTACAGCTACTTGATATAATTTGAAAGATATAAATGATACATGCTATCAGGTGTTGATACTCATACGAATTTGAGGCACCTTCACATGGTGTGCACACTTAGTAATATCTAGTATGTATATTATAAGAATGGGACCCACCAGTAGGAAATCCTAATTTATATGTTTCATTGGATGTTCCTATCTGAAAATGTGTCTATGGTCCTTATACTTTAATATTATTATTAATGAGTTTTATGAGTCTTGCACTTAGATGTATTGATGAAAAATGTGATGACCAATTTTTGCAACAAGGTAGAATAATTTGGGTTCGTCACGAGTAATATTTCATTAATGAATAATGTGAAAATGGATTTATCCGTTCTATTATTTAGTAGATGATAATATCGCATGCCCTTTGATGGAAATTATATAGCCTAAAAAAATACATTTTCATGGTGTTCTATAGGCATGCTCTATTTCTAGAAAGTAAATGAAAGAGACATCATGAACCTAGGTTGATGGAACTGACAAGAAACCTACATGATTTGAGATATTGTGATAATGGGATTGTATTACACAGTAATTGTACATATGAGGTTACATTTCATTTTGAAATTAACAACTTTCTCTATGAGTTCCTTGTCATGTTAATAGATGTTAACCTTGGAATTTAGGATGCTTTGCCTAATTCCACTGATGAATATGACTAAGGGGTCACACACTAATCATATCCGCAATCTCAATTAAAAAATATGTTATTATTTATTATTTAAGTGGTTGAGTAAATATTATTATTGTACGTGGTTTAATAATTATTCATGTATGGTTGTCCACATATAAATATTTATTTTATTTTTAAGTAAATATAATATTTATTTATTTATTAGTAAATAATGTATTGGTATTTATTTAATAAATAAATTTAAATTATTCAAGGTCAGATAAATATTTTGGAGGAATGGAAAACTGTGATTAATGTTCTGGTGGGAAATAATAATATTTATATTATTTGATCTAATATTATTTATTTATAATATTTATGTTAAGAACATGTCAAATAATAATAATATTAGTATTATTATTTGACATGGTGACTTTCTAGGATTAAATCAATATTTAAGGTAACATGTGCAATTATATTATTTTAACCCTAGAAAAATATATACCACATTATCTGAATTTATCATAAGACAATTCATTTTTTTGATTGTTCACAACAATCATGGAGAATCCTCTCAAGCCTAAAAATATCCCTTCTCCATGAATTCTCCCAAGAATGGAAATCATTCCTTCTCAATTATATCAAGTAGAATGGTTTATAGGTGATTATTAAGGCAATAAAGGCAGATAACACAAGTGCAAGGATATTTCATGCTAAAACCTGGAGACTCCTTTGGTAATGTCTGAAGATACCTAGAACATGTGTAGATCACCACTAGAGAATATATAAACATGGTTTCTTCAATGTCATGATGGTGAACCAATGATATATCTCTAGAATCATTAATTAAAATTTAATTCCTTAGAGATAATTCATTATCTAATTAAATTTATTATAAAAAATACATGTTGATATCCTCCCTCTCGGTTCCAGTTATAATAATGTTTTTATCTTTTATTCAATTCCACTGATCACAGAAATTAAACATTGTATATATCTTGGATTGATCATCGATCATGACAGAAGGCAATGTTGGGAACTACCCACAACCCACTTCCATTATGCATGGAACCTACAAGTGGTATCAGAGTGGGGAACATTATTTTTTTTTTAATTTTATAAAGATTATTTCAGATTGAGAAATTTTAATTTATTTTTTCAATTCATGTTTTTTTTCTTTTAATCTAAATTGAGAGATATATTTCTTCCTCTTTCATTTCTTGTAGATCTAATCGAAAATTTTAATTTTATGATAAAAATAAAATCCAGGAACTCTTCTAGAGGTGCCAATGTTTTTGGTAGGAAAAAACCAAACAACACACCATGTAACTGGAGTTCCATTCTATGTACTAACATTCAACACATCAATAATTGATTCGGAAATAAATTCAATATTTTGTATTGATTATTTCCTTAATTAATCCATTTAACTCACCATGTGTGAACCAGAATTAAATGGAACATGGTTAGATGGACTACACATCATTTATCCCATGTACATAATGTGTAGTCCCTTTGTGTAAGAGATGAACCATGTATTCCATGCATGACTTGCCTGACTAGTGACCATGTAACATAGAGTTATCATGGTGTGTGGCCCATTGGACATTCTATGTACTCTAAATTTTTGAGGTACATTTTACACACTGAGTCCCTATGCGTGTACCTCAGATAGATGGTAAAAGGTGTTCACACTGTATAGATCATATCTACACATCGTCTACTTATACCAGGTATTGTAGATTTAAAATTTATTTATTTTACTATCTAAACCTTAAGAAATGTACATTTCTATGGTCGTAAAGATGAGACATTCCTTGTTATAGGCTATAATATACCTAAATATTTAAATGATTAAGTAATATCTATTTAATGTTCATATATATAGACCATGTATGATTTGTATTTCAAGTTGTTACTCTACACACATTTACATATAACACATGAAAGAAAAATCATGTAATTCATGTAATCACCTATGAAGTACATTTCAATTAAATTATTTGATAAGTTTTGTATACTATATTTCAAAAGTGTAAAATAGTACACAAGTATAATACATGTTGGGAAGAATCATATGGGTATTCATTATGATACCTGAATGGTACATGTTATGTACAATGATTATTTTAAATGAATTTATTTAATCATTTTAATATTAAAATGGATGATAATATTAGAGAAATTCAAACAATAATTAATATAAAAGGATTGATTAACTAAATATAATAATTAATTGATTCAATTGTGATTTATCATAAATAAGAATCAATAGGAATTTAATGCTAGTTTTATTAAATACCAAATTAATTGCATGCATGTGAATGATCATGAGCTTGAGCAAACATTTTGTATGTGATTGGTTTAATATAATTTATTAATACATTAAAAAATTTCTTCTACATGCCTTATATCCATTAATTATGTAGGGAAAGCATGCCCATTGATTCTTTTATGTAAACCCCTTTTTTCCCTCACCTGCATGTGGGTAAAAGGCATATTTAATGGACTGAGATCCAAATATAGTGGAGGAGATTCAATTTCATAGTTGAGGTGAAACCAATCCAAGGAAATACAATGGTGGATAGGAGGAAATCTGCAAGAGAAACCATAATTGGTTCATGGTGTTTTCCCCTAGGTCAACAGTGAGTTTATCAACCATTAGATAAACTAACCACTAGTAAGAGTTCATAATCATACAACTTTATTATTTTATATTATTTTTGTTTCATGGTTAAATAATTATGAGAATCTTTTCGCGAAAACAAAATTAAGGAATTAAAAATCATGCATGGTAGAAATATAATAAACCAACTTATGCACAAATATTATCTACGAAATTGTTAATAACTTATGTAATCCCACATAATATTAAAAAGCATGTGATAAAGATAATAATTTGTAATTTACACATAAAAGAATTAAATCACTAAATAGAATATTTAGTCGATATATCCTTCCATTACATTGGTTAAAATCAACCATTGTTCATAGTGCATGACCATACAAAGTTGGTATGCTTTCAATGATAGGGAATTTATAACATGAGTTTTTGGGTTAAAATGACTTTATTCATATCAAGGGTTGACTTCCTAAGTAGGACATAGAATAACTCAGTGGAAAAGGTTGAGAAAATATAAATTTATGATATCAATATTAGGGATTTTACAAATCATATCAAAGAACTATGAGTTAATGCAATTGGAATTTGAAATGCCAACATAAATCCATTCGAGTTGCTTGACTAACTAAAGTTTGGGGAATACAAATACAATAGGTGGATGGAACAATGGATGCTACTGAGCCTACTCCCAGGTGAACGAGAAAGAAATGATGACACTAAAGCTCGATCATTCGTTGATGTTGTTTTTGGAAGACCTTCCATGATGACTGACACTAGCGTGGATGTTCTCACAGATAGTGATTCAAGAATAGAACAAATGCTTTTTCGTCACAGAGGACAGATGATGATCTCCTTCTTAGCGAATGAGGTAACCATTCTATCCTCGGATCTATTCTATATACTCATTGTAAATTTTATCAAGAGTATTCCATCTTTACATTTCTTGCAGAAATCCCTTGAAGATATTGGATTCATGGCCTTCTCTATCGGTTTATTGAACTCTCCCAATGCCTTTATTCTTCTTTCCTTAGAAGATTATTATTATAGTGTTTGGGTGTAACCTTCGTGGTCCTTCAGGGTTTTCTCCATGAAAATTGTTAAATGAACCCTAGATTTTTATCCTTTCTCGAGTCCCTTATCACCGCGGTCTGGATTTCATTACCTGGTCTGCTACAACATCTATTCCTATAAGTTTCCATGTTTCCCATATACATACTTATTGGAAACCACATTAAGTTGGATTATGTAATGAGAAACCTATCAATACCTTCGTATTTTAGGGTATGTATGGATATTGATTTCTCATAAGTCCGGCCTTCCCAAATCTCGATCCAAAACAGAAATTCCTATTTTTTATGGAAGTGATCTATGAAAATCATGTAGTTTGTTGCAGTCTCTACCTCAATCATGGACACTCGTAGATGGATTGTCATGCTAAGGAAGCTCCCCTACTAACTCAAAAAATGACATGGGTTGTAAAGAAAAAACAAAAAATTGGCCTTGATGGGTGCTTTGACACAGCTGCAACTAGTCCTTCTGGGACATAGTCTTCTTTTGTGAGACATCAAGCTACTGTTGATTTTCCAATTGGGGTCCTGACTCCTATTGTGCACCAAACTGGAAATTTTGTTCATCACACACCTGAATATAAGGGGCCTTCAGATTAGGTGGATGTTGTTCATGTGGTTTTAGGTTCCACCGCTGATTCCCTCACCTGGGTGGAAGATCAAGGGGAATATAGTAAATCCTATGACGCTCTCCATGACAAGGATGAATAAAATGATCTTTCTCATGATTCGTATCATAAAGAATGTTGGATTGAGGAGGATAACTTTAAATGTAGCTCTAGGAAAGGAAAAAAACTAAATATTGATACATATGGTTTCATCACACCTAATACCAATAAGATTTAGAAATGCAGGGAATACTATATTATTGAGAGAACAATCTTTACTATGTCTCTAGAGGCTTCTTGGATGAAGACTGATGTTATTCCTCCTCATTCCAAAGTTGATGACAATGATAATCTATCCTCTAAACATGATATATCAAGTGAAACTAGTTATTTTGATGAATCTGACCCATTTGTAAGATATTTCTATCAATATACTAAGGAAGTGTCAGAAGAGCCTGAATCGTGGATTGATGAGAAAGACACAACAGTTTTCTGATGATACAAGAATGGTGAAATTACTGTGGAGCTATACCTTCATATCAGAGAAAGAATGTTCCCCAAATTGGTAGAGGAATTTAAACTTAACCCTCACTTTAAATTCAAGGAAATTCCATGGCAATGACTCACCCTTCTTCTCATGTTCAAGGACCTCACTCTAGGATTTCTTTTCTATTTATAGGGCCTAAAATTAAGATGATGGGTTCTATTCAATATTTCTTTATTTTCTTCTTTCTCTTTTATGTATGCTTGGAGAGAGGATTCTGTTTGACTTCTTTTGTTAAATATTTTCCATCTATCTCCCTCCTAAGTAAAATATTTCTTTTTGCAAACCTACAGTGATAAAGTTTACATAGTATCTTTTTCTAGATATGATTTTGTAAGAGAAACTTAATTGTTAACATCTTGTAATTAATCTCCATTGGTTTTTTTAGGATGCAATGCTTCTCAATTGACTGTCATCATGATCCTATTTTTCAATCTTCTTTGTCTTCCTTCTTCTTCCTCTCCTAAAAATTGCAGTTATATGAGGTTTTGGAGGCTGTTTTTATATTCTTTTTAGGAGATATTCTTGGTCTCGAGTAGTAGCATACCATTTTAGATAAGGTTTTATGGAAGATTTTTAGGTGTGTGCATTGGTGGTTGCCTCATATTTACTGTGAAACTATATAGAGAATGTTTCAATGAGGATTTCAGTAGACATGAAAATACCTATGGGACTTGGGGTGAGTTGATGCAGTTTCTTTCTAATGGGGTCTACTGCATTAGAATTTCTACATTATATGGGTGTTTCTTCCACTACCCTTTATGGAGGAAGTCTTTACGGATCAATTACAGGGTGTCTTGGACATGTCTCATGCAATCCAAGCTTTTTTTCTTTAAAATTTTAGATTGTATTCCCCTAAATCCCCTATTGGTGTAAGCTATTTACACCCAATGTTTGTATAGTAATCCCTACATTTAATAAATTTCTTGGGGGAATGAATTGGGTGACGAATTTATGTCACCACTTTTATAAAAAAAACTAAATTTGGGGTAATGATAATAGGAATATGTATCCTTTCAACTAGAATATCCAAAAAAATAGGATAATATGATGCCCATGGTGTGGGAGATTGGGTTTTGATAAAATAGTACGAGACTAATAAAAATAATATTTATTTATTTGTCTAAAATTTTATCATATAATGTTCTATAACTATTCATATCATAATTTTTTATAAATTTCAATAAAATGAAATTAAACATATCATTGTGATTCGAACTTGAGGTGTAAATCCTTCTCAATGGAAAAAATATAATATTGTGGGAAAGTTGTTGATGACTCATCCTTCACCATGAATGAAAATTGTATGTGCTAGAAGAACCTTTACCAATTTTTCATGGAAATGAGGTAAGTAATAAAGAACTGTCTCTCTATGAGAAACATATGAATGCTTATATATATGTATAGCGCTTCATTGTTATCATCCACATGAAATGACGTTTTGAAGCCACATGAAGATATGGATTTCTGTAACATGATGTCTCACCTTCAGGATATCCATCAAGAGAAGGTGAGGCAAGAGAGGTATGAGATATCCAATGCTTTGTTTATAACTATTCTTGGAGATTCTACCCTAGCAGGGACTCATGAAGTGAATTTTATCGGTTATATAGAACACCTGGACATCATGGGGATTAAATTCCCAAATGAGTTGTGTGAAGATCTCGTACTTTCATCACATACAAAGACATTCTTCATCATTATTATGATTGATGATATGAAAAATAATGAGAAGAGTCTTTTGCAAATAATGAAATTAATTTTCTTAGTGGATATAGACACAGGGTGTGATAAACTTGTGGTATTTATGGTTAATAAGAAAAGGAAGAACAAGGAAAAGGGGACCAAGAGATATAAATAGTATAAATATCTCTACAACCATCCTTCTATGAAAGGGAAGGTCCAGAGAAAGTGTAAGGAATAGGAGGTAGTGTATTTCTCATGTGTCAAGCCAGACCACTAGAAGAGGAACTACACCCAAAATAAAGGAGAAGATAAAGCTGTGTTTTTTATTAAGTGAAATATTTCGATTTCTACACATTGGGTATCATATACCACTTGTGGTGCTCACATCTCTATCCAAATACTGGAACCAAGTAGATTCGAGAATATTTTTAAAGGAGAGGTGGATTTGTGAGCTTCTAATAGTTCATGTCCAGCTACTCTGTCCATTGGCGACTACCACCATTCATTCCCAATTAGAATGATTTTGGTTTTAAGATATAGATATTATGTAATGACAATTACCAAGAACATAATTTTTCTATCATGTTTATATAAAAAAAATTATATTCAAATATGGAAATAAAATATGTTTATTTTATAAGGAAAACATATTTTATGGTATGGAACAATTAAATAATAGTCTTTTTTCCTTTAATTACATAAACTAAGTGTTGGAAATCGATAAAGAATCATGTTCACATGACTCATATAACACTCATTTGTGTCATCACTGTCTTGTTCATGTAAATGTGAAGTGGTTGACAAAGCTCTGCTGAGTTGGTTATTTAGACTCTTATGAGCTAAAACCAATTGATATATGTCATGCATGTTTATAAAGAAAAAAAATATCCAAAACACCATTTAGTGGATAGGGTGAAAGGTCCACATAACTTCTAGGATTGGTACACACAGATGTGTTTGGACCATTTTTACTAGAACCTAGTGGTGGATATTCTTACTTCATAACTTTTACTGATGACTTGAGTAGATATGGATATATCTACTTAATTATGTATAAGAACGAGTCTTTTGATAAATTCATGGAATTAAATAATGAAGTAGATAATCATCTTGGTAAGGAGATAAAGAAGTTTCAATCAGATCATTGTGTTTATTATCTTAACCAAGAGTTCTTTGGCTATCTAAGGGAGTTTTCGATTCTATCTCATCTCACTCCACCTTATACACCATAGTGGAATTGTAGTAGTGAAAGGAGGAACCATACCTTGTTAGACCCGGTATGGTCTATGCTGAGTCATGAAAATTTTCTATTATCATTTTGGGGGTATGGATTAAAAATTTCAGAATACATATTAAACTAAGTACCAACTAAACAGAAAAATTTAATTCCCTTCAAGTTATGGTGTTTAAAGAAATACATTTTTTCACAAACACATGTATGAGGTTTCCGAGAGGTTTTCATGGCCATATAAGATAAAAAAACTCACAAATCAGAGAATGAAGTGTTTCTTTATAGGGTATACCAATAGAAGTAAAGGGATACTGCCAATACAACCCCGTATACAAGAAAGTGATTATCACAAAAAATCGTTATTTATTGAGAGCCATCAAGTCCTCAAAATGTATAGTTGGATAAAGATTGAATTTGATGAAGTTGATTCTTAAGATACATAAGAGTTGGTATAATAATAGATTCCTTAGTTACGTATGCAAGTAGTTTCTAAAACATAAGTACATTGTAAGAGTGTATGTGAGTTAAGAGAACTAGAAAGATATGATTTTCTAGTCCCAAAATATGGTGATTCATTATTGGTTGAAAATAGTGAATTCTATTATATAAGGAGATAGTATAGAGATCAGAAGCTGCTAGATGGAAAGATTCCACGAATTAGTAAATGGATTCCATGTATCTGAACCAATTTGTGGTTCTAGTCGATCAACCAGTTGATATAAATCATGTTGGATGAAAATGGGTATTCAAGAGGAAACTGGGAATGGAAGGTAAATTGAGTACCTATAAAGTGAGGATAGTGGATAAAGGGTTTAAACAACGTCACTCAATTGACTATGCAAAAAATTGTTCACCAGTTTCCATGTTTAAATCCATTTGAATTCTTATATCTATATAAGCTTAACATGACTATGATATTTGGAATATGGATTTTGAAACTATGATCCTTAACAGGATTCTTCAATAAGATTTATATATGACACAAATGGAAGGTTTTGTTACTCCAGGTGATTCCAAAAGGACTTTAATGTTTTAGAGATACATTTATATATTGAAGAATATATCTAGGTCATTGAACATACAATTTGATTAACCCATAAAATAATTTTGTTTCATTAATAATGAATGTGATTTGTGTGTTTACAAGAGGATTAATTGGAATACAGACATAGTTTTAGTAGTATATATTGATGACATATTACTTATCAAAAACGACAGAACATTCTAACAATCTATTACGAACTGATTAATCAAGTCTTTCACCATAAAGGAATTAAGTGATGTATCCTATATTCTAGTGGATAAACACCATTAATGATTGATACAAGAGGGTTCTTAGAGTATTTCACAATACAAATGATGACCAGATACTAACAAGATTTAGTATAAATCAATCCAAGAGGGGATTAGTTCTATTGTCACATAGTTTACATCATTTAAAGAAAATGTATCCTTAGACACAATAAGATAAATAGAGAATGAGTAAGATCATATATGCTTCTATGATAGGATCAATCATCTATGCCATGTTATGTACTAGACTTCATGGTGCCTTTGAACTGATCATGGTAGGAAGATATCAAGAAGTTCCAGGAAAATAGAATTGGACTGCTGTTAAGAATATCCTTATGTATCTGAGAGGATATAAGGATATGTTCTTAGTATATGGAGGAAATGAGGTGATGAACATCAGACATTATACTGATGCTGGTTTTTCGGCATATCATAATGATATAAAGTTGTAATTAGGACATTTTTTTTGTATCAACATAAGATATCTGAGAAATAATAGTTTAAGGCATCTAGTTTTAATTGATTTTATACAAGTGTCTGAGTATATAGGAGCTTCTAGTTTATCCAATGAATCTGTTTGGATTCCAAACATTTTCCAGGAGTTTGATGGGGTTCCTAGCAAAAAAAACCTTTCAAATTGTATTGTCATAATACTACAATTGTTTCTTCTAAAATATATCTAAGGTAACACAAATAGAAAAATCATATAATAAGAAGGTATCACCTCTTTAGGTATTTATATCAGAGGGTTGAATTTAGAATAATCAGAGTACCCACGGAATAGAATGCAGTGGAACCCTTGAATAAAGTCCAATCATAGTAGAAGCATGTGTATAATGTGAGAGATAGTAGACTAATGGTTGATAGTTGTTAGCTCTAGTGCAAGTGGGATTCTATTAGATTGGGTTCCCTAGAACCAAATTCATCATACTTTATGATAAACATGTAGTCATTTCATTTAATATTAATAAACTTGTTTTCACAACATGATTGTTCTTCTGTGTGACATAGTATGTGATCAGGTCCTAAGAGTAGCAACCAGAGTAAAAGGTAAATGTAGTTCCCCGCTATGATAAGAACTAGAAAGTGTTACGATACTATTATTGAATATATTTTTTATAGATAGATAATATCATTTAAGTGACACAAATGATACATGCTATTATTTTTGGACACTCACAGTACATTGAGTCACCTTCTCATGGTGTACGCCCATGGTTATATACAGTATGGATGTTATGAGAACATGACCCACCAACAGAAAGTCCACGTTTATATGTTTCATTAAATTTTCCTATATACAGACATGTGTATTGTTATATATAATTTATGATTATTATTATTTAGTATTATGAGTCACGCACTTAGATTTTTTAATGAAAACCAAGATAATAGATGTTCGTAGTGAAGTAGGATATGTTGGGTGCATCACGAGTAATATTGCATTAATAAATAATGCGAGAAAGGTTTTATCCCTTATATACTTTAACATATGTTAATATATCATGACCTTTTATGTAAATAATATATCTTAAATAAATCCATGATCATGATGTTTTATAGGGTTGTTATATTTCTGAAAATTCATAGAAAGATATATCAATCACATAGGTTGATGGCACCGGCATGCTTCCTACATGATTTGAGATATCATGATAAAGGGGCTATATTAAATATAAAGCATTCATATTAGGAAACATATCATTGTAGAATTAAATTCTTTCTATATGGGTACCTTGCTATGTTTCTATTCAATAACATTGGACTTTCGTCTCCTTCACCTAATGCCATTGAGAAAGAGGCCTACAGAGTCACACACTTAGTGTAATAATAATATCAATTAAATAATTTATTATTATTTATTATTTAATAGGTTAAATAAATATAATTCTCATACATGGTTTAATAATTATACATTTATTCTTTGTCCCATATAAATATTTATTTTCAATTTTAGTAAATATAATATTTATTTATTTATTGGTGAATAATACAGTGATATTTATTTAATAAGTAAATAGAGATTATTCGTGGTTTGATAAATATTGTGGAGGAATGGTGGACTGTGTTTAATGGTCTAGTGAGAAATAATAATATTTAATATTCTTTAATTACATAATATTTAATTATAATTCACAAGTTAAGAACATGTCAAAAAATAATAAAATTGGTATTATTATATTACATGGGGTTTTCCAAGATTAAATAAATAATTAAGGGAAAATGTGAAATTATTTTATTTTAACCCTTGAAATATAAATACCCAGTTATGTTATTTTTTTATAATCAAATTAATTTAGTAGATTGTGCAAAACAATCTTGGAGAATCCCCTCAACATAGGGAGATCCCTTATCCAAGAACGCTCCAAAGAGTGGTGTGAAATCCTCCTCCACTGGATCAAGGAGAGTTCTTTGGAAGTGATTCTCAATGAAATCATGGAAAATGAAACATGCACAAGGATCTTCCAAGATATCACCTAAAGACTCCTTCGACAATGTCAAGAGATTCCTATAACACATGTGGATCAATGCTAGAGGAAATCTGCACTCAGTATCTACAACACAGTGATGGTGCACCACATACCTGTTTCCAAATTAATCAATGAACAAAAAATTCCATAGAAGTAATTCTTTTTCTAATTAAATTAATTATAAATAATATTTATTGATCTCCTCCCTCTTAGTTCTGGTGGTATTAATTTTTTCTATCCTTCATTAAATTGCATTTATCATGGATATAAAACATCTTATATATCTTGGATTTATCATCTATCATGACAAAAATAAATGTTGGGAACCACCCATCGCACACTTCCACTATGTCGAGAACATACAAGTATCTCATGTATATGATAAAGAAGCATACTAATGCACGAGTGATAAATAAGAAGAACCAAACAACACCTAAATAAGTCAACTATCAAATCCTTATCCTCACTATAACACACTCACCAAATAACACATCCATATATAATAGTATAATAATAAGCGTATCAATAAGGTTACCCAGTACCACTTTCCCAGTGATTTTCCACTCTCACACCCAAATATCATATGTCATCATGCTTCAATATCTTATGAAGATCACAACATGACAAGAACACCACATATATCTAACCATCATACCATATATCACCTGATAACACCTTTTCCATCATCACACCTCTTCCAAAGACACCTAAGATATCATCACACCTTTCATAAACCATTACTCGAGTAGTGGGGTACTATCATAATGAAGGACATCAACTTCTTTCCCTCTCTTACCATGCATAAACCTCAACATAATCAATCCCATCGCCTCATCATACATCACTGAAGTGCACTTTTGACTTCTGGCCATCACACCTCATGCATGTTATCGTCGCATGTAATAGAGAATTAGAAAGAGTTAGTAGCCATCCATCCATGCTTGCCACTAGGATATTGGGAATGAAAACCCCCAAATACATGGGTATCAATAAATGGTGTTTTATATGGGTGGGTTTTATATATAATATCACAGGGAACATACATTGTGTGTGTGTGTATATATGTATAACCACATACAATACGAACCTATGGGTTCACAAAAGGGCACTGACCAACTGACAACATCACCAATCAACCTCAAAACTCCACCACTTTTTCTGCTACCACTAAATGCACCACACCACACAATAATCCAAAATAACCAAGACATCATTATAAATTAATCCATTTTCCAAATTTCCCATTACAAAACCATCCCATTTGATCCACCAAATTAAATCACATTTTCCCACCCATTAATTTCAATATAAACATTGACCATTTAAACTACACAAACCACATAAACTCAAGTTTTAATTATTCATTTCAACCCATATTTCAAACCACCCATACCATTTTTATTTCAACATTTTCATTTATTTTTTTCCATTAATATTCGGTAAACTGACACAACACATCGCAATAACAAGAAATGAATCATCCTCATGCCAACAATCCCACACAATCACCATAATATCCACATCATCCTACTCATCACAACCACCACATCACCACCATATTCCATCACAACATCCCCATGGAATGACCATAAATATATTACACACATTAAAATTACAACACATTCCATAACACATCACATATAATTTTTTAGATTTTTTGAGGGGTTGTTCACCAATTCCACTTCAATTTTAGGGGTATTCCCAAACAATCCATTATTTAAATGGGAAACCATATCATTAACTAGATATATGTGGTTTTACAATTTAATTTAGGGTAATATGAAAAAATCACACTAATAGGGGATCCACAAAAAAACTACCAAAAAATAAAAAATCCCATAAATACCACAATATTTACAATCGTATAAATCCCATAAAATAATAATATCAATAATAATACAAAAGATGTAAAAACTTGTGATTTGACCCGTCCCCCCCCCCCCACCCTTCAATTTTAATCAACCAATTCATTATCTAATTTAAAATTGTGTTTAGTATCTTTCAAAAAGATAACCATAACATGAACCCAACCCTCTTGATATAACTATTGAGAAACAAAGGATCACATTAAGTGAAAGGAAGAAGTTTCACAAGATTGTAGGATCCCACCTTTTTTCTAGTAAATCGCTCATTGATTTTCAGTTGATACTCATTTCTTTTGGGGTTTTTCTTTTTTGAACCTTGATGATTGAGTTTTTTTTTAGAGATGGGGAGAAAATTTTCAGGTAAATTACAAAAAATTTTGGGATGTATTTTTTTTAATTAACGGTGTCTTAGAATAGTCTTTTTAAAAGGATATTACAGGGTTTCCCCATGGGTTTGAATGGTTTTAAAGGTGTTTTGGGATCTTTTACAGAAACTGGATTGAGTGTTGTCTGTGGGGAATTTATATGTCATGAACCTATTATGTAACACCCCAAGATTTCATAGAGTGTTATTTCTTCAAAATAATTCAATAACTTGCACTACACGCAACACCGAGTTAAATCACACCATGACTTACAAAAAAATCCATTCAAAAGAGGTTATGAATAGTATTATCTAAATTTTAAAGTTTATATAATCCTTATAATTTTAGAATCCATATTATGAGTTTCTTAGATATAATGCAAGAACAAATTCATTTTCAGTATTTCACTTTTATCAACTTTTAATAGTGAACCCTTTTTAAATACAATATTTTAAACTTATTTACTAAATGGGGACATCAATAAAATTTAAAATGAAACATCCCAAGCTTCCATGGTACGCTTTCCTTTGAATAATACAGTAGCGTGTGTTGTACGCAACTTCGAGTTTTAACACACACCACAACCGATCAAACTAGCCGTTATGAATAGTAATACCTAATTTTTGAAATTATATATATTTTATATTTCAAAATGGACTTCATTTTTGGATTCGGAATATCGAATTTAGCCTAAGGTGAAATTTTGGTACTTTTCAGATAACTTTCATATTTTGATGAATAGTGAAAATTACTAAATTTTAATTAAAAACAACTTTTTTAATCAAAATAATTAATAGAGATAAATTATGAATTTGAGTTGTTTTAAAGTATATTTAGAATATATTTTTACCATTTAATATAATGTTGTTCATTGGACATAATTTTAAAATTAAACCGAACATAAATAAGTGTCAATCTTTTGATAGTTATTATCTCTTAAAAACACGCTTTTTGTTTTGACAGCAGGAATTAATTTTAAATTAATTTCTGCCACTTCTGTGTTTTGAATTTAGGAAAATGGATTCCATATTTGGAATCAGGATGTTCAAATTGTGTAAATAGGTAACTTTTATTTTTAGACATTTTGAATAATTACTGCGGTAAATATTTTATTTACCATGGTTAAGGGTAAATCCGGTAAATAAGGGTTAACAAATAATATTATAATAATACTAAATTACCCTAAAACGTGTCTTAACCCTATTGGTTGATACATGGTCGACCATGGGCATCTTTGGGTCGATTTTGGGACCCCATGGATCCACTTGTAAGTGATAATGACACTTTATTTTAATTAAGTTAAAATGAATACAAAAATGACACAAGCATATATCTTTTAGAAAAACAATTGTTACATAGGGTTATATATGTTGGATTTTAGATTATAAATATTCATTAGAAAGATAAAAAGATTACCTAAATAATTATATTTTATTTATAATTTTTAGACATTAAAAAATGTATTTTATTTATGACACAATGATGATGCAGTAATTACTATAATAGTGAAAAATTAAAATAATTGATATTATAAATACCCAAATAAATATAATATGAAACTTTTAATGAATTAAACTAATTTTATAGGATAATAAGATATATTAGGATTGATTTAATTGACTTTGTTCTAAGTAATCAATCTGTTATGAGTTTCACAAAAATCAACTATTGAATAGTGTCAAAATTGACATAAAAGAGTTCTTAAAACAAATATTATATTATTAATTGATATTAAATTCCTAAAAATCTAAGGTTCGGCCAAGAGACTTATATCATGATAGGTTCATCATTAATGGACCACTTGGGGGGTCTCTTGGATGTATATAGTAAGTTTATAACCATATTATAAAAAAATACAAAGAGACATTGTAAAAGTGAAACTAATTAACTTAGAGTTAATACTTAAAGATAAGGTTAATATAAGTACCCAAACCTGTCTAAATTCTATTGGTTGAGTGGTTTTAGACCTATACCCACATTAACCTTTGAATAATAAACTTTTGAGCCATTAGAAACCGAATATGAATTTATTATAAATTAATATTTCTTGCTTTTCAAAAGGTGCCCCTCACCCCTCTTATAAAAGGGAACTCCTCCTTCTCATTTATTCACACCTTCAAAGCCTTTTGGTTCGGCCAAACTCTGCCCAAATACTCTCCCAACATCCCTCACTACAACCTAGAGGCCTTAGTTTGATCAGAAAGCCAACCTAAGGAGCCCTTTTGATCAAATCAAAAGGAAGAACCCGAAGAAGAGGTAATGTTTTCACCACCCCTTTTCAAGTTCCTTTCTTCTTCCACTTCTTCTTTATTTGTTATTACCATTCTAAAATAATAACTCCAGTATCTCACATATACTGTGATTTTATTATAAATATAGTACAACCATATTCCGTATTCTATCCACCCTTTGAATAACATGTCACCATACGTGCGTACGTACGGCTTACCGTCTCCACGTCGTGGTGTAATTGTTATTCAATATATTATTATTTGGATGGGTATAATAATAATGTGTAACTCATGTAAATAATAAATATAACATGTTAATGATTCTGTATATATGATATACCATCCATTTATATATTATTTTAATATCAAAAGAATGATATTGTCGCTCGTGCGTACGTACGGACTACCGTCTCCACGAACGCGATGAGATTCATTCTCCATCGTATCCATTCAAGTATAATTATCATTTGATGATTTAAAAATTATGTTTAAGGACTTTATATCATTATGTATATGAATAAGATACAACAAACAAGGCTTATGTAACAAAACATATAAAAGAAAATGAGTAAGTTAACACCCGAAACGACGATAATTCTACGATATTATTAACAAATCAATGTTAAAAGATCATATATGATATCATATTAATATATATGATTCTTGTATAATTTAATAACAATTATTTCACCATTATACAGGAAGTTAACCTACCCCATCCAAGAAAAAGTACAAGGTAAGTGATTTTCTTATCTCACTTTCAATTCCGTGAGATTTCCATTGTTCGCCACTAAATTATTGAAAGTGGTGTATTATGTACTGCCATTTGATATATATTATAATTATTATCTTTATATTCATGTTATTCTGTAAATCATTTGGTGGTTATTAACTTTTGGCCATACGACTCAGTTGATTAACGTGGTAAGGGGTTTTCATCTCACTCCTTATTCCCCTGAGATTCATGCCATATTGCCACCATCACCTTTTGTGTGGTGTGTGTACTGCCCATAATTATATTCTTTATGTAATACACCATAATTTATGTGTATTTACATATTCATTGTATGATACCTCTTTCATGGGTTGTATGTTTCATAAGTTACCAAATTGGTAAGGGTTATTTCAGAATCTCTTCATTATCCGAGGTTTTTTATATGTAATAATATTCTGGGATCTCTTTACCATCCACATCCATGTTTTCTTAAAAATGTATTTCAAAACATTTTTATTATTTACAAGAATATGGGTTAAAGTCATTTATACACTTGTTTGACTTTTTATAAGAGGAATCTTTCCGTCGTTTTCAAAACAAGGTCCTTTTTAACCTTTTCGACAAAATTAAGGTAAGAATGTTTTTTTTACTTATACGGCGGGTGCGGTTATTTTCCGCCATTATAAAATCTTCAAAGCTTTCCTTACAAGCTTATAAGAATATTTTAAAATTGAATGTATTATTTTATAATTATGTTACTTCTAAAATGACTTAAAAAAAGAGATATTTCTCTAAAATAGTTTTGATTTCATCTATGTCAACATTCTTTGATGGCTTTTAAGCTTATTTGAAGTTGATTTATTATGATACAAAACATCCATATTTTATTGAAGGTTTTGTGCTATTTTTGACTGTGGATAAGTTATTCTTATGTCACTCATGGTTTTTGTTTAGAGTATTGACATTTTATAAGTTATTTGTAATCCGAATGTTTATGTTATATTTCAACCCTTCATTCAGATGAATGTGTTAGACAAGTATGTTCCGGGTTGGGGACCGGTAAAAGTAAGCCCTCCGGTTTGGTCTTCGGTTATTAGAGGAACTCCGGTTTGGTCTCCGGTTATTAGAGGAACTCCGGGTTGGTGTCCGGTTATTAAAGGCACTCCGGGTTGGTGTCCGGTTATTAGAGGCACTCTGGGTTGGGTTCCGGTTACAGTTAGCCCCAAGGTCTTGGGACGAGGCCTTGACAATGAAATTAAAGTTCAGCATTATGAATTCCAACATTATGAAAGTGGTTATTGATATTGCATGTGATTATTCGATTAGTAGAATATCCATGTGAACAAGTAAATGGCATTATTTCATTTTACTTTTTCCATACTATGTTGAAGTTAAAGTTTAAAAGGCTTTTGTTTTAGTAATTCATTGCCTTAAATGTTTATGCTTATTTTTGAATGTTCCGCTATATTGTTATCCTTACTGGGCATTTGAGCTCACCCCTTTTTTATGTTTTATTTTTCCCAGGAAGTGAAGAAGTAAATTATGAATGACCTGCAGGGATATTATGTGGGGATATGAGTGTGAATTATGGAGACATTATGTTGTTGTAGTAGTTTTTCATTTTATGATATAATGTAAAACTTATGAATATATCTAGTGTTTCCAAGGCTACTAAACCAATCGGTCTTTCGAGATTTGATCTTTCTTGTGATCATACCAATGTTATGTAATAATGCACCGACTCTGGGTAACTGGGGTCGGGGCGTTACAGATTACAAGACATGTAAATGTGGATAGGAAGACATCTTGAACCTGTTCATGATGTGAAATAATTACATGATGTGATATATTTTCAGATCATGTAAGGATCAGTCATTTGTATTTAAAGTTGAGGCAACACAATTTTTTTGGCATAACTCATAAATTGAGATATGCACGATGAGTATTTCATAAGATAAATTGTTTTGACAACATTTTGTCTGTGTGGATCATTATTCCTTTGTATTTAGATCCTCTCCCTCAAATCCTAGGGAAATTCTAGGTGATTTTGGAGTGCTTCCTTCCCTTCTAGACACAACAATATTGCATTAGATCCCCATTTAGTTGTTTTTCTATGTTTCCCCCAACTCATCCAATTGTTCTTCATTTTCATGGTATTATTGGTTGACTATAATGGAATTGAGTGTTGAATATGGATGTTTATGTGATCCAGGTTCCTTATAATGATGTTATTAACCTTTTTTCTTATTGGTGAAATTGTTGTAATATGTTTCTTAATTGACAGAAAAAGGTATGTAGTCTAGAACCAAATCCTATAATCAATTTATAATTGTTTTAAGTATGTGAAATATTATAAGAGTGCACCAACATAATGTGCACATTAATTAGTAGAATAATTGTGATGATAAATCATGTGTTTGAATTAATCTTTGTAACCCTTGGGATCCAATGGGTTTGTGACTTGTGTTGTGGCTACCTATATGGTGATCCAACCCTTGAATAATAATGAATTGGATAATGGAATGGTGATACGATTTGTCATGAAATTAGACATTAGGTGACTATTTATGATAGATCCACCTTTGAAAATGGATTACATGATTATAAATGAATGGGTGATTGAATGAAAAATGGTAATTGGTAGAATTAATAATTGTGTCTTATGATATGATTAAATGGTATTATTTTTTGTGGGGATTTTTGTAGAGATCCATGCTCAAATGCTTATATATAAGTATTAGCTAAGGATACTAAAATGATTATATACAGGTAATATCTCTAATGTAGATATGATTATATAGATGGCTTGGATCAGATTCTATAATGATTATATAGAAGGCATGACCAATATGTTGAAATGATTTTATATAAGGATTGGCCTACTATCCTGAAACTTGTATACTAAGGGATTTTACCACGTGTGTGATTATTCAACGGACACATGGTTATGGCTAGCATGGTTTTTCTACATGCTTTGGGATATTTTGGCATTGTGATAAAATAGGATTATTATTGTTTTATATTAATTGATTAATTATTAAACATGTTTCTCTATTTATTGTATGAACTTATTATCATACTAGTTTTGTTCAAAAATAATGGTGTCAACATATAGAGTTTCACTCAAACCCTATTTAGGATTTCTTTCAGTACCTAATCATATTACATGGATGTAGGTTTGGATTTGGGAAATTGGCCTTGTAGTTAATTGTTACATGCATGATAAGTTATATAATGGTAACAGGGCTGCCTTGGGGTTCGATACCAGGGTCTTTTGAAATTATTTTTGTTAACATGGTCTTTATCTGTATTAATTTTGGTTTAACTTCAGATACATTATATCTTTTCAGTACCTAGTTTTCTATTATTATTTTTGTTGGATCTTATTTTATTTCCTAGTTGTATGTTGTATTATTTCTATTATTTCCACCACTCGGATATTTATTATTATTGTTAATTTTCACTATATTGTAACTTTTTACTAGGTGATATAGTATCCCATATATATTCATTACACCCTGAATACTAGTTGATAGCCTATGAAATATGGGGAAGAATTATTGAGGTCTAGTAGGTAACCTTCTTTGTCCATGTGAGAGAGTGTCGGATTAGGGGATGTTACCAAGTTGTATTAAAGGAAACATGTTATTATTTTTTATTTCAATAAATATTATGAAAGGTAGAAGTGTGAATATGATGTGTAGAGACATGGTAATAATATTTTACATGGGACTATCTAACCCATGTATGGGAGAAATTTTGATTGACCAGGGACGGGACTACTGTTCATGATGTTCTTTTGTTAAGGTTGATATTATATCACCATGGGTGATTCAAATTTTATGTGATGTTATTGTTTACTGTGACTTCTAATCATGGACAAGTATGGAAAAATTTTATTATGCATGCATCATGATAGGCAAATAAGGATATATCTTGACATGCATAATTCATTATAGAGACATATTTATTGCATGTGAAATATTTATCACTATGAACTATAAAAGGATATACCTATAATATATGATAAAAAAGGGAATAATGAACTGTTATTTCATGCCAATTCATTAATTAAACCATGTTTATAGATACCATGATCTAGTGGTTCTCTATTATTTTCACTTATTGAGATTGAAATTATTTTTATCTAGCCTCTTAAGGAGTGTGTTTTTTATAGAGAAAATGTATTCTCCTCATATTTTAATTGAACATCAAGAGAATAGAAATTATCATGCTATTAACACAGCTAAACTGATAATTCCTATAGCTCATAATGATCATATGGATTTTTTTATTCATAAATTATTATTAAGGGTTATGATTTCTATTGAAATGGTGATTTTTTGCATTGTGCCTTCGATGTTTGTGTTCATGAGAGAGTTCCAACTATATAATCTAGATACATTCACTGGTGACAGAAGTCCCCAGGTAGCGAGTTTTGGATTAAGTCAAACTAGAGTATCTGTAGGTACCTTATGTAACGACCCGAATCCGGAGCCCTTCCACTGGTGCCCCGTACCCGGTTCGCCACTTGACCTCAAGCGCATTTCCCCAAACATCAGAGGCGGTCGACTAGCAGCGAGGGCCTTGGTAGGTTATTGGGGAAACTATGCCCTCATTTGGTAAGGTATACAAGGAAAGAAAAACAACAGTCAATAGTGGAAGCAATAAATAGCATAAAAAACACTGAAACTTAATAGCAGAAGAAAAGAACACATAATGTAATGATAATGATGCAGCAGGTACAAGTATCTAAGGAAAGCAGAAAACACAAAAATGTGTTGAAATACAACTGAAAAACAAAGTACGAATATAAATAGCAACTCCAGCAGCATCGCAAGCCTAAGCTCAGTCATATTCTCTCCAGCTCCAACAAGCAATCATGTACCCGGAGTAGAAGGGACACAATCCCTATCCACACCTGCAACCATATAACCTGTTTGGGCCGAAAAGCCGGACCCAAACAGGGTGTGAGACTAATCCCCATATGCAATCACCACAAGATATGTGCCCTACTGTCAGTGAGTAATATAGAAAAAGTAAAGGAAATAGATGAAGTAGAGAAATAGAAATACACTAAAGTAAACATTCCTACAAATCTCCATTCACATTTATTTAGCAGTTCAGTACAAGCATTTAGCTATCAACCAAGGAACCTAGAAACAGCTCTATACTCCCAAGGCAAGCAAGTTAGCACAACAGGAAACGCAGCAGTCTACCTAAACAGCAAGCAGTACAAACCCAAGCTTGTTCTTTAGCTGGGTGGACTTGTCACAACCAAGCATCAAATAAAACACTGACTCTCTGGGTGGTTCCTAATAGCAAACCCCTCTATTCAAGTAAACGTACAAAGGCACAGACACTCTGAGAATCTCTCACTGTCAATTCCCATGTGGTCTTACAACAAAAGATATAGACTCTCTGAGGAAGAACTTACGTCTAATTCCCCCTATAGTCTCACTACGTAACAAAGGACACCCTAAGGAAGCACAAAGTCCCATTCCCATAGGTCCTGCGATCAATACTAATTATAATAGACTGTCTAGGGAAGCCCTAATTGTCAATTACCCCTTTAGTCTACCACACCAGGTTCACTCAGCCCTGAGCAGTTTAGTCGTGTGTAAATGACTGTTAGAATCCTAAGTAAGTTCACCAACTACTTGGCTAATAGCTACAATAATCCACAAGTATATAAACAGTAGTCAATACATGCAATCAATTCAACAGGCATACTAACAATGTGCAAAAGTGTTGCCTCGTAGGCAAAACCACGCCAAACGGAAATAAACATCCAAAACAAGGAGAAACACCCATGGTGTGATCCTAAACCATGCTATCAATAAATTATTAATCATCCAATAACCTCAAGCATACATGAAATCTGAGGCAGATAACAAAATAGGATCAAAACCCTAACCTGAGATTCCCGATACATGGGTATACGACACTTTTGTACCAAAAACTCAAGGACATTCAACGTAGGGCAACAAACCACCTACCTCGATCCCAGTAGATAGATATATGTGAACCACGATGACATATTACCCTTAGAATGACGTAGATCTCAGAAAACACACAAAATGCTCAACCTCCGATAACTTGAAAATGAGGAGGATTTGAGAAACAAGGCTAAAGCAGAACGGAGAACTCACTGTTGCGCTTCCAACGCAGTTGATGGCAGCTGGAATGGAGGTCGGATAGAGGCACGGAAGCTCGGAGAAGATTCTTCCATACGGTCGCTCTCAGAAGAATGAAACCTGGAGAAGAAGAGGCTTCTGTGCGTCAGTCGCGAACTCGATCCGTTTAATGAAAAAAAATACACTGCGTGTACTTTTAGAGTACACGGTGTGTACTGGGTCCTTTCCGTACTCTTCCAAAATCGGACTTCACGTCACCCTTACACACCGTGTGTGTGGCCCAGACACGGACATCACACGGATTTGGCGGGAAAAGAGTACACGGCATGTACTCAGAAAGTACGAGGCGTGTACTTCAAAAATTTCCAGAAAGATCATTTTTCTCAAAAACTCCAGAAAAAGGAAAAGTGTACCTGAAATGAAGATCCGAGTTATTAAAAACTTCCCCCCTTAAAGAAATTTGTCCCCGAATTTCCCTAACGAGGTGGAGAAGAAGAAACCTCGAACAGTTCCGGCCACTGCGATCGTACATCAGTCTCCCTCTCCTAGGTCTCGTCCTATACTCGCCCGTGCTGCATAGCACCCGTACTAGAGGAACAGACCGCCCATGGAGAACCTTCTTACTTCGATCGAAAATCCAGATAGGATGCTCCTCGAACGATGCATCTTCTTCAAGCTCGACTTCCTCAGGCTGAAAGATGTGAGACGGGGCTGAAAAGTAACATCGGAGATGAGAGACGTGGAAGACGTCGTGCATGGCCCAATACCTCTGAGGTAGCTGCAACCGATAGGCAACTGGCCCAACTCTCTCCAAGACCTCAAACGGCCTGACGTACCGCGGTGAAAGCTTACACTATCTCCGAATCCTTTTGTGCCCCAACCTTGGTGTGACCCGTAGAAACACCCGATCACCGACCTCAAACTCCAGAGGTCGTCTCCGCTGATCAGCATAAGACTTCTGTCGAGACTGCACTGTAGCTATCATCTTCTGAATCAGCTCTATCTACTCTGAAGTCTCCTGAACAAGATGAGGTCCCAGCAAAGCTGCCTCTCCTGCCTCCAGCCAGCATAAAGGTGATCAGTATGGCCTACCGTACAAAGCCTCATATGGCACCATCGGAATGGTCACTTGAACACTGTTGTTGTAGGAGAACTCCACCAGAGGAATATGCTTCTCCCAAGAACCTCCGAAGTCTAGGATGCAATCTCGGAGCATATCCTCAATCCCCTGGTTCGTGTGCTCGGACTGGCCATCAGTCTGGGGGTGGTATGCTATGCTCAAAAGTACATGTGTACCCAGGGCCTTCTGAATTCCCTGCCTGAACCGAGAGGTAAAGCACACATCCCTGTCTGAAACAATGGAGTGTGTAACTCCTTGTAGATGAACGATCTCCCGGATGTAAAGTCTTCCCAGATCATCGACACTGAAAGTCTCCTTGATTGGAAAGAAGTGAGCAATCTTTGTAAGCCTGTCAACGATGACCGAGACCACATCGTTTCCTCTCGACGATCTTGGAAAACCAGTCACGAAGTCCATCGCGACGTCGTTCCACTTCCACTCTGGAATGGTTAGCTACTATAAAAGCCCTGCCGGTCGCTGGTTCTCCGCCTTCACCTACTAAAAGGTGGAACATCTCATGACAAAACCTGCCACATCTCTCTTCATACCTGGCCACCAGTACTGGTGGTGTAAATCACAGTACATCTTGGTGATGCTAGGATGAACTTCCCAAACTGAGGAATGGAAGTCTTGCATCACCTCGTCACGTTTATCTGCTGGCACCCATACGCGTCCCCAGAAACGCAAGATCTCATCCTCGCCAATGGTCCTCTCGGGAAGAGGGCCCTCTCCTGACATGCTTTCCCATATGACTAGCCCTTCTGAATCTGCCAGCTGCCTCATTCGAACTCGGTCCAAAAGTGTAGAGGTAACAACCATTGAAGAAAGTAAAGTCATCCCCTACCTGTCGTTCACCTCCAAATGCATCTCCGAGAATAGATCCATTAGTTTCCACTCGCTGCTGGCATCCTAAACTGCATGTATCTGACTTCTCATGCTCAGTGCATCAGCCACAAGTTTCCATTCCCAGTCATATAGGCAAGCTCAAAATCGAAGGACTGGAGATACTCAACCCACCTTCGCTGTCTCAGATTCAGTTCACGCTACCTGAAGATGTTCTTGAGACTTTTATGGTCAGTGTATACCACAAAATTCTCTCCCAGAAGGAAATGTCTCCAGTAACGTAAAGCATGAACAACCGCAGCCAACTCCAAGTCATGCGTAGGATAATTCCTCTCATGTGGCCTCAATTTCCGAGAACCATACGCAACCACTCGATCCTCTTGCTTATGCACTACTCCAAGTCCAATGCCAGATGCATCACAGAAAATTGTATAGCTCTTGCCCAACTCCGAAAAAACTAGGATTGGTGCTGATGTCAATCTCTCCTCCATCTCCTAGAGGGCTGAGTCATAGGCTTATGACCAAATAAACATCACCCCCTTCTTAGTCAAGCCCATCAACGGTGCTGCTAGGTATGAGAAGTCCTCTATAAACCGCCTGTAGTAACCAGCCAGCCCCAAGAAGCTTCGTACCTCGAAGACATTCTTCGGCTGATCCCAGGTAACTACTGCTCTCACCTTCTCTAGGTCTACTGATACTCCAGTCTCTGAGATGACATGACCCATGAAGTGAATCTAATCCATCCAAAAGTTGAACTTTGAGAGTTTAGCATGAAGCCGATTCTCCCTCAGTGTACTCAAAAAAATCTCAAGATGGGTTGCATGGTCGTGTCGAGTGTGAGAGTACACCAAGATATCAAACACGAAGACCACGAAGAAGGAATCTAAGTAAGGATGGAACACTCGGTTCATCAGCGCCATGAAAAATGATGGCGCATTCATAAGACCAAACGGCATAACCGTATACTCGTAGAGACCATACCTTCTCCTGAAGGCTGTCAGAGGTATATCTGAAGGTCTAACACGCATCTGATGATAATCGGACCTCAAATCGATCTTCGAGAACACCCGAGCTTTTCGAAGCTGATTAAAGAGATCATCAATCCTTGGTAAGGGATTTCGGTTCTTTACCATCAACTAGTTCAACTTCTGATAATCCACGCAAAGCCTAAGGGTACCGTTTGCTTTCTTTGTGAACAGAACAGGTGAACCCCAAGGAGAAGTACTGGGTCTGATGAAACCCTTTTCCTGCAACTCCTCCAACTGCTTATTCAGCTCTTGAAACTCATGGGTAGCCATCCTATAGGGAGGAATGGACACCGGTGCTTCTCCTAGCACGAGCTCAGTCGAGAAGTCTAACACATGTTCTGGAGGAAAACCTAAAAGGCTTTTGGGAAGACATCTAGAAAGCGATCAACCACTGGAGGAAAATCTAACTTTGAAGTCCCCTGGTCATCCAGATAAAGACTAGAAATCTGGGTTGTTACTCCTCCTATCCCATGATGCTCGAGTCCGGTTCTACTCTCCTAAACATCCCACTCACCGTTATGATGGAAAGATTCACCCTATGGTGATACGAAACTCACCCTGCAGTGATAGCAATCGACGACTACCTAGAAGGGAACCAAACTAGTCCATACCGAGAATGAAGTCATAGCCCGTCATCTCTAGTACATAGAGGTCCCATAAGAAACGATACCCTACAACCTCGAGAGGGCACTCCTTGCACTGACGTATGCTAGATTTCCTCATTCCCAAAGGCGTGTCGAGATTCAACATGTCAGTGGACGAAAAGAACAAAGCTCAAGGATTTCCACGAAAGCAACAGAGATAAAGCTATGTGAATCACGTGTATCGAAAAGGGATGAAGATAAAACTGAGGCTACTAAGATCGTACCTCGAACTGGCCGGTACCGTGGCCCTATGTAGCCTGAAAACCTTGAGCTGCTCCTCACTGAGCCTGACCACTACGTCCACGGACTCTACCCTAACCTGAACGAACTGCAGAACTCCATCCCCCACTCTATTGTGGAGCTGGTAATCTTACTCCTGGACACAAGGTCGATACTAATCCTCCTTCACTAGCCACTGGAAGGGGACCCTTGCAGAAATACTCCAGATGACCCATATTGCCAAAGGATCGGCACTCTAATGGGTCCCTCGGGCACTATGGATTCTTGTGCCCGCTCCTCCCACACTGATAACACACCACTTGGGAGCCAGAAGAGAGGTCTCGTCTACTAGAAGGAATACCATGCTTCCTCGGGTTGCCTCGGGTAGACTCTCGGTGGCGCTTCCTGCTGCCTTTCTGGAGGGAATCAGCCTTGGATGATGTACCGCCCTGGTCCACAGCTCCAGTCTCCCTCATGTTCCTCTATGTGATCAGTTCCTGGTTGACTAACAGAGTAATAGAAGTCAATTGAAATACATTCACCTGTGATCTGATCTCCGGTCTGAGGCCTTCCTCAAACTTCCTCGCTAGAAACAGCTCGTCATTCCCCAAAACCGGAGTGAATCGCTGTAACTCGGTGAAGTGGGAGGAATACTCCATAACTGAGATAGTAAACTGATGCAAGATCATGAACTCTCTAGCTCTGTTATACCTCAGTGTCTCTGGGTAGAAGTAGTCGTAAAACGTACGCTGAAACTCATCCCAAGCCATAGCCTGTTAGCGCCCCTTCTGAGAGACTACGTCCCACCATCTCTTGGCGGAGTCTCGAAGCATATACGTCGAGAGATTCACCCTCCTCTCTGGAGGAATCTCCAGATGCTCAATGATGGACATCATACCTTCCAGCCATGACTTTGTAGCCTGAGTTCCTCCATCCCCTGTGAAAGTGGGAGGCTTCTGTTGCTGGAAGAGCCAGGTCAGCTCTTCCATAGTCAGGGAAGGATGTTGAACTCCCTGGAAGGTCTACATGAATCTCATGAAACCCTCTCTGAACTGAGCATCGGCACCAGTGTCTAGAATCACTGCAGTTTCCATGACCAAAATGATGGGTCGAACTACTGGCAGTGCCTGATCTGTCGTATCAGGTATACGATCGCTGCCTGGTTCTTGGTGTGCAATAGGAGGACGTCTCAGTGCCATAGCTCTGAAAGACCAAAACACACCTTCATTAAGACGGACACAGTTTCAAAAAAGGAGAGTAAAATAGAACATGAGGGAAAAACCTTTAAATCTGGAAAAAAAAACATAACTACACGGCGTGTAATACCGATACACGGTGTGTTTCCAGAAATCTTACCTTGGGCATGTACATTGGTTGTACATGGATGTGTAAACATCCTGACTACACGGCGTGTTCTTAAACTACACGACGTGTACTGAACCTCTTCCCCCTGCCCGGTTACTCCTACACGACAAAGTCAAACGGACTTCCCTAGCCGAAGACTACACGGTGTGTTTGAGGCAGACACGGCATGTACTAGACATGCCTTACATGGGTCGTGTTGTTAGTGACACAGCATAACATATGGTCAACACTACATGGTGTGTTCCCTAGGGACACAACATGCACTTGAAGGGAACCCATGGCCAGTGTTTTTCGTGACACGGCTGGGTACTCAGCTGATCCTTACATGGCATGTTCCGAACAAACACGGCGTGTATAAGAGGTGATAACACCGTCCCATGTTTTTCAAGACACGGCTGGGTACCTGGGAAATGATACATGGCATGTTCATACTGAACACATCGTTTACTAAACATTCATTAACTGGCATGTGTTGTTAGTTACATTGCCAAGCTCCTAGTTAACCCCTACACGGAGTGTACCTAGAGTACACGGCGTGTTCCTGAAAACCATTTGCAGCTTCGTGTCCCTGTCCACACGGTCAGTGACACGGCCATAAACTACACAGTGTGTATCTATAAAGTACATGTCGTGTATTCTGAGTTTTTCCAGATAGTACCCTCAGAACTGCACCAGAGCCCAGAAAACACAGAAAAAAAAAGAGAGGTTAAGGTTCCAAATTCCGATCCATGGGGACCCATACTCCCCTCGAATCAAAGCTTGGAATCCAAACAATACATGTAACAAGAGAATAGTATAATAACTCACGACCCACAAAATTCTGATCCTAGAGGGACCATAACACCTCTAAGATCAAAGTTTGGCGTCCGTGATAAGAAGGATTCAAACAACAATACCCTATCAACATAGCATGTATTCTATCACAACATCTATCACAACAGGATGCATTGTCTATCACAAATCCTATCACAATAGCATGAAATATCTAACGCAACCTAGATAACAGGGAAAAATGAATGGCATGTGATCTTCTAACATGTGCCTATATGATGCATGAGATGGCCTACCCTCATCTCATTGGGTTGCAACAAAATAGAACCGCAATCATATAAACAGTAACAGCATAAAACAAGTGCATCACCCAATGTTGAAATCAATTAAACTGTGACATTCGCAAAATTCAATACTTGCAATATTCGAGGTAATCTGGATTTTTCCCTATACACAGGTTCTAGAACGCCTGGGCACAACTATTTACCATTCACTTATTCTATCTTATCCCTGTCTAATGTCGCTAAACCAATAGAAAAGGAAAAAACTCCTCTGATACCACTTTGTAACAACCCGAATCTGGAGCCCATCCACTGGTGCCCCATACCCGGTTCACCACATGACCTCAAGCACATTTCCCCAAACACCAGAGGCTGTCGACTATCAGTGAGGGCCTTAGTAAGTTATTGGGGAAACTATGCCCTCATTTGGTAAGGTATACAAGGCAAGAAAAACAATAGTCAATAGCAGAAGTAGTAAACAACATACAAACACTGAAACTAAACAGCGGAAGCAATGAACACATAATGATAATGATAATGATGTAGCAGGTACAAGTATCTAAGGAAATATGAAAACACAACAACGTGCTGAAATACAACTAAAAAACAATGTACGAATGTAAACAATAACTCCAGCAGCATCGCAAGACTATGCTCAGTCCTATGCTCTCCAGTACCAACCAGTAATCATGTACCCAAAGTAGAAGGGCAACAATACCTATCCACACCTACAACCATATAACCTGTTTGGGCTGAAAAGCAGGACCCAGACAGGGTGTGAGACTAATCCCCGTAGGAAATCACCACGAGATTTGTGCCCTACTGTCAGTGAGTAATATAGAGGAAGAAAAGGAAATAAATGCAGCAGAGAAACAGAAATACACTAGAGTAAACAATCCTACAAAACCCCATTCACATTTATTTAGAAATTCCATACAACCATTTAGCTATCAACCAAGGAACCTAGCAATAGCTCTATACTCCCAAGGCAAGCATGTAAGAACAACAGGTAACTCAGCAGTCTACCTAAACAGCAAGAAGTACAAACCCAAGCTTGTTCTTTGGCTAGGTGGACTCGTCACAACCAACCATCAAATAAATCACTGACTCTCTTGGTGGATCCTACTAACAAACCCCTCTAGTCAATTAAACGTATGAAGGCACAGACACTCTGGGAAGCTCTCACCATAAATTCCCCTATAGTCTGGAAACGAAAGATATAGACTCTCTGTGGAAGCACTTACGTCTAATTCTCCCTATAGTCTCGCTACGTAACTAAGGACACTCTGAGGAAGCACAAAGTCCCATTCCCATAGGTCCTGTGATCGATACTAATTATAAAAGACTCTCTAGGGAAGCCCTAATCATCAATTCCCCCTTTAGTCTACCACACCCGGTTCACTCAGCCTTGAGTAGTTTAGTCATGCGTAAACTACTGTTAGCATCCTAAGTAAGTTCAGAAACTACTTGGATAATAGCTACAAGAATCCACAAGAATATAAACAGCAGGAAATACATGCAATCAATTCAACAGGCATACTAGCAATGTACAAAAGGGTTGCCTCATAGGCAAAACCGCGCCAAACGGAAATAAACAACCAAAATAAGGGGAAACACCCATGGGGTGATCCTCAAACATGCTAACATGAAATTATTAATCATCCAATAACCTCAATCATAAAATCAATCTAAATAAGATAACAAAACAGGGTCAAACCCCTAACCCAAGATACCCAATACATGGGTATCCGGAACTTTTGCAACAAAAACTCAAGGACATTCAATGTAGGGAAACAAACCACCTACCTTTATCCTACTAGATCAATATATGTGAACCACAATGACAAATTCCCCTTAGAATGATGTAGATATGAGAAAACAAACAAAACGCTCAACCTACGATAACTTGAAAACGAGGGGGAGTCAAAAAACAAGGCTAAAGAAAAACGGAGAACTCACCACTACTATTCCAACGCAATTGACGGTGGCTGGAATGGAGGTCAGAAGGAGGCATGGGGGCTCAGAGAAAATTCGGCCGTACGGTCGCTCTCGGATGAAAAAAACCTGGAGAAGAAGATGCTTCTGTGCGTGAGGCGCGACCTCGGTCCATTTAATTAAAAAAAAGTACACATTGAGTACTTTAAGAGTACACGGCGTGTACTATGTCCTTTCTGTACTCCACCAAAATCGGCCTCCACATCACTGTTACACACCGTGTGTGTGGCCCGGACATGGCCAGCACACTGATTTGGCAAGAAAAGAGTACATGGCGTGTACTCAGAAAGTACACGGCGTGTACTTCAAAAATTTCCAGAAAGTTCATTTTTCTCAAAAACACCAGAAAAAGGAAAAGCGTACAGGAAATGAAGATCCAGGTTCTTACACCTTAAGAGACCCTCAGATATGAGGGTTAATCTTATTTCTTACCTACTTTATGAATCTATCCAGTGTTGGTCATACATTCTAGAGTAAGGTGGGCTACAAAATGAGTTATTTGGGAAGGAATTAGAGGCAATGTTTTTGATCCACTTCTATCATGATACATTGGCGAATGATAATTTTCATCGGATCATGAATATAAAGTAGGAGGTCATGATGGTGATGGACTATGTTGGATGATTCAATGACTTATAGTATATTACATCATCGTTAGTTGATGGTGACATCTATAGGGTGAGATGTTTTCATGGTGGGATTGGTTATGAGATTAGGCAAAAGGTGAATGTTATTTTCACTTTAGTAGCTATTTGGATGTGATAAATTAGGCACTCTTCACAAAATAGAACCTGAGAAAGCCCATGAGTAGTGGATATGCTATTTCAGTAGGGAAAAATGGTAACTCTTCTTCAGGTTGCAGGAAGCACAACTATGGTTATTTTTTCAAAGGAAATACAGGGAAAAGTATTCATGGTAGTGGTAACCCATCTCAAGACATTGGTTCATTTCATTTCTATGAATTTTTGAATTTTGTCCATATGAAGCATCAGTGTATGTACCCAAATTTGGAGTATCGTGCTTTCGGTATGTTAGGTCACCTATAGAGGGTTTATAGGGGAATGTAATAGTAAATTAGTGCTAGGGTATTGGGATATGTACAAGAGTATAGGAAGGAATTATCCACCCTTAAATAGATTGTTAGCTAGAGTTCCAATGGATTATCAGGTTAAAGAAGGGGATTTGGTATCCTAGTGTAAGAGTGACAGTATTATGAAGAGGAAATAGGATATGGGAGTCATACTAGAGCCTAGGGTGTAGGGGAATGCCTATTTTACACTATGTAGTTTACTCCTGCATTTTTGGATTAAGGTCCTTATACCATTAGAGGTATGATTATTATATCATCTACATTATCTTTTATTTTGTTTAATATAGGAGCATTGAATTCCTTTATATATTCTCCATATGAAAATAATTTGGGTTCGGTTGAGGAAATATTGGATGGTGTTTTGACCATCGATACACTGTTGGGAGTGTGGTTAAAGAATATTAAACATTGCAAGGTGTGTTCCCTATAAATTGTTGGTTACCATTTCATTTGGGAACTTTTTGTGCTTGAAATGTGAAAAATCAATATGATTCTTGGAATGGATTGTGTTCTTCTATACCAGACACATATCGACAGTTACTGGATAAGGGTTACATTTCTATCTATATAATGAGGTAGTTACTTTCACCAGGGTGAGTGGGGTCTTCAGGCTGTTCATACAGGACAAATTCAGTGTGGATTGAATTTTTTAGTGGCTCAGATAAAGGGTATTTCTCTAGATGTTGGAGGAAATTATTAGGATAATTTTCCTCCAGTGGTAGACTATTTTTAGGATATATTTACTAATTAGTTCAATAGATTACCACTCGATCAAGATATCAGGTTCAAGATCAAGTTGGTGTCAGGTGTAGAGCTAGTTTCTTTTCCACCTTATAGGATGGTGTTTCCAGAGCATTGTGAGTTGAAATTTCAATTTAATTATCTAGAATCCAATGGTTTTATATGGACTAGTAAATTTTGTGGGTTCCACTATTCTTTTCACAATGAAAGATAATTACATGTTGCATTTTTTTGTGGATTATCAGAGATTTAACTGAATTATTTTCAAGAGATAGTATCCCCTTTTTTGCATTTATTCTCTCTTCATCTAGAAAATAGGTTCCTAAATTTTCTCTAATATTAGATTGTGATTAGTGTATCATTAGTTAAGAGTTATACAATAAGATATACCGTAGTCTAATTTTTGGAGAAGATATAACTTATATGAGTTCAGGGTGAAGTTTTTTTCACTACTACAAATTTGGGTTTTTTCAGTTATATCCTTTAGCAGTTCTAGATAAAATCATTGATAAAGGAACCCTTTATCGGTTCTAGAAAGAAGCTTTGATAATGGAACCCTTTATCACCACTATTAGAATAAACCAATAAAGGGTGACCTTTAATAGCACTAATAAAAAGTGTAGAAAAAAGGGGGGTCTTTATCACATTTTTTAGTGATGATAAAGACCCCATTTTATTAGTGCATCAAAAAAATAATTGATAAAGGAAACCCATTATCAATGCTCAAAAAAGAAATGATAAAGTCCCCCTTTATGAGTTCTTTTTTAACATTGATAAAGGTCACCATTTCTCAGTTATTTTTTAGTGATGATAAATGGTAAATTTCCGAAAAAAATATATATTATAAAAAATAATATGTGAATATATAAATATGTCTAAATTGTTAGAAATTTAATGTATTTTGTTAAATATGTTTTACATAAAGCCAAATATTCATTTACACATAATATATATGATATTTAGTGAAAAATGGAATATAAAATAATTGAAAAAAAAATTAATTAATAAATTTATATTTATTATCACGTGATAGCCATTTAATAACAACTCGATGACATTAAAATTAAATAAACTAATAAACGATCTATGTTTAGTTGAAAACATGAATAAAACGTCAAATGGCCTTAAATAACGATCTGATTGACCATATAAGATTAACCACTTATAAAATATAATCCTTTTGAAATATCTACATTGTGTTGACATGAGGGGCCTTAGTCACTATTTTTAGAGGTCAAAAAGGCCAATAAGGACAATAAAACTGATTGTTTAGTTCGGATATTCTATTTTTTTAATATTTGATAGTATTTCATTTTGGATTAAGAGAGTCTTCATTTCCTTTTTTAGTGGAGAATGAATTTATTCTCTAGTCTTACAGATATATATATATATATTATGGTTTTGGGATTTTCTTATTTTTATGATAGTAGATTTTTTAAATTAAATGTTTGTATATTTTTATTATATTTATTTTTAATAAATCAATTTTGTAAATACATATTTATACAAGTTTATATGAATATCTATGTGTGTATTAAAAATGGATATATATTTATATTTATATTCTAAAATATATAAATGAATATTAATATATAATATATTTATTTAAATATAAGTATATATATATCAGACACTCAAATAAACATATGTTTTCTTAATTTATTTAAAATTAATTATATAAATATTAAGAAATATATATATATATAAATAGAAATATTATAAAATATAAAATAGTACATATTGTTTTAGTGGTAAAATAATTCTTATTTCAAAAGATAGGTACAAGGTTGAAATCCAGGTACACACACTGGGTGAACAGAAGGGTGGAATATGAAAAAGTGAGGGAAAAGGTCCATTTGGAGAAATGGAAAAGGGGGTGTGTGGAAAATCTGGTTGTTGGTGGTTTGGAGGAAAGTGATTTAATACCACTGACAAAGAGGGTAAAATAACATGTAGATGATGAAGAACTCCAAAAAAAATTCCCCCATTATAAATAATTAAAAAACGCAGACAATGGGACCCTTTATCCTATCATTTTTAGCATTGGTAAAAGGAGGGTTTTAAAGTAACATAGATTAATAGTGATTTTATAGAGTTGTTAAATCCAATTTGTAGCACTGTTAAAATAATAAATTCTAGTTGGGTTGGTTTGATGAATGAACCAATGGTATTTATGGAGTTGATGAATATGATCTTTTGTCCTTTTCTGGATCAATTGTGGTGGGTTTTTGGATGAAATTTTAGTGATCTTATAGTCAGTAGAAAAACATGTCCAACATCTTGAAATAATATAGATTACATTGAGAGAACCTAATATTTACAACAATTTAATCAAAAGCAGTTCATGGATTGATAATGTGTACTTATTAGTCTACGTCATCTCAAAGGATGGAGTATTAATGGACCCAGAGAAGGTTTCAGCTATGGTATGAAACGACCCAATGATTTTCAATGGAAATTACATTATGATAAATATGTCATAAAATCACCAGAAAACAAAATATAATAAACTAATATGTTCTAAGTGACTTTTAAATATAATTTTCTCACTTTTGTGTTTGTTATTTTGAAAATCTGACATACAGAGTTGTAATCAGTAAGTTATTTAGAGGCCGATAAGAAAAACATAATTTTTTGTGAATGGTAATCTACCCTTCTAAATAATAAAATTCCCTTATGAATAGTAATATAACCTAATGAATATGAACCTTACTTATGATAATACATAAATATTATTCATGTTAATTTATGATGTACCTATATTTTAGAATAAGTAAATGAATGTTTTAAAACTGGGTTTTGATAATAAATTATAATTTTAATTAAATATTAAAATAATAATATTTAGAAAATGATTTTTGAAAAATATACTTCATTTTTGGATTCTACATGTCGAAAAATGTTTTGTGTGACTTTTTGGGATTTTTCTAAAATACATGAATTTCTGATGAATAGTGAAATACGATAATTTACAAAATAAACAAAATAAGCTAATTATAGAGTCATGTATGAAGTTCTACTAATGTAATACCACTTGTTTCGGTATCACATGATAAAATTACTATTATTGGTCAAGGAATACTTAATATTCTTTTTCTATTGGGGAAATAATGAATTAATGAATTTTATATTGAGAAATCCCCTCTCTCTCTCCCACTATACCCCCCCCCCCCCACTCCCTCTTCTCAGAACTACTCTCAAGACATTTTCCTTGCCAATATTCTCCCCAAATCCCTCCCCATGATTCTCCCCTTATCCAAAATCTGAAAGACTATTGAAAATACCAAAACCTCTCCCTTAAGAAGTTCTCCAAGGAGGAAGTATCAAGAGGTATATTTTCTTTTCCAATTCCTTCATTTATTTTAAGTTATTTTCTTTGTCATTCTTTCCTCACCTCTCTTAACCAAAATAGTATGATAAATCTAGGAACATACATCTAGTGAAATATTTTAATTCTAATGGGATATTTCATTATCTTCTCTCTTTTCCCCACCTTTTATTTGAAATAAATGAAAGCACTGTTTGAGATGTGCTAATATTTCACATTCATGGACAACAGTATATCAATTTCTCTTAAAATCATTAATTATGATTAAGAAATCATTTTTTTATGGTTGAATTAGATTCTTATATATGTAATATTTTTTATTTTTAGTTCTTTAATCATTTTGTACAAATGGTATTATGTTATAAAGTAAAACATTTCCTTTGTAATCAAACACACTGATTAACAAAAACTATTGTCACTAAGGTTTTGTATAGTAGTTTTGTAATTCCCCGACCCCAGCTACCCAGAGTCGGTGCATTAGTTTGTAACATTGGCATGATCACAAAAGATCAAGTCTCGAAAGACCGATTACTTTAGTAGCCTTGGAAACACTAGATACATTCATAAGTCTTTCATTACATCAAAAAGTAAACAAACTACAATAACATGGTCTTCATAGTCCACAATCATATCCCTTTCTGACTACCCCTGTAGGTCATTCATAAAATACTTCTTCACATCCTGGAAAAATATTAAAACATTTAAAGGGGTGAGATCAGATGCTCAGTAAGGTTAACAATATAGCGGAAGCTTTCAAAAATAAACATTAACATTTAAGGCAATGTATAACTAAAACAAAAGCCTTTTAAACTTGAACTTCAACATAATATGGCAAAAGTAAAATGAGATAATGCCATTTACTTCTTCACATGGATATTCTACTGGTCGAATAATCAAATGCAATATCAATAACCACTTTCATAATGATGGAATGAATAATGCCAGACTATCATAACCACGTAGCCAAGGCCTCGTGCCAATACCACAAATAAGATTTTGTCAAGGCCTCGTGCCAAGACACTAGTTTGTCTCATGAGACCTGCCGATGTAATTTTTTAGAAGATACTTACGTTTAAAATTGCTCAAATATAATCCAGTGTTTTTCTGAAAACATTATGTAAGCTTTTGAAAACAAAATAACTAATTCTGAGACTTCTCGACTAATTACAGGCCATGATGGGTCCATGCCCAATCCCTTCCTGTCTACCACCCTCGAGAGTCGGGTTTTCTGAAAACATTTTTAATATTGCGTTAAATACGTATACATTTGCCCTGGATTTTCATATATTGGAGAGAAATATCTCTTTTTTGAAATCATTTAAAAATCACATAATTATAAAAGAAAACATTTTGAATAAACGTAAAAGTCAAAGGGGTTTATACACTATATAAATGAAAGTTGTGTATAAAACCAAATATGCCTCAATGAAAGGAGATTGAGACGAAGTACTTAAAAAGATCATTTTTAAAATAAAATAGATCTATTATGTGTATTCACTATAGGTACACATGAAGAAAGTAAAAATAAAAAATAGGACATAATAATATCATGACATAATTTGAAAGTAAGAGATTAACCCAAAGAATGGAAATTGGGTTAAGAAGTTCCCTTACCTTGTGTCCGACTTGACTCAACCGTTCTTTAACCTCCTGAATAATAAACTAGAGTTAATATCTACCTTATTAAGAACCATTTTAAATTTCATTATCCTTTTTATATCACTTATTACAATGTTATGAATATTATGTAATTATTCAAGTTAATAACGATCGTTTTGTCGATCTTTGGTAACTTGAGTCAACAATAAACTTCTTATAATTACAAGTTGTTCATGTGGTAGAATATCCATTATATCCAGAATTATATTCATGATTTAGATGTCATATATATCTTATATATCCAGTATATACATTCATTTATAATATTACGTAACATTTAGAGGTAAGAAATGAAATGCACCGTTCATGGAGACGGTAAGCCGTACGTACGCATGAACGCTACTTTCATTTCAATTTCATATTTAATGGAAATAAATCATAATGATATAAATGTATAATATAATTCCAGTATAATATAGTGTATAATACCATTTACTCCATCCTTTATACATCTCACATATGGCATTAACGACTCAAATCACTTTGAGGGGGCGGTAGTCCGCACTTCCTAAAATGAAATTATCGCGTTTTACCCATAATGGAAATCATAAAGTATGCCATAAATGAGAAATACAGAAGCATAAGTAAAACATAAACATATTATATATCATATATAAAAATAGTGACATCTTAATGGCCACCTTTGAAGGTTTTATATGAGTGTTGAACAATCATCGTTTCGTGAGGCAGAAATTCGCCATCCACAGAAACCGTATGTTCTTTAACCATTAGATGTAGGTGTGTGTAAGTGTAGCTCGAATACTTATTATAACAACATCCTAGTATATTGAGGATACTGGTTTTGTTACAAAAGAAATGGATAAAAAGAGTTTAGGGGGTTGGAGAAGAAAAATAAAACAAAACAACATTAGAGAAGACATTACCTCAAAATCGGGTAACTCTTTTTGATTTGAGCCAAAGGCTTCCTTGGGAAGAGTTCTGCCCAAAGTAAGTATTCTAGGAGTAATAGGGGGAAGTTGGGAGAGTATTTGGGAAGATTTTGGCCGAGCCAAATGGCTTGAAAGTGTAAATGAGGTGGGAGAGGTGGGGGCCTTTTATAAGTGGAGAGGAGGGGCACTTTTGGAAAGATTGAAATGTTATATTATTTCACAATGCTTTTCGGATTCTAAAGGTCCCACACTTATATAATTCGAGTCTAAGGTGATAAGGTTTCGAAATATCCTCATACAATAGGCTTTGGACAAGTGTAAGCCTTGGATTTTGCATTATCTTCTCATTTTATTTAAATCGTTAAATAATGAGGTCATCGCTGCATCATAATTATGTCATATATAATTTACTTTATTTAATGTCTAAAAATTATAAAAAAAATACTATGATGTAGGAAATCTTTTTAGATTTCTAATGAATATTTATAGTCAAAATTTGGACTTGTGTAACCCCACTTAAAAACTGTTTTAGTAAAATAACACATGTTTGTGTCAATTTAATTTTAACATTAAATAAATATATATTAATGTCATTTTCCAACTAAAGTGGCTCCATGGGGTCCCCAAGTTGACCCATGGGTTGTCTTGGTCGGCCATGACTCATCCAATAGGAGTAGGATAAGTGTCATGCTCATCTCATATTATTAAAACATTATTTGTACCTTAAACTACACTAATTACCTCTAATCGCGATTAAGAACTTAAAAGTTACTATTCACCAAAAAATTATTTTAATCTCATTGAACCACATTTTACTTCTTAATGACAACCATGTATGTCGGATTTTTGAAAATCAAATCACAGAAGTGGTAATATTTCATTTAAACGAAAAATCAGTTATTTAACTACCACTTAGTGGTTTCACTATTCATCAAAAATTGAAGTTTTTCAGAACAAGGCCAAAATTTCATCCTAAGCTATCATTGATATTCCGAATTCAAAAATGATGTCTATTTTAAAAAATTCCAAACATATAAGTTGCATTAATTAATTTTATAATTAATTCCTGCTGTTACGACAAATAGCGTGTTTTTAAGAAACAATTTATATCAAAAGATTGGCAATTGTTTATGTCCAATTTCAATGTTAAATTAATTCTAATGACCACAACTGGATAAAATGGTAAAAATATATTCTAATTATACATTAAAACCACTAAATAGTATAATTTATCACAATAAATTATTTTGATTAAAATAGTTGTTTTAAAGTATTTTTCACTATTCATAAAAATTAGAAGTTCTCAGAAAAATACCAAAAATTCAACATAGGCTAATTTCGATATTCCGAATCCAAAAATGAAGTACATTTTGAAATATAAAATTTCTATAATTTTAAAAAGTGGTTATTACTATTCATAACGGCTACTTTGATTAGTCGCGGTGTTTTAGAACTCGAAGTTGCGTACAATGCAAGCTATTGCATTATTGAATGAGAAGCGTACCGTGGAAGCTCGGGGTGTTACATTCTCCCCTCCTTCAATAAATTGCGTCCTCGCAATTTGAAATTTTTCTTTGAAAATAAAAGGTTGAAAAGAGAAAATACCTTTGAGTAAAACCCACATCGGAAATAAGGTTAATAAATATATAACATTAAAAGAAAGCAGGATAAGTACAAAGGTCACCCGATATAGCCCATTCTAGGATTATATGAAAATATGGATATGGAGGAGAAACAAACCATCAAGGTCTGATGGAGAGTTATAGAAAACAGGATTAGGAGAAAGTTTACCCACAAGAAAATCACAAACTTGTGATTGGTTAAACGGTCATTGAATCCCCAGTTGGAAAAGTTAACCGACAACATTTTTGTTTTAAGTTACCTTTTATAATGTTGAGGAATTTATTTAGGAGATTTTCTAAGAACGTAAGGGAATATACATACTTGTTATGTATACTTTCATTCGTTAATAAATTTTTACCACAAACCCAACTTTTACTCCAAATGGAAACGAAACTCAAAAATATTCTATTTATCCTAATTGTATAGGGTTCAAAATGTTAACACATACCATTTAGATTTGTAAATCTATTTTGTAATAACCAGGGACTTCTTGTAGGCTAGTGGTAGGAAATAAAGGCTTGTCGCACTATGGTTGTGGGTTCGATTCCTGCAGCTTTGTCCGACGCGGCGGGTTATGCCCCACCCTGCAGGTTGTCCTTTTCCTAAAACAATAGTATTATAATATTCCAAAAATAATCTTGATAAATTCTTTAACCTTAAACAATACTATCCATGGTTCAACTTAATCCATTCCAACCTTAATAGTTATCCAAAATACCTCCGTCCAGACTTTCTCTAAAAGGTCTCTAAATTCCAAAATCAATTGTAACATCAGATTCCCCAAACAAAGAAAAGTTTCTCTTATTGTCACATACTAAAAATATGATTACCTTAATCGTATTAAAACCTTACTGAAATCAACAAATACTATAGTACAATCCATATATATATATATCACATTATTCTTATAACCAGAATATAATCCTTGAGTCCAAAAGCACCAATACATTAATTATTCCGCTTCAACTGTAATCACAGCATAAGATTGGCCTTGATCCCTTGGCCTTTTCTGAGGTAAGTTTCCCTGACGCCTAGGACATTCATTTGCATAATGCCCTGTTTCCCTACAATTGTAGCATTCAACTTTGACAGCCTCTTTCTTTCCCTTGCAATCACGAGCCTGGTGACCCTTTTCTCCACATTTATAACAAACTCCCATTCCTTTTAGGCAAGTACCAGGGTGATTCTTCCCACAATTATCACATAATGGAAAATCCTTCTTTCCCTTTTTCCCATTATCTGTCTCTTGTTCCACCGTTCTCTTCTTCTCTTGCTTTACTTTGTTGTCATAAGACTTAGAGAATTCCTTTTCTGTCTTGATAGCACACGAGACAATATCTTCGTATGATGAGAAGGATTGTGATACTAAAGCTCGATGGAGAAATGGTTTTAACCCATCAAAGAAATGATCAATCTTACTCCTTGGGTTACGTATATAATCGGCAGCATGCCTCGCTAACCTTGTAAAGTTAGCCTCATACTTTGAGACATTCTCATCCTCCTTCTGCCTCAAACTCAGAAATTGCCTTTCCATATCTACTTGATGGTCACGAGGAAAATATTTTTCTAAAAACAGATCTTTGAACTCCCTCCATTCCATATTCGATACGTCATCATCTTCCTTTGTGTTTTGAATCAGCGACAACCACTGATCGGCATCTCCAGTGAGGCAGTAAAATGCCATGACAACCTTCTCCCTTTCGCTACTCCCCAAGGCATGGAATATTTTCTCTAAGGAGTTTATCCATTGCTCAGCTACTAACGGATTTGTACCCCCATCGAAGGTTGGTGGTTGTTGCCTCATGAAACGGTCTAGCATTGATCCTCCACGTTGCGGATCAGGGTGCTCCATACGAGTAAGGTCATTATTCATAACCTGAGTAACTTGTCCCAGTATGGTGATTAGCTGATCGGCACCAGTTGCATCACCAGCCCCACTATAAATATCTTAAGCAGGAGGGAAATCCCTACATGGAGTGCGTGAATTGATACGGTTTCCATTTCTTCCACTAGGCGCCATTTCTAAACAATTGCATAAACTAGATTAGTTTATGAAATAAAATACATAATTCCATATTTGTAAAATACTTTACATAAATTGACCTATTTATGGATATAAACCATAATCATAAAAAGAAATGTTTCCTTTGAGGAAGTATATACTCATAACCCTTCATAGTGGTTTGTAAAGAAAATGAGAATTATCCTAAGCATATCCCCCGGGAGTGTCGTAACCAAGAGTACAGCAAGGCCCGTTGTCGTGCACCAGTTCCCGTTCGATTCTAGCTCAAAGCGGTGTTTTCGGGTTTTACCCCTAGGTACATCTGTGCCAGAGCCGCCTCTACCTGCTCGTATCCAGACAAGGATGTATTGCTCGGAAAACTCACAAAATCTCTACAATAACAAAATTCTAGGAAGTTCTTCTATACTAATCCTCAAAGTCTATCTTTGGGCTATGTGCTCTAATCAGAGTTTATCTAAATCTAGCTTCCAAGGTTAGTACTAAACTGCCTCTGATACCAACTGTAACGCCCCGACCCCAGCTACCCAGAGTCGGTGCATTAGTTCGTAACATTGGCATGATCACAAAAGATCAAGTCTCGAAAGACCGATTAGTTTAGTATCCTTGGAAACACTAGATACATTCATAAGTCTTTCATTACATCAAAAAGTAAACAAACTACAATAACATGGTCTTCATAGTCCACAATCATATCCCTTTCTGACTACCCCTGTAGGTCATTCATAAAATACTTCTTCACATCCTGGAAAAATATTAAAACATTGAAAGGGGTGAGCTCAGATGCTCAGTAAGGTTAGCAATATAGCGGAAGCTTTCATAAATAAACATTAACATTTAAGGCAATGTATAACTAAAACAAAAGCCTTTTAAACTTGAACTTCAACATAATATGGCAAAAGTAAAATGAGATAATGCCATTTACTTCTTCACATGGATATTCTACTGGTCGAATAATCACATGCAATATCAATAACCACTTTCATAATGATGGAATGAATAATGCCAGACTATCATAACCACGTAGCCAAGGCCTCGTGCCAAGACCACAAATAAGATTTGGTCAAGGCCTCGTTCCAAGACACGAGTTTGTCTCATGAGACCTGCCGATGTAATTTTTTAGAAGATACTTACGTTTAAAATTGCTCAAATATAATCCAGTGTTTTTCTGAAAACATTATGCAAGATTCTGAAAACAAAATAACTAATTCTGAGACTTCTCGACTAATTACAGGCCATGATGGGTCCATGCCCAATCCCTTCCTGTCTACCACACTCGAGAGTCGGGTTTTCTGAAAACATTTTTAAGCTTGCGTTAAATACGTATACATTTGCACTGGATTTTCATATATTGGAGAGAAATATCTCTTTTTTGAAATCATTTAAAAATCACATAATTATAAAAGAAAACATTTTGAATAAACGTAAAAGTCAAAGGGGTTTATTCACTATATAAATGAAAGTTGTGTATAAAACCAAATATGCCTCAATGAAAGGAGATTGAGACGAAGTACTTAAAAAGATCATTTTTAAAATAAAATAGATATATTATGTGTATTCACTATAGGTACACATGAAGAAAGTAAAAATACAAAATAGGACATAATAATATCATGACATAATTTGAAAGTAGGAGATTAACCCAAAGAATGGAAATTGGGTTAAGAAGTTCCCTTACCTTGTGTCCGACTTGACTCAACCGTTCTTTGACCTCCTGAATAATAAACTAGAGTTAATATCTACCTTATTAAGAACCATTTTCAATTTCATTATCCTTTTTATATCACTTATTACAATGTTATGAATATTATGTAATTATTCAAGTTAATAACGATCGTTTTGTCGATCTTTGGTAACTTGAGTCAACAATAAACTTCTTATAATTACAAGTTGTTCATGTGGTAGAATATCCATTATATCCAGAATTATATTCATGATTTAGATGTCATATATATCTTATATATCCAGTATATACATTCATTTATAATATTACGTAACATTTAGAGGTAAGAAATGAAATGCACCGTTCATGGAGACGGTAAGTCGTACGTACGCATGAACGCTACTTTCATTTCAATTTCATATTTAATGGAACTAAATCATAATGATATAAATGTATAATATAATTCCAGTATAATATAGTGTATAATACCATTTACTCCATCCTTTATACATCCCACATATGGCATTAACGATTCAAATCACTTTGAGGGGGCGGTAGTCCGCACTTCCTAAAATGAAATTATCGTGTTTTACCCATAATGGAAATAATAAAGTATGCCATAAATGATAAATACAGAAGCATAAGTAAAACATAAACATATTATATATCATATATAAAAATAGTGACATCTTAATGGCCACCTTTGAAGTTGTTATATGAGTGTTGAACAATCATCGTTTCGTGAGGCAGAAATTCGCCATCCACAGAAACCGTATGTTCTTTAACCATTAGATGTAGGTGTGTGTAAGTGTAGCTCGAATACTTCTTATAACAACATCCTAGTATATTGAGGATACTGGTTTTGTTACAAAAGAAATGTATAAAAAGAGTTTAGGGGGTTGGAGAAGAAAAATAAAACAAAACAACATTAGAGAAGACATTACCTCAAAATCGGGTAACTCTTTTTGATTTGAGCCAAAGGCTTCCTTGGGAAGAGTTCTGCCCAAATTAAGGCTTCTAGGAGTAATAGGGGGAAGTTGGGAGAGTATTTGGGCAGAGGTTGGCCGATACAAATGGCTTGAAAGTGTAAATTAGGTGGGAGAGGTGGGGGCCTTTTATAAGTGGAGAGGAGGGGCACTTTTGGAAAGATTGAAATGTTATATTATTTCACAATGATTTTCGGATTCTAAAGGTCACAAACATATATAATTCGAGGCTAAGGTGATAAGGTTTCTAAATCTCCTCATCCAATAGGCTTTGGACATGTGTAAGCCTTGTATTTTGCATTATCTTCTCATTTTATTTAAATCGTTAAATAATGAGGTCATCGCTGCATCATAATGATGTCATAAATAATTTAATTTATTTAATGTCTAAAAATTATAAAAAAAATACTATGATGTAGGAAATCGTTTTAGCTTTCTAATGAATATTTATAGTCAAAATTTGGACTTGTGTAACCCCACTTAAAAACTATTTTAGTAAAATAACTCATGTTTGTGTCAATTTAATTTTAACATTAAATAAATATATATTAATGTCATTTTCCAACTAAAGTGGCTCCATGGGGTCCCCAAGTTGACCCATGGGTTGTCTTGGTCGGCCATGACTCATCCAATAGGAGTAGGACAAGTGTCATTCTCATCTCATATTATTAAAACATTATTTGTACCTTAAACTACACTAATTACCTCTAATCGCGATTAAGAACTTAAAAGTTATTATTCACCAAAAAATTATTTTAATCTCATTGAACCACATTTTACTTCTTAATGACAACCATGTATGTTGTATTTTTGAAAATAAAATCACAGAAGTGGTAATATTTCATTTAAACGAAAAATCAGTTATTTAACTACCACTTAGTGGTTTCACTATTCATCAAAAATTGAAGTTTTTCAGAACAAGGCCAAAATTTCACCCTAAGCTATAATTGATATTCCGAATTCAAAAATGATGTCTATTTTACAAAATTCCAAACATATAAGTTTCATTAATTAATTTTATAAATAATTCCCTCTGTTACGACAAATAGCGTGTTTTTAAGAAACAATTTATATCAAAAGATTGGTAATTGTTTATATCCAATTTCAATGTTAAATTAATTCTAATGACCACCATTGGATAAAATGGTAAAAATATGTTCTAATTATACCTTAAAACCACTAAATAGTATAATTTATCACAATAAATTATTTTGATTAAAAAAGTTGTTTTAAAGTATTTTTCTCTATTCATAAAAATTAGAAGTTCTCAGAAAAATACCAAAAATTCAACATAGGCTAATTTCGATATTCCGAATCCAAAAATGAAGTCCATTTTGAAATATAAAATTTCTATAATTTTAAAAAGTGGTTATTACTATTCATAACGGCTACTTTGATTAGTCGCGGTGTTTTAGAACTCGAAGTTGCGTACAATGCAAGCTATTGCATTATTGAATGAGAAGAGTACCGTGAAAGCTCGGGGTGTTACATTCTCCCCTCCTTCAATAAATTGCGTCCTCACAATTTGAAATTTTTCTTTGAAAATAAAAGGTTGAAAAGAGAAAATACTTTTGAGGAAAACCCACATCGGAAATAAGGTTAATAAATATATAACATTAAAAGAAAGCAGGATAAGTACAAAGGTCACCCGATATAGCCCATTCTAGGATTATATGAAAATATGGATATGGAGGAGAAACAAACCATCAAGGTCTGATGGAGAGTTATAGAAAACAGGATTAGGAGAAAGTTTAACCACAAGAAAATCACAAACTTGTGATTGGTTAAACGGTCATTGAATCCCCAGTTGGAAAAGTTAACTGACAACATTTTTGTTTTAAGTTACCTTTTATAATGTTGAGGAATTTATTTAGGAGATTTACTAAGAACGTAAGGGAATATACATACTTGTTATGTATACTTTCATTCGTTAATAAATTTTTACCACAAACCCAACTTTTACTCCAAATGGTAACGGAACTCAAAAATATTCTATTTATCCTAATTGTATAGGGTTAAAAATGTTAACACATACCATTTAGATTAGTAAATCTATTTTGTAATAACCAGGGACTTCCTGTAGGATAGTGGTAGGAAATAAAGGCTTGTCGCACTATGGTTGTGGGTTCGATTCATGCAGCTTTGTCTGACGCGACGGGTTATGCCCCACCCTGCAGGTTGTCCTTTTCCTAAAACAATAGTATTATAATATTCCAAAAATAATCTTCAGAAATTCTTTAACCTTAAACAATACTATCCATGGTTCAACTTAATCCATTCCAACCTTAATAGTTATCCAAAATACCTCCATCCAGACTTTCCCTAAAAGGTCTCTAAATTCCAAAATCAATTGTAACATCAGATTCCCCAAACAAAGAAAAGTTTCTCTTATTGTCACATACTAAAAATATGATTACCTTAATCATATTAAAACCTTACTGAAATCAACAAGTACTGCAGTATAATACATATATATATATATCACATTATTCTTATAACCAGAATATAATCCTTGAGTCCAAAAGCACAAATACATTAATTATTCCGCTTCAACTATAGTCACAGCATAAGATTGGCCTTGATCCCTTGGCCTTTTCTGAAGTAAGTTTCCCTGACGCTTAGGAAATTCATGTGCATAATGCCCTGTTTCCCTACAATTGTAGCATTCAACTTTGACAGCCTCTTTCTTTCCCTTGCAATCACGAGCCTGGTGACCCTTTTCTCCACATTTATAACAAACTCCCATTCCTTTTAGGCAAGTACCAGGGTGATTCTTCCCAAAATTATCACATAATGGAAAATCCTTCTTTCCCTTTTTCCCTTTATCTGTCTCTTGTTCCACCGTTCTCTTCTTCTCTTGCTTTACTTTGTTGTCATAAGACTTAGAGAATTCCTTTTCTGTCTTGATAGCACACGAGACAATATCTTCGTATGATGAGAAGGATTGTGATACTAAAGCTCGACGGAGAAATGGTTTTAACCCATCAAAGAAACGATCAATCTTACTCCTTGGGTTACGTATATAATCGGCAGCATGCCTCGCTAACCTTGTAAAGTTAGCCTCATACTTTGAGACATTCTCATCCTCCTTCTGCCTCAAACTCAGAAATTGCCTTTCCATATCTGCTCGATGGTCACGAGGAAAATATTTTTCTAAAAACAGATCTTTGAACTCCCTCCATTCCATATTCGATACGTCATCATCTTCCTTTGTGTTTTGAATCAGCGACCACCACTGATCGGCATCTCCAGTGAGGCGGTAAACTTCCATGAAAACCTTCTCCCTTTCACTACTCCCCAAGGCATGGAATATTTTCTCTAAGGAGTTTATCCATTGCTCAGCTACTAACGTATTTGTACCCCCATTGAAGGTTGGTGGTTGTTGCCTCATGAAACGTTCTAGCATTGATCCTCCACGTTGCGGATCAGGGTGCTCCATACGAGTAAGGTTATTATTCATAACCTGAGTAAGTTGTCCCAGTATGGTGATTAGCTGATCGGCACCAGTTGCATCACCATCCCCACTATAATTATCTTGAGAAGGAGGGCAATCCCTACATGGAGTGCGTGCATTGATACGGTTTCCATTTCTTCCACTAGGCGCCATTTCTAAACAATTGCATAAACTAGATTAGTTTATGAAATAAAATACATAATTCCATATTTGTAAAATACTTTACATAAATTGACCTATTTATGGATATAATCCATAATCATAAAAAGAAATGTTTCCTTTGAGGAAGTATATACTCATAACCCTTCATAGTGGTTTGTAAAGAAAATGAGAATTATCCTAAGCATATCCCCCGGGAGTGTCGTAACCAAGAGTACAGCAAGGCCCGTTGTCGTGCACCAGTTCCCGTTCGAGTCTATCTCAAAGCGGTGTTTTCGGGTTTTACCCCTAGGTACATCTGTGCCAGAGCCGCCTCTACCTGCTCGTATCCAGACAAGGATGTATTGCTCGGAAAACTCACAAAATCTCTACAATAACAAAATTCTAGGAAGTTCTTCTATACTAATCCTCAAAGTCTATCTTTGGGCTATGTGCTCTAATCAGAGTTTATCTAAATCTGGCTTCCAAGGTTAGTACTAAACTGCCTCTGATACCAACTGTAACGCCCGGACCCCAGCTACCCAGAGTCGGTGCATTAGTTCGTAACATTGGCATGATCACAAAATATCAAGTCTCGAAATACCGATTAGTTTAGTAGCCTTGGAAACACTAGATACATTCATAAGTCTTTCATTACATCAAAAAGTAAACAAACTACAATAACATGGTCTTCATAGTCCACAATCATATCCCTTTCTGACTACCCCTGTAGGTCATTCCTAAAATACTTCTTCACATCCTGGAAAAATATTAAAACGTTGAAAGGGGTGAGCTCAGATGCTCAGTAAGGTTAACAATATAGCGGAAGCTTTCATAAATAAACATTAACATTTAAGGCAATGTATAACTAAAACAAAAGCCTTTTAAACTTGAACTTCAACATAATATGGCAAAAGTAAAATGAGATAATGCCATTTACTTCTTCACATGGATATTCTACTGGTCGAATAATCACATGCAATATCAATAACCACTTTCATAATGATGGAATGAATAATGCCATACTATCATAACCACGTAGCCAAGGCCTCGTGCCAAGACCACAAATAAGATTTTGTCAAGGCCTCGTGCCAAGACACTAGTTTGTCTCATGAGACCTGCCGATGTAATTTTTTAGAAGATACGTACGTTTAAAATTTCTCAAATATAATCCAGTGTTTTTCTGAAAACATTATTCAAGATTCTGAAAACAAAATAACTAATTCTGAGACTTCTCGACTAATTACAGGCCATGATGGGTCCATGCCCAATCCCTTCTTGTCTACGACACTCGAGAGTCGGGTTTTCTGAAAACATTTTTAAGCTTACGTTAAATACGTATACATTTGCACTGGATTTTCATATATTGGAGAGAAATATCTCTTTTTTGAAATCATTTAAAAATCACATAATTATAAAAGAAAACATTTTGAATAAACGTAAAAGTCAAAGGGGTTTATACACTATATAAATGAAAGTTGTGTATAAAACCAAATATGCCTCAATGAAAGGAGATTGAGACGAAGTACTTAAAAAGATCATTTTTAAAATAAAATAGATCTATTATGTGTATTCACTATAGGTACACATGAAGAAAGTAAAAATACAAAATAGGACATAATAATATCATGACATAATTTGAAAGTAGGAGATTAACCCAAAGAATGGAAATTGGGTTAAGAAGTTCTCTTACATTGTGTCCGACTTGACTCAATCGTTCTTTAACCTCCTGAATAATAAACTAGAGTTAATATCTACATTATTAAGAACCATTTTCAATTTCATTATCCTTTTTATATCACTTATTACAATGTTATGAATATTATGTAATTATTCAAGTTAATAACGATCGTTTTGTCGATCTTTGGTAACTTGAGTCAACAATAAACTTCTTATAATTACAAGTTGTTCATGTGGTAGAATATCCATTATATACAGAACTATATTCATGATTTATATGTCATATATATCATATATATCCAGTATATACATTCATTTATAATATTACGTAACATTTAGAGGTAAGAAATGAAATGCACCGTTCATGGAGACGGTAAGTCGTACGTACGCATGAACGCTACTTTCATTTCAATTTCATATTTAATGGAACTAAATCATAATGATATAAATGTATAATATAATTCCAGTATAATATAGTGTATAATACCATTTACTCCATCCTTTATACATCCCACATATGGCATTAACGATTCAAATCACTTTGAGGGGGCGGTAGTCCGCACTTCCTAAAATGAAATTTTCGCGTTTTACCCATAATGGAAATCATAAAGTATGCCATAAATCAGAAATACAGAAGCATAAGTAAAACATTAACATATTATATATCATATATAAAAATAGTTACATCTTAATGGCCACCTTTGAAGGTGTTATATGAGTGTTGAACAATCATCGTTTCGTGAGGCAGAAATTCGCCATCCACAGAAACCGTATGTTCTTTAACCATTAGATGTAGGTGTGTGTAAGTGTAGCTCGAATACTTCTTATAAAAACATCCTAGTATATTTAGGATACTGGTGTTGTTACAAAAGAAATGGATAAAAAGATTTTAGGGGGTTGGAGAAGAAAAATAAAACAAAACAACATTAGAGAAGACATTACCTCAAAATCGTGTAACTCTTTTTGATTTGAGGCAAAGGCTTCCTTGGGAAGAGTTCTGCCCAAAGTAAGGCTTCTAGGAGTAATAGGGGGAAGTTTGGATAGTATTTAGGCAGAGGTTGGCCGAGCCAAATGGCTTGAAAGTGTAAATGAGGTGGGAGAGGTGGGGGCCTTTTATAAGTGGAGAGGAGGGGCACTTTTGGAAATATTGAAATGTTATATTATTTCAGAATGCTTTTCGGATTATAAAGGTCCCACACATATATAATTCGAGGATAAGGTGATAAGGTTTCGAAATATCCTCATCCAATAGGCTTTGGACAAGTGTAAGCCTTGGATTTTTCATTATCTTCTCATTTTATTTAAATCGTTAAATAATGAGGTCATCGCTGCATCATAATTATGTCATAAATAATTTAATTTATTTAATGTCTAAAAATTATAAAAATAATACTATGATGTAGGAAATCTTTTTATCTTTCTAATGAATATTTATAGTCAAAATTTGGACTTGTTTAACCCCACTTAAAAACTGTTTTAGTAAAATAACTCATGTTTGTGTCAATTTAATTTTAACATTAAATAAATATATATTAATGTCATTTTCCAACTAAAATGGCTCCATGGGGTCCCCAAGTTGATACATGGGTTTTATTGGTCGGCCATGACTCATCCAATAGGAGTAGGACAAGTTTCATGCTCATCTCATATTATTAAAACATTATTTGTACCTTAAACTACACTAATTACCTCTAATCGCGATTAAGAACTTAAAAGTTACTATTCACCAAAAAATTATTTTAATCTCATTGAACCACATTTTACTTCTTAATGACAACCATTTATGTCGGATTTTTGAAAATCAAATCACAGAAGTGGTAATATTTCATTTAAATGAAAAATCAGTTATTTAACTACCACTTAGTGGTTTCACTATTCATCAAAAATTGAAGTTTTTCAGAACAAGGCCAAAATTTCACCCTAAGCTATAATTGATATTCCGAATTCAAAAATGATGTCTATTTTACAAAATTCCAAACATATAAGTTGCATTAATTAATTTTATAATTAATTCCCGCTGTTACGACAAATAGCGTGTTTTTAAGAAACAATTTATATCAAAAGATTGGCAATTGTTTATGTCCAATTTCAATGTTAAATTAATTCTAATGACCACCATTGGATAAAATGGTAAAAATATATTATAATTATAACTTAAAACCAATAAATAGTATAATTTATGACAATAAATTATTTTGATTAAAAAAGTTGTTTTAAAGTATTTTTCACTATTCATAAAAATTAGAAGTTCTCAGAAAAATACCAAAAATTCAACATAGGCTAATTTCGATATTCCGAATCAAAAAATGAAGTCCATTTTGAAATATAAAATTTCTATAATTTTAAAAAGTGGTTATTACTATTCATAACGGCTACTTTGATTAGTCGCGGTGTTTTAGAACTCGAAGTTGCGTACAATGCAAGCTATTGCATTATTGAATGAGAAGCGTACTGTGGAAGCTCGGGGTGTTACAAGTTTGACTTCAATATAAGTTAACAATTTATATTTATAACCATTTAGTATCCAAGATGTTCAATAATAGAATATTACTTCATTTCTGGACAACCACATCCATCTATAATGTTTATCTGAACTGGAATATAAGTGAACAGATCTTTTATAACCAAGTAAACAAACAATCCCGAAGAATGAAATTGCCCCTTATAACTAATCAAGAAGGCCTATAATGAACTAAAAAGGGTTATAATAAATATATTACCTATATATTAGGTCTTGTAATTATTAATTAATAATCCTAATTTGTTTATTCAGGTCATTAATAACATGTGGATAACACCAACTGATTTAAGCTAAGGGATCCTCTTCGTTTCTCTCTTAATCAAGATTGTCCTCTATGCTATGATTTTTATGTGTAATCCTAAATTATGGGTTATGTTTTTACACATCACCCATACTGCCCTAATGTTTAATAAGTGATTAGAAACCCTTTATATCTCTCATAAATCCCTCTTAGTTACACCCGATACCATGATGATAAACTTTAATGAATTCCACTCAAACATCCTTTATTCTTTCAGGTTGCTCTGTCATTATTTTTACCAAAATATAGATGACTTTTCTATTTATTTAAAACCTATACATTCTATTTTTATGAAGAAAACTCATGTTATAAGATCCATCTTGCATTCTCTTTTGGGGATACACATGCTTTTAAGTGAATCCATCCTCAATACTTCCCAATAAGCACACTCATTTTAATGGAACTTTCTCTAATTTTTTCCCTATTTTAAATGCACATTAAACACTGTTTTAAGACACTATTTTCTTTATAAAATAAGTATTTTTATTATAAAAACCTTCTTGTATCAATTCTGGTTTTATATTAAATAATTTCCTCTTTAATTTTTTAAATGATCTATAGTATTTTATTTAGAACCGCACAAAAATGATTTAACGCTATTGTTTATCAAACACATTTCTTATATGCTGTCACTTCTTTTTGACACCACTTATCATGATTTATTATTTTATTACCTTATGAATGACCATTAATATTCCAATCCCTTTCTTTCATGGAAACTTTCATTATATGCCCATTGGTTATGCTTTATGTCATGATTGTGGAACCCAATTCATTCCATGGGTACCATTATGATTATGTATGGTTGATTATGTATGATTATTTATGTGGAATGATTATTTATGTGGAATGATAATTTATGTGTAAAGAATATTCATGAATATGTAGAGTTTTTTGCACCTAGATCGTTCGCTAATGTATTGGGACAAGTTAAGTCTCATGACATGCAATGTGAAATGGGATTGGATGTTAGCCTTGACCCGTACAAAAATGGGAAATAGGATTGGAGGTTAGCCTTGACTTGTACCAAAGAAATGTTTTATGATTCTTCCAGATTTATATGATTCCTTGTTTATATGATCCCATTTCTATATGATATGATTTCATATGTTATATTCTTTTTAAATCATTATGTCATGACTCCTAACTCTTGTACTTAAGATGTATCCTTAAGTTCATTACCATATAGGGATTTTTAGCTCATCCATTTGTTCATGTTTTCCTCAGGGTACCATATGTAGATGTAAGGGCTCAAAGGAAGTTTAGATCTCTTAATGGAGATTAAATAAAGAAGTGTTTTTTATCCCCATGTTTTATGTTATGTGTACTTATTCTTCTAATACACTAGACTTAACGATCCCCGGCTAGTACTCCGATGATTAATTATTCTTAAAATCCTGAAATGATATATGTAAAAGTATTGGGCCGCTATAGTTGATATCATAGCATGATATAGTTATTTTTGGAGATTAGTAATAGATCACCTTAGTGAGAACCTTAAGAATTAGAATAAGTATAAGAAAAAATTCTGGAATTTTGGTGAGTATTGAGTAAGTGTTTTATAATGAAAATACATCCATCTCTAGATACAATCAGTTAGAGGCTGCTCTAGCACATATGAATCTAGGGGTAAAACAAAAAAACACTGCTTTGAGCTAGACTCAAACGGGAACTGGTGCATGACAATGGGCATTTATGTACTCTTGGTTACGACACTCCAGAGGGATATGATTTGGTAGATTCATTAGCTTAGTAAAAACCATTTTTAAGGGACAAAAAATCATAAGAATATAATTTAAGAAAAAGATTGAGGATAACCTAGATTTAAACATAAAGAATAAAAAGTTACGATGTACTTATTCTTTATAAGTTAATCATTTTATGTTCAAATTTTCCCTTTTATGCTCAATATATACGTATTAAAGACCTAAAATTATACGTTCCTTTTTTTAGTTAATGGCGGGAAATTGAACAACATGTTCCAGCAACCATTGTGATATAAAATGTGAATATTTCCCTAATAAAATGCCTGATATGATGGGATTTGGTGCTCAAAACATCATGACAGTACTTTCTCAGATGGCTCGAGTTATTAATAATAAATCGAATCAGGTGAAACACCCTCACCCTCCATCTAAGGAGAAATTTGTCATGGAATCCTTCATGCGGTAAAGGTCGTCGATGTTTAACAGATCTTCTGATCCCATTCTTACTGAACAATGGATTAACTATATTGAAAAGATATTATATTTCCTCCAAAACTCAGAAAAACAAAAGGTTGTACTGGAAGTCTATCATATTTATGGGGAAGCTGATCAGTGGTGGAAAATGATCAACAATACAATGTCCCAAGAGGAAATTGATTCCATGGATTGGGAGGAATTAAAGAGGATGTTTTTCAAAAAATATTTTCCTCGAACCGTTTGTCAAAAGATTGAAAGAGTGTTCCTCAAACTCAAGCAGAAGGAAGATGATTCCATCAGGGTGTATGAAAAAAACATTACAAGGCTTTCAAGGTACGCCTAAATCTTTTTCATGAACACTAAAAGCAAGGTGGGTCTCTTATTTGGCAGACTAAATCCGAGTATATGAAAAGAGTTGGCGATTCGAGACTTAAACAGTTACACTGAGATTGTTCATTGTGCCCTCAGGTTTGAAATGGATATGAGAGACTCTCATTGGTCTCATGGGCCCAGTGACAAGAAGCGGAAAATGGAGAACAACATGGGCGGTTCATCAAAAAAATCCAATTATGGAACGAAGACAAACTTTTACCCTTACAAGAATTGTGGGAAGAATCATCCTGGTAACTATATAAAGGGAACCAAGAATTGATTCAAATATGGAATGTTTGGTCATCTGGAAAAGAACCGTCGTTGAGATATAAAGAATCCCACCAATAAATAAGAAGAAAGGAAGGTTCAAGTGAACACTCAGCCTATAGTGCAGTGTTACAACTACAAGGATCATGGGCATTATGCCAAAAACTTCCCTAGGCCGAGGGTTGTTAGAGGCAATCAGCAACAGCCTCCAAGGAAATAAGGAAGGGATTATGTTATCACTGCTATTGAGGGGGAGATGGAAAATTATGTGGTGATAGGTTCTTTAGTTATTCATTCAAGAATACCAAACTTGATATTTGATTATGGTTCTACGCATTATTTTGTATCTTGCAAGTTTAGTAGAACTATTCAAATACCACAGAAAATATGGAGGAAAATCTATCTGTGAGAATAGCGAAGGGGGAAATTGTTGCATCCATGGTTTATAACTCTTCAATGGTTAATGCTTATGGACTGAACCTCCTATAAAATCTCAAAATACATTCCTTAGTAGAGTTCGATTCTATATTAGGCATGGATCGACTATCCTTATAAAAATACAACATCAACTGTCAGGAAAGGGAGATCACTTTTCATATCCCGAATCATCCTACGATTATTTACAAGTGTAAGGAGGAAGATGAATCTCTTTTAGAGTCTTCGTCTCATGTGTGGATATTGTTGACATAGGAGCATGCATAAATAGCTCAAATGGATCAGACAAAGGAGAGAATCATGCTTGAATACGTGCCCATTGTGAGGGATTACACTGATTTATTCCTTAAAGAGTTTCCTCATCTTCCTGCTATCTGAGAGGTTGAGTTCTCAATTGAACATATCCATGGATCTATGCTTATCTCAAAGACACCTTACTGAATGGCCACCATAGAGTTGGAAGAGTTGAAGAAGTAGTTACAAGAGTATATGGAGAAGGGTTTTGTATGCCTGATTGCTTCACTGTAGGGTGATTCAGTCCTCTTCATCAAGAAGAATGATGGATCATTGTGCCTCTGTATTAGTTATCATGATCTCAATAAAATCACAATAATGAACAAGTATCCCCTTCCATTGATATATGACTTTTTTTATCAGCTTCGTGTGGCCAGTTATTTTTCTATGGTGGACCATCGGTCAGGATATCACCAACTAAAAGTGAGGTAGAAAGATATTCCCAAGACTACCTTACAAACAAGGTATGGACACTATGAGATCATAGTGATGAACATCAGACTCATTACTCATCCAGAAATTTTCATGGGATTAATGAATAGATTCTTTAGAGATTACCTCGAAAATTTTGTGTTAGTCTTCATTGATGATATTCTGATATACTCCAAGATCAAGGTGGAACATGGGGAGTATTTGAAGACTAATTTAAAGACATTTTGAGGGGAGAAGTTGTATGCAATGTATATTAAATGTCAGTTTTTGATGGAGGAAGTATCATTCTTGGGGAATGTTATCACTAACAATGGGATATTTGTGGACCCTTCCAAGACAATGGCAATTGAAGAGTGGCCCATGCCAACTTCTGTTATAGAGATCCGTAGAGTTTTGGGTCTAGATGGGTATTATCGATGATTCATGAAGAACATCTCATGATTATCAAATAAAATGACCATGCTGACATGGAAGGCAATAATGTTTACATGGACACAAGAATGTGAAGACTGTTTCAAGGATTTGAAAAAGTGGCTTATCACTGTGCCAGTACTCACACTCCCTACAAGTTGAGAACTCTTGTGGTGTATAGTGATGATTATTTGAAGGTATTAGGATATGTGATGATGAAAATTGATAAAGTTAAAGCCTATGCCTCAAGAAAGCTGAAAATTTATGAGAAACCCTATCCAACGCAAGATTTGGAGTTGGCGGCTATGATCTTTTCCTTGATAATCTGGTAGCATTATCTCTATGGGGAGAAATGTGAGATATATACTGACCCCAAGAGTCAAAAATACATATTCACATAGAAATAGATTTATATGTTCCAGTGAAGATGGATAGATATCATCAAGGATTATGACTACTAAATCCACTACCATCCCGGTAAGGCAAACTAGGTAGCAGATGCTCTAAGTAGAAATGATCTTACATCATTATCAATGATGAGAATTAAAAAGGATCTGATCTTATTAGATTTTAAAAATATGGAAATGGGAATCATTAAGTGATTAAAATCATCACTCCATTCGCAATTGAATGCTCAACCATCCCTCTTCGAGAGAATAAAGTATGCTGAACAAAAAGATGTGGAAATTCAGAAAAGGGTGGAAGCTGTTAGAAATGGGAAATCTTCTGATTTCAAAATTGATGAGGAAGGAGTTGTATGTTTTGGGACATGATTATGTGTACCATACGATCCATAGATAAAGAAGGAGCTATTGGGTGATGCAGTTAACTAAACCATTTCTATCCATTTAAGAAGCACAAAGATATATTGATATCTCCAAGAAAACGTTTGGTGGGACAATATATAAAGGGAGATTGTTGAATATATGTCAAAGTTCCTAGTAGGTTAGAAATTTAAGGCTGATAGACAAAATTCTAATGGAATGATGCAACAACTACCCATACCAACATGGAAGTGAGAGAACATTACCATGGACTTTGTCATTTGACATCCAAGAACATCTAGAAGAAACAATGCTATATTTGTCATTGTGGATCATCTTACAAAGAAAACTCAGTTAATCACTATTCTAGAGGACTTCTCATTGGATAAACTTGAGAGATTTACATAAATGAAGTGGTAAGGCTTCATGGAGTACCACTGTCTATTTTATCTGATCGTGATCTGAGATTCACCTCAATGTTCAGGAAAAGTCTTCAACACTCTCTAAGCACTGAACTGAACTTCAATATGACCAATCATCCTCAAACTCATGGCCAATCTTCGGGAACTATTCAGAAACTATAATACATGTTGAGATCATGTTCAATGGAATTCGAAGGAGGATGGGACCAACATCTTCCAGCTATTGAATTCACCAAAAACCATAGTTTCCACTCGAGCATCTGAATGGGACCATATGATGCCCTTTGTGGGAAAAGGTACAGAACACTGGCGTGTTGGGATGAAGTCAGTGAGCGTATGCTTCTAGGACCTGAAATGGGTGATGAAATGGTGGAGAAGGTTAAAACATTCAGAAGCATATCAAGGATTCCTAGAGTCGATAGAAGGGTTATGCAGATAAACGTCAGTGAGACCTTGAGTTCAAAGTTTGAGATATGGTATTTTTATGCATATCTATATGGAATAAGTTCATGAGTTTGGGAAGAATGTATAGTTAATTCCAAGGTACAACGGATCCTTTGAGATCCTTGATTGAGTTGGAGCTATAGCCTATCTACTAGCACTTCCAACAACCATATCAAAAGTACACGATGTCTTTCATGTATCCCTTTTAAGTAAGTACATACAATACCCTTTACATTTACTCTCTTAAGAGGTGGTACAGTTGGATGATGATCTCTCTTATGAGGAGCATCTAGTGAAGATCATGGATAATAGAGACAATGTTCTACACAACAAGACAACTCGTCTGGTCAAGGTACTATGGGGAAATAATAAGCACAAAGAGGCAACATAGGAACTGGAGGAAGTAATGATTGAAAAGTACCCCCACCTATTTTTGGCCTACAATTTAAAATAAAATTTTGAGGTTGAAATTTATTAAGGGGGGAAGAATGTAACGACCCAATGTTTTTCAATGGAAATTACCTTCTTATAAATATGTCATAAAATCTCATAAAAACACAAAATAATAAACTACTAAGTGCTAAGTGACTTTTGAGCATAATTTTGTAACTTACATTTTTAGAATTATGAAAACCTGACATACATGGTTGCAATCAGTATGTTATTTGGTGTTCAATAAGAAAAACATATTTTTTGGTGAATAGTAACATACTGTTATGAATAGTTACATACACTTATGAATTGTGATATACCATAATTAATAGTAATTTTTCCAATGATAATATATAAATATTATTCAATTTAATGTATGATGTACCTGTATTTTAGAATAAGTAAATGAATGTTTTAAAAATGATTTTTTATAATAATTTATTATTTTAATTAAATATTAAAATAATAATAATTAGAAAATTATTTTCCAAAAATTGACATCATTTTATGATTCTAAACATCGAAAAATGGTTAGGGTGAATTTTTGGGATTTTTATGAAATACTTGATTTTATTAATGAACAGTGAAATACCATAATTTATAAAATAAACTAAATAAGCTAATTATAGAGTCTTGTATGATGTTATAATGATGTAAGCCCTATTGGTTGTGAAACACATGATATAAATTACTATTATTTTTAAAATATGAATTACAATTCCTTTTTTGGGGGGGAACTAATAAATCAATGATTTTTATTTTTAAAAATCCCCTCTCTCGCTTCCACAATAAAAACCCCCCTCACTCCCTCTTCTCTTCACTCCTCTCAAGCCTTTTTCCTTGCCAATATGCTACAAAAATATCTCCCCAATAACCTCCCCCACTTCCAAAATCACCTAGACACTTCAAAATACCAAAACCTCTCCCTTTAAGTGGTTCTCAAAGGAGGAAGTCCCAAGAGGTAAATTCCTCTTTCCAATTCCTTCATTTCATTGAAGTTTTTTTTTATTTTTTTATCCTTCCTCACCTCACTTAACCAAAATAGTATGATAAATTCCATAACATAAATTTACTGTAATATTTTCATGTTAATTTTATATTTCATTATCTTCTCTCATTTCCCCACCATTTATTTGAATGAAATGAAAACACACTTTAAGATGTGCTAATTTAGCACATTCAAGGAAAACAGTTTATTAATTTCTATTATAATCATTAATTTTGGTAATGAAACCATTTGTTTCATGGTTTAAATGTATTATTATATATGAAATATATCCTATTTTTATTTCTGTAATCATTTTTTACAAATGGTATTAATTTATAAATCCCAACATGTTCTTTGTAATGAAACCCACCGATTAACAAAAACGGTTGTCACTATGGTTTTATATAATAGTTCGACTTCATTCGAAGTAACCAAATTAAATTTAAAACCATTTAATCTCCTATATGTTCACTAATATCATATTACTTCGTTTTTGGACACCCACTTCCATCTCTCATGTTTATCTTAACTTGATTATAAGTGAATCGATCTTTTAAAACCAAGTAAACAAATGAGCCCGAACAATGAAATTGAACTTTATAAATAATCCAGGAGGCCTTAAATGAACTAAAAATTGTTTTTAACAAATCAACTACATATTCATGTGGTTTTGGGCTTATTAATTAATAATCCTAATTTTTTTATTTAGGTCTTTAATAACAAGTGGAGAACACCAACAGATTTAAGAAAGGGATCCTCTCCATTTCTCTCTTAATCAAGATTGTTCTCTATACAATAAATTTTATGTGTAATCCCAAATGATGGGTTATGTTTTCCCACCACCCCCATTCAAACCTAATGTTATATATGTGATGATAAACCCCTTATATCTCTCATCATTCCCTCTTAGTTACACCTGATACCATGCGGATAAACCATAATAAATTCCACCTGAACTTCCTTTATTCCTTCGGGTTGGTCTATCATTCATTTTACCAAAATGTTGTTGTCCTTTATTTTTATTTAAAACCTCTATATTATTTTTATATGCTCCAAACCCATGTTTAAATATCCATCTCCCATTATCTTTCTGGGTTATACATGATTTTATGAAAATCCCTCCTCGATACTTCCCAATAAGCACACTCGTTTTAAAGGAACTTCCCAAATGTTTACCCAATTTCAATTGAACTCTATCGTTTGTTTTAAGAAACCATTGTTTATATAAAATAAATATTTTTATTATTAAAACATTCTTGTTTCAATTCTGGTTTTATATAAATGAATATACTCTTTACTATTTTAAAAGATCTATAGTATTTTCCTTAAAACGAACACAAATATTTTATTACAAAGGTTTCTCAAATACATTTCTTATATGTTGTCACTTATATTTTACACCAATTACCTTGTTGTATGCCTATTTTACCTTATGAATGTCCATGAATGTTCTAATCCCTTTCTTTCATGGGAACTTTAATTATACGCCCAATGGTTATGCTTTATGTCATGACTGTGGTACCCAATTCTTTCCATGTGTACCCTTATGTTTATGTATGGTTGATTATATATGATTATTTATTTGGAAGGAATATTTATCTGGAATGAATATTTAAGAAGATTTTGAGGTGGGTCCACCCAGATAGCGCTCCAATGAATTAGGTAAGGTTAAGTCTCATGAGATGTGATGTGAAATGGGATTGGCGATTAGCCTTAACCTGTACCAAAGAAATGTTTTATGACTCTGCCAAATTTATATGATTCCAGGTTTATATAATATGATTTCATATGTTCCATGCCTTGGATATCATTATCTCACACCTCCTAACTAATGTTCTTAAGATTTATCATTATATTCATTCCCTTACTAGGCTTTTTAGCTCATCCCTTTGTTCATGTGTTTCCCTGGGTACCCTATACTGATATAAGGGCTCAAATGAAGTTATGAACTCTTAATGGAGATTAAATAAATATGTGTTTTTTAGCCCCATTTTTTATGTTATATATTCGTAGTCTTCAAATACATTATACATAACGATCCTTGGCTTGTACTCTGATGATTAATTATGCTTAAAATCAAGAAATGATATATGTAAAAGGCTTGGGCCACTATATTGTATCTAGGGAAAATCCCAACAATGTCTTTTAGATTCATATTTTTCTTGTTTAAATAGGTTATTATCATAATTTAATCTTGGATTTGTCTCACTAGTAGGAACCTATGTCTGGATGACCAATAGAGAGGTGAAGTATGCTTGGATAGATTCTTACGGGGGAGATTATCCGGAGTTGAAGAAAAATTTGAACTAAACATAATTCCTTACTTTACATGTGATGGGTAACACATATAGTGTATACCGTGATGCATCCCAAGTGGAACTCAGAGTAGTTCTAATGCAGGAAGATCAAGTTGGGGAATATGAATCTAGACAGGGAAGACCACATGAGATGAATTATCCTACTCATGATCTAGAGTTGGTTGTGGTGGTGCATGACCTGAGATTCATGAGATACTATCATTTGGGTGAGAGGGTTTTGGGGTAGACAGACAAAAAGAGCATTTGGTATATCTTTTCACAGTGGAATTAGATCCTTTGACTGAGGAGGTGCATCGAGTATTTATAGTATTTCAACTCAAATCTAGCTTATACAATGGGAAAGGGAAACTTCACTTTTGACACCATGATTCAGAAGATGTGGATTGAGGTAGTTTAGGATTATTTTGATAAGTGGTGAATGATAACACTCTTTGGAGACATGCATCGAGATGTTCAAGAGTCCCAGGTACATGTATCTCTAACTTTGACATCTATTATACCTGTGATTTTAGATCGAATCAAGACATAAAAGTTATCTGATCTAGAGGGATTATATTGGAGGGTAATATAATGTTGATGGGATTCATAATTAGGATAGAATCATGGTAGTGAAAACTTTTTTCTTTTCTATGGATGAGTATGTGTTATTACGGGCATGCATAAAATTTATGAGAGAGTTTCATAATTTTATATGGGTAGTATATCCATGTATAAAAATATGTATTGTGATATCTGTAGAGAGTTCTATTTTTCGGGGATAAAGAAGGAGTTAGTGTGATTTTTAGTTACATGTTTCACCTATCAACAGGTGAAAGTTGGGCATTAGAGGCGTGATGGGTTGTTGCTGCCTCTACCTATTCTAGAGTGGAAATAAGAAGATTTCACTATGGATTTTATGATATAATTACCCAATGAATCTCACAAAAACAATATATTATGGGTGATCATGGATCGATTGTTGAATGTAGCCTAATTCATTCTTATCATTAAGACCATTACAAATAAATATCTGGGTAGTCTCTATGTTGGGTAGATAGTTTAGTTTCACCTTGTTACTAGGTGAATATTTTCAGATAGAGATCATCATTTCATGTCTTGGTTATAGTAGGGTCTTTATAAGGCTTTGTGGTTATAGGTTCTTCTAAGTATGACCTATCATTCTCAGACTAATGACCAATATGAACGGAAAATTTAGATTGTGGTGGATATGTTAGGAGCCTATTTTTTTGACTTCAGTGGTTCATGGGATAAATATTTATAACTCATGGATTTTTTATATAATAACATATTTCTATAATCAATCCAAATGGAACCTTTTGAAGCATTAAATGGTAGGAAAATTTTTTCTCCACTTTGTTGGATTGAGGTTGGTGAGTAAGTTCTTTTTTGGACCTAGTCTCATGTATGAGACATATGAGATCATGCAGTTGACTAGAAGGAAGTTCATAACCACACAGAGCAAGAAAAAGTATTATGCTAAACACCATAGATTCCCTTTGGGGATTCAAGTTGGTCATCATGTTTTCTTTTTAGGTGTTTCCTAGGTTGGGGAAACATATTATTTGGAGATAGTGAATGCTAGTGGCCTAGTTGTTTAGTTAGGCCATTTGACATAGTTCAAATATTCCATCTATCATCATACCAATTAGACCATTCATGATGCTATAGTTCCATAAATGATGTTTTTTCATGTGTCACTACTTTAGAGATATAATTCTTACCCTTATCATGTGGTATATATTAATAATGTCGAGATTAGTGTAGAATCATCCTTTGAGGATAATCTAATATGGATTGTGGACTATAGTGGGAAGTATCTATAGGGAAGGACTGTTTTTCTAGTTTGAGTGAAATGTCAGCATGGGTGTGTTCAAGAGGAGACATATTAATGGGAAGCTAATATGCGAGCACAATGTCCCAAATTTTATACTCATACCCCACAGGGATATATCGAACAACTCAGGGATGAGCTGTTATATGTTGGAGAGGTTCTATGAACTATCCTTTTTCAAGTATGTCTCTCTTTGAGTTTTGTTTAATCCTCTATTGTTTCTTTATTTAGACCATTCTGGTCAAGTTTCTTTTTGGGGATGGAGATAAATTGTTAAAAAAAATTCCTAAAGTTCAGGGATGTATGTTTTTAAATTAATCGGGTATGTGTATTAATGTGTTAAAAGGGAATTATAGGGGTTCTTCAATAGTTTTTATTTTTTAGATGTAGTTCAGACTCTTTATAGAAACTAGACTAAGTGTTGTCTTCTAAAAAGTTACATTCCATAAACCAATTAAATGACATATAAATGTGTCCAAGCAGACATTGTGAACTAGTTCATGACATGAAATAGTTACATGCTGTGAAACAAGTTCACATCTTGTGTTTCTCAATTGGGGTTATTCTAACATGTGTCAGTTCAATTTTTTATTTAACTCATAAATTGAGAAATGTACTATTTGAATGGATTACAAATTGTGTATTTCCTAGGCTCAACAATTTTAAGGCCATGTTCGACATGTAGATCTTTGCTCATTCACATCAAACTCCACTCTCTCGAATACTAGGAAAACTCAAGGAAATTTTGGAGTGAAACATTCCCTTATAGACATCTCTGTAAATAATTTTGTCCCCATTTAGATATTTTTCTTCGGTTTCCCCATCTCTTACACGTGTTCTCCATGAGCACAGTGTCATCCCCTAACCATGGTGGAATCAGGAATTGAATTTGGATGTTTGTGTGATCTAGGTTCCTTCTTGTGGTATTTTGTTCATTCAATCATATTGTCATTATGTATTATATAGAAATTATTAGTCAATAAATAAAGGTGGGTTGTTAGTAATCAAACCATATAGTCTATTTCTAGTTGTGTAAGTGTGATAAATATTGTTAAATTTCACTAAAATAAAGTGCACATTAATTAAAAGAATAATGTTTATGATAAATCATGTGTTTGAATTAATCATTGGAACCCTTGGGATCTAATGGTGTTGCGACCTAACTAATGTCTATATGTAGGGTGATCCAACCATTGAAAAATAATGAATTGGATAATGTATTAATGATATGATTCAGCATGCCAAGATAGATCAGGTGATTACTTGTGATAGATCCACCATTTAAAATGAATTATATTTTTATTAAATGAATTGGTAATATAAATAAAAATGGTAATTGGTAGAATTAACCTTTGTGGTTTATGATATGATTTTATGGTATTCCTTCTAAGATGATTTGTGTGAGACTAATTTTGAAATTCTTATATAGAGGGATTGTCCTAGGATGTAGAAATGATTATATAAAGAGCATAGCCAGGATGCTGAAATGGTTATACAGGGGGCTTGGCTCGATATGATAAAATTATTATACATAGGGTTTTATTGGTTATGTGATTATTCTATGGACTATTTATTATGGTTGTCATGGTTATTCAACATACTGAATGATATTTATATATGGTGCTGAAGAAGGTTGATTATTGTGTTATATTAATTAATTAATTAATACACTTGTTTATCTCTTTATTTCATGAACTTAGTATCAGGATGGTTTTTTAGACATGGTGGTTCCAACCAACTAGTTTTTACTCACACCCAATTCAGGCCTCCATTTGGTACCTGAGCATATTACATGGATGAGGGTTTATGCAAGTTCAAGATACCCTTTAGTTGACTATTGATTTCTATATGGGTTGGGGTGTTGAGATAAGATCGTCTTGGGGTTCAGAACTGAGGTATTTTGAGTTTATTTGTGTGAACATAGTCTCTTATCTTTATTACTTTGATTTTTACATTATGTAAATTCCTTCCTTTAATTACATGCTTTAATATAATTTATTTTATTGGCTCTTGTTTTATTTCCCTGTTTAATGTTGTATTGTTTCTTCTATTTCAACCACTCTGATATTTATTATTATTGTTTATTTTGAAAATATTATAACTATATACTAGTGGGTATAGTCTTCCAACTATATTAATTATATCCATAGGTTATTTTGAAGCCTCTGGCATACATAGAGGATAACTTGAGGTCCAGAAACCAACTTTATTTGTCCACGTGAAAGAGTACCAGATCTGGGGATGTTACAATTCCCTACAAAAATAAATATGGGTTTTATGGATATGATGTGACCACCTAGAGGAAGAAGATTAACCAACAGTGGAAATAAGGATCCATGACTCCAAAGTAAAGGCTGTGTAACTACCCATATCAAAACAAATTAAGCAGGAATGAACAAATAAAATATCTTTATTTTAGAATCAATGAATACAAAACCACTAGGAGATTAGTTCATACAAAGTTTTAATTAACTATTAATATAGGTCTCAAAAATTACATATAGAATCTAAATTTAAAATATCCATACATTTAAGAAATATATGTTATAAATATCCTATTTTTAAATTGATCTTAATTAAATTAATTAAGGATTTAAAAAAATTTGAAAAAAATGTAAAATGCGGAAAAATATATATTCTAGTAAAACATGTTGATACTACCAGCAATTATTTCCAGCACCTGCCACTATAATATACCATAAAACTAATTCTGTTGAAGTGACCAAACCCATTTTTTCACCTAAATAGTGCCTAGAGTCAATTGACCACTGATCCTTACGCAGGCCTCCCCATATGTCAAAGGTTGTCAATTATCATCAAGGTTATAAAAATATGATAGTGGGGGGAATATACCCTCTAGTGATGATATTAATAATGGTTCATATATAAATATAGAAGTTGAAGATATACCACAACACTGGATCAGTAACCCAGCATAGTAGAATTAAAAACAAAAAATAGAGGAATAATAACTAAACCAAAATAAAATAAATAAAATATCATAACATACCATTTTAGCCAAGAATTAATATCAAGTCAAGATAAACAATACAGTTAATAAAAATGGTCATCACGGCCAACCACAGTATATACAGATAAGCATGATGACAAACAAAAGTAAGACCGAAAAGTAACTCCATCTAATATAGGAACCCAATGTCCATGCAATCCATCCATTGCAAAAAAAATTCAACAACATCTCTAACGGTCATATCCTAAGCTAAATCCATTACGTGATCTCAAGACCATAAATTCTACATGTGTCTCGAAGGACCTATGTAGGGTGTGAGAATTATCTTAGTAGGCCACCACCAATGTGTACCTAACTTATATTTGTGATAAGAAAGTGTATCTGAAAATAAAATAAAGAGCACATGAACATCATAAAAAATAACATTATACCATTGTTATCAACAGCCACAAGGAAGAAATCACTTTCTTTAGCCATCACTAGTATAACTATAGTGGAGAGGATCTATAATGTAATCCCAAGGAATACCCTAATGAAAGTGAATCCTAGGTAAACCCTAAAAATCCACCTCCATGTCATAAACTGACACCTTGTTCCATATATTATGTAACTGATGTCCTGAATGCATGCCCAATAAAGTAAATGGTCCCATTTCCCTTATCTCAGAAGAGAACCCATAAACTTTAATCCCAAATTTTGTATGCACAATGAAACCTTTCTCACAAATAATAACATCATCATCTCATCAATCAGCATCCCTAGGAGCAGTGATGTCCATCCTCCCTCATAATCCTGACCCAACAGCCTAAAACACTATGGTGATCCTCATAACCATCCACCAATATCAACACTATAAACTGATGACTCCTTACCATCCACATGGATTCCAATAGAAAGCCCCTCCAACCACACTACTGATAAAAACACAATAAATATTATTTAATGGTGGCCTCTACCCACATTAGTGGCCAATATGGCTTCATCATGTGAGTCCAACCTGTGTGCACATGACTCCAATGGTGCATCAGCTAATCCAGATGAGAGGAAATGACCCAAAAATTATATATCCCACAAAATATCATCACCTCATTCCCCTAAGATCATGACTATCATAATGAAATTCATCACTATCTCATATCACATGGGTCATGAACATAACCTGATGACAACATCACCTTAAATAGACGACCACGTCGCTCAATAGGTGATCAACATCAGCCAAATTATCTAAGACTCTCCCAACCTGATGAACCATGTCACCACATCCATATGGTCAAAACCATCTCAATACAAGGGTAGCACATTTCATGATTCAATGGAACCATTTCAATAATCATATTTAATATAAAAATTTTAATTTAAAAGGTAAAAACCAGCTCGGCCGAATCTGCCAAAGGTTCGAGCCTCTCACCAAGCCCCAACCATTTGTAGTCTTGAATGAGCTTTTCCATTATCATCTTAGAAGATAAGATTAATAAATTAATAGAAAATAATTAAATGTATAGGATCTCAATCCGACTTCTTATTTTCATGATCAATAATACACCCCGAAAGAATAAGATAAATCAATGGGAAATCTAGGAACCACCTTCTTCATGTAGGTAAATGTATGCTAGTCTAGTATCATCCCTTAACTCAAGCCAGATTGGATGGAATTATAGTTTTAGATAAACTCCCTATAAATATGGTTAATTTGATCCATCAAATTTAGTTCTCCATAATGAGATAGAAAAATAGAAAATATATAAGAGGATTGGAACCCTTATCGTTGTGCTTCCAACACAACTGGTGGTGAGAATATTAGAGCTCAGATGAAGGGTTTGGTTTAAATCCTAAGCAAGAAGAATAACTAGGAGGAACCCCCTGTGTTAATGGGTGAGTTTGTGGAGAGAGGATGAGAAATATCAAATAAACATGGAGGGGAAAAAATAATTTCACACTTTTTAATGGGATGTACAGGTTGGATAGATGGTTTCTTTAGTCATACACTAATTGTGAAACACCCACTACCTAGGTACCAAATTCTACATGGTTGGCCTACAAATCTTTCTAAAACATGTGAAAACCATGTGTGAGACTCAACTATAAATTTAAAACTAGTTCTAAAAGTCATCCTCCCACACATTATGAAAAACCATGAACATGGACAAGGGTTGGTCACACAGTTTCACATGGGTCCCACACGATCTATCCAAACTATGAACCCCAGTGTTCACACCCTATAATGTTAGGTTTTCAGACTCTAATGCACATAAAACTGAATATAAACATTAAGGAAATTTATGAGTGATTAAACACATAAAAAAATTCCTTGGTTTATGAAATCTCTCATAATTATGTTCTAGAGATCAAGAAAGAAGTTGTCCCACTCACCAAACTCCAAAAATTCAAACTGGTAGAGGAATTTGACATGATTGAAAAACTTGAGATGTAAAGTCTCCCCATCTTAAAATAGACCATCCCTAATATATCATTCCTTAGTTGGATATGGTTCCAAATATACCCATCTCATTAATTTTTAATTGGTATAACCTCGTCTTAAGACATAGGTCACCTATCTCAAGGTTCTCCTTACCTTAGAAGTTACCTACCTTGATCACATCCCAGCCCAAAACAAAAATAAAATGATGGTCCAATTATAATACCTAAATTCAAATGTACTCCCTTGATGCATCGTAACTCCTTCAACTCATCATGTTCTCGCATCATACTCATATCACATCTGAAACTCGTCAAATCCCACATCTCATTAGATTCTTGACTCATGTATATATTTCATGTGAAACCAATGAGGTCTCACATCTCATCATATGTCCAAAATTATCCCCTATGCTTGGAACCTCACATATAACCCACCTCACACTGATTCCTTAATTCCAACACACCTCAAAGATAATTTCACCATGTTGATTCCCAAATTCCAACACACCTTAGGTATTTATACATTGCATAAATTCCCAAAATAGATCCCAGTTCTACATGCCTCATATATATATAACACATCTGAGCCAATTACAGCTAACTAGACATCATCTAGTTAGTCCAAAAACATATCATGTTCTCCTCAGGTATCAAACACCATACATTCCATCAAAAGGCCAATGCCAAAAATAAAAATGAAACTTGGTCAAGACCACGATGCACCTCTATCTATTTTCGGCTCACAATCCTACTCTGAACCTAGATGCTCAAAAAAAATTTCCTTGAATGATGAAAGATTACATGAATCTAGGACTCCCGATGGTGTTTCACCAGCCACCAAACACTACCCTACTAGTGGGTTCCACTATCTCTACCACAACCACTCTGTGTAGATGAATATACAATCCAATATCTTGGTTTAGCTCCTGGTCCATCCTTAAATTTCTAATTCTTCCCCAGTCCCTGACTGTCAGTTTTTTGAAAAAACTTCTTATAGAACTTCTAGATATGCCCAACATGACCTCATTCTCCACACTCCTTCATTGGCCAATCACACAATGTCCGCACATGACTCGACTTCCAGCATTGGAAGAGAACCGTTGAATACCCACTCCTTGGTGGTATGCTCGAATATCTATCCTAAATGTTCTACTGATACTCCTCTCAACCTCACTCTTACTACCAAAATCATCACCTCTATAATCACCTGAATCCATTAACTAGTTTAAATATGACTAGTCTTTCAAGTAGCCCACCGCTATCTGTACTTGATTCACCGCTTCCAAGAATGGGGTTAACATAATGATGTTTACCTATAATCAAATGGTGTTCTGTAAACTATACTTGAAATGTATCACCCAAAAAAATTCATCTACCACAATTTCAAGTGAAAAATGATACATGTTGATGAAATTATTCACATAGTTCATGACATACATATCTCCCTACTGTGGGCTCAAAAATTCATGAGCTATCTCTATCCTCAGTATCTCAAGGAATAAATTCTTGAAGAAAACGACCTAAAAATCCATCCATGTCTGTCACTCATGTATGCCATCCTGATCATGTACATTCCCCAAGTGATTTTCTGGTCCTCTGAGCAAATAGGTTTCAAGCTTCACCCTTCAACCTGGGGGTTTCTCATGCTATTCGAAAATGCTTTTAATTGAATTGATCCAATTTTATGCTACTTACGATCCACCCTCACCATGAAATATAAGTGGTTTTTGTGATTTGAACTCATGAGTCATATATTCCTTTTATGGTCCAGCTCCCTAAGATCTGACATTGATAACTGGGATGACCCATACTATGATTTCTCTAGGATTCTCATCAAGCCATGACCCAAAAGCTGCCAATCCTTCTGCTAGCCTCCCAGTACTGGATCATATACCCCCGACATTATATTTTTTTAATGATATTACTAACCCTAGGGGGACTCATCCCAATCCTCAAGGGTCTCAAACTATTAAATATCCTATCACACCAAATATCCACCCACCAGATGCTCCATTAGAGCTGTCTAGGTGGTAAAATATTGAACACCAATATAATGGTCTGATGTGAATATAACACACACAGACACACAGATATATATATATCACATATAGGGAATGCATTAAAAATAAGTGTTGTCCCACAACCCTTACTCTCCCATAATCACAACCATATCACATGACATCTGACCTCATGGCCCCTTACCTGCCCATATCAGAACCATGTGACACATAAAAATCCATCCTCGTGGCCTCTCACCTACCCACATCCGAGCCGGGCTTCACATATCTATTTTAGATATCTATGTTAGATGAAAAAATAAGTTCATAAAGTAAAACATGGTTTATCTTCTTTTTTTGACATTTTAAACATCTGACCCCCATATGCCTTTGCCTATCCCCGTCCTGAAGAACCATATTACCTCAATCTAATTCTCATGATTCCCAACCTAGGGATCAAAATCACATGATACCATCATCCTTTCCTTATCTTATCATATCCATTCCCATATACATATTTATATCACACATCACATTCAAATCCCCTTGGAATCCATTCCGTGGTTAGTTGAGTAGAATGCCACCAAAGAAAAATAAGCAGTAAAACATTATTTATCTTCTTTTGTTGAAACATTAAACAACAAAACCCCTATTCAAATAATCAATTTTAAAAATGAAGATAACAATAAATTTAATATAGGAACATGGATATATTTCAAATACTATGTGACTATCAAAAATTATAAACAAACCACCCTTTCCTTATCAGACTGACGGTCCTAATCTCCTCCCTTATCATACTAGTCCATGGTCCACATATCAAAATAGATTAAAATCACATCCAACTTCACCACATGAATTGGAAATAATATCAACTATTAAAAGAGTCATACATAACAATAATTCCCACCCCTGGAAACATGTTATCTCCCCTGTGAATGGGATGAAAGCACCCAGACATGTGCTCTTAACCCAATTCTGACAAACCATAATCTTTAGTCTACCATATCCCAAATATTAAGACTAATAGAAAAGAATATAATTTGGTATAATTATTATCTAGTCAAACACTACTACAAATTCCCAATAAATACCTCACTTTATTCCATTTGTAGAACCACGACCCATATTTCAACCCAAACGATGTTCAGGGTTGATGTGACACTAGGCGTTGCATGTGTCTCCCTGTATGTCAAAGGTTCCCGACTAGTAGTGAAGGTAAAATTAGGTGATATTTGGGAGATTATACCCTCAGTATGTGATAATAAAAATGTTTTATTTAAATATAAGAAACAGAAATGAAATACCATATGATAAACGAACCAATAAGACACTACAGTGGAAGTAAAAACAAGAAACAATGAAATAGAAATTAAATTAGAAATAAAATAAATAAAATATCCTAACATAATATTTTTAGCTAATAATGACTATCAATTCAAGTCATACAGGACAATAAATAAGAAAGTTCTGTTGTTGTTGACCTCATTATATACATATAATAATGCTAGTATAAAATGAAAGATAAAAAAGTAAATCTATCTGATGTTGTAACCCAATGTCCTTTCTATTTATCCCATAAAAAAGGTCCAACGATATTCTTAAGGTCCAACTCTTCATCTCAGTTCCTTACATGATCGAAAGGGAATAAAGTCTAGATGCTTCGGGAAGTGTCCGTGTAGGGTGTGAAAATAATCTATGTAGGCCACAACCAATGTGTACCTAACATACATATGTGATAAGAAGGTGTATCTAAAAATAAAATAAATAGAACACGTACATCATATAAAATACCCTTCCTACCTTGTTCTCAACATATATAAGGAAGAAATCACCCACTTCAGCCATATTCGATATAATTATAGTGGAGAGGATCCTTAGCGTAAGCCTAAGGCATCCCATTATGAAAGTGTATCCCAGGTCAACCCTTAGGTTCCACCTCCAAGTCAAAATTTGGAATCTCTCCCATCTAATAACTAAATGACATCCTGAAGGAACACCCAATCAAGTACCTGGGCCTATGACCCTCAACATGGAAGATTCCTCGTCAGCGAAAAGACCAATGTTTGATGTACAATGATATATGTCCTCCAAATAATAACAAAATCATCTCAGCAACTTACATCTCCTCGAGCGGTGATGTCCATCCTCCCCCATAATCCCATCCCACAATAGTACAAAAACAATTTTTAACGTCATGTTTTTTCGCATCAGTATTTTGGAACCAACCTGAAAATCATTGAAAATATATTCTTTACATTTTTTATTATTTAAATAATGTGAAAATATATTTTATATAATTTTTCATGTTGGTTATATAAAAACTGAGGTGAAAAATCAATTTTCATGACGTTTTCATGTCAGTTATTAAATAAATAATGTTAAAGGGATTTTATTCATGTCAGTTATTTAATAACTGACATGAAATTTTTTAAAAAACATATATTTCATTTATCATACTTCGGTTTGACTGGACATGGAGCTCAAACGGAGTTACGGATCAAAGGTTATGGTCATCAAAAGTTGATCATCTCTAAATGAAGTCTTAGGGAAGGATAACGTCTAATGACCATAACATTTGATCTGTAACTCCATTTGAACTCTGAGGCCCGTAAAATTGAATATAAGTAAATTAACTACATGTTTGTAAATATTTTTCACATGGTTTATTAAATAACGAACGTGAAAATGAATTTTAACTTAAGTTATTAAATAAACAATGTGAAAATCTTTTTTTCACTTTGATTATTTTATAATTGACTTAAAAAAGTCATAAAAAGTGATTTTTCACCTTAGTTCTTATATAAATGATGTGAAAAATAAGTGAACATTTGAATATATTTTAATTATGGTTATCATAAAATCGACCCAAATGATAATTTAAATTTTCCACCAATGTGGAATTTCATTTTTTTTACATAGTGACATTCAAATTTTCAATTGCCGCCTAAAATTTTTAATACAACGTATTCATTTACAATCTCAATTATACGTTTTCATTATAAACATATCATAATTTATCAATAATTTCTTTCAACTTTCATTGTTCCAACAACGTGACTCATATGATCTTCAATGTGAATCCACTATTTCTTCTTTTTGCGACCTCACAAACATATTTATAATTATTTATCCATGATTTATGTTATTTATGATTATATTTATTAATTGATATACCAATTAAAAATAATTTCATATAATAATCATCATTTCATCAAATAGACTCATTTAATCTCCAACATCAATCCACTATTTCTTTTTTCCGCGATCTCGTCAAGGTATTCGTAATTATTTTTCCATGATTTATTTTTTTTGTTAGTAGTTTTCTTAATTGATATACCATCTAATGAATCTTGTTTTATTATAATGAATAATAATTATTAGAATCAGGTTAAAACTATAAATACTCATTATGATTATAAAATTCCTTCTAATGAGAGTCTACAGTTGGATCATTTGATCTTTTATCGAAAAGAATATATCAAATTTATGATGGTCATATCTTATGATCCGGAACTCCATTTGAGCTCTACGGCCTGTCAAGTAGAAGCATAGGAAATTATCTACAAGATGATAGACATTTTTATGTTGTTTTTTAAAAACCCGACATTAAAAATGACATTTAACATCGGTTTTCTTAAAAAAATATGTAATAAATGACTTTTAACATCAGTTTTTTAAAAACTGAAATTAAAAAAAATAGCTTTTTAATGTAATTTTCTATGTTTTGGATTGTATTTCACTTCAATTTTTTATAAACCAATTTGATAAAAATAATAATATTTTTCACATTGGTTATTTAAAAATCAAAATTAACAATCATATCACTAACATTAGTCGCAAAGGCATCACCTCTAAACTGACATTAAAAAGATTAAGAAATCGATGTAAAAAAGTGCTTTTGTACTAGTGTCAATAGCCTCAAACAATATATTGAGCATCATCCCCCAACCGATGGTACCAACACCATCAATTTATGGCTCTTCACTATCGTCATGTATTTCTAGGGAAATAACCTTCAACCATATTGGTGATCAACACCACCGTAATCCATATCTAATGAAGGATTATACCAACGAGTGGTCAAAACCACTTCATCATTTGAGTCTTATCTATTTGAAAACAACTCCAACAACACATAAGCCAATCAATGTGACTGGAAATCGCTAAAAAGTACCTAATACATAGTTTCCCAACCCCTCATTCCCCAACAATTGTGTCACTCATTCCGATGGTCATCACCATCTCATATAACATGGGTCATGCCCATAACCTAATGATCATGTCACTTCAGATCGACGACCATGTCGCCCAACCAATTATCATCATCACCCAAAGAATATTTCCTCTCCTAACCATATAAACCATGTACCCTATTCTAGATGGTCAACACCATCTCAATCTTTATGCTACACCTATCATGTTTCTATGAAATCATTGCAATAATCACATTTAATATAAACAATTTAATTTGAAAAGGAAAACTACCCTAAACTACTCTTTATAAGGTTCGAGACTATCATCAGTGCTCAACTATTTATAGTCTAGAATGATAATTCCCATTATAATCTCACAAGGTCAATTTATATAATTAAAAGTAAAAAATTAAATTTATAGGTTTTTCTGAGACTACCCATTAGAACACTCGAGAATTCTCCCCTAAAACATGACTGAGATCAATGGTTAATCTAGGAACCACCTCCCTCATGTTGGTAAATAGACACTCAGTCGGTATCATCCCATATATATATTTTGTTTGGATGTAATCAAAATTTTTGATGAACTCCCTAAAAATTGGGTAAATTGGCTCTCATAGTTTTAGTGCTCTGTAAGGTGAGAGAAAAGGATAAAATAGGCAATAGGATTGAAACTCTTACCAAAGTTATTCTAATGCACCTAAAGATGAGAGTATCAGATCTCTGAAGAATGGTGTGGCTTGAAGCCTATGTGGGAGTAAGAAATGGGAGGTACCCTTGTGCATACAGCTGATTAGGGGGGCGGGGGGGAAGGAGGATAAAGATCAAATAAGAAGGAATGGTAAAAAAAATAAAAGTTCACACTTTTTAATGGGTCACATAGTTTGGATGCATGATTTAGATAATCGTTCACCAGTCGTGTGACACCCACTACCTAGGTACCCCCACTGTGCATGGCTGACACCCATGGTTTTCCAAGCTGTGCGAAAATTGTACATGGGCCTATTCTAAAAACCACAGACTTGGAATCATGGCCATGAAACCCCTCCAAAAAGGATTCACATGGGAACTACACAAATTTTACAAACTATGCTCCCTAATATACACACCTTGAAAAGTTTGGTGTTTGACCTCTGACGCACCCGAAACCCAACCAAAACCAAGAGGATTTTACCGAGGGATAAAAAAATCCAAAAAAATTATTAAGTCACGAAAACTCATATAATTAAGCTCTAAAAATCAAGAAAGAAGATAGACATCTCAAAAAACTCGAAAAATTCAAACTGGTTAAAAAATTCATCCTACTCCCGAATCTTGAGACATTACATCTGCTACCTATAGCATCTATCGCCATACTAAGTTTACTGCCACCAGTATCTACAGCTTAACTAAGTCTTTTACTGCCATCATATGTTACCAAAATCTACTACTAACATCTACCACTAGTATCTATGGACATAATATACTACCAGATTTAAGTCTGTTACTTCCAGAATCTACATACATACCATTACTTCAACCACTAACATCAACCCCCACCATCTACCACCCCCATCTACCACCATACAAATTGTGTTACTACAATCACCTACCGTCAGCATCTACCATTACTATCTAGGACTAGCATCTACCACAATCCTCTAAAACACCCCTTTGGCTCCCACATGCCTAGGGAAACTAAAGGGGAAATTTTTTAAGAACCATGTAAATAAAATATAGATACATAACACATTTATAAAATTACATACATGTGCATGCACATACATACACATACGTATGCATATATAAACATACTTCACATGCCACATAAACATACCCATATATACACATATATATGTTTCATATACATTCATATACATACAAACACATGAACATACTTATACACATTCACATTCACACACATGCATATACATATCCACATGACACTGCAACACATATACCCTTTAACAGCTTGCAAAAAAGGATTTTAATAGTGCTAAAAAGCACTGTTAATCAAAGTGTTAATAAATGGGATCTTTATATGCACTAAAAAATAACTGATAAATCCCTCGCCCTTATCGGTGTTATTTTAGTACTGATAAAGTCTTATCTTATTGTAATGTGCTGTTAAAATAACTTCACACCCAACTAAAACCAATAATTTCAAAAAAAAATTATATTCATTTAATTGAAATCATGAATACAAAAATTTATTCCCATGGTATATACATAAAGACACTGCACTATACATTTCAAATAATTTTTCATATGATTATATTTAATATTATCCAACAATAATTTAAAAACATTAATATTTCATCTTTTGATGCATGTGATTCCCTATAGAAAATGTCTTCCCATGGTATTAGTTTCCAATCAAATCATCTCATACGGAGAAAAATATTATTCCTACATATGAAAACATATATTATGTGAGTAATACTACAATGAAATCAATTAAACATTAATATGAAATATTCCATTAATAAAAAGTCAATTTTTAATAAACAGACACATTCAGAGTTATATCGATCACATCGTGCATCGTATTGAGGTGGTTTTGATTCCTACATGTCAAAAATTAGTTATGGATAATTTTCATCAAATATCAAAATACTCTGAATGTTTTTTTGGTTTTGAGTTTGTCACTTGTTATTTTACTAAAATTAATGTTAATTTTAAATAATGATACTTTTGGAGTTATACCTATCATATTGTGCATTAGATTTAGGTGATGCTAGTGGCGACTAGTTACAAATTATTTATGGACCATTTTCCTAAATTATCAAAACAATTTGAATGTGTTTGCTCGGTTTTCAGTATGACAATTATGTTTTTACTAAAATGTAATTTCAAACTAGAAACCGACATTTTGAGTCATATGAGTAACATCATTCATCGAGTTGACGTGATACCACTTAAAACAGATCATAAATGACTTATGAATCACTATACTAAATTATAAAGGCAATCAATGCATGATCCCTTCATTTCAATGAGTGAAACATTTTGAACAAAAATGTCAATTTTAAAATGAAAACGAACACTTTTAGTCATACTTGTCACACCATGAATCGAATTGAGGTGTGGAAAATTAATACACATAAAAATGACTCATGGATCAATTTCTGAAAGTATCAAAATAATCTGAATGTCTGTTATATATTTTTAGTATGTCATTTGTTCTTTTTACTTAAAGTAATGTCAATATTAGATAAAAAGACACAGATGGAGTTCCAATGGTCATACCTTGCATCTTATTGAGGTGGGGTTGATTCTTACATGTAAAAAAATAGGGTATTAAACATTTTCTCAAAATATAAAAAAATCTGAATGTTTTTTCTTAGATTTTTTTATGTCCCCTATTCTTTTTACTAAAATTAATATAAATTTTAAATAAAAAGTGACAGTTTTTGTTTTACCAGTCACACTATGTTTCTGGTTTAGGGGTGACTGATTCAAACCTATAATAAATTACTGATAGAACATTTTCTAAAATTATTAAGACAATAATAATGTTTTTTATTAGTTTTTAGTATGTCTGTTGTGTTTTTTACTAAATTGTCATTTAGAACTGGAAACATGCATTTGGCGTCATACCAGTCACATCCTTATTTAGTTTTATTTGATACTACTTCATATACAACACAAATTACTGAGAAATTTATTTCTCTAATTATCAAGTCAATCGGAGTTCATTTTCATGGTTTCCAATGAGTGGCACAATTTAAACTAAAATGTAAATTTTAAACTGATAACAGAAAAAAAAAATTCAAACCAATCACACCGTGCATCGTATTATGGTTTGTATGATTCCTAGACATAAAAAATGACTCATGGATAATTTTTTCTAAAGAATCAAAACAATATGATTTGTTTTATCTATTTTCATTATGTCACTTGTTCTTTTTAACTTAAATTGATGTTAATTTAAAATAAAAAGGCGCATTTGGAGCCATACCATGCACATCATGCATCATATTGATGTATGGTTGACTCCTAAATGTTAAAAATGACTCATGGATAATTTTTATGATTTATAAAAAACAATAAAAATTATTTTTTGTGGTTTTTAGTCTGTCATATTTTCTTTTTACTAATATTAATGTCAATTTTTAATAAAAAGAGATGTTTCAAGTTATATTGATCACACCGTGAATTAGATTAAGGTGTAGATGAATCCTATATTTCTAAAATAATTGATGGATCATTTTCCTAATTTATCAAATCAATTAGAATATGTTTTCTTGTTTTTTAGTATGACAGTTTTGTTTTTTTACTAAAATGTCATTTCAAAGTAGAAACATTCATTTTTATTCATACCAGTCTTATCATGAGACATTTTTATGTGATACAACTTCATAGACATCAAAAATTAATTCTTAATTTCTTTCCGAAATTATTATGACAAACACAGCACATTTTCTTTCTTTTCAGTGAGTGACATGTTTTGAAGAAAATGCCAATTTTAAACTCATAACAGACAATTTTATTATACATGTCACACTGTGTATCAGATTAAGGTTTGGTTGATTTATACACTTATAATTTGACACACGTATGGATTTCCTAATTTTTTAAAATAATCTGGATTCTTTTTCTTGATTTTCAGTTTTTCACATGTTCATTTTACCTTAAATAAAGTCAATTTTAAATAAAAAGACACACATGGAGTCATACTGATCATACTATGCATCATATGGTGGTGAGGTTGACTCCTAATTGTAAAAAATGACTCCTGGATAATTATACTATATTATCAAAAAAATACTAAAGTGATTTCCTGGTTTTCAGTATGTAACCTTTTCTTTTTGAAATAATTAGTGTTAATTTTAAATAAAAAGGGACACTTTGAGTTATACCGGGCATAGTGTGAATCATATTGAAGTGAGTCTAATTCCTAAATGACAAAAATGAATTATAAATTTTTTTAATTTATAAGAACAATCCGAATGCATTTTCTTGTTTTTAGTGTCCCAATGGTGTTTTTTATAGAAATGCTATTTCAAATTAGAATCACATAATTTTAGTCACATTGGTCACATTGTGGGTTAGTTTGATGCAAGACTGCTTCATACATGTCACAAATGACTTATGAATCACTATAAAAATTTATCAAGATAATCAGATGGTGTTTGATTGGTTTTTAGTGAGTGACATGTTTTGAACTAAAATGTCATTTTTAAACAAATAATAGACACTTCTAGTCATCTCGGTCACACCATGCATCATATTGAGATTTTTTTGTTTAAATTTGTCACAAATGATTCATATATCATTTTACTTATGTATAAAAACAACCAAAATTCGTTTTTATAGTATTCAGTATGTCACTTGTACTTTTTTACTTAAATTTATATCAATTTTAAATAAAAAAGACACACTTGGAGTCATATCATCCACACTGTGTGTCAAATTGAGGTGTGGTTTATTTTTACATGTGAAAAATAACATACTAATCAATTTTATAAATTATTAAAATAATATGAATATATTTTTATGGTTTTCATTATGTGACATTTTCTTTTTACTAAAATTAATTTCAATTTTGAATAAGAAAACATTACATTCTCATTGAATTATGAGTTGTAGCCTCAGAGTCAAATATCCCATGATCATAAGAATATAAAATAAACCACCACAATTAAAACATAAGAATCCAACTGTACAAAAAATAATTATTATGTGAGTAATACTATGAACAAATAATTAAACCAAAATATAAAACAATACATTTCTTCTATAGAAGTCACATCTTCATGATACTTGTGTAAATATTGTGACTACTTATAATTCCCATTCATTTCTATGAAAATGTAAGAGCAATTTCTAAATATGATTTATTTTCAATACTCCTAGTAGTATTATATAAATATAAATAAAAAAAGGATTAATAAATATTTTCATTTCATTGTAATTTAATATGAAAATACCTCTTTAAGGATGTGTGTTTTTATGGAATATGATATCTCTCATAAATATACAAACCTAATAACCAGAATTTTTTCATTTTTTAGTTCGTGCACTACAAAAAAATTTATGAAAATAATTATTTTGTTTTCAATAGTGTTTAAATAGTGAAATATAACTATATATACCCTGATACTTATCATGTTGTATAACATGTCAGGTTCCTTATGCACAATTCATGTCCTCATACGATAATTTAAAAGATACTCACACACCACCCTAAAATAACATAATCCTGATTAAAATATAATATAAATTATATACCATTATGTTTGGTTCAAAAATGATGGATGTTGTGTATTAGAAATTGGAAAATCCTATTATGTGTGGTTAGTTTGTTGGCAGTCCATATTCAAAATCCTAGAAATAAATCTTTGGGGTATCCAAATTGACCACAGGGAGAATCTCTATTATCCTAAAACAAAAAATGAAAAAATAATGAAATAAATAAAAATATATTTGATATGAATAAATTATAGCTTTTACCCCTGAAATATTGGTATTAATAATTGTATGCAATCCCTAGGTTTTCTTTCAAGGGATTTGGCAGGGTTTTCCACTATTTCATCCATTTTTTTTGGATTGAATTTTTGTTTGTTCTATAGAGGTGGTGTGGGTACTATCATGTCCAAATTTTTTCAGGGGAAATCCATTCATTTTGTGTTGATATATATTCCAGTTAAAAATTTGAAATGTATTTAGTCATAATTAACATTTTATACTACCTTTTGGAAAATTAAATCATGAAAACATACCTCATGAATACATTTTCAACTGAGGCTCCTAGACATTCATACTTGAGGGATTAATTTATATTATCCAAATCAATGTAATTAATACCTTCCTTTCCATTTATGTTTTCATCATAATCAACTATGTTACTACTACCACATTGTAACTTTGTATCTATATGAACATTCAATGTTAGTAAATTAAGATATTATATGGGTGGTGTAATGGTGATTTTGGAAGATGTTTTTTATTGGTTTTTTGATCCTTCAGATGGTTTTGTGGCAACCTTTCTTTTCACCCCCATACCTTTGTCTACCTGTAATAACATTCATCGATTTAGACCATTTTCATTAATTGTTAAAACTTTAGAAAGAAAATATATTGTAAATGAATATCTCTTTGCCGACAACTATTTTTACAAGATATGAAGAACATGAAATTAATGTCCCAATGTCTTTTTCAACCATATGAATATATTATACATCAATTGGAATGGGTATCTCGACACTTAGCTCATGAGCTATGCAAATCACCACTCTCACATGACATGTTGGAAGTGGTATGTCGTGTAGTCTATCATCTTGAATATTGGACACCATATACCTTGCTACAATGTGATGGGTGGATGTTGATAGATATAAATCACATTAATTTTCACCCTATATAATATCAGTACCTGAAAGTTTTCCATGTCTATCTGATTCACATTTCACAGAAATAATTATTATAATATTTACTACCTAAACTAAGATACTTCTTTGAGGGAAATGTCTCACTACAAATCTAGTAGGGGTGTGGGGAGATCATCATGAAATGTTTGTTCTTGAGTAGCTTCTTTTCTTTGAGTCCCTTCCACATTAACATTTTATAGAAACTCTGATTGGAAAATAAATTTGTCTTCAAGGGTATCTACTCAAGCATTCATCACCTCCATTTCTATTTGTTGATCCTAATCTTGTTTTTTTTTCTCAAAATATTTTTGGGGTGTCACCCCAAATACACAAACCTCAGACTCGACCATATAATTCTTGTTGAGGGGTCCTGTGTTGGTGAAGATTTTTTGTTGGCACACTTGCTGGGTTAGGGCGGTCTGATTTTTTTTTGGTTGTATGTGGTTTCTCACTTTCCCATTAAAAAGTTTTTTTAATAATAAAATGTAATTTTCTGCAGCATCTCTTAGTATCCCATATTTATTTACACATGCCTTTTTCCATAGCTCATGTCATGCAAGAGAAGTGGCTTTGGATTTAGTTTCATCAATCTACATATAAAATGAAAATCATAATTATGTAGTTTTTTATGTCACATAAAAGTATTACTGTATATTGAAAATACATACCAATTTGTTTTTCAAGTTAAACGTAACCCATCATTGATTAATGGTAGGGTTCTGTTGGTTTTTCTACCCATCCCTTATTATTATCACTTAGTTTTTTTAATAAATAAATTTTTTTAAATCTATGGGATTAATTATTGTATTATCAAACAAAATATTACTAGACACAATATACCTAATAAGAAGCATTTTCAAAATGACTGGTAAATGCATCCCATGCTTCTTGGGTTATCAGGTGTGCATAGATAAGCACTACGTGCGAGTTTATTTTTCCTTCAACATCTTTAAGATGATGTCATGTTATAATTATGTGAAATCCTTTGTGAATCCTTCCACGGAGAATTAATATATCTTTCTTGTGGGAGTCATATAATATAAATGAAATCTACATGGAATGATGAAGATTAATTCATTTTTTTCATTTTTTTATTTTTTAGTAAAATAATTCAATGATATTATAATGTTACCGTAATCTCTTCCAACATCAGTTTATAAAGCATGGGTACAACATGGTGCCCCAAATCTACATCAATTGGCATTAATTTCTATGTGATAATTCAAATGTAACTACTAAACATTTAATTTTTGGGGTTAACATGTTGGCCTCATGAATTCCGTTTGAACTCATAGTTTATGCCTTTGATTTTTTCCTTAATTATTTTTCCTACCACTGTCAGATTATAATGGTCCTAATTTTTATACATCATAGGTCCTTCATCACCAACCATTTACTCCGATTAAACATCATCAGTATATTGTTCCTATGGAGTGGTATCATCGACATGTGAATATGGTCATTGGACCTCTTCACTTGGAGAAACAATATGTTGAGAAACCTATTGTTACTCAGTATTGGGAGTACTAGCACATGAAGAATGTCATTGTTCCTCTGCACTACATGTAGAAGTAGTTTGAGATACCAATTTTTCCTCTGGATTGGGAGCAGTAGAATGTGAAAAATTCATTATCTAAAAAAGTGGTTTAATATTTAATTTAACGTACATAAACGGAGTATACAATATATAATAACATGATGTAAAACAATTTATATTACAAAAAAATATATAAAATTATTATTGAAATCAATTTTTTTAATGGCTGAAGAGATTCTACCCCTCTATAGACTATCTAAATCCTTTCATTGTAGTCTCATTTCACATAAAAAAATTCTTCTACATGGGACTATTGTGAAATGATTGTGAAATGTCAATGAAATTGTCATCTTTAGGTGACTTTTTGTATAAGCATTCACTGGTTTTGGTTGATAACAGAACAATGTATGACATTCAGTTTGTAGGATCTAGAACATGAAATATTTTAACTTCTTATGATTCCATTACAAATGATTAATTTTTATACCCTTCCTTGCTGAAATCAACTTTCACTAATCCCAATTCATCTATTTTAATAGAACTCGTGTTATCATCCAACTTTAATTGAATTATAGGCACTTGGAATGTTGTATAATCTAAATCTCATATTATTTTGATGATGCCAATGTATGACATTTTCAAGTAAAATGGATTTTTACCCATATTACCAAAAATATACATCACTTTATCCATAAGTGTAACTCCACTATTTTTTATGGTACTATCTTCATCATGTTAGTTGTTATATAATGTATAAAAATTAATTATATAACCATTATATGATAATACATACACACATGGTACACCATTAAGCCATCAAAGTCGTTCAGAAATTGTATATGGATTTTCATCTAACAGGTTAAAAATATGGTCTCAAATCCTTCCTATAATCTTTTGATAATGTTTATTTGATATCCATATTTCTTAACAAGATGGATTCAAATACATAATATTTCATTTTCGGTTTTAAACATATAGGTAAACCTCAAAAATCAAATGAAAAATATATATGCGGTCATGCTCCTGATTTGTAATATTGATTCTAACAACATCTCATCTAGAAATTACTTCAACTGCAAGCCACCCAGTGTGATGATATTTTTGTAGACCAATGATTTCCACACATGACATGTATTTATTATATAATTCAATGACATCCTCAACAATATATCACTCCAAAATACATCCCTCTGGATGATTTCAATTTTTGACATACCCTTTCAAAATCATAATATACTATTCATTGGGGTATATCCATCTATAGTGTAAATCACCACATAGTCTAATCTTAATCACAAATTCAACTATAAAATAACCTATCATTTTAAATAATTTTGGCGGGAATAATTTTCCCAATTCACATAATATGATGGTAATTTATATTTTCATAGTTGGAAATTTCAGCGGGTCTATAACATTTCTATATATAGGTTTGAAGAAGAAACAGAGCTTCGTTAACGAATGACATATATTTTTGGGAAAAATAAATTGTAATGATATAAGATTTAGATCTTTCATAAAAACATGGAAGTCATGTAATTTCAAACTTTTTAATTTTAAATTGGTCATTGAAATGATTTTCATGATATTTGAAAAATACCCCTCTATAATCTTTATGTCACTCAATAAGTAGAAAAACTAATACCTGTCCTTGCCGGAAAGAGTACAAGTAGATGGAGGAAGAAAAAGATCATTTGTTACCCTTCATTGGAACCAACTCTTCTCGCATTCCCATGTTAATCATGTCCTACCAAGCCTTAATTCCATCTTTTATTTATTGAGGTTCATTTCCAAACATGCCGATGAAACTATCACATACAATTTTTCCAACATGCATAACATCAAGAAAATATATAATGTAAAAAAAATTCTAGTTTGGTAATTAAAAAAATTGATCTCTTTTTTCAAATAAATTTAGTATGTTTTTTTAAAATGGTTTACCAAAAACAATTTCCACATATATTATTTTCTCATACAATTGACCACCTATTTGTGGAGATTGTGTGATAAGTTCTTCTAAAGTTCCATCAAATGAAGTTGTCCAGGAATGGTACTTATTCAATTGGGGTATAAATCTATGATGTACTAGAAACATGATTTTAGATGAATATTTCATCCTAATTTACTGTGTACCTTGTTTTAAAATATTACACCCTTGAGTTATTTTAGTGATTTCTCCTGTAAATTTTCATTAAGGATGAAAGTAATTTATCATCGCATACAATGTGGCTCTTAACATGAAATTTTCATTTCTGAATGAATAATACAATTTGACACCTGAATCCCTCAATAATTTCATATCCTTGATCAATGGATCCAAGTAAACATCAATATCATTACCTAGTTATTTTGGTCTTTATATAAGCATAGATAACCTGATGTATTTTTGTTTCATGCATAACCACTGTGGAATGTTATAATTTACCAAGCTAACTTGCAATATAATCTGAGTGATTCATTGAAAAACAAAATGATTCTCTCTATTTTTAGACAACACAAGATGAATGCTTCTCAGATCATTTCCAAATTTAGTATACTCATGATCAATACTCTTCCACTGAGGACGTTATATCGCGTGATGTAATTTCCCATCTTTATTTCCTATATCTAAATGAAATTTCAATTACCTTGTTGTCTCCTTACACCCATATAGGCTCCAAATCCTCAAAATGATTAGAAAGTACCATACAAATTTTGTTAGACCAGATTCATATTTATTGTATAGAGGAGAGCCACACATTACGCAATCAATAAGTTATTTGTGGTCCTGGAAAAATAGTATGCAGTAATTAGAGCAGTCTTAAATTCTTTCAAAGATGATACTCATCAAGGGTACCATTTTTTGGTGTCTTTTCTTCAGATAAAGAGTTCATTATCTTCTGGAATAATTCCATTTGATAGATAATGTATTTGTGTGAAACTATAATCACTCTTTTTGTTTCCTACATTCAGATTATACAGCTTATTTACGACTGACAATGTTTTATATTTAGTGAAACCACCATATAATGGCATCTTTGCACAACTCTTAAACATCTCAAAATATTTTGTTTAGTCACAAAATTCATATTCAAATATCATTTTCATTTACTCAACATGATCATCATTATCATTGACATCTATTATCACATTCTCGATATAGTATTCTTTAATTTCCACACTTGTAATCGTATCAGAGGATTGATAAAACACAGTGCTCTCCTAGCCAATAGCTACATTTTCTTTCTCCACGTGTTTATTCCAACACTTATATCTTTGATCTATTCCATGGATGATCAAGTTCTCTTTCACCTCTTCTAGACTAATTGATCTTGAATAATAATTGTATAAACACGGACGATGGATTTTAGATGGGTCATATGCATGATCTTTTGCAAACTTGATGAACTCATCCACTCCGTCTTCATACACTTTTATTAAATGATTGGAATCCATACATTTTTTATTCATATAAATCCTATTTAATTTGGTAATATTAATATTTAACTAAATAAATACACAAAATATGTTCAACTAGGGTCACCATCCTACCATATATCCCTCTAGAAAGATCTAAAGGATGTGAAACAAGCTAGAAAAAACCTAAGCCTATAAAATATAGGCATTGTCTTAATGTCCTGTAGGTCACCACAACCTACCAAATCTAAGAGATCATTTTTTTATTACAACCTAAAAAATAATGTTTGAAATAAATTTTAAAAAAAAATCAATAATGTTTTACAAAATAATTCGTAACAAATTAAAGTGTGTTAAAACTCTTTTTCTATGATTTTTATTAAATGAAAAAATCATCTATTAGAAAAAAAAATTCATCAGCCTATACCTCTTGGTCAAAGAACCTTTTTAATATATGACTTTCAACAATTTCATAAACATTTATTATTGACATATACATTTCAAAACTCAAATAGGTTTCAATCTATCATATGTATTTCTAAAACATGTTTGAAAACTAATCATTTCCAGAAAACTAGGCATGGTGGTATAAAACCCCATTTTCAAATCTCACACATTATTTTCATTTAAAATTCAAAATAAATACACAAAAGGGGAATTTCATATAAGGTAAATAAACATTTTTTTGATAGTTATTATTTCATTGTTTTTCCTGAGACTTATCCTTTTAGAAGCTAACATCAAACTAGAAGAAGATGTAATTGTAGAGGGATACCCTAATTTAAACCATGCAGGTGATATAGGCAGTAATGTAGGTTTAAGAGTTACAATGGGGTTAAAAATCAATTCAACTTTTTTAGGACTAAGGTTAGGATGGATATATTATTAGTTTAATGGCGTTAGCGACATGCCCTTTCCATGGTATCATTATCAATCTACATGAATTCCCTATATAATGTAACATTTTTCCTATTTATATAATCATATAAACATAAAATATTATTGAATGACTATATTATAGATGTCCTTTGAAAACTTTTTATAAAATCACACTTGAAATCCCATTAAAAAAACCAACCATTTACACAAATTCCTATTTAAAATAACACACCTTTTAAAAATAAAACAATCATTTCCAAGAACTCTCGTAAAACCATAATTCATTTTTTAAATCATTAAAGTAATCTTCATGAATCAAAAGGCACAATCATTTAAAATGATAAACAAACCTCTATATTTTGAAATTTTTCATTTAAAACGTCAGAAACCCCTTATTAAAATGAAACTAACATTAAACCTGCTTTCAAAACATTCACATCCCTTTATGAATGCCAATCGTGTGTGTTGAGAAACACTTGGAATGAAACCTAAGTCCTTTCCAAGTGTTTAAATCATTTTAAATCAATTTAAAATTAGAAAATTAATGTTGAAAAAAAAATTAAGAAACATTTCAAAACACTTGAATCAACATGAAAGATCCAAATAGACATTTTTACAAAGACATAAATCCCAAGAGAGACACTTTATAAAATATACATGAATAAAAATAACCACCATTTTATAAAATATAAATCTATAAAACTTTTACACACTATCTAAAATATAAAGGTAAATCAAAAATAAATTTATTTTCAAGAGAGGCACATTATAGTAAATATCTTAAAATAACACAAAATAAACATTATCTATTTCTTCCCTATGGTGACCTCTACATACCATTACCATTATATCTATAAAAAAAGAATGCATGAAACCAATATAAAAGTGTAATACTTTTCTTTTACATATATCATAAACAACTTTGCCTATATATGCACCAATGTGTATATGTATGCAGTAAGAATAGTTATTAGTAGGATATTTTCATATATTTTATAACATTAATTATTTAAGACAAACCAAAAATTTATTGTTTTATAGGAAATAATGAAAATAATTATATTACATAGGGTTTAGAAAATAAAACTGAAAAAATATATATCTTTCTTTCAAAGAAAATATAATTTACCAAGATTTAACCATAAGATAAAACAATAAAAAATATCAAGAATAAACTTTTAATTGGTACCTAACAAAATCCTAAAGATATAATATAAGTTAAAAAATAATATAATCATCACACAAGTATATTGATGCAATCCAAATGTATAGAATCAACTCACTATTAATGGCCTCATCAAGAAGGAAATTCTAGTAGCTGGTGTAAGACATAAGATAGGGGTATTATAAATGTGTGATCACTATATTATATCTAATGCCTCTAGATTTACCACATATTTACCTAAATATACCCATTATGTTCTTCTATAATCCCAACAGTCATAATCAATGAAACACATTTATAAAACTATCATTTCAAAATCGTATAAAATGCATTAAATCTTCCACTTACGCATCATCACCCATAGTTTAACAGGATAAAATTTAAAATATATATTAGAAATAAATGAGTTCATGAAAAATAATTTGTAAATTATATAATGATATTTTTAATTAAGTAAAAACAAGTCATTATGTTTTTCAAAAAATTAAACCGTGTTTTTCTTAAATCAATAATAAATCATGGCATTGATATAAGTCCAATTATTTCCCAATGGATTTAAAAAAACAATCCTATGATATTTCAAATATATGAAAGAGTATATAATCACCAATATTTGACAAGTTGAATTGAAATACTTCCTTAAAATGAAGGTAGATACAGATAGATAGGGACTCTTTATAACCTAAAAACCAAAAACTCCAATTTTTACAATATAATTAACCATTTCATTTAATGTACTGAAAATTTAAAGAAATATAAAAAAGAAGTATGAATGAATAAGTCAAACATCATATCATAACAAGGATTTGGAAGTCTGAAGGCAAGTTTGGTCCAGTGGTGGCGGAGTCGGGTTCGGCGGTGGTGGAAACAGAGGCCGCTAAGGGAAGAAGTAGAGATGGGTCGGTGGTGGCATATGCGTTAGTGGAAATGGTAGTGACACCAGAGGGAGTGGAGAATGCTGAGGTAGAAAGAATAGGTAGGAGGAAGTAATTATTGGAGGAAGAAACGATATTAGGAAGCGATGGAAAAGGTCGGGTTCGACAAGATCATGAGCGCAAGCAGTGGAAGAGTACTGACATGGTTTCTTTTATAATAAAACGAAAGGCTTATATCATCACTTGTTAGAAAGCACTATTATGTGTATGTTTTATCATCACTAAAATATAAAGCATGGATAAAACCTACTTTTATCAGTGTTTTTTCCGTTTATAAAGTTAGGCCTTTATCAACATTAAAAAGGTGCGGATAAATTGTTTCTTTATTAGCATTATAATTTTAGCACTGATAAAGAACCAATGTTACTGATGATATATTTATTTAAATAATTTTCAAATTATAATAAATATATTTATTGTATTTTTAATTATATATAATAAATGTATTAACTATATATATTTTTGTATTTATAAATATAATATACATATTTATTATAAATATAATATACAAATTTATTATATGTATAAATTTATAAATTTATAGTTGTAATTATAAATAAATATATATTTGATTAAATAACTATAAAATTATAATAAATACCTATATTATATATATAATTATAAAAATATATATAATTAATATATTTATTAGAATTTTATAATTGTATAAATATATCTATATTTATTTATAATTATTAGTATAGATATTTATATAATTATAAATATAATATATGTATTTATTATATTTTAATAATTATTTAAATAAAAATATATATTTATTAAAATTTGTATATTTTTATAATAATAAGTATACATAAATATTTTTACAATATTTTTATGTAATTATATATATATTTATTTATTTATTAATATATATAAATATATAAATTTATAAATTTATAATAGATGTAATTATTGTAATTTTATAATTATTTAAATAAATATATAAATATAATTATAATTAAATATATTTTAAATGTATTTATATATAACTAAAAATTTATAATTATAAATATAATAAGTCTATTTATTATTTAAATAAAGGGTTATATGTGTGGTCCATTACCTAAGGGGCTATAGAACACCAGTTAGGCATGTGTGGGAGGTGTGAGGGTTTTTGATGTCATTGTACCAGCAGATCATATACTATATATATATATAACTATAATAAACATATTTATTATAATTTTATAATTATATATATAGTGGGCTAGTATTACATGCACACTATGAGGAAAACAACTCGGCCACTCAATACGACGACTCGCGCCCCACAACCCAACCCCCCTGCCACCCTTGTTGCCTACAGGGGGCATAAATATATAAATATGTATAGTTATAATAATTATTATAAATAAATAAATTTTAAAAGTATTTCTATAAAATTAAAAATTTATTTTTATATATTAAATTAATATATTTATTATTTAAATATATTTAATGTTATTTTATAAATATTTTTGAGAACATTATAAGTTCAAGGGTATAACATGAATGAATCATACGGGCATCAATTTATAAATTATCATCGATAATGATGAATTTATAACATATGAATATGTGTGTGATCATAACATTGGTAATCGTATCATTTAGAACAAAACTCACAATCATGTCCACACATAATCATTATGATCATATAGGATCAATTATAGTCACACACATCAATTTATAAACCTAAATAATGTCAATCAGTATCCTCATTAAATCAAGAGATATAGATATATATATTCATTAAAGACATATTTATTTAAATATATATTTAATTATTTATAATTAATGTTACTAATAAATTAATTTTTAATGTATTTATAAATAATTATAAAAATAATAAATCTATTTTCAATTTTAAAAAATTATTATAATTTTATAATTATTTAAATATAGATTTATTTTTTATAAACTTATAAATATTTGTTAAAAAATTATATATATATTTGAACTATTAAAAAACATATACTATAATATATCATATTTATATTAATTATAAACATGTGTTTTTTAATTATTGTATATAAATATACATAATTTTTGAATATAAATTTAATAATTTTATATAAAGTAATACTATTTTTTATTAAATACTTTTATCAACACTGAATTAGTGCTGATAAATATATCCTTAACAAGTGCTTGTTTTTGCACTTATAAAAGGGACCTTTATTATTGCTTTATAGCTAGCTTTGATAAAGGTGTGGCTTTAATTAGCGCTTTCTTCTTAATGTTGTTAAAATCTGACACATCCCTTTCCCAAATTTGAGGTAGCGTGCATACACATACATAGATACACACACACATACACATTCATATATGCACATACACACACACATACAAATACGTATGTACACATGCACAAAACACACACACAAAACACAACAAATATATATACACGTACAACACATACATATACGCAAATAAAAATGTACATATATCATCATACATACATATACATACAAATGAATGTATGTATATTTTAAATTATTTAATATGAATATAAATATATAAATTCATATACGAATTACAAAATTAAATAAAAATTATTTATTTAAATTTTCTTATAATTTCTTAAATAAAATATTAATATATCATATATATTTTTAGTAATACATTTGGTAATTAATATATATATAGGTATACTATTAAACATTTATGTTGGTTAATATAAATTTCATAATTTTTTATTTATAAATTTATGAAAATGAGATTCATAATAATATTTTATTATAATGTTGATATATAAATCATAATTATACATTATATTTAAAAATATATTCTTAATGTTGTATGAATATTATTTTAAAATATATAAGTACACATATTTAAATTAAATTATTCATTTTTATTTTTATTGAATTTTTTTATCAATGGTAAAGGTGAATATTTTATCATTGCTAAAAAATCACTGATAAGGGGTCACCTTCATTGGTAATGATAAAAGTTTCCTTTTTATGAACATTTTTTTATTAAGCACTGATATAAGATTGAATTGAATATCTCACAATCTATAGTAGTGACATAAGATTTTTATTAATTTAATAAATGTTTTTAAAAACATGGAGGTGAGGTGGGGGTTATGAGATATCCCATTCCATTTATTTTCTTCAAATATTTGAAATTTATTATAAAATTATTGAACAAGGATTATCCAAGGGTGAATATAAATCAAGTCACTAGTGTAAAAATCATTTAGAATTTCGATGATAAATGATAATATAGATAATCTACAAAAATTTGGGTGGGGAGGCATCCAATCTTTGACCAGTGGATTGTTTAAAAACTAAAAATCCACTACTAGAACCTAATTCCTATCTTTATTCTTCTCCATGATGGTTGCTACAATGAAAGAACACAAATAATGAATCAGTAAATTAGGGTAAATCAAAAAGACGTTTGAATATTTTTCCCAATGCACCTTAATAAAAAATCTTCCACTTATACCAATTTTTTTCTATATTATTTATTAAATTGTTTTATTTTTTTACATACATGAACTCTTGTACATTATATTTATATAAAATTTATGTGATCATTATTTTCTATACCTAAATTTTAGATGTTTTTATGGACCTTTTCTATTCACATTTAAATTTTAATCGATCTTCTATTAAAATAGACACAATGACATATACTTACAATATCTTACAGATTTCAACTTTCTTTCCATTATCAAATTTACTTGCATATAGTTTGTTCATTTACATATTAATTTCTTCCATAAATTTTTATTGACAATATAGGTTTATTACACAATTTTTTGGATGGTAATGAACAGCTTAAATGCATTGGAATCTATAATTTATGTGTTTAGATGTTTTGTCTCCTCAAAAAACATGACCTCTTAGAGGTTCTTATTAGGATATTAACCATTTTTTTGAGTTCTTTTATTTTATCATTATCACATCCCAACCTACCAAGTCCCCAACTAGACTAAAGACATGCTAGAAGCGACACCTCATGCCCACTTGGAACTTGTTAGGGGATAGTGATTATAACAGAGTAGGAATAACATACATATGGTAAACTATATCCTAATGCACCTGCACACACAAAAATCTCCACACATACTAGAGTAATGTGGAAAATAATAAATAGGAATAATAAATTCATGTAGAACCTCTAGAATCACCCAATTAGAATGTTAATTCATAACCAACGTAAATAGAAAAAAATATATGCCCAATAACCCAAAAAAGGTCTAACATAAAAGGAATATGTAAAATAATCCCAAAACGCAACCATCAACATACCCCCCACTCTCGAAACCATATTTGTAATGTTCCATATTGCACCACCTGTACTATTTCCTCCTAGATCTTTGACCAAGAGTTTGTTATTTAATTATACATAAAATGTACAAGAGGATCCCATGGAAATGTGAGTATATATATACCGAATAATATACCTCAAAACCACCAAGAAGTAAGGGATCAAAGATAAATCACATTAGAACCCATAACCAAGAAGGAAAAGTAATGGAGAACACCCCAATATTCTCATAGATCAATACACATCCCAAAGTACAGTTTCATGTTCAAAACCATCCAACCAACTTAGAATCCACAACTTCCAATGTAGATGTCTCATGACACTACATGGTGATTCCTTCAAATGATACTAGAGGATCCATTCCTCTTAACTATGGGTGGAATATCAATCTCATGGAGGATTGAAATCCCATCCATACTCTGTGGATAGGTGAAATTATACTTCATATATATTGGATCCATGCCCCTTATATGTCGGAAGAATACCCAAATCTATCTGATTCTATAGTTTAAGGATCCCAGACCCGTACTTATGTCGGTGGAATTCTACTCTTATGGAAGATCCCAACCCCAAAGGGTGAGATCTACACCCCGCCTATGAATAATAAGGCAAGAATTCATATATAAGAAAATATACCTAGGTGAAAATAACATACACGGCATGTCCTCTCTACAGTGATACTCAGCGTGTACCTCATTTTTCTGAGCTATGACCCACAGAGGATACATGGGTATTGCCCAACACACATGACACGTCGGGCCACACGGGCCCCTGGGCGTGTACTCCTTAGTACACACCGACCTATCTAGTTAGGGTTCACATGTATTTTCACTCAGTCATGTATTCATGTGATATTAACTCCCCTAAAATCTTTAGCTCCCACATTAGTGAAACACAAGTTGTGTGTTCATCTTAACTACACTTCTTGTAGTCAATATTTTTTCATACAAATTTCTTTGTGATGCGTCTTGTATTTTCATTGAATCCTTCATCAATTCTACTGTGATTCATATTTGTAACTACCATAAATAGATTTCACCACCATCTATCCTCATTGTATATTAATTCTCAGTCGTTCTTCATCAAAAACATTGATTATTTTTCACCTATTGTGTCATTTGTGCACCATGCCTCCAAAAAAATAACACCATTCAATTCTCCTATGGATTTTTATCATTATAATTGTTTCTCAATCAGAACATAATCTACCATGAAAAACCTGAAAACTCAATACATGGAACCTTTGATCGATCAAATAACGAAAAAGGGTCCACAATGATGGTTGAATCATCGATTAATTGATTGGAAATGATAAAATCACGTAGAACAAATAGAGAAATACATAAAACAAAAAAGTGATGAATGACCAATTACCATGTATAGTCTAGCCACCATTTGCTGATAGAGGATGAATGATAATAATAAAATATGAATATCCTAAGAAAAATTGTAATCCAATGGCTTGACGATAATTGATTTCAAATTAGGCTGTTCGGATCTAATTCACCATCAAATCAATGTCAAAAACTAAAAAAAATATCATAAAAACAACACCCTACCTCTAGAAAGTATTGATAATTGGTGAAGAACATGTATTATATAGTTGTCATCAACGAATCCACTACTTTCATCATTCGATCCATGAATATTGTTGATTAATAAGTGGAGAAGATAAATTAGTGTTTTCATCATTAGAAATTCCACAATCCTATGTTTTCCTCCAATATCAATTCCATCGAGAGATCTTCATCCCTCTCATACAATCTATAGGGTTTGGCAGGATTAACCTAGGGATTCATCATAGAGACAAATAAATAGGAAATTACTATGTTAATGACCATAATTAAAAAAAATAATTAATTTTTTTAATTTTAATCCTCATGTGATTATTCATCACCTCAAAACCCAGTGAGAATGAAACTTATGTTGCACCTTGGGTAAATCCTACATAGCAGACTCAAATACAACCTCAGTTTCTCCCTCAAAAGCCTCAATTATAAGATATATAATAACACACATGTGGATATAATAAATATTTAATGAAATTAAAATACACCACATTGGGGTTCAAATGGCCCTCAATAATCACGCCATTATCAGAAAAATAATTTAGGAACATTCATAAAACCTTGAAAAGGGGAAAACCCAACAAACATGGTTATTAATATTTATAATTAGGTATAAATTATATTAATTTTTTTTGATAAATTAAAATTTTCCAACATTTAATTAAATCTAATTTCATTTCAAAAATATTTTTTATCTTTGTTTAATATTTTGTTTTTAATATTTGTTTGTATTTTATTTTATTTTTTAAAAAAACAAGGATGTCTTTGCAAGCACCTAAGATAAACCTCAACAAATATTAAGGGGACTCAGAGGTGTAACCTCATGGGAGGTTCTACCATCGAGGCTCACACAGAGCATGGTTGAATCATATCATAGTTCACGCTTTGAGCACATGTGCCCATGTATAAGTCCCGAGTAGCACGCCCGTATATGTTAGAATTTGGGTCGCTCGCATGGCCCGCGGGCTGAGTGTGTGTGTTGTGATTTGTTTTAGATGATCAAAAATATGTTTCAGGTTATATACCATTCATTATCTGCATAATGGGTTTGATGTGGGATGCATGTTCTAGACTAATATTGAATCTTGTCAACTGATTCTCATATCGATTTTGTCATCTTATTGATCTCTCCTCTGTGAGGACTCCATTCATTCCTCATTTCCGAAGAGTTCCCATTTTTAATTCTTTCATTTCATTTCCTCTCCCGTACTCCTAGTTTCATAATGATTCATCTCCCTCGATCTTCTACTAGTTATCCTATTCACTTTTGTAATAGTGTCTCTGTTTTCCTCACCAAGTCTCTAATAACTTTTGGTTTTATCTCATTTTTTATCTTTTTCAATGATTCTTTATTTAATATAATAAGGGTTCGATTTCATCATCTTTCTTCCTGATCAGTCAAACTCAAAAATATAGGTCTTGTTCAAAATGTATTTTCATTTAACTAATTATTTCTCTATTTTGTTATTTTACTTCATTCTTGTGTACATCTTGTTTCATGTTGGGTTTATTTTTTGTTTGAGAGTTCTTCATCTTCACTATCTACTTCATTATCAACATCTTTTATGTTTTTCCATCATATATTCTTTCTTCTGGTTCAGAGTAATTGCTATTGTATCTTCATCTCTATCGAGTCACCATTTTGTTTTCCAATAGTGATCAGTTGTTGTCATTATTGGAAAATATTCAATTATGGGTAATTTTACTCACCACTAGAACCTAACAGTGGGTTTTTAATCAAGTTCTTGGAGATCAATGATGAGTAAATTAAATAAGAAATGAATTTCAAGGGTAGGAATATTTACCCACCACTGGACATCAATAGTGGCTATGTTTTCCACACCATTAATTCATTTTTCTTTTATTCTATATGTCATTCACACTTCAACTTCGTGATCCCAGAAGCTCTTGCATCTTCTGTTTAAATGAAATGTTCTCTTCTTAACTATTTTAACCTATTTAGTGTTTTTAGAAAAACATTCTTCTATTTTTTAAAATATTTTAATTTTTTTATTAAATACTTCTTCATAAATTTTTATTCTTCCAAGATTATAGAGGTATAAAATCATTTTTTTCAATTGATTATATTTGATTTTTATTATTTAATTCTTATTTTATAATCAATACCAAAGTTATTTATCAATAAATACATTTTGATGTTTAGTTCTATGTCATGACCGGTCCTCGGGGCTCGTGTCGTGACTACCCCAATCCCGCCTTCCATAGGCCAGGGGCTGGCGACTAGCACCAAGGCGTAAATCCCGGTAAAAAGGGAAGGCATTGCCTTTGTAAAGTAAACAAGCACCACAGAGTAAGCAAGCGGAAAAGTAAACACTAATTGAAAAAAGAGTACAACTATAAGTGCGGAAAAGTAAGTGGGCCAGTATCCAAACCCAAACTGAAAGTAAAGTACAACTCGAAAGGAAAAACAGCAACTGAAAAGTAAAAGCTGCTACGCCAAGTTCTCCACTGGAAATCCCACCTGAAGGGTGGGTACAGATAGCTCCACTGCACCTCGGGTCCCACCATCCACTCCGAGCACGTCCCGCTCAGTGGTCCACCTCCAGGTACCGCCCTGCTCTGCAAGCCTCAACCACGATCAACGATGTCCGTCGTCTGCAACCAACACAACGTAGTGCGGTCATAGCCCGTACAGGGGTGAGTATAAGCTACTCAGTAGGGATCCCGAGACCCCCGAAGGTCTCCCAAAATCCACAAAGGATAAACCACAAAAGAAAGATACAATCACGAAGTAACAACCGACACTGCTTAGGTATATGCCCATACATATACCTAAGTCATCAATCCCAATACGCTCCAACCTCCGAGCCCAAGTACAACCCAGTCCACACAAGAAAGTATTCGTATTCCACACAGGAAAGCAAAACGTAATCCACAAAGGATAGCACAACACAATCCACACAGGAAAGCAACAGGATTCAGCTCACACAGGTATACTTCTTCGAAATACGATAGAGATGATCACTGATCCATCTAATTTGTCGGACCCACAAAGGATCGATAGGTACTAACCCCCGCAAAGACCCACACAGGATCGGACCCACACAGGATATGTAGGCACTGGTTCACACAGGACCGCTGAGCGCTGACCCACACAGGATCGGACCCACACAGGATCGGTAGCACTGATCCACACAGGATCGCTGAGTGCTGTAGTCATCGTTGTCGAATCCACTGAGGATCTCTGCACAGTCGTCGTCGCAGTCACAGTAGCAGTCGCAGCCAGCTCTAGGGTTCCCGCACACAGCAAGCTCATTCGGGAGGGTCCGCTCCACGAGCCGAGAGGCTAATACATCAACTGTCACATAGTCCAGAGTTGATGTATCCAAAATTTCCGTATCGTCAACAGGAACTCAACGTCGCAAATGGCGAGTCGATCGGACGCCCGGTCTGAGAGTTATTGGTTTTTTCGTCCGAGGGGCCCGGTTGGTTTTTAAGGCAAAACCAACCCGACCGTACTCCACCTGCGTCCAAAATTCGGGCGGTGTATGCCAAAATATCCGTATCACTAAGAGTAACTCAACAAAGTTGACGGCACGTCAATCGGACGTCCGTAGCTCAAGATATGAGTGTTTCCGCTCCGAGGGCCCGGTTGGTTTCGTCTACGAACCAACCCGGCTGAACTCAAAGTATTCCGAAACCTTGAGTGTGATATACCGAAACGACCATCTCGATCCAAGGATCACATCTCCGCTGACGGCGCGTTGTTTGGAGGTCTGTAGCCCGAGTTATGGGCATTTGAACCCAAACAGTTCGGTAACGGGGGTTTCGGGCCCGGGCCGACCCAGCCCGAGACCCCCCGGTTGGCCCCAACCGGGTCGACCCGTCCCGAACCAGGTCGGCCCGGCCTGGCAGACCAGTCAGGCGCCGGTCCGGCTCAGCACAGCGCACCCTGCGAGCTGCCAGCTCGGCTTCGGCCGAGCTGTTGGAAAAAAAGAGGGGGGCGCCTGCCCCCCTTGTGTAACCCCCCCCCTTCATTATGGGGGGCCATTGATGCTGGCCGGGGGAATTTAATTCCCCCGATTTTCTCCTTTCCGGCCAGCCCGACCTGGCCGGCCGGCTCCTTCTCAACGGGACCGGCGGTGGCCGGTCCCCTTCCGGATCCGACACCGGCGGCCCGGCTGGCCGCCGGTCACCATGATCCTCCGCGGCCCGGAACCGGCCGCGGCCCTTGTCGTCCAGCGCGGTGCGATGGCACCGTGCCCCTCCGCCGCGGCTCTGCTCCGGCCGCGGCGCCTTCGACTTCCTTCGACGCGGTGCGACGGCGTCGCGTTCTTGTTCGACTTCTCGGCGTGGCGCGACGGCGTCGCGTAATACATTGCCGAGCGATTCTCGCGTGGTGTGACGGCACCACGCCATCCCTTTTCATTCACAAAGAAACAATCATGAACATAGGAGGGGGTTAGGTCGTGTTTGTGCGGTCCGGACCCCTCTCGTTAAACGATAACATTTTAGTCGATTAACCACAAAGTTCGACATGCTAGAATCAAGAATGGAAATAATTTAATAAAATAACAATAATCCCCTACCTCGGTTCAGGAACGGTGTTCGTCAACGACCCGCGGAAGACGAGTGTCGCGGAGGTCGGGCGTCGCGTGGAAAGAACGTCGACGTCGAGAAGTGAGGATTAGAAGTCGTTGATGGCGATTTCATCGTGGAAAACCATCGCGGAAGATACGACGCGGAAGAAGAATGTCGCACCGCGGATACGACGTCGCGGAAGAACCGTGTTCTTCGGCGGAGAAGTTCTTTGTTGAAGAACGGTGTTCTTCGCGTTCTTCGTCGAGGAAGAAGAAGATGAAGAACACTTCTCAATCCTCTCAAGGTTGAAAAAGAAACTACCCAAAATAAAATAAGTCCAAGCCTTATTTTATTTACACATCCCAACCTCTTTGAATTCCAAAGGTTTGAAATTAAGTAACTCATCTTAATTAATAACACAAGTTGTAAAATTAATTAGAGTGGAGTTATTGGGGAGTTTAAGGGAAGTTGAAGAGTTAGGGCTCGTGTGGGCCCCACCACACTTAATCCTCTCAAGGGAGGTTATGTGGATGTGGGTCCCACCACTAGCTCCCTTTGGGAGAAAATAACCAACAAAGTTAAAAATAAATTGTGTTCCATAATTTATTTAACTTCTTCTAATTTCCCCCAAAACTAACTCTCAACCCGCATAAAACGCAACCTCAGAAAATGTCTCCTTAAGCGAATATCGGCGCTGCGAGTTCATTAGTGTCCTCAGATTTCAATTCCGAGCACCGGTTCAAAAGTTAGAAAAACCCGCTCGTTCGTTCACTGAACGTACTCGAGCCAAACTTCGGAAATTGATTCCAGGAACACCGGGCCTCGGAATCAGGTGCTGTCAGAAACCGCACTCTTGTAAAATTCCAAAGAAAATTAATAAAAATTTCCATTGAATTTTACGGGTCTTTAAATTACTCCCGCCTCAGGGATTTACGTCCCCGTAAAGATACATCAAAACTAGGGAAACAAATGATGGTACTGAGCATGCATCTGAGCCTCCCGCCCCCAAGTGCTCTCCTAGAGGTTCTCGTGTTGCCCTCTGATGCGCACAAGAGGAATAGACCGTCCACGAAGGACCCGCTCCTGTCGATCCTCGATCTCCACCGGGACCTCCGTAAAAGTCACCCCATCGTCAACGTCAAGCTCCCCATGGTCAATGATGTGTGTCGGGTTGTGCACGTATCTCCTCAGCTGAGATACGTGGAAGACATCTTGCACCCGGTGCAACTGAGGTGGTAGAGCCAGGCGATAATCCACCTCGCCAATCCTGTTAAGGACCTGGAAGGATCTGATGAAGCGTGGGGATAACTTTCCGCCACGGCCAAATATCCGTAAACCACGTCGAGGTGAGACACGCAAGAAGACGTGGTCGCCATCCTCGAACTCTAGTGGCCTCCGATTCCTGTCAACGTATGACTTCTGCCGGCTCTGAGCTGTCCTCATCCACTCCTGGATGACCTGGACCTTCTCTGTCGTGGCCTGGACCATCTCTGGTCCCACAAGTGCTGACTCCCCAGGGTCTGTCCAGCACATAGGAGATCTGCAAGGTCGGTTGTAAAACACCTCATACGGTGCCATCCCGATGGTGGAGTGGTAGCTGTTGTTGTACGCAAACTCCACCAAGGGTATATGGTCCTCCCAGCTATGATCAAAGTTGAGGACACATGCGCGGAGCATGTCCTCGAGAGTCTGAATGGTCCTCTCCATCTGACCATCCATCTGAGGATGAAAGGTTGTGCTCAAACGTAGTTGCGTCCCGAACGCCTCCTGCAACCCCTTCCAAAGCCGGGAAGTAAAGAGAGCATCTCAATCAGAGACGATAGAAGATGGCACACCGTGAAGCCGTACAATCTCATGAATGTAAAGTCATCCCAACCTCTCCACTGAGCCCTGCTCTCTGATGGGTAAGAAGTGAGCCGACTTGGTGAGTCGGTCGACAATCACCCAGATGGAGTCATGACCTCTGGAAGTGCGTGGAAGTACAGTCACGAAGTCCATAGATATGTCGTCCCACTTCCACTGCAGAACCTCCAATGGTTGTACCAAGCCTGCTGGTACCTGATGCTCAGCCTTCACCTGCTGGCAGGTGAGGCATCGAGAAACGAACTCTGCCACAGCCTTCTTCATGCCCGGCCACTAGTGCTATCGTCTGAGATCCTGGTACATCTTCGCCACTCCAGGATGTACCGCTAAAGGAGAAGTTTGAAACTCTCTCAGCACCTCCTCCCGTAAAGCAACTGGTACCAAGGTACGTCCTCTGAAAAGGATTTCATGCTCTGCTCCAAGGGATAAACCATCAAGTGCATGTCCTGAAGATATCTATGCACGCTGTGCCTCACAGTCTGTGTCCCCACGTTGTGCCTCTCTGACCCGCTGTAGAATTGGAGGAGTGACTGTGAGAGACTGAAGGAAGGATGATCCATCTCTATCCATGAAGGATATCTGAAAGCGGCTAGCTGCTCTGTCACCTCCTCAAGTAGTCGTATGCCCGTCCTCCTGCTGAGGGCATCGGCTACTACGTTCCCCTTCCCAGGAGTATAGACTATCTCAAAGTCATATTCCTGGAGGAACTCGAGCCATCTCCACTGTCTCGGGTTCAGGTCCTTCTGAGAGAAGATGTACCTGAGACTCTGATGGTCAGAAAAGACTGTAAAGCACTCGCCCATCAGGTAGTGTCACCATGTCTTCAGAGCGAAGACCACTACTGCTAACTCCAAGTCATGGGTAGCGTAGTTCTGCTCATGTGGCCTCAACTATCGTGATCCATAGGCAATAACTACCCGCTCCTGCATCAGGACACATCCGAGTCTGGTCCCTGATGCATCGCAGTAGACTACGTACCCTACTCCCTCCTCAGGCAACCTCAAGATATGTGCGCTGGTCAATCTCTGTCTCAGCTCCTGGAAGCTCTGCTGACATCTGTCTGACCACACGAAGGGTTTCCCCTTCTTCGTCAAAGCTGAGAGTGGTGCCGCAACTCTGGAGAAGTCTGGCACAAACCTCCGGTAGTATCCAGCTAGTCCCAAGAAACTCTGCACCTCTGTCACGCTCCTGGGTGGCTCCCAAGCTAACACTGCCTCGATCTTCGCAGGATCCACTGCAACTCCCGCCTCAGAGATGATGTGCCCCAAGAAGTGGACCTCACGTATCCAGAACTGGCACTTTGAGAGCTTACCAAAAATCTGGTGATCTCGGAGTGTGTCTAGTACAACCCGTAGGTGGTAGGCGTGCTCCTCCTCAGTCGTCGAGTAAATCAGAATGTCATCGATGAAGACCACGTCAAATCGATCGAGGTAAGGCTGAAATATCCTGTTCATGAGGTCCATGAACACACTTGGAGCATTGGTTATGCCGAAAGGCATAACCAAGAACTCATAGTGGCCATACCAACATCTGAAGGCCATCTTCTGCACGTCCTCGTCTCTAACTCTGAGCTGATGATATCCTGACCTGAGGTCTATCTTCGAGAACCACCGTTCTCCCTTGATCTGATCAAAGAGATCATCAATCCTTGGTAGCGGATATTTGTTCCTCGCTGTCACCTGGTTTAGGTGACGATAATCGACACACAGTCTCAAGCTCCCGTCCTCCTTCTTGGCGAACAATATCGGGGAAGCCCAGGGTGAAACACTGGGTCGGATGTACCCCTTGCTCTACAAGTCCTCCAACTGTACCCGTAGCTCTCGAAGCTCATCGGGGGCCATCCGATATGCTAGAGTCGATATCGGGGCTTTCCCGGGGTACAGGTCAATATAAAAGTCTACCTCTCTACGAGGAGGTAGCCCTGGAACGTCGTTGGGGAAAACGTCTGCAAATTGATCCACCACTGCAGGAAAACCAGGACTCCGCACGTCAACTACTCCTAGGATGAGGCTAGCCAACTGATGAGTGATGGGATGTCCTCTCCTCCGCGGAAGTCCATCCTGTGCTGAAATGTCTCCCTTCTCGCCAGTGAAGGTGAACCTGCTCCCGTCAGTGCGTACACATCGCACTTTGCGCCTAAAACAGTCAATCTGTGCATGGACCATAGATAACCAATCCATGACCAAGATGACATCGTAACGCCTCGACGCTGCTACAAGAAGATCCCAGCCGAAGCTCTCACCTCCTAGAGTAAGCTCACACTGCCATCACCAGTGCATAATTGTCGAGTCTTCTCCCGTAGGAGTCTCTAGCCGTAAATATCGAGCCAACGGCTCTGTCGGAATCTCCGAGCTCCGAACAAGGGCAGCGGCTATGAAAGAGTGACTCGCTCCTGTGTCTATAAGTACTGCAGCAAGGGTGGAATAGACACAGATAGTACCTTGAATCATCTCTGGCGCGCCGTGGTCATAGGCCTCCGCTGCCTGGAGTTGTGCCTGTCTCTGCCCGCCAGCTCCCTGTGGTCGGGGTGGACCTCCTGGTGGTGGTGGTGGTAGAGCCTCAAAGAGTCACCCACCACCTGCTGCTCGGCCAGCTCCTCTGCCTCGTCCGCCTCCTCCCTTCGGGCCGCCATGGTCGACCCTCTACCTCTGCCTCGGTGGTCCCTCAACCATCTGCTGCTCCTCGGCACGGCGGGTCGGGCAGTCACGAGCCATGTGGCCCTGCCCACTGCACGAGTAGCATTGTCTGCCTCTCGAAAGACTGGCTCCACGCTGTGTGCCCCGCACCGCTGAGCCAGTGTCCTGAGGTCGTCTTCCTGAGGGTCTGGTCTTCCTGGACCCAAGAGTCATCCGTCGACTCCCTGCTGCAGAAGACTCTGCTATGTGTCGCCCTACGGTGGGTCTCGGCGCTGGTGTAGACTCAGCAAAAAATCTCTCGATCAAAAGGGCCCGCTCCAGTACTCATGTCTGAGTCGGAATGCTGAGAGAGATTATCAATGCCCTGATCTCGTGTCTCAATCCCTGCTCGAAGGTCCGGGCCCGGAAGAATGGGTCTCGTACCATGTCGGTCAAGTAGCGCGAGAGATCTGTAAATCTCGCCGAGTACTAAGCGATCGTCATGATGCCTTGCCGCAGCTGAAGAATCTCTTGAATGCGCACCGCACGGAGGGTGGATGGGACGAACTCCGAGCGGAAGAGGCTCTCAAAGTCCGTCCAAAGTAGAGATGCCTCATCGTGCACCTGGCGCATTAAGCTCCACCATCGTCCTGCTGCTGCGTGAGGTAGGCTCGCCGCGAGGATCACCATGAGGTCTGCTGGTGTCCTCACTAGCCTAAAAACTCGTACGATCACCTCCAGCCAGTCCTCAGCTGCCTGGGGGGTCTGTCTCCCCACGGAACCTGGGCGGTCGCTGGCGCTGGAACTCATGCAGTGCGCTGAGGTGACGTGCATCGTCAGCGGCTGGTGCTGGAAGTATCGGTGGCTCGGCGGGTAGTGCTACCGCCGGTGCCACTGCTGACAAAGGGCCCTGCACCGAGGCCTCGTCGCTCGGTGGGCTGTCGTCACGCTCGACTCTCGGAACCCTAGCTGGCTGCCGTCGTGGGGCCATCCTGAAAAGGAAACAGGTGCGCCACGGTCAAAACAGTATACCTGGTGAGCTGATACAAAGTAATCAAAAAGAAAACTTTAAACACACACGCAATCAATGTTTTCGTGCATTAAGTCGGAAATCAGAAGTCAGGGTCCTGGTGTACGGATACGTCAGCCGCCGCACCAACAATGGACTCCCTGGACTGATAACCACACTCAATACGCTAAACATTATTGCTTCACATAGAAAAGATCAAAGTTCACGGTAGAACCGAACTCCTCTGATACCAATTTGTCACGACCCGTCCTCGGGGCCCGTTCCGTGACTACCCCAAGCCCGCCTTCCAAAGGCCAGGGGCTGGAGACTAGCACTAAGTCATAAATCCTGGTAAAAAGGGAAGGCATTGCCTTTGTTAAGTAACAAGCACCACAAAGTAAGTAAGCGGAAAAGTAAACACTAAGTGAAAACAGAGTACAACTATAATTGAGGAAAAGTAAGTGGGCCAGTATACAAACCCAAACTGAAAGTAAAGTACAACTCGAAAGGAAAAACAGCAACTGAAAAGTAAAAGCTGATACGCCGAGCTATCCACTGGAAATCCCACCTGAAGGGTGGGTACAGATAGCTCCACTGCACCTCGGGTCCTGCCGTCCGCTCCGAGCACGTCCCGCTCAGTGGTCCACCTCCAGGTACCGCCCTGATCCGCAAGCCTCAACCACGATCAATGTTGTCCGTCGTCTGTAACCAACACAATGTAGTGCGGGCATAGCCCGTGCAAGGGTGAGTATAAGCTACTCAGTAGGGACCTCGAGACCCCCGAAGGTCTCCCAAAATCCAGAAAGGATAAACCACAAAGGAAAGATACAATCACGAAGTAACAACCGACACTGCTTAGGTATATGCCCATAAATATACATAAGTCATCAATCCCAATATGCTCCAACCTCCGAGCCCAAGTACAAACCAGTCCACATAGGAAAGTATTTGTATTCCATACAGGAAAGAAAAGTGTAATCCACACAGGATAGCACAACACAATCCACACAGGAAAGCAACAGGATTCAGCTCACACAGGTATACTTCTTCGAAAGATGATAGAGATGATCACTGATCCATCTAAGTCGTCGGACCCACAAAGGATAGATAGATACTAACCCCCGCAAAAACCCACACAGGATCGGACCCACACAGGATCTGTAGGCGCTGGTTCACACAGGACCGCTGAGCGCTAACCCACACAGGATCGGACCCACACAGGATCGGTAGCCCTGATCCACACAGGATCGCTGAGTGTTGTAGTCGTCGTCGTCGAATCCAATGAGGATCTCTGCACAGTCGTCGTCGCAGTCACAGTAGCAGTCGCAGCCAGCTCTAGGGTTCCCGCACATAGCAAGCTCGTTCGGGAGGATCCGCTCCACGAGCCGAGAGGCTGATACATCAACTGTCACATAGTCCAGAGTTGATGTATCCAAAAGTTCTGTATCGTCAACAGGAACTCAACGTCACAAATGGTGCGTCGATTGGACGCCCGGTCTGAGAGTTATTGGGTTTTTCGTCCCAGGGGCCCGGTTGGTTTTTAAGGCAAAACCAACCCGACCGTAATCCACCTGCGTCCAAACCTCGGGCGGAGTATGCCCAAAGATCTGTCTCACTAAGAGGAACTCAACAAAGTTGACGGCACGTCAATCGGACGTCCGTAGCTCAAGATATGAGTGTTTCCGCTCCGAGGGCCCTGTTGGTTTCGTGTACGAACCAACCCGGCCGAACTCAAAGTATTCCGAAACCTTGAGTGCGATATACCTAAACGACCGTCTTGATCCAAGGATTGCATCGCCGCTGACGGTGCGTTGTTTGGAGGTCCATAGCCCGAGTTATGGGCATTTGAACCCAAACAGTTCGGTAACGGGGGTTTCGGGCCCGGGCCGACCCGGCCCGAGACCCCCCGGTTGGCCTGAACTGGGTCGACCCGTCCCGAACCAGGTCGGCCCGGCCCGGCCTGGCCGACCGGCCCGGCGCCGGTCCGGCTCAGCGCAGCGCGCCCAGCGCGCTGCCAGCTCTACTTCGGCCGAGCTGTTGGAAAAAAATAGGGGGGCGCCTGCCCCCCTTGTGTAACCACAGCCCCCCCCCCCTTCATTATGGGGGGCCATTGATGCTGGTCGGGGGAATTTAATTCCCCCGGTTTTCTCCTTTCCGGCCGGCCTGACCTGGTCGGCCGGCTCCTTCTCAACGGGACCGGCGGTGGCCGGTCCCCTTCCGGCTCCGACACCGGCGGCCTGGCTGGCCGCCGGTCACCATGCTCCGCCGCGGCCCGGAACTGGCCGCGGGCCTTGTCGTCCGGCACGGTGCGACGGCACCGCGCCCCTCCACCGCGGCTCCGCTCCGGCTGCGGCGCCTTCGACTTCCTTCGACGCGGCGCGACGGCGTCGCGTTCTTGTTCGACTTCTCGGTGTGGCGTGACGGCGTCGCGTAATACTTTGTCGAGCGACTCTCGCGTTGTGCGACGGCACCACGCCATCCCGTTTCATTCGCAAAGAAACAATCATGAACATATGAGGGGGTTAGGCCGTGTTTGTGCAGTCCGGCCCCCTCTCGTTAAACGATAACATTTTAGTCGATTAACCACAAAGTTTGACATGCTAGAATCAAGAACGGAAATAATTTAATAAAATAACAATAATCCCCTACCTCGGTTCAGGAATGGCGTTCATCAACGACCCACGGAAGACGAGCGTCGCGGAGGTCGGGCATCACGTGGAAAGAACATCGATGTCGTGAAGTGAGGATTCGAAGTCGTTGATGGCGATTTCGTCGCGGAAAACCTTCACGGAAGAGACGACGCGGAAGAAGAATGTCGCGTCACGGATACGGCGTCGCGGAAGAACCGTGGTCTTCGGATGAGAAGTTCTTCGTTGAAGAATGGTGTTCTTCGCGTTCTTCGTCGAGGAAGAAGAAGATGAAGAACACTTCTCAATCCTCTCAAGGTTGCAAAAGAAACTAACCAAAATAAAATAAGTCCAAGCCTTATTTTATTTACACATCCCATCCTCTTTGAATTTCAAAGGTTTGAAATTAAGTAACTCATCTTAATTAATAACACGAGTTGTCAAATTAATTAGAGTGGAGTTATTGGGGAGTTTAAGGGAAGTTGAAAAGTTAGGGCTCATGTGGGCCCCACCACACTTAATCCTCTCAAGGGAGGTTATGTGGATGTGGGTCCCACCTCTAACTCCCTTTGGGAGGAAATAACCAACAAAGTTAAAAATAAATTGTGTTCCACAATTTATTTAACTTCTTCTAATTTCCCCCAAAACTAACTCTCAACCCGCATAAAACGCAACCTCGGAAAAGGTCTCCTTAAGCGAATATCGGCGCTGCAAGTTCATTGGTGTCCTCGGATTTCAATTCCGAGCACCGGTTCAAAAGTTAGAAAAACCCGCTCGTTCGTTCACTGAACGTACCTGAGCCAAAATTCGGAAATTGATTCCGGGCACACCGGGCCTCAGAATCAGGTGCCGTCAGAAACCGCGCTCTTGTAAAATTCCAAAGAAAATTAAGAAAAAATTTCCCTTGAATTTTACGGGTCTTTACATTCTGATCTATCGTTGGAATGCAGAAATGGGTAATTTACCCAAAATTAGACATCCAATAGTAGGTAATATTTTATTTTTATCATTAAGTCATTTAAAAATAATATTCTTATAATTGATTTAATTTTTTATTAAATTATTTTATTTTCACTTAATAAACCAGCAGTAGGTAACACTCTGTTTTTCCACTATTCGAAATTTCCAATGGTGAGTAATGTATCACCTATCTCTGTTTACAATGGTAGGTCATCACTCATTGTTAATTGAATTTTTTTCCAAATTTATTTATTTTATTACTTTTCATTTATATGATTAAAATAAATTTCCTTGAAAAAATTATATTTTTTTATGTTGAAGTACGATTTCAATATTATTTAAATAAAATTACAATTTTTTTGGGCACATATGCTCATTCAATTGTTTTTATACGATGTTATTTTCTTCATAAATTTTTACTTTATGTTTAATATTTAGAATTATTTTATTATTTTGATATTTTTTAATAGTGATTTGTTTAATAATTATTATTCCAAATATATTAAATATTATTTTTAATTTTTCATTAATAAATAGTAGTCTGATTTTTTTGGCAGAGCTTCAAAAAAATAAGGTAATGATCATATTATCTTACTATTACACAATAATAAATGTTGTGTATACGTTGGACATAGATAAAATCATTTTGATATCTATTTTAAGGTTTTTTGATATTTCCTCAAGGATGAAAGCACATGTATTAGTATAGATGATACATTTGAAAGGATTATGATAATACTTTTCTTACTGCTCTCAAATTTATCTATGGAATTCTTCAACTTATATTCTTCATTTATTATAACTATATATCTCTATCGTCAAAATCTTCTTACCCTGATGTGATAAAAAAATCAATTAATTTCTACATCATCTGATAAATCTACTATTTCATTTGATTTCTATTATTTCATCATTGTAATACTTCCTATTATGCATTTTTTGTTTAGAGTTTTTGTTTTATATTTTCCCATACAAAAGTTATCATTGGTATAACGACCCATAATTTAAATACATATTTATTACTTTAGAATTGAATCATACTTATTAAAACATTTAACCAAACCATGATGGGACTGTATTAGTATAGTGTCTTTAGAAACTGGAAACATAAACGATTGGTTCATAAATCGTCTACATTATCTCCCATTTATTTCATCATATCTAGAGTGCCTTTTGGCATATCCTAATTAATACCATTATTCCTGACCTGGTGAAAAGAAAATATACAAAATGGTGAGCTCAAATGCTCAGTAAGGGTAAACAAAAGAAATATCTTTCATATCATATTCATAAGGACATAACATTTTGAAAATCTTATCCTACAAAAGATATCATAATATAATGACATGGGATAAATCATAGCCGTGAAATGTAATATCAATATTCATAACATTAGACATGAGACTTTGTGGCATACACACATAATCATAGAAAATCATTTCATATTAGTCAATACACATTGCCAAGACCATCATAACAGACAAAGTCCATTACTTAACCGAGTTCACTCCTCATTCCAGTCTGGTATCACTGAACCAGATTAACTTGCCATTCCAGCCATGTCTATCTCATGAGATATAAATCTTTACCCAATGCATTGGAAGGAGATATAGGTCCCTCCCATCTCATAATGAAACCATTCTTATGTGTGCCACAAAATCATAAATCATACATCATATCATAACCCATGTAATAAAAATAGGATTCTTAAACATCATGTCATCATAACATAATCCATATAAGATAAAATGACTTTATAAAAAAATTACATCATAACATAATCAAATAAATTTAATAATAGCTATATAAACAGAACCCTATATTATCTTATATGGAAAATAATTTTGATAAAACACATGAACTCCATTCTTGAGGAAAATATCCTTTCTACTTCAAAAACAATTTTCCTTTCTCAATATGTCATACAATTTGAAACATAAAGAAGTTAATTGAAAATAAACTTGAAAACTTGTAAAGGAATATTAATGGAAATAATGTTACATGAAATATTAAAAATAATTTCATTTTGTATAAGTTAAAAAACATTCTTCTCGTACATTTCCCAGAAAAGTCAAAAAGTATCTCGTACTGAAAACGACAAAAGATTCATTTCATAACTTTTACAAAAAATTCACCAATAGGTAAAATTGGATTTAAAAAATTTTAGGAGGATATAAATAATATTACCTATTTAGGAAACATGTATGTGGATGATAAATATGCCCCCAGTAAATTCTGAAGTATAAACAGTCTTGGATAAAAATGAGATTGTGATATTTTCCCTTACCATAGGTTTGATATGCTATATACGTATCTGAACCTCCTATATAATGATTTAAATAATGTTATTGATTTATTCCAAAATCATATACATTGTTATGATATCATATATGGTCATTTTATTATCTTCTTATTACTAATATTTCATTGCTACTTATTATTCAGGTGTTCATTGCTTTATGTTATTATGTGTCTTTTATCGAATAAATTCTTGTTCCTATTTTTAGGTTATAGCTACATAATTTAAAAAATGGTATTTGTATAATATATATCATATCTATTCATTCAATTCATTTATATAATAATGTTTTAATGAAGATCTTGTAGAGTGAATCACATCGCACCGTGGAGACAGTAAGTTGTATGTACGCACGGCGACGACATCATTCCCATAATTATTTAATGGTATTGGAGTGGATGATATAATATCTCAGAATTATTATCATGTTATAATAATCATATATAGCTATTCTATACACCATTATACCCATCCAAGTAAGGTGGTGGCGGAAAACAGATTACACCACGTTTTGGAGACGGTATTCCGTACGTACGCACACGCGATGATTTCATTTTCCATAGGATGGATAGAAGTGAAATTTGGTTGTTTCATATTTATAATAACATATCATTATATGAGGGATACTTGTGATATTACTTTATAATGAAAAAATAAAGAATAGGAAGTAGAAGAAGAAATAAGTTTGAAAGAATCGGTAAAGGATATTACCTCTTCTTCGACGCGCCACTTCCAAACCTCCTCTTAGGGCACTAAAGATGGTCTCTAAAGAAGAACAAGACCTCTAGTATGTTCCCAAAGATGTGGAGAAGATAAATTATTAGGGTTTGTCCGAACTTGAAGGCTCAAAAATGTGGTAGAAGGAGATGGAGGAGGTTCCCTTTTATAAGGGAGGAGAGGGGCACCTTTGGAAACATAAGAAATATTAATTAATAATAAATTCAATCCCCAGATAAAAACCTCCAAAAATGAATCAAATCCAAATATTAGAGGCAATAGGGTTGTAATCTCATCAAACAATAAAATATAGACATGTTGGGAATTTATTTTAAACCTTATCATCTTGATTTATCCTTATTTAATTTATTTAATTTTATTTGTGGTAATAATATTCAAAATTTTAAATTGCTATAAATAATTACTTTTGTGTTGTGAATTTTCCATAATTTGAAAATTATGACATTTTAGACCATATAAAATTCAATTCATAATTTTTAAAAAAAATTGTGATTTTTAGACAATTTTATAATATGTTATTTTTATAAAATTACAATAGTGTCAATTTGGAAACTATTCATTTGTTTGTATTTAAAAAAAATCCAAAAAGAGAAAATAATTGAACCAAACTATTTAATAGATTCCTAACATATCATATTAATCTAAAAAATTTGGAGAAAATTAATTAGTTCATATAATATTTATTTAATATTTGTAATACCATTTATTTGATTTTTCAATCAATAAAATAATTTCTATATCACTATTGTGTCATCATTAATGATAATTATTTAATCCTTAAAAATTATAAATAAATTATAATGATGTATTTAATTTTATTATATTTCTGGAGACAATTTATATTTGATGTTTTATGATATTTATAACTAAATTAACATTATTATACTTATAAGATATAAAAGAGTGACATGTTGTCACTTTCATTGGTTTTAATAATAATTATATCGTTTTCATGATCAAAAGTCTAGGAAATAAATATATTACAACCCTTAGGTGATATGGGTTGACTTTTCTTCATTCAATAGAATTTTGGCAGGTGTTATGGTAATTTTATAATATTATTTTTACCCTTAATTAAACGATATACCTTTAACTATAGTAAATAAAAATTACCGTAGTTGATATTCATAATGTCAAAAAAATAAAAGTAACCTATTAAAAAAATATGGACCCACTGAATCCAAATATGGAATCCATTTTTCAAAATTCAAAACACAGAACATGCAGTAATTAATTTAAAATTAATCCTGTTGTTAAGAAAATGGGTTTTAAAAGTTAAAACATTGTCAAGGATTGAAATGTTTGTACCTATGAATTCAATGTGAAATTAATAATAATGAGATAAATTATATTAAAGGATAAAAATACATTCTATTTATACTTTAAAACAATTAAATTTTATCATTTCACCATATAAATTATCTTGATGAAAAAAGTTGTTTTTAAGAAAAAATTTGCGTATTTTTATTATTCATCAAAATATGAAAGTTATCAGAAAAGTATCAAAAATTTATCCAATGTAAATTTTTATATCCTAATTCAAAATAAGATGTTTATTTTATAATATTGAACTTATAAATATGTCAAAAATTATATTTAATATGGTAAAACTGTATTTTTTGAATAATACTTTTTTATCAAAAAATTGATTTTGTTTTCATATTTCATTCTAGAAAATGTGTAAGATGAATCATAATGTTATAAAATTATAAATTCGGTTAATAAAATTCATAATGGCCAGTCCATAATATTATAATAATATATCATTTTTTAGTGGAACTCGGTATTGCGTACAATGCAAGCTATTGAGGAAGGTTGCTCTTGCGTGTAAGGCAAGCCAAGCTAGTGTTGTGTGTAGTGAAAGATTACTTTGGTGTTGCATATAACATAAGACGTAAAAAAATATAAATATAAATATTTCTCTTAAAATATAAGGGTGTTACATTCTACCCCCCTTAAAATGAATTTTTCCCTTGAAATTCAACACTTCGTAACAAACAGATGAGGATACCTCTCCCTCATCATATCCTCAAGTTTCCATGTAGCTTCTTCTGATTGGTGGTTTCTCCATAAAACATTTACCAAGCAAGTGGTCTTGTTTCGTAGAACATTTTTGTTACGATCTAGAATCTTGATCGGCTATTCTTCATAAGAGATATTTTTCTCCAACGGTACAACTTCTGAGATTAGTACATGTGAAGGATCGGGTATGTACATTCTCAAGAGAGATACATGGAACACATCATGAACTTGAGAGAGATTTGGTGGAAGTGCCAATCGGTAAGCTACCTTCCCATCATAATCGAGTATTTCAAAAGGACCGATGTACATAGGGATTAGCTTTCCCTTATTTCCAAATATCATTACTCTCTTCCAAGAAGATATTCGTAAAAACACTTTATCACCCACTTCAAACTCTAGGTCTTTTCTTCGGTTGTCAACATAACTTTTTGTCGAATCGGAGATGCTCTTATGTGTTGTTGAATATATATTACCTTTTCTGCAATCTCATCAACAAGATCAGGTCCTAATAGCATTCTTTCCCCAAATTCATCCCAGCAATATGGTGTTTTGTATTTCTTTTCATAGAGAGCTTCAAAAGGAGCCATCTGAATACTGGAGTGAAAGTTATCATTATAAGAAAATTATACCAAAGGTAAGTGTTGATCCCAACCACCTTTGAAATCCATAGAGAAAGATCTCAACATGTCTTCCAAAGTTTGAATTGTCCTCTCAGACTGACCGTATGTCTGAGGATGATAGGTAGTGCGAAAACTTAACTCTATATCTAGAGCATGCTGAAGACTTCGTTAGAACATCGAGGTAAACCTCGAATCCCAATCAGATATAATAGAATGTGGTACTCCATGAAATCTTACCACTTAATTTACATATATCATGGTAAACTGATCAAGAGAGAATCCTCTCTAATAGAAATGTAGTTTTCCGACTTCATAAGTCGATCAAATATAACCTAGATAGCATTATTGCGTTTGGATGTTTTGGTAAGTCTGATGACAAAGTCTATAGTGATGTTTTCCCATTTCCATTCTGGTATGGGTAATGGTTGTAACATATCTTTAGACTTCTGTCTCTCATCTTTAACTTGCTATCAAACGAAACATCAAGAGACATATTCAGCAATATCTCTTTTCATGCCATCCCACCAAAAGTACTCTTTCAGGTCCCTATACATCTTTGTTATTCTAGGATGAATAGATAAGGATGAACTATGAGCCTCATAAAGCAACTCCTTCTTTAATTATTATATGGTAGGAATACAGACACAGTTCCTGAACCTTATTATCCCATCACAATCAAGGTTGAATTCAGGAACATTTCTCTCCTTCTTTTGAAGCCCAACGTCCTCCTTCTGTTCCTCTTTAATCTTCACTTGTTTAGATGGTTGAACATTAATTTCAGAAATATAATATATCCCCCCTTTTATTAAAATTCCAAGATCCATCCTCTGTAAATCCATAAATATTGGATCCTTTGTGATCCTTATCATGGATAAGCCAGAATGGCCTTGTCGACTTAATGTGTCTTCCAACTTGTTTGTTTTCTCGGGGTGGTAATGAATTGAGCAGTCGTAATCCTTAATCAGCTCCAACCATCTTCTTTGGTGCATATTCAGCTCCTTTTGTGTGGAAATATACTTTAAACTTTTATGATCAGTATAAATATCACACCTTTCACCATAAAGATATTCCCTCCAAATCATTAATGCAATGATTACAACAAATAACTCCAAATCATGAGTTGGGTAATTTTGCTCATGTATTTTCAAATTTCATGAGGCATAAGCTATCACCATATCATTTTTCATTTGAACACACCCCAACCCCTTCTTGGATGCATCATTGTAGATCACAAATCATTATCCACTATAAGGCAATGTTAGCACAGGTGCACTGGCTAAACTTCTTTTTAGCTCTTTGAAATTATCTTCATATTCATCTATCCAAACAAACGTTACTGCTTTCTGAGTCAATTTGGTGAGTGGGAGAGATAATTATGAAATATCTTTCACAGAACATCTATAATGCCCAACTAAACCAAGAAAGCTTCGGATTTCAGTTACTGTTGTTGGTTTTTACCATCATTCAATAACCTCCATTTTTTCTGGAACCACTGATATCCCCTCTTTTGAGATTATGTGACCCAAAAATGAATATTTATTAATCAAAAATTAACACTTGGTAAATTTGGAATAATGATTCTTCTTTCCTAGGGTCTTCAATACAATTCTTAAGTGCTCTTCATGTTCTTCCTTTCCCTTTGAATAGACAAGAATAACATCTATAAAGACTACCATAAACTGATCAATATAGTCTCTAAAGACTCTATTCATAAGATCCATGAATATAGAATGGGCATTATTAATACCAAATGGCATCACTATAAACTCACAGTGTACATACCTTGTACGGAAAGTCGTCTTTGGTATATCATCCTTTTTGACCCTTAATTGATGATACCCTAAACAAAGATCAGTCTTGGAAAATTATTGAGTTCTGCGTAGTTGGTCAAATAAGTCATAAATGCGTGGGAGAGGATATTTGTTCTTCATAGTGATCTTGTTAGGTTCTCGATAATCAATGTAGAGGGTCATTGATCCATCTGTTTTCTTAACAAACAGAAAAGTTTCTCCCCAAGGTGATGCACTAGGGCATATGAATCCCTTATCATGATTCTCTTGGACTTGTTTCTTCAATTCCTAAAACTCAATTGGGTCCAATCTATAAGGTGTCTTTGAAATGGGCATAGCACCCGGTATGAGTCCTATTGAAAACTCAACTTCAATATTTGGTGGAAGACCTTGAAATTCCTCTATAAAGACATCATCAAACTCTCATACAATGGGAATATTATTAATCATGAGTTCCTCTCCAACTATTTGAGATAAATAACCTTCATTTATGGGAATCAAGACCAATAAGATGGAAGAAATTTCCACTAGATTTTTATATTCATCCTTGCATCAATAGATGATCATAGATTGATCAGGAATATGAAATGTGAATTCCCTTCTTTAGAAATTGATATGAGATCCATAAAAAGAAATCCAATCCATGCCAAGAATCACATCAAATTCCACTATTGAAAGGATTACAAGATTTGCAGGAAGCACATTCCCACAAACTTAAATCGGAGAAGAATTGTAAACTTTTGATGCAATTATTGTGCCATTAGGAGTTGTCACAACTAACTCAACATCTAATTGATGGGGTAGTATGGAAATACCCTTAGAAAATTATTCAAAAATAAAATATTGGGTGGATCCATAATCAAATATTAATTTTCTACTTTAGAGTAGATGGTATGTGTACCTTTCACAACTTTGTTATCATACACCACATCACCGATAGAAATTGCAAGTGACTTTACATTGCCATTGGCTATAAGAGTTCGTTGAAGTCAATAATCATCAACAACCCATGGATTAGGGCATTTATTGGAATAATGCCTCATTTCCTTTCACTTGTAACATTGAAGTGTAGGAGGTGCATTCTGTTTAGCCTTTTCTTTGTTTTAATCACTAGACATGTTTTTCCCATCACTGTGGCATTCAATTTCCCGATGAACTTATTTTCCACAATTTTAACATTTAATTGTCCCATTAAGACAATTCCACCCATGTTTCTTTCCACACTTTGAGTATAAGGAAAAACTCGTCGTCTTTTCAGTGTGGTCTTTAGATTTTCCATTTAATTACATTTTCCTCTTCTTATCAAACCCATATGATAGATGGGTTACTCCAATCTTCATCTTAACCTTGAGATCACATCGAACAATTTCTTTGTATTTATTGAAGTCCCTTATAGCTAATTCCCTTCGGAGACTTGGTTTTAATCCACTAAAGAATCGATCTATCTTAGTCTCAGGTTGAACAATAGTCCCAGAAGTGTACCTTGCAAGCCTTGAAAATTTGCTTCATATGTACCAACATGTTTATCATCCTTTTGCTTCATTTCAAGAAACTCCATCTCCATCATTGTTCGAAGAATACGAGGGAAGTACTTATTGAAAAATAAGATCCTAAACTCATCCCATTCCATGGACTCAATTTCATCCCTTTTCCTTGTATACTTCACAAGATTCCACCATTGATCAGCTTCACCTTCCAAATGATATACAGCTAAGATGACTTTATCATGTTCAGAACATTGAAGGACTAAAAATATCTTTTCATTGGTATTAATCCATTGTTCATCCACTAATGGATTAGAAGAACCGCTGAATGAAGGTGGATGCTTCCTCATGAAAGATTCAACAGAATTTTTCTCCCTCCATTGCTCGTTTGTATGTCCTTCATGATTAATAGCTTGAGAAAGTTGTGTGACCATGGATACAAGAGTTTTGGTAGCTCAGGGGGACAATCATTGCATTTCCCATCGCATTCATCACTAACATGGTTCCTTTGGGTTCTAGCCATTGACTAAAACCAAGAATCATAGTGTGAGGAACACTAATTACAAAAGGAAAACCACATAATCATGAATAAAATTTCTCACTTTAGGTATTATCATAGGCCATTCATGGCCATTTCTAAAACACTAAGATTGTGTTTTATGCTTATATGTATCCTTAGGGTTCTTACTAAGGCTTTCACATCCTATTTTCCAAAGGATGACTATGCCTTTCCTCTGATACCAATTATAACGACACATAAATTACATACATTGTTATTATTTCAAAATTGAAGCATACTTATTACAACATGTTATAAAACCATGATAGGACTATATAGGTATAGTGTCTTTATATACTGGGAAACATAAACAACTGGTTCATAAATCGTCTACATTGTCTCCTGTTTACTTCATCATCTCTAGAGTCCCTTTTGGCATATCCTACTTAATACCCTTCATCCTGACCTGGGGAAAATAAAAGATACAAAAGGGTGAGCTCAGATTCTCAGTTAGGGTAAACAATGGAAATAGCTATCATATCATATTCATAAGGACATAACATTTTGAAAATCTTATACTGCAAAAGAGATCATAATATCATGACATGGGATAAATCATAATAGTGAAATTTCATCCAAATATTCGTAACATAAGACATGAAACATTTTTTCATACACAAATAATCATAGATAATCATTTCATATTAGTCAAGACTTATTTCCAAGACCATCATAGGAGACAAAGTCCACTGCTGAACCGAGTTCACTCCTCGTTTCAGTCCTGTATCACTGAATCAGATTAACTTTCCATTCTAGTCATGTCTATCTCATGAGATATAAATCATTACCCAATGCATTGGAGGGAGATATATGTCATGACCCCCTCTCACCAAAGATTCCCCTCCTAAGCTGGCAATGGCGAAAGGGAGATAATGACCCCCGAGTCCCGCCTCCAGTAGGCCCTGGGGTGGCGACTAGCACCAAGGGTATGAGTTTTTCACAAATATGGGAGGCATTACCCTTTTTATTTTCAAAGATCAGGAAATAGGACAAGTCAACCACCAAAAGGGAAAAGAGCAAGTGTATAGAAATAAACCCAAACCAATCCCACATGCATCTTTAAACAATTTTTATAAAAAGGTACAAGTACAAGAAAGCTCAAAGTACAATACCAAAAGAAAAAAAGGTACAAAAACATCAACAACTCCAATGGTCTGACTAGTAGGGTCCCGCACGACCCTGGTAGTCCTCCTGGAAACCTGAAAGTAAACATAGGGTGAGCATACAAGTATACTCAGTAGGGAAACCTAAAGCTCTCGTGCACAAGTGAGGAGACATCCTAATGTCCCGTGAGAACAACAGAAGAAACCTAGCAAGGAATTCTATCCACCCATCCTCACCAGCCACACTCACCAAAACACAATCACAACAGGTAGTAGTAGTATAAGAACAAGAGTATTGGGTACCCTGCACCATTTCCCTTTAGTTAGCTAATGTTCCTAACGACGAACGTCCTGACGCTTCCATACTCTCCCTGCCCACACACACCTGGGCCTCACAACCACGTACCCCACCCGCACACACCTGGGCCTCACAACCACGTACCCCGCCCGCACACACCTGGGCCTCACAACCACGTAGCCCGCCTCACACACCTGGGCCTCACAACCACGTACCCCGCCCGCACACACCTGGGTCTCACAACCACGTATCCCACCCGCACACACACCTGGGCCTCACAACCACGTATCCCGCCCGCACACACCTGGGCCTCATCCCGAAGATTCTTGGGAAACAGCAGAACCTGCCCTAAGAGTCTTGGGCTAAAACCACCCCAATCGAAACCTACCCAAAGAGTCTTAGGTGTAAGGTCGTCTCAATCCATCACAGCCTAGGGGAGAAGGAGCAGGAAGGAGCTAGTAACTAAGGGAAAACACCCTCTCCCATAAAATGGGAGTGTTCGGCACTAAGTTCTCAACATGGGTGGGGTGAGATAAAAACACAAAAGATACACACACACACATATATATATGTATATATACCAACCTCACAGCCCAACCTATGGCTTCTAAAAAGAGAAACTAAGCACGTGCCTTGGCACTGCTACTATGAAGCATGCATACAACAAACAAACCCAACCCCCTTTAGGTTTTCACATTTCAGTAGAAATAGTTTATTTAGTTCCTTAACTACTAGGAAACTATCCACAACCAACCACACCAAACATTCATAAAACATATCCCTGCCATCCACAAATCAAGTTAGGAAAACACAAGCCGCACAACCAAGCCCTTCTTATCAACCAACCAACCCCATTGATTATAAATTTTGTTTCATTACCACACCCCACCTTTCATTAACTCTTCCACTTTTATTTAATATTCACAACCCATATCCCGTTCACATTTAAACCCATCCCTGGAGCCCCGCTTCCAACCACCATAACCACAACCACACTGAACCCACACATCATCATTCCTTTAATACCATTTATTGCATCCCTGCTTCCCATCACCATCATAACATTTACACCAACCCACAACCAAGTCAACCGCAGTGATGCTTCTCAATCGATCCACAACAACCCACAAAACACCCCCATCACATGCCACATAACCAAGACAACACCCACATGTTAATTATTCCATTTTGTTTAACCGGGGTGATCACACAAGGGTTCCATATTTTCATTTAATCAGCCAACTTTATGTGATTATCCAATTTCCACATTCCACAAGCTTCCATCCATAAGAAAATACAGATGGATAGGGAAACATTTAATTGCGTAAGCAAAGTCCTCCAACGATCGTGATTTTCAGTAGGTAGAAGCTCATTCAATTCACAAATATAATATCACAGGATATAAAAAGTAAAGTAACAGCAATCACTAACTTCCAAACCCCATTCTTTAACCAGTTATTATCTTCATTTAAAGGTTCAACTGTTTCTCATGAAAACAAGACGATACCCACCCCGCATGATGCACAAAAATAGAGAGACAAAGGTAAGATCCATACTTCAATAGGTTCTTGATCGTAATGCTCCCCTAGATCAACCTTAGAATACGTCCGTCGGCGTCCATCACCATTTTCGGGTCCCGGAAAAACCTCCTCGGGTGGAAGTCGGAAAGGAAAGGTTGAAGGAAAGACAACAGACCTAGGCTCGGAAGTTCCACCTCGTCGTTACAATCTCGTGGCTGCTGATGGGTCGTAAATCAGAGCTCAGATGAAGAAGTTATGGTAGGAAGAGCCTTCGAGTCTCTTGAGAGAGTTATGCTCAGAGGAGACGGGAGGAGAGGTGTGAGTTGAAAGGAGGAGGGGACCCCTCCTTTTATAGGCGTGAAAAGAAAAAGTACATGGTGTGTAATTTATGGTACACAGCGTGTACTCAGTTCTTTCACACGGTCTCCACGCGGCTTCCAACATGGCTCTGCGGACGTTGACTGGTCAACACACGGTTTGAGGGTAACGCATACGCGGGGAAGGACTACACGGTGTGTAGTTTAGACACACGGTGTGTACTCATTTATTGCACATGGCAAGGACACGGCTCCAACATGGTACATGACCATTGACTGGTAACGCGTACGCGGGGAAGGACTACACGGCGTGTAGAACTGGACACACGGCGTGCACCCATTATTCCACACAGCAAGGACACGGTCTGCAACACGGGGTATACCCGGGAAGGGGGTACACGGTGTGTACTCAAACTACACGGCGTGTAGTTTCAAAATTCTGGAAAGTGTGGGAAAATCCATTTTACCCTCCATATGACTTCTTGACCTTCTTTTTGACAAAGGAAAGGACTGGAGAGGTCCAGGCCATTACATCAGATACCTCTTAAAACATTCTTGTCCCCGAGAATTCAAAAACCAACCCAGAGGAACCCGACAAGATACCTCTTAGGGTTCTCGTTATAACATGAACCCAACCAACAACCCTAATCATATGTGTTAGGAATTCCTTCTCCTATGTCAAGATATTATCCGCTTTAGGCAGCACTGATTCGCCTGCACGGGTTTAATCGCATCCTCATTAATGTGTCTCGATTAAGAATTGGGTCTTCCTACTTTCATACATTAGAATTTCTCAACTCGTACTAACCCCAACACCACACAACCAACACACTACCCGAACATGTGGGAATGGGAAATTCCTTCACCTATGATGAGATATTATCTGCTTTAGGCAGAACTGACTCGCCTGCATGGGTTTAATCACATCCGCATTAATGCGTCTCATTTAAGGGTCAGGTTTTTCCCTTTCCCACACATCCGGACATGTTGCACATTACTAGAGAACAATTAAACAAAAGGTCTCACAACTGACAAGCCTAACATTCTAGATATCAAAGGTACAGAGTACAACATCAACACAAGATCATAAGAACAAGGGAAAAAACACAAGTCAAAACAACTCCGGGTACTGAGCGTGCATCTGGGTCTCCCGCTCCCAAGTGCTCTCCTCGAGGCCACCATGCCTCCACAACACACGAACCAAGGGAATGGTTCGTCCACGGAACACCATCTCTTTACGATCTTCGATTCTGACTGGTCATTCCTCAAAGGTCGCATCGTCTCCCATATCTAAATCTCCCCTATCAATAACATGGGAGTCATCGTGTAAGTACCGACGAATCTGGGAGACGTGGAAGATATCATGAACCTTCTCCAACTGAGGTGGTAGGGCCAGCTGATATGCCACCTCGCCAAATCGCCTCAACACCTCAAAAGGTCCAATGAACCTGGGTGAGAGATTGCTCCCCTTCCCAAACCTCTGCTGCCCCCGTCGAGGGGAAACCTTCAAGAACACATGATCCCCCACCTCGAACTCCAAGGGCCTCCTCCGATGATCAGCATAAGACTTCAATCGGTCCTAAGACGCTTAAATCCTTTCACGTACAAGTTGGACTTTCTCTGTGGTGCTCTGTACTACCTCTGGCCCAAGAGCACCTGTCACACCAACCTCTGCCCAGCAAATGGGTGAACGACATGGCCTTCCATACAAGACCTCAAATGGTGCCATGCCAATAGTAGAGTGGAAGCCGTTGTTGTAGGCTAACTCTACTAAAGGAAAGTGTCATACCCGTGATCCTCTGAAATCCATAACGCATGCTTGCAGCATCTCCTCCAACGTCTGGATAGTCCGCTCCGTCTGCCCATAGGTCTGGGGGTGGAAAACAGTGCTAAGGCATAGCTGGGTGCCAAAATCATGTTGTAACCCCCTCCAGACTCATGAGGTAAACTGAGTATCCCGATCTGAGACGATAGTCCTCAGAAATCCATGCAAGCGCACCACCTCATCCACGTACCTCTATTCTAAGGTACTCACCGGGCCCGACTCCTTGATTGCTAAGAAGTGAGCCGATTTCTTCAGTCGATCCACCACCACCCAGATAGCATCATAACCACCCTGATCTCTAGGTAGTCCTGTGACGAAGTCCATTGAGATGTCATCCCACTTTCACTCAGGGACATCTAAAGGATGAAACAAACCACTGGGAACATGGTGTTCAGCCTTCACTTGCTGACACACTAGGAATTTAGCCACAAACTCCGCCACTACTCGTTTCACCTCAGGCCACCAAAATTGATCCCTCAGGCCTCATTACATTTTTGAAACTCCTAGATGTACCGCCAAGGATAAGCTATGGAACTCACGGAGAACTCCCTCATGTATTGCCTCCGGAAAAAACAACCTTCCCTGGAAAAGCATTCGATGTCGGCTGTCCTCTGACCATCCTTCTGAAGCATTCCCCTAATCGACACGATCCCGCGTCACTTCCGCCTCGGAGTCCCCCAACTAAGACTCTTCCACCTGCTGCAATAAGGAGGACTGCACCGTCATCTAAAACAAACAGCCTCTAACTCCATCTACCCTGGCATCCAAGTGCAAGGCAGCCAACTCTCCCATCGCCTTCCTAGCATCAGCAGATTCCCGAAACACTTCCTGATGCGACTTCCTGCTCAGGGCATCAGCCACAACGTTTCCCTTACCTTTAGTGTAAGATATCTCAAAGTCATAGTCTTGGAGAAACTCGACCCATCTCCGCTGTCGCAAGTTCAGGTCACACTGAGAGAAGATATAATGTTGGCTCTTGTGATCTTAGAAGACCACAAAGCGCTCCCCAAAGAGGTAACGTCGCCACAACTTCAGTGCGAACACTACTTCTGCAAGTTCCAGGTCATGGGTGGAATAGTTACGCTCATGAGGGCGTAACTACCTAGACCCATAACAAATCACTCCCTTCTTCTACATCAGCACGCACCCCAGACCAAGGCCAAAAGCATCACAAAACAGCTCATACAACAACCCTTCCTCTGGAAACCTGTGTATGGGAGCACTGACCAACTTCTCCTTCAGGTAGTCAAAAGCTTTCTGGCACTGCTCGCTCCACAGGAAGACCAGTTTCATCCTCGTCAAAGATGTCAAAGGAGAAGCAACTCAAGAGAAGTCCGAAATGAAACTACGATAGTAACCTGCTAACCCCAGGAAACTACAAACTTCTGCCACGCTCTTGGGTGCTGCCCAAGAAACAACTGCCTCCACCTTCGACGGGTCCACTAACACTCCATGTTGAGACACCACGTGCCCAAGGAAGTGTACTTCTTGTGTCAAGAACTTACACTTCGACAATTTCCCATAAAGTTGGTGGTGTCGAAGGACATCCAAGACTGCCCTGAGATGATCAACATTCTCCTCCTCAGATCTTGAGTAGATCGGGATGTCATCGATAAACACAACGACGAAATGGTCCAGAAACGCTCGGAAGACAAAGTTCATAAGTCCCATGAACACAGTCGGTGCATTCGTAACTCCAAATGGCATCACTACAAACTCTAAGTGCCCATACCTGCACCTGAAAGCCGTCTTTGAGATGTCACTATCCTTCACCCCAAGCTGGTGATATCCAAATCCTAGATCAATCTTGGAAAACCAACATGCTCCCCTCAGCTGGTCAAAGAGATCATCTATCCTTGGAAGGGGGTAGCGGTTCTTGACCGTTACCTGGTTCAACCTTCAGTAGTCTATGCATAGCCTGAGACCACCATATGCCTTCTTCACGAACAAAACTGGAGCACCCCATGGCGACATGCTTGGTCGAACAAAACCCTTCTCCATCAGATCGTCAATCTGAATCCGCAACTCCTGCAACTCCGAAGGTTCCATCTGATAAAGGGCCATCGAAATCGTATGGGCACCAGGATGTAAGTATATCTCGAACTCAATGTCACATCGGGGGGGTAGAGTTACAACCTCCTCAGGAAAAACATCGAGGAACTCCCCAACAACCTCTGGGACATCTATCATCTCGGTATCAGTTGGAACCACTGATAACCCTCCCAACAATGAAAGGAGAGTCTCCAAACGCCGGCTTCCCACCTGATAGCTCCTCTTGCCAACAAAAGATATGTGATGCCCATCCACGTCGGAGAACACCACTCTTCTTCGGAAGCAGTCGATAACGGCACTAACAGAAAACAACCAGTCGATGCCTAGGATGACATCGTATGGCTACATCTGTAACAGAAGAAGGTCCCCACTAGATCGATGTGGTCCCAACGTCAGCCCACATCCCCGACAATCACACGATACGCTGTTCTATCCCCCAACTAGTGTACTAAGTACCAGTGGTATGGAAAGTCTCTCTACATCTAGTCCCAAAGCATGGGCCAGACTAGGTGCAACAAAGGAGTGTGAGGCTCCCGAATCAAATAAAGCAGAAACAAGAGTGCTGAACAAACAAATTGTACCTCGTACCACCTCTGGTCCCGCTAGAGCTGCCAACTCTGTTGCGTGCAACTGTCCACGCCCAACACCTCTACCTCTCTGATGTCATCCACCACCCCGACCACGCCCTGGTCGAGGTCCTTGAGGAGCACCCTGAGGTCGGCCTCCTCCCGCAAAGCCTGCACTCGGAGGGGCATGGTCCTGCTGCTGCTGGATGGGCCTCGCCGGCAACTGGTGCTGCTGAGGTGGGCGCTGAACCTGTCCACCTCCACCGTACTGAGCTCGGGTCGGGCACCGACTTTGAACATGCCCGAAACCTCCAGAAGAAAAACACCTCGGTCCCAGGCTCGTGAAAAAAGGACGAGGACCCAAAGATCTGAACTGGAACTGCTGGGGCCTTCTCCCCACTGGCCTGAATCTAGAAGGTCCCATCGTAGGAGCCCTGCTGCTAACTGCCTTCCCCTTCGACGAGCCTAGCTGGATCCCCTCTCGGGGTGTACCTCCCAGCGAGTGCATCCTATCTACAACCTCTGCCTTCTTCTGCACCGCCAAGTATGTCGGAAGGGTGAAGGGGGTGACAGCATACTAGAGCGAAGGACGAAGCGCCTCCTCCAAACATCTCGCCCGAGACTCCTCATCTGGAAAGAGATCCGGAGCAAAGCGCAGGAGATCTTTGAACTTGATCCCCAACTCTCATACCGACATACTTCCCTACTGAACGGAGAGTAACTCCTGCCGCTTCTCCACCTTGATCATGGAATAAAGGAATTCCTCTCGAAATTCCTTCTCAAAGTCAGCCCATGGAACCTCTGCCTCTATCCTCTCTTTGAGGTAGAGCGTCCACCACTGTCACACCGCACCTCTCAGCTGACTGACTGATAGGGGAACCCAGTACTCCCTCGGAGCACGGATCAAGGTAAAAGCGATCCCTAGCTCCTCAAGCCACCCCACTATCTCCGTATCCGAAGTACTACCCTCGTACTTCTTGAGGGTCTACCACTAGAAAGAACGGAGAGTCTTTTGCCACTGGCTATCTTCCTCCTCTCGGTCAATCCTCAACTGATCGACCGCCAGAATCTGTTGGGCCTCGGCCGTCTGAGCCACCTGGGGACGACGTCCAGGTGCCATAGCTGTACGGTAAACAAGGATCGCCTAAGACAAAGTAGTAAGGAAAAACTCAAGGTTTTATTTCATCATTTTATTTCAATTTAATTCCCAGAACACCCAAATCAAGTAAAACACAATCATGATGATGCATGTACCTTCCCTAGGGTCTCTACCCTGCAATCAATGTAGTCTCACTTGGTGGTTCGGTAGGCTCAGAGTCCTTGCATTAGATCACGGGGGGCCCTAAAATCCCATGTCCTAGCTGGTCTTCCCTGGCCTATGTCACGCACCAAGATTAACTAACCCTGTTTCCCTACCATCCCATGCAATCCTCACTATGCCTAACTCTAGACTCCATCCTATCTCTCAACCATCAGCTCTAATACCATTCTATCATGACCCCCTCCCACCAAAGATGCCCCTCTTGAGCTGGCAATGGCGAAAGGGAGATACTGACCCCCGAGTCCCGCCTCCAGTAGGCCCCGGGGTGGTGACTAGCACCAAGGGTATGAGTTTTTCACAAATATGGGAGGCATTAACCTTTTTATTTTTAAATATCGGGATATAGGACAAGTCAACCACCAAAAGGAAAAAAGAGAAAGTGTATAGAAATAAACCCAATACAATCCCACATGCATGTTTAAACAATTTTTATAACAAGGTACAAGTACAAGAAAGCTCAAACTATAATACCAAAAGAAAACAAAGGTACAGAAACAACAACAACTCCAACGGTATGACTAGTAGGGTCCCGCACGACCCTGGTAGTCCTCCTGGAAACCTGAAAGTAAACATAGGGTGAGCATACAAGTATACTCAGTAGGGAAACCTAAATCTCTCGTGCACAAGTGAGGAGACATCCTAATGTCCCGTGAGAACAACAGAAGAAACCTATCAAGGAATTCTATCCACCCAACCTCACTAGCCACACTCACCAAAACACAATCACAACAGGTAGTAGTAGTATAAGAACAAGAGTACTGGGTACCCCACACCATTTCCCTTTAGTTAGCTGCTCTTACTAATGACGAACATCCTGACACTGCCACACTCTCCCCGCCCGCACACACCTAGGCCTCACAACCACGTACCCCGCCCGCACACACCTGGGCCTCACAACCACGTACCCCGTCCGCACACACCTGGGACTCACAACCACGTAGCCCGCCCGCACACACCTGGGTCTCACAACCACGTACCCCGCCCGCACACACTTGGGCCTCACAACCACATATCCTGCCTGCACACACACCTGGGCCTCACAACCACGTATCCCGCACGCACACACCTGGGCCTCATCCCAAAGATTCTTGGGAAACAACAAAACCTGCCCGAAGAGTTTGGGCTAAAACCACCCCAATCAAAACCTATCCGGAGAGTCTTAGGTGTAAGGTTGCCTCAAGCCATCACAGCCTAGGGGAGAACGAGCAAGAAAGAGCTAGTAACTAAGGGAAAACACCCTCTCCCATAAAATGGGAGTGTTCAGCACTAAGTGCTCAACATGGGTGGGGTGTGATAAAAACACAAAAGATAAAGATATATATATATATATATATATATACCAACCTCACAGCCCAACCTATGGCTTCTAAAAGAAGAAAGTGAGCACGTGCCTCGGCACTGCTACTACAAAGCATGAATACAACAAACAAACCCAACCCCCTTTAGGTTTTCACATTTCAGTGGAAATAGTTTATTTAGTTCCTTAACTACTGGGCAACTATCCACAACCAACCACACCAAACGTTCATAAAACATATCCCTGCCATCCACAAATCAAGTTAGGAAAACACAAGCAGCACAACCAAGCCCTTCTTATCAACCAACCAACCCCATTGATTATTAATTCCATTTCATTACCACACCCCACCTTTCATTAACTCTTAAACTTTTATTTAATATTCACAACCCATAGCCCGTTCACATTTAAACCCATCCCTGCAGCCCCGCTGCCAACCACCATAACCACAACCACACCGAACCCGCACATCATCATCCCTTTAATACCATTTATTGCAGCCCCGCTGCCCATCACCATCATAACATTTAAACCAAACCACAACCAAGTCAATCGCAGTCCCGCTGCTCACCCGATCCACAAAAACCCACAAAACACCCCCATCACATGCCACGTAACCAAGACAACACCCACATGTTCATTATTCCATTTTTTTTTAACCGGGGTGATCACACAAGGGTTCCAGATTTTCATTTAATCAGCCAACTTTACATGATTATCCAATTTCCACATTCCACAAGCTTTCATCTATATGAAAATACAGAAGGAGAGGGCAAAATTTAATTGCGTAAGAAAAGGCCCCCAACAACCATGATTTTCAGTAGGTAGAAGCTCATTCAATTCACAAATATAATATCACAGGATATAAAAAGTAAAGTAATAGGAATCACTAACTTCCCAACCCCATTCTTTAACCAGTTATTATCTTTATTCAAAGGTTCAACTGTTTCTCATGAAAACAAAAGGATACTCACCCCGCATGATGCACAAAAATAGAGAGACAAAGGTAATATCCCTACTTCAACAGGTTCTTGATCGCAATGCTCCCTTGGATCAACCTTAAAAGACGTTCGTCGGCGTCTGTCACCTCTGTCGGGTCCCGGAAAAACCTACTCAGGTGGAATTCAGAAAGGAAAGGCCGAAGGAAAGACAACAGACCCTGGATTGGAAGTTCTGCCTCATCATTACGATCCCGTGGCTGCTGACGGATTGTAAATCGAAGCTGGAACGAAGAAGTTATGGTTGGAAGAGCCTTCAAGTCTCTTGAGAGAGCTCTGCTCAGAGGAGAGGGGAGGAGAGGTGTGAGTTGAAAGGAGGATGGTACCCCTCCTTTTATAGGCGTGAAAATAAAACGTACACGGCATGTAATTTATGGTACACGGCGTGTACTCAGTTCTTTCACACGGTCTCCACGCGGCTTCCAACACAGCTCCACGGCCGTTGAGTGGTCAACACACGGTTTAAGGGTAACGCATATGCGGGGAATACACGGCGTGTAGTTTAGACACACGGCGTGTACTCATTTATTGCACACGGTAAGGACACAACTCCAACATGGTACACAGCCGTTGACTGGTAATGCGTATGCGGGGAAGGACTACACGGCGTGTAGAACTAGACACACGGCGTGAACCCATTATTCCACACAGTAAGGACACGGTCTACAACACGCGTTATACCCGTGAAGGGGGTACATGGCGTGTACTCAAACTACATGGCGTGTAGTTTCAAAATTCTGGAAAGTGTGGAAAAGTCCATTTTACCCTCCAGAACACTTCTTGACCTTCTTTTTGACAAAGGAAAGGGCCGGAGAGGTCCGGCCATTACAATATAGGTCCCACCCATATCATAATTAAATCATTCTTATATGTTCCACGAAATCATAAATCATACATCATAGCGTAACCAATACAATAAAAATAGGATTCTTAAACATCATTCCATCATAACATAATACATATAAGATAAATGGAAATTATAAAAATAATTCCATCATAACATAATCAAATCAATGTAATAATAGGGATAAAAACAAAACCCTATATTATCATATATGGAAAAAAATTGATAAAACACATAAACTCTGTTCTTGAGAAAAATATCTTTTCTACTTCGAAAAAATTCTTCCATTCTCAATATGTCATAAAATTTTAAACTAAAAGTAGTTAATTGAAAATAAACTTGAAAACTTGTAAAGAAAGATTCAAGGAATTAAATTTCTATGAAATCTTAAAAATCTTTTCATGCCGTATAAGTTAAAAAAACATTCTTCTCGTACTTTTCCCGAAAAAGTAAAAAAGTATCTCATACTTAAAACGACAAAAGATTCCTTTCATAACATTTTCTAAAAATTCACCAATAGGTAAAATTGGATTTAAAAAATGTTAGGAGGATAGAAATAATATTTCATATTTAGGAAACATGGATGTGGATGATAAATATGCCCCCAGTAAATTCTGATGTATAAACAATTTCAGATAAAAATGAGATTGTGAGATTTTCCCTTACATCATGTCTGATATGCACTGTACGTATCCAAACCTCTTATATAATGATTTAAATAATATTATTGACTCATTATAGAATCATATAAATTGTTATTATATCATATATGGTCATTTTCTTATCTCCTTAGTATTAATATTTCATTGCTACTTGTTATTCGGGTGTTCATTGCTTTATGTTCTTATGTGTGTTTTGTCAAATAAATTCTTATTCCTCTTTTTAGGTTATAGATAAATCATTTACAAGAATGGTATTAGTATAATATATATCAGATTTATTCCTTCTATTCGTTTATATAATCATGGTTTAATGAAGATCATGTAGAACGATTCACATCGCACTATGGAGACGGTAAGTTGTACGTACGCACGAGCGACGATATTGTTCCCATAATTATTGAATGGTATTGGAGTGGATGATAGAATATCTCATAATTAGTATCATGTTATAATAATATATATATATATATATATATATTATTTACACCATTATACACATCCATGTAATCTGGTGGTGGAAAACAGATTACACCACAGCGTGGAGACGGTATTCCGTAGGTACGTACGCACGGAGATTTCATTTTCTCTAGGATGGATAGAAGGTTAAATAAGGTTGTTTCATATTTATAATAACATATCAGTATATTAGTTATACTTATGTTATTAATTTATAATGAAACAAACAAAGAAGAGGTAGTTTATAAATAAAAATCGTTGAAATAATCGGTAAGGATATTACCTCTTCTTCGATGCGCCTCTTCTAAACCTCCTCTTAGGGCACTAAAGTTGGCCTTTAAAGATGACCGAGTCCTCTATTATGTTTTTAGGGAAGTGGAGAAGATAAATTTGAAGGTTTTGGATGATATTGAAAGCTCAAAATGGTGTGACATGGAGAGGGAAGAGGTTCCCTTTTATAAGGGAGGAGAGGGGCACCTTTGGAAACATAAGAAATATTAATTTACAATAAATTCAAACCCCACATAAAAACCTCCAAAAATGACTCAAATACGAATATTAGATGATATAGGGTTGTAATCCAATCAAACAATAAAATTTAGACATGTTGGGAATTTATTTTAAACCTTATCAATTTGATTGACCCTTATTTAATCTATTTAATTTTATTTGTGGTAATAATATTCCAAATTTTAAATTATTATAAATAATTACGTATGTGTTGTTAATTGTCCATTATTTGATGATTTATGAAATTTTAGACCGTATAAATTTAAATTTATAATTTTTAAATATTTTTGTGATTTTTAAACAATTTTATAATATGTTATTTTTATAAAATAACAGTACTATCAATTTTGACACTACTCATTTATTTGCATTTAAATAAAATCCACAGAGAGAAAATAATCGAACCAAAATATTTAATAGATTCCTAAAATATCATATTCATCTATAAAATATTTTTATAATATTAATTAGTTTATATAATATTTATTTTAATATTTTTAAAACCATTTATTTTATTTTTCAATCAATAAAATAATTTCTACATAACAATTGTGCCATATTTAATGATAATTATTTAATCCTTAAAAATTCTAAATAAATTCTCATGATTTTTATAATTTTATTATATTTCTTGATACTATTTATATTTGATGTTTTATGAGGTTTATCACTAAATTAAAATTATTATACTTTTAAGATATAAGAGCGTGACATGTTGTCACTTTCTTTGGTTTTAATAATAATTATATCATTTTCATGATCAAAAGTCCAGGAAATGAATCTATTCCGACCCGTAGGTGATACGGGTCAACTTTTATTCATCCAATAGAATTTTGGCATTTGTTAGGATAATTTTATAAAATTATTTTTACCCTTAATTACCCGATTTACCTTTAACTGTAGTAAATAAAAATTATCATAGTTACTATTCATAATGTCAAAAAAATAAAAGTAACCTATTAAAATAATTTAGACCCACTGAATAAAAATATGCAATCCATTTTTCAAAACTCATAACACAGAATTTGCATTAAATTATTTAAAATTAATCCCATTGTTAAGAAAATGGGTTTTAAAAATTAAAAAATTTTCAAATATTGAAATGTTTTTACCTATGCATTCTATGTAAAATTAATGGTAATGACATAAATTATATTAAATAGTAAAAATATTTTCTATTTATACTTTAAACCCAATAAATTTTTTCATTTAACCATATAAATTATCTTGACAAAAAAAGTTGTTTTTTAGAAAAATTTAGCGTATTTTTATTATTCATCCATACATGAAAGTTATCAGAAAAGTATCAAAAATTTATCCAATGTAAATTTTTATATCCTAATTCAAAAGAAGAAGTTTATTTTATAAAATTGAACTTATAAAATTGTCAAAAAATATATTTAATATGGTAAAACTATATTTTTTTAAAAATACTTGTTTTATCAGAAAATTGATTTTTTTTTAATATCTCAATTCTAGAAAATGTGAAAGATGAATCATAATGTTATAAAATTCAAAAATCGGTAAATACTATTCCTAACGGATAGTTCATAATATTATAATAATATATCATTGTTTAGTGAAACTCGGTATTGCGTACAACACAAGCTATCGAGGAAGGTTTCTCTTGCATGTAATGGAAGCCAAGACAGTGTTGTGTGTAGTGAATGATTCCTTTTGAGTTGCGTATAACATAAGACATAAAAAAATATAAATATAAATATTTCTCATAAAATCTCTGGGTGTTATAATTGGGTTATTCCTCCCATTTAAAAAAATGGTCATATTGTTCCTCCCAAACAAAATAAATAAAGGTTGTGACTCCTTCAAAAGACTGCGATTATATCACCATGTGTGAAAAAGATATATTTTAATTTGTATGTAATTGATTTATCACTCAAATTAAAAATTAAGGATTTAGTGCATACCAGTCTCCTAAAAAATTAGATGATATTTAAGAGAGGACTAGGATTGTAATGATCTATACCACTATTAAAACATCTTGTGTTATCAATTTAATTTCTTCTGAAACTTTTAGCACTGCATGACTTTGATATATTTAGTAATTGTAATAATTACTCAAAATGATCTATTCACCCCCTTTAGTCTCTTCTACCATACTAAGGGGCCTCAGCCTTATAATAATTCTAATATTATTTTGATGATTCAATGATAGTTGTTAGTGTCCTAAAGGTTAGATTCCTTGGAATTAAACAATGTGGATTTAAATTTTTTGACAACTGTTGCAACTATTTCGGTTCCACACATTTGAAACATGTTTTTCAATAAATAATTATATGTTTGGATTATATAAAAATCAAATAATTTAAAGTACCGATGATGTTTTTTTTAAATCAATTATTATCCTATGTAAATTATAATATATTACATAATTGGTTAGTTGACTAGTTTCTTAGATTATTCTCTTTCATGTTTCTATTTTTCCATTTTAGTTTTAATTCAAAGAAATCAATGTACAATCTGAATTTATAAGATTTTTAAATTTCAATAATAGTAAGTAAGCTATCTCTATTCTGTTTACATGTATATTATTATTTTAAAGGATTGTAAATTTTATTTATGTAGTATAATGGAGGATAAAGTCTTCATTAATTATTTATAATTTAGATATTCCATTCCAAGTGTTAAATTGGAAGAATTCCAACTTTATAGAGTTCTTTATATAAATAGAATTTATTTTCCACTAGTTTCATTGATAAATATTGGTATTTCTTGATTGGGATTCTATTTAGAGTGTTTGAGGTTTCGTACATAAATGGTTTGAGGACAACGTTCATTATTTGGAATAAATTTTTTTCTTTTCATAATTTGGTAAGATATAGGTTATCCAATGTTGAAGGACCTAGATTTTTTGATAAATTATAAATTAATTACAAATAATTTTTTAAGTAGTTTAATTTTTCATTTTGCATTGGTATTGGTTTTTTAATTCTTCAATTCAGTTTTTGTTACTCTATAAATAGAGACTGCTTTGATAAATTAAAAATTCACATATTAGGTAATTAGGGGATGGAACATAAGGGATATATGGGCATGATTCCAATCTTTTTAGATCCTCAGGGATTAAGTTAACCCGACTATTTTCTTTTTATTATTGTCTTGACAATTGAACATTCTAATAAATTTATTTACAATACACTTTTAGGCATAAAATATTTTGAGAAAATAATATATATATTTATATATTAGTACCAATGAGTAAAATCCAGTTTTATTACCACACCTAGAGAATTTACAAATTCCCAAATACATTTTAGTTGAAACAAAACCATCCAAAAAATAACCTATTGTAGATCAAGAAAAAAAAATTAATTTCATGTTTTAATGTTTCGTAATCATTATTAATTGTTAAGGTAATGGAATTACTCATATAAATTTACTTCTTGAAATTGAACATTATAGATTTAAAATATTTAGAGGTTAGAAGAACCTTGGAATTTAATTCCTCCTTTACATTCCAGGTAATTTCACTTTGAACATACAAACCAACATCGTGTAGCATAAGCAGTGGCACAGGTCTTTCTCATATCAACTGAAATTGAAGACTAAGTAATAGATATTATTTGGTTTTGATAACCCCATCACAAATATATGATGACTCGTGATTAGAGGTATCAAATTTCTCATATTTATCTGCATCCTTATATAGCTTCAAATCATCCATTTCTATATCACAAAAAATAGTCAATGAATTATCTATGGCCTCTGCACCATCAAGGTTTAACTCAATTAATATAGCAACATTAAGCTCTTTACTGTTAAAAAATATTACCCTTATACTATGAAATTATGGATATCAATATTGATGAATAATCTTTACATCAGTTATAATTTTTATTTGTTGCAACAACCTCACCAAAATCCGTAACTACTAACTAATTCTCTCAGTCAGCCATTCTACCAATCGGGCCTTACACCTTGACTTATTTTCTCAAATAACCTATAAAGAGTTTGAAAACAACATTTTTGAATCACAATAAGTTTTAAATAAATTTTGAATGTTATCATCTTGATCAGCTATACACTCACAATTTTTAGTATCATCAGAGAGTAAAGATGCATATTCTCTAGATTGAATATTGGTAAAATGAAGGATAAACTAACATATAAAACCACTGGTTGGGGTCGGTAAAGAGATTCACTATGGGTGGGGGTTCTAGAAAACTATCGCAGCTAGAGATAGAGGCAGTGATGTTTTAGCATCATTCAATGAAGGTTCATCATGCCCGGGGTGTCGTCGCGTTGGGCGGGAGGAGTGCCACATCGGAGCATCGGGATAGAAAAGAGAGCGCCATGAGGGTGGAGGAGGGTGGAGGGATGGATAAGAGCATTGTGTGGGTTGTGGGAAGATAATGAAAATGGGAGCCTTTATCCAAGCCACTCCCCCCCCCCATTGGGGTCTGTAGAGTTTTTCTTCAATGAGAAAAAAGTGAGATGGGAGGGAGGGATCTAGTTAGGAAACCACATTTGATACCATATTAAAATTAATGAGAAATAAAATCAATACATAATTTTCATCTATAGGGTAGTCGTAGGTGTACAAAGTATAATGAATAATAAAGATGTAATAATTCCTCAAATTCGATGTGAGACTTGCCTCAACATAATGTCTAACAAATATCAATAGGATCATAACACTCTCGGACACTACCATCACTTAGGGAACTAAACCATTGGGAGTATCAATGAACATTAAACAAACATCCATTGAAATATGAAAGACCTTTGCTGAGTGAGATTTATTCTGGTTTTAATGTTGATCAGGCTTGGATGAAAATTCATTATTTATCTGAATTGAGTGTATGACATCAATAAAATCTCACACTACATCCAAAGAAGGCATGTTTCTCACCTACATCACATCTCTAGAAGATAAATGTATCTCCACCTTTTCATTACACTAAGGTGAATATTATGGATCTTCTGGAAAAATGAATTTGATCTATTTTTTATCAAAACTGCTTTGATAAATTCAGATGAGATATTAAATTTTCTGAAAGTGTGAAATATAGATGACATCGATAATTTTTTTATATGAATCAATTTTAATAGGGAATCCCAAAGTATACACTATGTCCATTAACAAATTTTAATAGAAAATATAAAGATGGAGAGAAATAAAAACTACTCAGATCTACTAGTGTTGTTTTTTTAAATAGATTCACTATAAACTATTATAGGAAAAAGATCTGGGTTTGGACCAAATATTCGAGATATTTGCAAGAGGACTGAAGGGAATGCTTCGGAGATGCTTCAATCATCCAAGATTCCATTTATATAATATGAATCTAACTAGAGGTACAAATAGATAATGTGTATTAGGATGATATACTATAGAATATAATGCCTAAAAATTAGTAGGATAAGATAAAAAATCATGAAGAAGTCTCGAGTATTACTTGGAGTTTCTAGGAATACTAGAAACAAATCCATGATATTATTACTCAGGGGAAATGAGAGCATAAATAAATAGAATTTGTCTCCAATATACTAAATGAAAACCTGAATAAGATAGAATACAAATATGTTAGAATCTAAGAGATGATTAAAAATAATGAGAAAAAGTCATCTCCCACTTAAAGTATTGATGACAAACCAGGGGAAGCCAATCCTGAATGGAAAAATATATCCTAATACATTTGGTATACCTCAGACCAATCCAATTTATGAATCTTCCATTATTGAAAATCTCTCCCTTATAAAGGAATTTTAGTTTCTGAACAATTCACCAAATCACCTTTTATTCCCTCTAGCTTTACTATCTCTTCATAGTCTTGTTATGAATTATCCCAAACATTAATAATAACTATTTGGAGCAGGCATCGAATTGTGTAGGGATTATTTCCTTCATCCTCATTTGTGTTTGAATATTCCACCTCTGAGTATTCTGAATATATTTAATATAATCTCTCGTCAATTTATTTTATATCCTCTACCTAGATAGGTTTATAAAATATTTCTTATCAATCTTTCATCATTAATTCCTTGAAACACTTGGTTATTTTATCTACATCTGGGAATGTGTGATCTTTGTGACCTTTCTCACCATAGCGCCAAAAAAATAATAATTGGATATATATTTTCATTTACTGAATCTGAGATGCTTCCCATATTTTCCTTAAAACTTTCTCTCACATCCTTCTATGTTTTATTTAGTCTCTGATATCTCTTATATTTTTCAATCTTTCTAACTCTAAATACACTTGATTATTTTATTTTAAAAAAACATTTCTCGAATTTCTTATGTGATATATTTCCTTCACATTAATGTTATTGACATTATTTTCTGAATGATAATTTTTTGATTTTCTTACGCTTACACATGGTTGGACCACACCCATATCTTCCCACAGTATCTTATACCTTTGGGAAAACAAATATCTTATGTGGTATATTTTTTATATCTTTCAAGACATGCTTCTACAAACAATAGAGTCTTAAAACATTCCTTATTTTTTCTTCTTTAAATACCATAGTATCCTTCAAATCTACACATTGGGAAAGAAGAGACTTCAATGCTTGTTAGGCTATTTCAGTCCAACTTCCTAGATGTTTCTGGATAAAAAAATCTAGAGAATATTCTTGATCTTTGGGTCCAATAAGATAACACCAATTCTAAAACTAAAAAAATATAATCTTCAAGATAAAACATGTCATATATTTATATATTTGTTAAATAAATTCTAGCCTTATCTACCAATTCTCCATCTCAGTTTACCAATGAATTTACCATAAAATCTTGTTTGTGGAAATCAACTACTACTAGTATAACCTAAATTGGGAATGGTTCATATTCTTGGATTTCCATTTTCACTTATGAGTGTCCTAATACTATATCCAAAAATCACCCTGTATTACCTCTCAAAGAAGATCCTACAAAATTGAGTCCATTATCTATGGTCCATGATTATAAACCAATTTATAACATATAATATTGAAGGTCTAGAGAACATTCATCCATGTTTTCTCTAGGATCATTTTCACAATCTATCTTTAGGATAACACCATATTGTGTAAAAAATTATAGATATTTCTTCCTTGGAATGTATTTTTCCTAAATATATCTTGGATATGAGGGTCTGACTTCCCTATGGATCTTTGAAAACACATCCTTGAACGATCCTCTATGACTTTCCCAATGTATTGGTTTATATGAGATTTCCTCCCATACCTACTTGGATTCCCAATGTTTTACATTGAGACCTTCAGCAGGAGATGACCTGGTCTCTTTCTCTTTCTTATTCTCTTCGATTATATCAGTTATGTCATCTATTTTCCTGATCTTTTCATTTACTTTATTGAAGAAACATTCTATATCACTAATCTCACATTTCTCTTTATTGATAATGTCATGGATCCATTTCTTCTATTCCTGGATACTCTAAGAAATACTCGATACTTCTTCCTGATATTTTTTATCTTCTCCTACTGATGGATCAAAATAATATTCTATAGTACATTGTCTTAATATACTTGATTTATCTATATCTTTGGGTGGATTCGTATTTAAGACAAGGTATCCTGGATAATTGGAAGCTTCCCCTAATTCATTTCCTTTATGTTTAATCCAAATATCTGGAATATTTGGTTGAACACCGTATCCTCTTCCCACCATAATTCATTATTCGATGAAAAATATTTTTTCTTCCAGTTCCCCAAGAGTTCTACCGAGGTTTTCAGCCAACCACCAGGATTGTTGATGATGAGATTCAGTACACTTGATTTTTTCCTTAAAATCTTTGATCTAGTCATGATTTTCTAAATCATTTTCTCGAACATGATACTTTAGGTTTATTCTCATAGAATAATATGGATTTTTGGATTTTATGATACATTATAAGCAAAATTTAACTGGATTTTTTATCATATTATATTAAACTTACATTTAAATTATTCTTTTGATAATAAATACATTTAATCATGGAATCCAGAAGTTTCATACCAGGACCTATACTAAAGTAGTTCTCAAGATTTCTTCCCTTTAGTGTTCTGATACCACTATTGGAGGAGTATCTAGTAATATTTCCCTTGAAATTCCACATTGGGAATCCCGAAATGCTGTAAAAACACTCTCATTAATAACATCAAAACAATATCCCTGAAAAAGGATAAGGTTATTACCTGTCATCTACTCTAAAGATAACTATTGGAATAGGTTTTCAAAAACAAAAAAAAAATTATTAGAGTGAAAATAGAGTGATAATGGTTTAAATCATTCTGATTTCTATTCAAAATAATATCCTTAAATAAATGGCTTTGATGTCCCTTATATAGGCCTATGAGATCAGCTTTTCTGAGAATCTGACTCGACCTTTACTAATATCACATTCTTCTTACAAGGAAAAGGAAATAGAGAAATCAAAAGAAAGAGTTGGTACATGCAACCATGAAACTTCCACTAGGCAGATCATACTTAAAAAACAACATAATTTACATATCTGATTTGACCTGATTTTCTATGTCAGATATGATGCGTGTTTGGATTAGTGCTTAGAATCCTTCTATGTCTTATAGAGCATTGATCATTTTTTCCACTGAGACATAATTTTCTTACTCTTTACATTCCATCAATTCTTTGATGGAACATTGGTTTTGGTCCCTGACAAAGATGATATATTTTTTATATCCCATCCACATTTTTCATTATTTTAGAATAATGTAATCCCCCAACATGAAGACTATCAGAAGCATTATTTCTCCCTTTTTCATTTGTCTGATGTTAATAGAGACTTGCACACTATCTCCTGAAATGAAATTTCATTCTTTACTCATCAATTTTGAATCAATTAGATAATAAATATATGAAATATGGATACACTTATAATGACCTTTATTCAAAATGAACTCTTTTCAAACTTTACCACTGAACTATAATTCATAAAATTATTTCTGGACAATTTCTTTAGTCCACTTCCCTAGGTATAGGTTATAAAACATGATCAATGTCCCTACTAATCTGATAAATTTGATGTGTGAAACCCACCATAGAAAAACTATATAGGCATTTATTAGAACCATTTTTACCATATTTTGTACCTAATTAAAGGTGAAATTTATTTTATTAATTCCCAAAATTTTGGATACTCCTATTCTGAAATATTTTTGGAATTAGACGAACTCTTCTGATTATAATGTAATATCTGGTATATAGAGCTTTGAAATACATATTCCTAAAATTCTAAAAAATATTTTTGAACATTATTTTATTCCACAAATGTCTCTTTTATCTTTTTATATTTTTCATGAATACCAAAACTTCAACCTTTTTCCAAATATCTTCTATGATGATCGTGTTGATCATATCATGATCAATTTTCTTATAATTCTCTACAAGGTTTTCAGATTCTTCAAGAATGTATCGAACATGGTTCATAACCCTCTTTAATATTCGATCATATTTATTTTTTGTATAATATTTTTTATAGTTGTGGATTTATTACTTGAAATATTCAAATCCTTCAAAAATACTAACTGATTTCATTTCATGGATTGAGCTCCTCATCTAGATTATCATTCATCCTCTCTAGATCTTGTTATTAATGAACATTTTATTGATAATGTTATTTCTAAAAAATTATTTGACTTTCAATGATCATTTTCAACTTATTTATCTAAAATTAAATAAATTGTCTTCTATTTTCTTTATTGAGCTCCCATATGTTTCAACATTCTAATTTCTCCAACACTTCATGTATCTAATTTTTTATTCACATTAAGAGTTTTAATTTCCATTATAAACACATAAAAATAATTTAATATGAATTTTATAGTATGACCTACTGTCTATATATTTATTTGAAATATTTCCAGTTTTTTCAGCCTTCCTTGATGAGTAACAAGTTCTTTTTGAATTTTAAACCTTACTAGATGATGATCCTTGCTTCGGAAAAAAATTATCTCCTAGAGTCCAATTTATTTTCTGGCATATGTCATTCATTTCATTGATAACTAGAAATTCTACCATAATATTTTTATCAATGAAAATTGAGAATCTCCTTGATCTTTTACTTTCTACCATTTCACTTTCAAGAGTAAAAGTAGCTTGTTATTTTATCTAGAATGATATTATATTATATTTTAATATTTTATATATTAATATTAAATTATTGAAATTCATTCCTCCGTCGCACTAATCATTCCTGGGAAAATCTTTTAATTTAATTATCAAGAAATTTTTTATATAATAACTATCAATTTTTAATATAAATAGTTTTATCAAGAAAATATAATTAACCATAATTTTTATAATGTTTGAAAGAAATTTTCATTCATGGATATGATAATTTTTTTTCTATCCCATTAAATTATCCACTTCAGTATCTATTGAGACATTCATCGTGGTTTTTACTTATCATTAAGATAAATCCCCATGTTGAGTCTAATGAATTTATTTTTAAAATTGGTTGATCTTCACTCCCATATTGATGCTTCAATTATAGGTGGTTCTCAGATTTTTTCCTTAGAATTAAATTACTTTATATTCATTTTTTCCCAATTGCAAGGTTTTTAAAAACATTATTTGTATTGTAATTTCAATTTTTTCTACATATATGATTTATTCTCTACCATAGCTTAATATATCAAAAACACCAATATCTTTTTACGATTGGTAAGTTCATCAGTATATTTTCTAACTTATCTATCATACAAGGTTGATGATTTTCTATACTTTTTGGGATCTATAATCAAAATAACTTTATCTTTGGTTATATCCAAATGATCTTTCTTTCCGTAATTATCATCCATTCATCTTTTAACAGATCTGATACCTATTTCAAATGATCTATATGTCCTTCTGTATTTTAACTAAATATTAGTACATCATCAACATAAACTACCCAAAACTATGATAATATAAAAAATTCCTTTTCCATTATCCTATGAAATATTCCAATGTCATTCTTGATTCCAAATGGAATGACAATTTTTTTAAACAAGACAACTGTTGTTGTAAATTCTATTAATGATATAACCTCTTCTTTGATATTAATCTTCCAATACACATACAAGAGGTCAAATGTATAATATATCCTTGACCTTCCATTAAAAATCTTTCCTCTTAAAGGATCCAAATTAGTATTATTTTAACTATAATCTTTTGTGGCATAATAAATATCATGGTAATCAATAACCATCTTGACTTTATCACACATTTTTTTAGCATGATTTATTACCATGGATTTTGTACTCCCCGGAGAACTTCAACTATGCCTAATTAATCAAAGATTAATTACTTCTAGAATCCTTTTCCCAAATTATTTAACCATTCCATCAAGATATGAAATACCCTTCCTTCTATCATTTCTTTTATCCATCATTTATGAGGGTTTTCTGCCCAATTTTTTGATAAATAAACTTTTATCTTGGCTAATGTATCTTCTTGATTTATACTCAGGACATTTAATTCAACCAGTTATTTACACTTCAATATTTTTGGGGCATTATTTATCATCATCTTGATAGTTATACTATTTGATATTAGACACATTATTTTCATGAATCATTCTACATTTTTCAAAATTTATTGGAATCAAATAATTGTTTAGGATAATTTACTAAGAAAATATCTTTATAGTATTATATCATCAAAAGACTTGATTTACAATCAGGATTTCATATGACAGTTAAGGATGAAAAAAAATAATTTTCTCTACAAATATCCTTCCATTATTTTCAATTTGACATTATTTTCTTCTTCAGGAATCAAAACTATTGAAATATTACAAATTATAACTTACAACTCGATGGATTCCTAGGTAAATCTTGAAAATAGGATTCTTATGAATGAGAAGGTATATCTTATATAAACTAGGGTTTTACATGTAGTTCTACAAATTCATAACACTCCATATGTAGCACTTTTCTCTATATTGGCACAGAGTAATGATAATATCATATATACTACATGATATTCTTCATCCTCATAGCTAGGTAATAAAACTTTTCTTTGTTCAACTATCCTTCTAGAAACTAATGATCTAGATTAATCTACTAAACTGTGTTCATAATTTCCAATTGAAATATGTGTATTCTAAAAAGTATTCAAAAGTTTCATTGATTTGATATATTCTATTTTTGAATCTAATCTTTCTAATCTCAAACCTTCGGATCTAAGATCCTCATATTATTCACTGATCTCATAAATGAAATTACTATTTCTAACATGATTAACCATATAAGGAATAATTATCTTCTACATTTTCTCTCCCTCGATATCTAGTGAAACCCATTCTCTAGGCCAAGCCAGACTCTTAGGGTTTATTACCTATGGTGTCATTTCTCTACCTAATGTTCCTTTATCTTATATAAAATGTTTAAATATTTCCACACCATTATTTAAAGCTGTTATTCCACTATTTTAGAACTTTACATTAAGACAAATAATTACTCTGACACATCTCTTATCAGGTGGATATCCCAATGTCTTCTCCCAGTTCATCATATAGATTATTACTTCTAAAGTACTAGTAATTTTTTCTATATTTACTACATTAAAATATGATATCAACATCTCCCGCGAAGCTTCTACACGAAATATTTTATCATTATACCCCTAATAATGCATTGGAGAAATTGGATTCACTTCCATACACAACTATAATTATGATTAGTATAACTTTTCCTTTTCAGACTAATGGATCTACTTGGATTTAGATTATTCCAAAATGCACATACATGATTTTCATTGGATAAACTTACTAACATGTTCTAGTTTTAGTAAAAGAATTGTAAATAATTTTTATCTATTTTATATAATTTAGCTATCCCTTCATCCTTGATGATTTTGGTCATTTCATGATATGGTACCCAAGACTTTTGGTATACCGTAGACCAATAAACTCCAAGAGTCTTCCATTTATGACAATATATTATTTCTGAAGGGATTTCCGTTTATAAATAAATTACTAGATCATCTTATATTTCCCCCAAATTTAATAGCTTTGGAGAATCTTATGGTACATTAGTCCCTACTCAAATCATAGCTATTTGAAGATGTATTAAAATTTTGTTGAGATTATTTCTTTCGTCATCATATGATTTGGATTCATGAACTTATGAGTATTATGTATACAATGAATTTTATCTCTCATCGTTCGAGTCTATATATTCTCCTGAGATAGGCTCAAACAATATTTCAAATGAATCTTCTAACATTATTACTTTTAGAATTCCCCTTCAGATGTTAGCATCATGGAAAGTACTATCTTTGTGACATTTCTTCCCAGAGAACCAATAAAAATAAAAACTTGATAGATATTTTCATTTAGGTCCTCTGGGATAAATCCCATATTTTGATGTAATTTTTTTTCACATCCTTATGGATTCTGTTTGGTCTCCTATATCTATTATACTTTTCTGTATTTCTTCCCAAAAATAAACTTTATATCTTCCTTTTATCAAACCATTTTTATAATTTCTTCTGTAATATCTTTTTACTAAAACTAACCATTTTGACACCGTCTTCTATAAGATACTTTTTTGACTCTCCCAGGATCATGCATGGTTGGACGACACTGATGAAACTCATTTCATCATTGTTAGTGGTTCCTTGATCCCCAGACTCCCACCAACATCAAAAGTACTACTAAGACAAAAAAAATGTTGTTCTTTAATAAAATGATTGTTTCCTCTATTAGAAGATATTTAAAATTGTATATTTTGACATGGGGGATTATAGAGGATAAATGGAGTGTTTTGGAAAGCAGGATGCCAAAATTCATAATGTTGAACCACAGTTCATATGGAAACAACATAAAGAAGATTTACGTTCCACAGTGAAATTGGATAGACCATAGCCATTTGTTAAGATAAGACCATGCCACAATAAGAATTTTTGGACCGTATTGTGGCTATTTTGGTGGCGGTTGTGCAACAACGTTATGGACCACACTGTGGTGCTTCTACCACGTCAGTTATAGATATGGTTTTTAGGTCATCAATAATAAGTATTTGAATGAATTGGATCCATGAATTAGATTTTTTGGCTTTAAAAGTGATTTATAGAGGTTTTCCTTGAAGATGTAACCTCTCATGTTTCCCTATAAATAACACCCTTCCTTCCTCGTGTTCATCATCCCTTTAAAAGTTGTCCCAACATCTGCAAAGGAGAAGACACCCCCCAACCCTGACACCAAAAACAACATATTTTGTTATAGGGGAGCCAAAATCAAACTAAACATGCACTATTGGATATACCCTTGCGTAAGGAAGTCATGTCCAACACCATTCCATGATAAAAAAATTACCTTTCTCCATGCCAGTCCTCTGCCAGCATCCCTTGCGCTGAATCATGTTGCATGAAATGTGATGTTGACCCCAACAACCCCTTGTGTTGTAGCTAGGTAAGACCTTTTTCATGGTGTTCTTTCATCAAACACACCATGCTGATGATTTAGGATATACATCCTGGTTCCCTTCTGGAATCAAACCCCAAAGAGTCATTGGCATGCGATCATACTTCGATTGGTGTATGAATGTGAGTTAGGGGATGACAAAATTAGAAAATATTGATGCCAACATGGATAACTATGAGGCAAGATGTTTATTTCCTTCTGGAGTTTATGTTTATACTTATTTCCATGATGTTTATCTATGTGTTGACATTTTATCATCATGATTGATTGTGATCGCATGTGGTTGTGTGTGTATCCATTTATATATTTGTGATATGTTATTCCCTTGAGTGATATTATATTGTCATGTTTCCATGATGGTTAGGTTCACATGTTGTTTCGTTTGATAATTTATAATAATGATGTTATTATATGACTACTTATATTCTCACCATATATATAAGTTACCATTTCCTTGGAGGTTGGGATTTTTTAACTTAAGATAGGTTGACCATAATTACATATTTATCCTTTATATGGAGAGTGTATTTTTTTTGTGAGACAATGATGAGGGTCCTGAACATAGGGTAGAGGAACATGGTATCCATGATGTCATGTCGAGGGTGATCTAAATGTATCCTTGATTTTCCATGTTAGATTCACTACTGCGAATCACAGTCGATGTGAGTTACTTTTTTCATGAGGATGTTGAGTGACATGGTCCTCTTGATAGATAAATGATGTCAGATTTCATATCCACAACATTGTAAGGATGCAATTCAAGGGATGATATGGTTGTTATGAATGTATTTTGTTATCTACAGGCATGTATCCGATGTAGGCACAACTAGGTGTTTTTAGTGACTTGATTAGCACACAACCACTCAGTTTTGATTTTGTGTTTGTTGTAAATTTATTATCATTTTTGGAAATAAATCATTATACTTGAGAATATCCAGAAAGGACACATTGGTCATATCCTACTGAGTCCTTTAATCATACCCTACTAAGGAATTTCAGTATGACAGTATATTTTATAAGATATTTGATGATGGGAAAGGGCCCTATGGTGAATGGATGAGTAGGTGGAGCATGGAGTTGGAGCGAACTGATATAGACACTGTAGAACCCCAAATTTCTATTATTTATCTGATTTCATTATTCTGGACTGTTTTCCACATTGGGAGACACTATTTATGTGACATATATGTCATATTTATAATTTCTCATAATTACTCTAATGATTTATGGTTATTCATTTATTTTTATCTATTACACCTATGTGACGACATAATACAATGGGTATTGTCTCCCCACTATTGGAATTATACTCTCCTCACTAGTCAGAATCTTCTTGAATTCGGGGTGTCGCACATGAGGTCACATAATACCCGCCTTGGAGGAAATGGTTTGGGCCAGGGGAGTTACAAAGTGGAATTAGATGATCTGGATTTTTACTAACTTTTATTCTCTTATGCCTTGATTTGGGATATTATAGAACGGGTGTTTGGAGGAATGAGACTCAAGAAGGGGAACTATGAGAGTTCCAGACCAAAACTATATAGTAGACCAACGAGCTACCATAAAACTGGGTGTTATGTATTTCTATTACGGTTGATTCAATTAACCTTGAGTGATGCTCGTGAGTTTAATATGTGATTTATGATATTTTTCATACGTTCACCCATCACAATTAGGAACATAGGTCATCATTCCATATATATACCTGTTGTTGTATTACATAGTAGATACTTTATGAAATTCTATGATTTTTACAATATATTTGAGGTAGTTTCTTTGAAATTGTGGTATCATTACTGACATTTATTAGAAGAATTGAGTGTGTCATTGTATTTGTATATATTTGATGATTGTGACCAACATGTAGGAATAGAGACAAGGGTTAGTTCTAGGAGGGTTAAACATTAGGATACAGGTAGACTTGTGAAACCATTATTTGATACCATTTATTGGTTAGTAATCAATGTGTTCCTAATATTTTTTCTTCTGTAAAAGGTTCCTACTTATAGAGGTTTTGTGGGACCACCGGTTGGGTAAGGTGAACCATAGACAATTATTTCACCTTCCACTAAAATCCATGTTTGAATATGCCAATGATTTTTAGTTGTAGCATCCTCTACCGTTTTAGGGAAAAGTAGGCCACAAAATTATGAGGATTGGGTGGACACCATAGAGAGAATCTCTGACAATGTAAAAACATCATCATATATAAAGGTGATGTCGACATCAATCATGCAGCAAGGACCGATTAAGTGATAGAATGGAGTTATGGGTCATTTTGGATGATGATAATGTCTCACTTGGAAGTATTTTACAGAAATTTTCATTATATAATTATTCCCTGAAACACAAAATATTGACCAAGAATAAGAGATCATGGATCTAAAACTGTGTTCTATGACGATATCAGCATAATCCACACACTTTACTGAGCTCCAATTTTTTTAACTGCTTACACCTGGTAATGAGTCTCAAAAGGCTAAGAAATTCGATATTGTACAATGACCCAAACAAAGGTAGATGGTCTGGAGTTCTGAGCTGGGTTATTTCCTTGAGGTACTGTGTATGACTCTGACTATAGAAAAGATCACCAAGGAGGTCCAGGTTTTTGGTATTCAGATACCCTTCAACACTCATTTGAGTGGAAGTCCCACTACTTCCATGAGGACCTATTCTGATGGTAGGAAAAGGAAGAACATTGATTCCCTATAGAGAATTAGTATCCAGGTGGAGCAGATTTGGGATTCTTTGACTCCTATAGCTGAACCACAATTATTAAACTATGAGAAGTTTGGACAATATTTTTAGGTGTTCCTATAACCTCGGGTATATTTCCAAAAGCATAGTAGAATAGAACATATCCACTAGTTTTGTGCTAGATTTTTTGATCGAGGGGGAGGAATGCATGACCAGGGAACCAAAGGTCATGTCGGAGCTCTCAGCAGTTGACCGGAACAAGTAATTCACCTAAGTGACAAAGGTCATAAGAATGATAGTGGTTGTGTTTATCTTATTTATTAGATTCAATTATACGTTTGATAGGTAATGTCCACATTTAGAGGTACAATCATTATTACATCCACTATTTCTATAGATTTATTCAATACTATCACATCCCATTCGTTTATTGCATCACAAGTAGTTTCTAGAACTGGTTATCTTATCTTCTGAGTTAGTCTCCATAGACACACATTTGGGAAGAAAATTGGATTGTCTTCAATGATGCCAAGTGTTCCTTATAGTTTTCACATGTTAAGGAATTATATAGGATTTCATGATACTGGAGATAAGGACATTAAATGTGATCCTCAACATTGATTTTATTACTAGATTTCTATCTCACATAAAATTATACTGTAGGCGTGGGTCATTCACATTGCCAAAGGAGAATAATTTCTTGATGATAGGAGAGAGGAAAATTTAATTAGGCAGAGTTGGACTAAACTTAAGTCAGCATGGCATAATCACAACATATATGGATGGCCTGGCACATTCAACCGGATCTGTAGAAGAAACCGCATTTTATCATTCAGTCTTGGATCCCTATCAAGGTGTTCTTCAAGATGACTTCTGAGGACATCCTTATGATAGAGGAGTTGACTTGGAGTTAGATCTTGTACTGAATAAAAAACCCATTTTGATACCCCCTTATCATATGACACTAACCGATTTGAAGGATATCAAGGTATAGTTGGACTAATTTGAGAGCAAGAGCATTATCAGTCCAAGTATTTCACCATGGGGTTCATCTATGTTGTTCTCTATGAAGGTGTATAGTAGTCTTCAGCTCTGCATTGATTATTGAAAGATGATCTAGGTAATAGTGAAGAATTGATATTTCTTGTCCAGGATCAATGATCTCTTTGACCTATTATGGGGATCCTGATGGTTCTACAAGATAGATCTTTGATCGGGATATCATCAACTACGGGTTAAATATTACATACCAGATACAGTGTTTTAGAGTAGGTATGGGTTGTATGAGTACATGGTGTTTTTTTGGGAGGATGAATGCACAAAAAAATTTAAAATAACTCATGAAAAATACATAGACTCGTTCTCCGTGGGTTTCATCAATGAAATCCTCATCTACTTCTCGACATCAAAGTGGCATGCTAAGAACCTAGACATCATCTTCAGTTTGCTTTGATAAAACCATATTTACATGAATGTGATGTTCCGTGGACCTGTGGTGTCTAAGATAAGTGTATCCATGGATCAATAGAATTTTGAGGATATCATTTCCCAGACATGTCTTCATAACATGTTTTAGATAAAGAGTTTTGGGGGTTTTGCAAGATATTACTGATGGTCAATCCAAGACATCCCCTAAATATTCCCACCCAATAGAGCATTGATGAAAAATTAATTCATGTTCCAGTGGTTATATTAGTGTGATGAGGTATTCCATGAGATAAAGAAAAAGTTGGAAATAACTCTAGTATTGATAATCCTGGATTCTTTTATTGGTTATGCAGTATACTGTGATGCATCAGTTGTTGTCTTAGAATAAGTACTAATGTAGAGGGATTTGGTAGTAGCATATAGGTCTCTTCAGAAATAAAAGCATGAGAGGAACCATCCTACCCCTGATTTGGAGCTGTCAGTCATGGTCCATGGGTTAAAAATCTATCAACGCTGTCTCTTCAGTGAGATATTTTCTATGTACACAGACCACAAGAGCCTTGGTTATATATTATAACAGAGGGACCTAAACCTGAGATAGAGTCTCTGGGTTGAGTATTTATAGGTTTTTGACTTTTATATGCCTTATGAACCTAATAAGGGAATTTTCATTGTGCATTCCATTATCTATATGACATAGGATGAGTAGGAGGTTAGTGAGTAGCCTTTTATGGAGTAGTGGTGCTTGATGAGCTTGTTGGATGATTGATAGAGGGATTCCTCATAGGTTATGATATTGATGACTTTTTCTCTCTTTGAATTCACATATTCTATTGTGGTTTGTGTAAAATATATATATAATTAATACTCATATTGTACTATAATAATGGAACAAATAGTTAGAGGTGATCTGATACCCAAGTGATCCTTGAGTGATGATTATGTGATATTTGTACATAGGAGAGTAGTAATCATTTCTTCCATCAAAGAGGGTATTATGAGAGACTATGATACCTCTATATGAGTATTTCATATTGGTGACATCAAAATGTATCATGAATTTAGAAGATAATTCTAGTGGTTTGGGATGAACAAGAATATTACTATTTCTGTATCATGTTGCCTTACCCATTAGACGTTGTAGGCCTAGCACCAGAATCCTTTAAATTTTATTTAACATTTGTTATACCCATGTGTAAGTGTTAATAAATCATGGTGGAATTTGTTACAGGGTTACCAAATACCCTAAGGATCCATGATGAAATATAGTTGATTATTATTAGCTAAGTAATCCTGATCACATCATGTCGATTTGAGAGACCCACTTAAAGGAGGAGTTGAAGAAGCTCCACATACATGAGATTTTACACCTTCATGAAGCTCCCTTGAGAATTATTTAAGATAGAGAAACAAGTTTTGAATTGTGATTTTGGAATAGTTTATAGAATCCCCTAGAGACTCAGCTAATATTGATCACATTGTATTATCCTCAGACAGATTGATATTATGAGTTGTCTATACACATATTATAGAACATGCTTTGAGATTTCATCCTATAAATTAGTGGAGTGTGGGATGATCACATATCCTTGTTAGAGTTTTTGTTTTATAGTTACCAAGAATGGATTTAGAGGACACCTTAAATGGCTCTATACACAAGGTTGTGTCTTTCATCACTCTGTTGGCATAAGGTGGGTGAGACAACTAATGTGAGAAACAACATGGTAAAATAGACCTCTGAGTGAGTGAAACCGATAAAGAAATGATTTATTACCTCCCAATGTAGACAAAAGACTTATTACAACTATAGAAAGAGACCATTGGAGTTCACTCATGTGATAAAGTTATCTTGAGAGTGAATCCTTATCTTGGGAATCAACATCTATAGAATTAGGGAAAGCTAACTCCATGTTTTTTGGGACTCTTTGAGATCACCAAGTAGATAGGGGCAGTGGCATAATATAGTGATCATTCTTTTTCATACATGAATATTGCATAATTTTAATGATAAACAACATTAAAGAGTTATAATCTAGGGTACTATGGTTTATTGTATTGAAACAATTAGTACCATACATAAAATTTACCTAGTAATACATAAAAATTAACTAATTCATTATTATTTAGATTCTTAGTGGCCCTCATGAATGCCATAGTATAAGTAATCACCTGAGGATATACATCAAATAAAGGGGTGAGGTAAAATTCTAGTAAGAGGATATATAAGAACCTGAATCAAAATAATATTGGTGAAAATAATCATTACAATCATAACAGAAACACATGAACATTATCACAATCATGATAGGAAACATTAGGTAAGTTCATGTAATGTGGAAATGCATAAAAATAAAACATCTTGTTTTAGTGGTCAAATACCACATATTATTGTGAACAAAGCTATCATCATGTCCACACATAACATATATGCATAACCATAACATCATTATTGTGAAAAAATCTAAAATCATGTTCATTATTATTGAAAATTATCTCATGATATATAACAAATTACCCATTTCATTTAAGCACTATACAATTCCATGAGTACCCGTCACATCATAACACTTGCATAATCATGCATGGAACTTAGAATATATATCAATATTATACATAAAATATCCCACATAAAATAATTAAGTTCATTTAATAAGGCATAAATCCATTAATAATATTTTAGGATCCAAAAGAAAAAAGGATTAATATACTTGGTATAAGAATCATCAATCTTGAGTGAAGAAGAATCAATCTCAAAAAAGTAAAAGGAGTGATTTTACAATGAAGAGTTCTTTTGGAAAATCATTTTTTTTGTCATAAATTAGATTGGGATCATATATAAACAATAAAATAAGAGGTAATAATAAATAAATGATACCTAAGTAATATTAAATGAAAATCCAAACAGTAATTTTTTTGAAAGAGGGAAAACCCAAAGAAAAAATGTTAGGTTTGAGAATCCCCTAACGCTATGTATGAATGATTTATTAACTTTAATATCCTGGAAAATAAACTTAAATTAATTAATTAATAAATAAATTACATATTTTACATTTATTTGATTAATTATAATTTTAATATGTGAATTTATGTCCATTTTAATAAGTTATTGACTTCACGTTAACCGTTTGAGAGTGTTTCTTTTCTTGGTTTTCATGATAGGTTCACTGGTATATATATGTATGGAAGATCATGTAAAATGAGAATAATTATCCAAAATTGAAATTATATGTTATTAATGATCCTTCCATATTTTAACTGGTATAATATTTTTTCATTTATGATGTTGATTTATTGGAAAAAATATTAATGATAATCATTTAGATTAATGTGGTGGTTTTTCAATTATCACGAACTAATTTTGTATTATTATTTAGTATAATGTATATATGTTACTTCCAAAACATAAAAAATGTCCAAAAATAAAATTTTATATCTATTTCAACCATTATAATTGTTTTATGTCTATCCTTGAAGGAGGTAAAGTAAAATGAAAACTTATACTTCCCAGAGGTGATAAATCTACACCTCAAAGACAATGTTTACATTTTTAGAATAAAAGGGAGTGGAGAATAGTTTTAATGATAGATTATTCCATTAAAAAAATATATTAAAGTATATATATTATACTATAGTTATAATTCCACTTGTATAAGTAGAGTTGATGAGAGAATAAGAAAATAAATGAAATTAAAAATAAATCAAAAAAGAAGTGCGATTTTACCTCCGGATTTCTTATTCTTGAGAACCTCCTTAAGGAAATTGGTTTTCGTATTTTTCTAATATCTATGTATCATAAGATTGTGGAAGTGGATTGGGAATAGTATTGGTCAGAATTTGGATATATTCAAATCCTGTAAGGTGTGAGGAGAAGAGGTGGTGATAGGTGATATTAATAAGGTAGAAGAGGGGTGTGTTTTGATTATTTTATTCAGTAGATAAATTTTTTGAAAAATACTCTCAATAATATTGAAACATATAACTAAATATATTAAATAATCAAATTTATTTATAGATTATGGTTCTTACAATATCAATGACTCAATAAGTATTGAATTTTACTTATAATGTTTAATACCATAAATTATTGTATTTCACTATTCATAAACAATTCAACAAATTTAAAAAAATACAAAAAATTCACCTTAAATTTATTTGATGTGTAGAATTAAAAAATGAACTCCATTTTATGATAATAATTTTATAAATATGAAAATATTAATTTTTAACTAAAATCATTGATTATTTGAAAATTTCTTATTTTAAAATTATAACTAATTTTATGAAACTTTTAAAAATCAATTAAAGGAATATAAAATTATATTATAATAATAAGACAAAAAAATATAAATTTTAGAATATATTTCATAAAAATGAATTTTATTTAAAATTCGTATATTAATTTTAGAATTGAAAAAAAAATTTATATTTTACAAAAATACCAACACCTGATTTATTATTTAAAAAACATAAATTATCATATAAATATATAATATTTTCATTTAAAAGGTGGATAAATTTTATTTATAATTTTATATCTGAGGTTTATAGTGACCCTCTCTCTTAATACATTAATATTACATAACTTTTGAAGAATACTAAAACATTATAAAAATAGACGCCTAAATACAATATTAGTTTAGTTCCTTTGGAAACATGGAAACATAAATACTGGTATATAAAAGAGAAACATCATCTACCACTAGGTTCTTATGGAATAGAACCCTTATTAGATACATAAAATATAATAAATATCTTCATAACTTTGGTGAAGGAAACATAAAACATGGTGAGATCAGATTCTTAGTAAGGGTAAACCATGAAGATACATAAGTAAAATCATGACCATAAGGGAATGAGAACATGATCATTAAAATATAAGATCATACTCTACATATCAAAGATCATAAACATGAATCATGGCATAAATCTTGATACTTAATAAGACATGAATCATAAAGAAATAAAGAACATAATACAAGAAATCCTAACAAATGAATAATACATGGAATTGTTGAAAACACCTAAGAACATAATATGATTTACATAATAAACAAGGCATCACTGCAAATAAAATAATAGTGGTATGAGGTAACTCCTCATAACATCTTTTCAATCATGGTTTACTCCCGTGGCCATCCTAATAGCATGGTTCCACTCCTTATACAATCTTGGTTGTCATGGTTCTCTCCCATGACCATCTTAGTAGTCAAGGTTCAATCTCATGACCATCTCAATCTATCTCATGAGACATAAATCTTCACCCAATGAATTGTAGGGAGATATAGATCCCAACCATCTCATAATGAAATCATAAATACATGTTCCAAAAAATCATAAAAATTAATATCATAACCCATTAAATGAAATTAGTATCATAAACATGTAATCATACCATAAACTCTTGGAAAATATACTGGTTTTAAAATTATTTCATCAAAAGTATAACCCATGAAAAGAAACATGTTTCAAAAACATATAAATCATGGAAGAGAAATAAGTTTCATAATAATCATACCATCAAAAAAAATTAAACATTCAATAAATAATACAAATGGAAATTTTGGATCCTTTCTTATAAGGGAATTAGTAACATCCACAAATTTCATCTTAGATTGAAAATAACATGGGAGGATATATTTAAAATGTTTATTGAGGAAAAAATCCATTCTTCTTTGGAAAAAATTATTTAAAACATAAAAAACTTTTGAAACCCATTTTATTGAAAATAAAATTGAAAGCTTATAAAGAAAACATTACTGAACATTTGAATCCTTTTTCATTGAAAACATAAAAGGAGAGCTTGAAATTATTTTTTAAACCATTTCATTTAAAATAAATTATATACATTTAAATAAGGCTTGAAATAATTATAAAAAGTTTTTTCCTTGAAAACTTATAATAGAATATCTAAAATATTTTGAAAAAAAAAATACTTGAAAACTTATCAAATTATCCTGAATAAATTTTTTGAATAATATACCTTGAAAACTTATAAATGAAGATTTAAAAACACCGTTAAAATAATTATCCTTAAAAACATATAAAATAATCTTAAAAACATTTTGAAAAGCAATTTACAGGAAAAATACATTGAAAACTTATAAAGAAATCATGAAAACATTTTAAAACCCATTTCTTTGAAAAAAATTATAACAATTTAACTAAAAATTATCCTCTTAAACATGAAATGTAAGCTTCATATAAATGATATTGGATAAATTAATACATGTCGTATCTGGTAAGAAAACATTCCTTTTGTATGGTATAATGATGAAAAATTATTTTTTCTGAAAGTGACAGAAATATTACATTGAAAACATTGGTTAATGAAAAAAGAGAAAAATTTTATTTTAAATATTATATAATAATAGTAAAATATTCTTGGAAACCCTCTTTAGAAAACATGTTTTTCAGGGAACATAGATTTTTGACCAATGAGATGGTAAAGCTAGGATTTATTAAAAATACTTTCTTAATATCATATGTAAAAAAGAGTAGAAAATGGTAATAATAAATGATTATATTATGAATAAATAGAATATAGTAAAATACATGAATGTTCCTGAGATATTTATTATAATATTTCATCAATGGAAGCAAAAACATAAACAATCTCAAAAAGTGGTGAGATTGTTTCAATAAACTCAATCCAATATATAACTTTGAACCATACTCCCCATGGAATAAAAATGAAATGAAATTATGTTTAAAATATCAAGAAAATAATGATATTAAGGATATTATATTTTAATTTCAATATATACACCTCGTGAAAAAAATATGTGAATAACATGATATGTGTCTCAAAGAAGTAAAATTGAGAAACAATTATTTTATCGATTTGGTAACACTGGAAAAAAGAACAAAATGTAAGAATATCATATAATTGATATTTAATTACCCATAATTTTATGTATATTAAAACTATAATACATTAATGGTAATTATAAACACCACAAAAAAAATAATGGTTATTGAATAAAACATTAATCTAAGGGAAAGAAAAAGTAAGGTGAAATTCCTTTAACTTATGTCTTCAATCTCATCATACTCCTAAAAAACTCCTATATAATAAATATAAATTTATTTTAAATATATCATATTATTATATTTTTACATTTGAAACCACATATTGTTTGATAATGTCTTTATATTACCCTCTTGTTAATAATTCTATGATAAGGTTTCACTTCAGGTAATATCCGGATTGTTTTTAGGATGTGTCTTAATTTGTTATATATTTGGTCTTTAAAATTATATCAGCATTTCCAGAATTTAAAACATGATTTAAATATAATTTATATTAAATATATGTTTTTTTAATAATCCATATAATATAGAATTATGAAACAGAATACACTATTAATGGAGATGGTGGGTTGTACGCCAGGATGAACACTATTTCCGTTTAATTTCCGTGTTGAAAGAAAGAATGTAAAAGACATATATATATATATATGAATATATATTTATATATATTAAATTATTTTTATTAAATCATATATATCATATATATTCAATAAACCCATCCATAATACATTCCATGTACTGTATGAATGAATCATATCACATTGAGGGGGCGATTGTCCACACTTCATCAAACGAAATTATTGTGTTAACCCAAAATCAATATGTATTGTAAATTAATTAATGATTAATAAAAAATAATATATATAATATATATCATATATAAATATAGTATCTATCATAATTTTCACTATGAGAGGTGGTAAGGAAAAATGAGCAATCATCGTTTTGTGAGGCGGTAGTTCATCATACAAATAAATAGTATTTTTATTAACCATTTGATGGTGGTGTCTGTATGTTTAAGTTGAACCATTAGAATAACAAAATCCTAGTATATTTAATATAATTGTTTTATTATACAATCATGGGATAAAGATACTATATTGGGTGTAAAAATAAAATAAAATAAAGGATCTTGAGAGAAGGCATTACCTCTTAATCGGGTAAATCTTTTTGGTTTGATCCAAAAAGGCTTCCATGATTATTTTGTGCCCAAGGGGAGGATTATATAAGTAAGGGAGGGATATTAAGAATTTTATTGGGATGATATTTTCTGAACATATGTGGTTTGATGGGTGTGATTAAGAGGAAGATGTGGTCGCCTTTTATAGGGAACAGAAAGGGCACACATTGAATTTCTGAAAAAAAGTTAGATTTACCTAGGTTTTACCTAAAAAAGTAATAAAAAAACAAAAACGCAATAATTGAATGTTACTATACAAAATATTTCTATAAAATTGGTTCTATAAATATTTTAAGCGTGTTTTTTATCATAATTTTAAGGATTAGTACTTTTTAACCTATTTTTTCTCTTAATCATTGTAATTAATTTTAATCAAATTAACTAATATATTGGGTACAATAAAAGTTAACTTTATTAGATGTTATAAATTATGATTATTATAAATTTGAAATCCATTTTTCCATGATCTAATCAAATAATTGTAAGAAATATATTAAAAATTAATATTTCTAATGGGATGACATTGTAGTGTTCTAAAGGAAAAAATTCCCAAAACATTGCTGGGTTTTTATGTAGAATTTAAATGTAAAATTTATTCCAATTACCTAAACTAGATTAATTTATAAAATTATTATCTACATAATATTTATAACCAATTTAAAATATAATTTATCCTTATAATTATATTAGATGAAAATGCAGTTTTCAACTAAAATTTAGTAATTTTAACTATTCATTAAAAAATGAAATGTTGGAAAAAAATTCAAAATATTTAACCTAACCTAATTTTTTTATTTTAAATTTAAATATGAAGTTTATTTTGAAATATTAAAACAATAAAAGTTCCAAAAATGGTATTTAAAACGTGTTCTCCATTAAAAGGTCATAAAACTACCTTCATAAAAATATAGGTTTTTAATCCTAACATTGGATTAGTTCTCATATTATATCTGTAAAATATATTGGATGATTATGAAAAAAACCTAGTATATAAAATATAAATTTAATTAATATCATTCACTATTAATACTTAATTTAAGTTATTAATATAGACTATATTTTTCACCTAAAAATAGAATTTTATAAAATCAGTCCATTTATATTCATTTGGTTTCTATATTATTTTCTAATTAATAGGTAACATATGAATAAAACTATATATATTCACTAGTTGGTTAATCCAATAATATTCAATTTAATGGAAATGCTATATCCTATTAAAAAATAACATTTTAATAATGAATTATTGTTCAGTAACACTCATTCATTCATGTTACACAAGCCATCGAGTAAAGTCATCCTTGCATGTAAAGTAAGATAACATTAGTGTTCCAGTTAGAGAATGATAAAATTTATGTTGCATGTAGTGTATAATTAACTTTTGGTTTCATATAACCCGTGATAGACATTGTTCACTAATATAAAATAAACTATTTTTATTGTTGTGTGAAATAAAAAATATCAAAAATATTAATTAATTTAATAATAATAATTCACAAAATATCAGGGTGTTACAAGGTTATTATTCTATTGGCTGGATTACTACTCATAATGGTCATGTTACTAGTATAAGGGTCATGTTATTATTTCACTATTATGGGTTCCTTAATTCTATGAATATCACTTGTTTCATTCGTTATTTGTTAGAATAATGTTTTAATTGTCCGCTCTATGCGGAATAATTGTCTTACACCATATAACATAATTATGTGAAGGGAAATTCTATTGAAAAAACTTTGGGTTATTATACATACTATCTAGATCTTCCTTCTCACTACCAATGTATGCATTATGTGTTACATTTATCATAGATACGAATGTACATACCCAACCATTGCAATTTATCAATTGTAAAGACGTTGAGCTAGAGCATGATGCATCATATAGGGTGCATTTAGTGGAAAAATTAGTGAATCTAGGAAAATACAGGGGGAGAGAGTTTGATGTTCAAGCTCAGTGGTTGAAGTTTCTCAATGAGGACCCTTAGATATGCTTATCAAGGATGAGAATTATTTAGAGTATGAGAATTATGAAGTCATATATCTTTGTTTCAATAAAACGCATGTTTTGTTAATTGGATGATGTTTAAAATTATACGTTTTTGGACTTGGGGGCCAGGGAGGCTAAAGAGAGTGTTTTGGAAAGTGGTATTTCAAAACACGAGTTACTATGTCGTAGCACAAGTGACCACACCACAAGGAAGATGAATATGTCATAATAAGAATGGATACCCCTTAGCCAATTTTCAATCCAATGCCATGTTGTAGAAAAAAGTGTTCCATCGTAGTGTGGCTATTTCGGTGGATGCTGCATCATGGAGTTATGGACCAAGATGCAGTTCTCCTCCCACATTAGTTACAAACATGGTCTTCATGTGTTTGATTCTATAGATTTAAATGCTTTTAATGCATTGAATCTATGACTTGAATTTGAGGGTTTTATGAGGGATTTATGGAGGCTCTATAAATGGATATATCCTCTAATGGATCCCTATAAATACCAACCTTCCACCTCATTGTTCAATATCTCATCTAAAGAACAATTATGTTTGCAAACAATTAGATGTACCCCCCAAGCCACATACAACCTCTTACGCTATAGAGGAGAACGACTCAGCCTGACCTTACATTGACAACCCTCCCTCTACTACATGGAAGTTAAGTCCAAAATGCTTCCACAACAAAACCATTACCCTACACCATGGTGTTCCTCTTCCATCATCCCATATATAGTAGTATTTTTCCTACGTTATGGCATCATTATCACCAACCCTTTTCCCAATAGCTGAATACAAATTGGTTATAGTGTTGTAGTAAACACACAACACCGTAGACTTTGACCTTGCATTGTGGTTCCCTTCTAACTGCCTACATAAAAGATTCATTAGTGTGTGATCATACTGTAGTTTTTGTGTGGTGTTGTTTGGGCAATGAAAACCTTGGAAACCCTTGACGTCAACATTGAAAACCATGAGGTAGTATGTTCATTACATTCTTGTCCTCTAATTTACACTTATTTTCATGGTGTATATATATTTTTTGGCATATTAACACCATGTTTGATTATGATCGCATGTGGGTGTGTCTGTAGACCATGATATCTTTGTGGTATGTGATTCCCATGTGTGATATTATAGTATATTTTTTCCATGCTGATTTTATTCACATGATGTTTTGTTTGGTACTATATAATCATGAAGTTATTCTATGCTTACTCATGTGATCAACCTTTATGTATGTTACTATTGCATTGGAGGTTTTTATTTGTACTTGATACTAGTGGACCATTGTGGCATGCCTATCCCACATTAATGGATTTTTCTTATTTGAGATGATGGAGTCGATGGACCCGAATACATGGTGGTGGTACAAGGAAACTATGAGGTTGCATCGAGTGTTTTCTTATGGTAGCCTGGATATTCCAAGTGTCATTCACCTTTGGGAAGCCTAGTCGATGTGATTTACTATATACATAAGGATTGCAAGTGATATGGTCCTATTTATGGATAGATGAATCTAAGTACCATCTCTTTGACCCCGTGAGAACACTTTACAAGGGTTTGTTTGGTTGTTATGAACTTGTTTCGTTATATCTTCTAGTATGAGGCCAAAGTAGGTAAAACTGGGGGGGTTGTTTTGATTTTATTGGAACATTACTTATCAATTTTAATTGTATGTTAAATAAACATTTATTTTCATTATTTACAAAAACATTTTATAATTGATTACATTAGGTAAGGAAGCATTGTTTGTGTCCTATTGAGTGTAGTACTCACACCCTACCTAGGAATTATAGTACATTTATTGAGTTTGTGAGAGATCCAGTGGAGGAAAAAGGCCTTATAGTTGAAGAATAAGTAGGTGGATCATAGATCTAGAGTAGACTAAGACATACACCGAAGGACCCTGTGGTTATTTTATTTATCTTTTTTCATTATTTTGGATAGATTTTTTACATTGGGAGCCACAATTTATGTTCCATGTATGAAATGTTTATTATTCTGAATGATTAATCTGATGATTTATGTTATTAATTTATTTCTATCAATTACTCCTATGAAATAACATGATATAGATGATATAGTCTTCCCATTTTTGATGTCAGATTGTTACTATTAGTTAGTAGCCTTTTGTATATGGGGTGGTGTGCATGAGGTCATGTAACACCGAGCTCAGACCCAGTGGTTCGGGTTGGGGGTGTTATAGACACTAAGATCCCTCCCTCCCCCCATACCTCTCATAATCTCTGGGTTTTTCAAGATAACCATATTGATAGATAATAATGAGGATGAAATAGAAAATTCCTATGTTAATATCCATAAAAAATTATTCATTTGAATATCTCCCACGATTGCACATCACATCGAAACCCAATGCAAGCCAGACTTTTCTCAAGTCTAGGGTAAATCCGGTGTTTGGAACACATTTTTATCCATTGTTTATAAATAATAATTGAGTATATGTTATAGAATAACATGAATGTGAGTATAATAAATATTTAAATAAATTAAATACACTATGATGGGGTTCAGATAAACTCTAATAATTATCCCATCACCAAAACCAAATTAAAATGAAATCATCAAAATTTTAAAGGGATCAAATACCTACATCTTTGGTTGTTAGAAAATTTTTATAGTTATACAATTATTTTGATCTTGTAATGAATGTTATTAGTGTCCTAAAGGTCAGATTCTTTTGAATTAAACATTGTGAATTGAAATTTTGTGATAAGTGTTGGAGTAATTTGAGTTATAGGAAGTTGAAATTTTTTTTGGATAATAAATTATATTTTTAGTTTGTATCCAAAAGAAATAATATGAATCAATAACGAATGATTTTAAAAAAATATATTATTATCCTATGTAAGTTATAATATATTGTACAATTGGATAGTGGACTAGTTGTTTTTATTATACTCTTTAATGTTTCTCTATATCCATTAAATTAAAAAAGATAAGAAATACATGTACCACCAAAATAGAGATTGTCATATTTTAATAATAGTAGTTAATTTATCTCCATTATGTTTAAATGAATGTTATTATTTCATAGGTTTTTTAATTTTCATTCCATATAATAGTGGTGTAGATATACTTAATTATTTATTTATAATTTACATATTTCATTCTAGGTGTTGAATTGGAATTAATTAAAATTTATGTATTTTCCATTATAAATAGAATTTACTATCCAATGTTATCATTGATAGATATAGGGTTGTCTTGATTGGGATTTTTATTTAGAGTGTTTCATGTATCTTGCATAAATGTTTTGATAAAATATTTAATTATTTTGAATGAATTATTTTTTATTCATAATTTGGTAGGATACAGATCATTCAATGTAGAAGTACATATATTTTTTCGAAAATTATATATAAATTACCTTTAAATTTTGAAATAGTTTCATTTTTTCAATGGATGTGTTTCTTCTTCCACTTATATAATTTATCTTTTCAAATTAAAGATTTTTTATATAAATAAGTTAGAAAATATATTTTCCAATAATAATTATATAAACACTAAATCAATATAATAAGAAGAAGGTATCTTAAATCATGTATATATAATCATGATTTATTTATTTAGGCATATTTATGTCTTTTTTATTCAATTAGAAATCAGAAAACACATAAATAAGGGTATATTTAGAAAATATAATATAATTTTTTTCAATGGTTAATGACCATATTTTTTAGTTTTTATTACTATAAAAATACTTTTAATATGAAACATTAAAAAAAACATGCAATATGATTTATTTATTATGTAATTTGTTTATGCGTTTCAAAATATATCCTCAAAAATTCATTTTTTGATATTTATTTTTTCTCACTGTTTATGTGTTCATCTATATTAGGGGCTATGTGGTTGTCAACATTAGCCAAATTATAGAGATAATGAAATATAATTTGGATTGAAATATTCCAAATCAATTTATAAAAAATGTTAAATAATTCATAAAATAGTGGACAAGGACAACGATACATGAATAACATTCAACTTTCCCTGAATTCTCAACACTGAACCTAATAAAAATGATTCCAATAAGAAAATAAAAAGAACTAGAGAATAAAAAAATTTAGATTCCTGTCAAATAATTTGTAATATCATCTCATCTAAAATTAAATAAATAAAAATTTAAATTGATTAACTAGAAAACAATTCTAAACATCAGAATCAAATGGGAAGAACAACAACATCCACTAGTCATCAAAAATGATAAAGAAAGAATGAAAAGTGGTTCTATTTTTTTACAAGCATTGTCCAATTGAACTACATGGAAGGGGTAGGAGTATCATGTTTCACTATAAAATATTAAACCAAAGAGTGCCAAAAAATACAACTATCAACAAAACAACTCAAGCGAACGAACCAAGAAAATAATTCAAGAACTAATTTCATATAACATTACAATATCATGGTCAAATCAACGTCTAGAATGGTAACAGATGCACAATCTAAATGAACATAATCATTGAAATCAATACAATATCAAAGACCATAAATAAGAACACTAAAATAAAAAGAATTCAAAACATAACAAACCACCTTTCTATGGTTCAACCACTTCTTAAAATTGTTTGATCCTCAATGATATACTATGTATAAGGGTGATATCAATCTCATCATCATCGGGACATCCTCCAAGTAATGGTGGAACACACTCTAATTCCCTCATCCAAAAAAAATTTGGGAATAGAAAACACAATATCAAAATCTTGAAAAATATTTCTACCTAGTACTATGGACATCATACAACTCCTCTACTACTGCTTCTCTAATGATAAAATTGTAGGAAAAAATTTGCACCTCCATGCTTCTCCAATATTCCATATATTGTCTGTATGATGTTCTTCCTCTATTGAAACCAGAGACCTAACACAATCTCCCCTTATGAAATGGATTCCCCCCCCCCCCCGTTAATAAACCATTAAAATATGAGGTTTTTTGGGTAGTATTAAGGCTGAAGATGTGGTTCTCTAAGTCCAACATATCACTTGATTCATGGGCATCCATGACTCACAGATTCGAAACTACCTAATAGTTAATATATAACACAAAAAACATTGATATAAAAAAACAAGGGTAAATGGATGAAATACAGAAAATGTGAGGCCCCACTATATATAACAAATACATCATTTTAAAATCATAAAATTGATCTTTTTAATTTTTAGAAAAAAATAGTAAACAAAATTAAAAAATATATTCCTTTATAATTAAATGCATAGACCTTATACCCTTAATGTCTTTTCACTAACTAGTCTATCAAATTGATTTGGGTTAACATGTAATCCTAATAAATTACATCAATACAATAGTGTAACAAATATGTACCTCTTAGTGACACACACTAGTCCAAACAATCACATCAAACAATAACTTCTAATAAATGCTTAGAATAAAATGATAAACTAAGAAAACTATTAATTGCCCTCATACTTTCCCTTACCATAGATTACCATCATTACATAACAGATCTCCAGTTGAACCCATTCCATCAGATGTTCGGATAGCTCACTTGTTTCTATTAATCACAAAACCAAGCAGCAATACCATTCTTCAAGAAGAAAAAACATGGAAAAATTTCAATACAAGGTATGATCAATCATATAAAGGTAAAAAATTCCAATGAAATAACAATAAAAAAATAGAACAACATGGAATTAAATAATAGAAAAAATGGAAAAACTAAGACAAAAAGGTGCCAACTATATAATCCAGTTAGAAACTCACCATGAAACCACATATGTCAATAAATCATCATGGATAATTTATGAAAATGGTTTTAAAAACACGCCCATGAAGAAAATAAAACCACATTCATCTCGTTACATGTCCTTGTAAACCTATTCCTAAAAATGGGATAACCTGAATCTAATTGAGTCCCAATTCAATGCCAAAAAGATTCATCAATGATTCTGATTGAGGAATATCTCCAACTATGGAGAACACATTGCTTAAACTACACACCTTCTAAATTTTGATCCATATATGATCAAGTATCCTATGAAAAAACATAAATAGATTCAATTCCAAATTTATCCTAAAGGAAAACTAGGAAGAGAACACCTGGGAAACACCTCACCATCTTTCAACTGAGCTACTACTAGACCCACACCTACACAAGTTACCCAGACCCTCAAATCACAGAGGATAAACATTGATAAAGAACAAGAATACATATATTTATTTAAATTATAACATAAAAAGTTACATAAAAAACAAACACATGACCGTGTTGATCAAGAAAATAAAAAATCATGCTGTAAAAAATGCCACACAAAAGAAAATAATAAACAAAAAAAATTGATGAAAATTAATTCAATATTGGATCTGATGCTGATTGTTGCGGGTTCTGATGTGGGGAAGTCTCCATTAAACATCCCAATAAACATATGGATTATAATTTGGTTTAAAATATTATAGATGAATATATAAAACATGTTAAAAATTTCTATAAATAGTGGGAAAAAACAACGATTCCTGATTAGAATACAACATTTAATGAATTCTAAATTGTGAAAGTTAATACAAATGATTCCATCTAGTAAAATTAAATAATTAAAGAATAATAAATTGAAAATTTATGTACACACATTAAAAACATCTCCTCATACAAAATTGAAGCAAAAAAATAAAAATTATTAACTTGGAATCAATTCTAAACATCATATTCAAATGGAGAAAATATCATTATCAACTGGTCATCAAAATTTGTAATGAAAGTATGAAAAGATGAAACATATATTTTAAAATGTTTCATCAAATTTTCCTATGTTCATGTGGAAATGTAATCTATTTTCACTATGTAATAATAAATATAAGAGTCCAACAAATATAATAAAATGAAAAACAACTAAAATTGTCAGACTAAGGAATCTATCCAAACATGGAGTTCTTGTTTCCTTAGGATCTCGTGGTCAAATAACAGATAAGAATATTAACATAGTCACAATATATATGAACAAAATAAATGATATCTACACAAAAAAAGGAAGAGAATATATAGTAACACTAAAATTAAAATAAGTCATGTGAGACCAAAAAACCATACTATGGTTCAGTCACTTCTTGAAAGAGTTGGATCCTTATGTCTCACTGTGCTAAAGGCCCATGCCAAGTTTTTCATCCTCTAGTTATCCTCTAGGTATATAAGTCACACACACCACAATTACCTCTTGAGAAAAACCTTCTTGAATATAAAAATAAATAAAAACATGGAAAATATTCTTTTTGGTTCTTTAAAAATCGAACAACTCCTCTCCCACTGCTTATTTAATGATGAAATGGAAGGTAGGCATCCACACATCCATTCTTCTCTAGAAATAGAGATATAGGATTCCTAGTGTTTTTAAACCGCCATTGAAAATGACTCCCTAACTCAATCACCCCATGAAATGTAGTGACACCCCCTTAAAATGAATCACCCAAATTTGAGGCACCATAGGGATTATTAAGGATGAAGATGCTTCTAGAAAAGGCTAGCATCTTACCAAACTCATGGAAGACTAGAAATTTTTGGAGTTTTTTCCCTAGAGAAAATTACTTCATACATTATAATAAATGTATAATAAAATAAGTGAATATTATTTTAAATATATTATCTCATATTGAGCTTTCTTTTGCATATCATTGATGTGATAATGTCCTAGAATATCTTTTGCTTTGATAATGTCATAATAGTTTCCTGATATGTTGAGAACCTTGAAGTTTCATTAAAATATTCATAAAATAATGTTCTACGGATGAATAACATACTATTATGGAGCTCATAGTATATAGTTTGGTAGGTGTAATAAGAAAAAGATACATTTTTTAATGAAGTATACACATGGTAATCTCTAAGATGGGAAGTTATGATAATAGACCCTCCAGTAAGAATTCTACACGATTTGGGGTAATTATATATTCTAATTCATGAGTGTGTGTGATAGTCCATATATATTTGTATTATCATTAAAACTTTTCATAACTCACACACTTAGATTTTATGATGAAACTCGATATGCCATACGTTTGTGGTGAAGTAGGGTTTGTTGGGTGTGTCATGAATGACAAGTTATTAATTGTTAAAATGAGGAAGTATTTATCCCTTACTTCATTATGGAAGTTGATATATTGACCCTATGATTGAAATATAATTATATAATAAATTCCATGACCAAGGTGTAATGACATTTATTTCAGATAACCAAATAAATATGTATTGAACTAATAGGTTGATGAAACAGATGTGAAACCTACTTGATGAGATATTGAGAAAAATGAATTATGTTACAAAAAACATTCAGCTGTGATTATTATCATTGCAATATCAATTTTTTTCTCTTTGGTGTCTTGACCCGTTTAAAGATAGTAAACTTGTACTTTAGGCAAGCCCACCAAATTCCAATTATAAAGAATCTTATAGGGTCATAGACTAAGTGTTTCCATTGATCTCAATTAAATTCTATTTGAATTTCATTATTGGAATAAATATTATTCTCAATATTAATGAATAATTTAATTCATGTTTTATTATTCTTTAATATTTTCAAGGTAATAAATTATTATTTATTTATTAATAAATAATTTATATTATATCATGATATATATATATGTTAAATATTTATTCGTTGGTTTTTGGATAAAATAGTTACTTAATTTAATGAATATTTAGTAACTATTTATATTCTAGTTTTTAAATAACATATTTATTTAATTGAATAAAATAATTTCATTCAGGTATTCAATAAATGTTGATGAGTTCGAAGAGACCAAGACTGCATCTGACGATGAATATTTCATTGCAAGATGGTAAATAATATTCATCACTGCATAAGTTAGCACACATTGTATAATAATAATAATATTATAATTATTTTATGGAATGATTTTTTTATAATGGTCATAATATTATTTAAGGGACAATACACAATTAAATAATAATTTAACCTAAGAAGAAACTTTATAAAATATATGGTTATTTATATGTTGTAGGGTTAATAAGAAAATTGAGAATAAAGAATCGTTGTGCACAAAAAACTTCTCTCTCTCTCTTTCTCTTTAATTCCTCCTCTTTCTCTCTTACACTAAGGAATGAGAAACACAAGAAATTTTCCTTTAATATTGACATAAAAATGTTCCAAATGAATAATGAAATATAATTTAACCTCCATGCTAGTATCCAGATGTTAATTAGAATTGATCAGAGATCAAAAGAGAATTTATGTATCACCGCTATAGGGATCGACCCTTGTTTTCACAAATTACAATGAAGATAATCTGAAAATGGTCTTTTGGAATATCAACAATGTCATTAAAAGAAGAACCCTATAATAAAGTATTTATTTTCTTTATATCTAAATAAATTAATTATAAATTTGACCTGAAAGATCTTAGCTCAGGGTTTTAGTAAAATAAATATTTGATAAAATTTTAATATATCTCCCACTAATTGGCGATCCAACCATTCCTAAAACATACAATTAATATTAGAGTGGTCACATTTTAAATTTATAATTATTTATTTGATTTTTTATCTATACATAATTATGGTTTAATGTTTCATTTCATATTATTCATTCTTTAATATGATTTGAATTTACATGTAATCAAAATACGAATCATGTCTGTTAAATGCTTCATTTTTATAAAGTTCTAAGAATAGATAAATACATCCAGAGCTTCCATAAGGAAGTGGAAAATATTTTGGCTGCTAAAACTAGGTTACCCAATGTGTATCCATAGTATAGGTCGTGTACCCATGTGCACATCACCTGTATTTGTTGCGGGATACATGAAATTTGAGCAGTTAATTACACACTGTGTATTTATTTCACACCACATGTAGATTGGGAAAACTTGACACACAAGATGTTAGATTACATGGTGTGTAGTTGGTTTACAAATCGTGTAGCCTATATGGGTTAGTGGTGTAAATCATGTAATCTATGTGGTCATTATATATGTTCAAATAGTATGAGACTAAAATCCTAGATAATTTATGATATAAATGAAAAGTATGTGGTGTACACATCATGTGGTCCATCATTTCCCTCATCCTAAATACTCGTTGATTCATTCACTAGTAACAAAGGGAACACAACATAAGGGATACATTCCATGTATCTATTTTATATATACCGTGTTGTTTTGATGATATACATGCCTAACCCTATGAATTTATCCCGAGAACATGAAAAGTAGATACACACCATTTAGCTTGCATGTACAAACTGTATACATGGATCAAGTTAACACACTAAATCCCTAGGATTGTAACCTAGATACAAGACAACCAAGGTACATGTCATGTAGATGGATAATACACACAATGTAGATTTCCAAATAAGTAAATACTCAAATTACATTAAATTTTAAATTACTGTATTAAAACCTTATTACCTTGACTAACATATTAAGTGTTTGATAAAAAAATAATGTTTATAAGAAATTCTAAATTCTCAATAAATTTATTGTAATAAATCTGTAAAAAATAATTCTGGAGTTTTTTATCATGAATTCCATAAAGATGTGTATCCTTAAATGGATTTAGATGGTCATTAAGATGACATATAGTTATTTAGATAGTTAATTAATTAATTAATTGATGAAATCTCATTATTCCTAATAGTAAAGAACAAATGAAAAATGAATGTTAGTTATTTATTTTTTCATATTAATTGGATATTTGACTAATCATGTTCTCGACCAATACTTTTTTATGTGTTGAATTTTTATTTAATTTAATTTATTGCAGTAGTTTTTAGTTATTTAATTTTAAATTAAATTTGATGGGTTGTATTTCATCCCTCCATCCATTATTAAGATTGAACATCATTCCCATGATTATTTATATAATACTCATTAACCAATCCTTTTTTATCCTCACATTAATGTGTGTTATAATTGTATGTAATTAATATAGTATCCTAATGAACATGGAGGTGGTTCAATATGGAATGATAATGATGCCAACCCAGGTGAAAAAGGTGTCTACTATAGATTTCTAGGGGAAAATATGTATTCCCATTGAATCATATCATCATTTATGTATGAAGAGTTGATGATATACCATAAATAAATGGATTCTTACACCATAATATCTCATCTTCTTTCTCTCGACATTGATAAGGAAATTATTGAAATAAATATGATTTTAAATGAAATATATCTATGTAAACTGGAAGATTGAAACCTATCTACTAATCATGATTTTAAATTTTTGGGTTATATTGAATAGTTAGTGAAATTGGGATTCCACATGGATAAGAAAATATCCATTAATCTGGAATTATTATCCTTACCATCAAGATTATGCTTAATTTTCCTTGGGTGGATAAATAAAAAGGATAGGTCACTCATGTTATTTTTTTCTATACGTCACCAAGAGGATAATGACCAATTGATCATTTTTCTCTACAATATATAGTGAAAATATTTTAAGGAAAAGTCTGAAGATCCCATGAATTATCTAAATATAGAAGGTCATTTGTGGCATCCTTCAAAGAGATAAAATATTCAAAGGTAGAAGAATTAACATGATTATATTTTCAGCTTATTTGGAAATAATGGACACTGGCAAAGAAATGGTAATGAATTAAAGAGTCAACCAGTTGCATCCAATTTAGGTATATTCATCATGATTCTTTTTTCACTTGTGAATTAAATACAGTATGCTTACAAAATACACTTATTTTATTATAGGACAAGAACATCAATCAGAAGTTTATAGAGTAAACACAAAATTGTTTGATAAGGCTTCATTCCTATGTTATCCAAGGGTATTACACTATTATACATTTTTAAATTTATAGATTCATGTTTTTTTGAAGTGATACCAAAACATTTATCATAATGTCTGACTAGAAACAATGAGACATTATTTCTTATAATAATGATTTTTTTATGGTACATTAATTCTAAAATTATAGTTCAATAACTCTTGAACCAAAAATATCCATTACAAAGAATTATGAATATAAAATATAAGACTCTTACCCAATTATGGAAAGATAATTAACTTATTAATAAATTTAAAAGTATTTGACTTATTTATTTCCATTAAAGTATTATTATCTTAAGTGAGCTAAGAAACTAGATATACAGAAAAACTAGTTATCATGTTTTAGATAAACAAGCCTATTAAATAATGGTACATCATAAAACCTTTAGAACTAGTTTATCATAGACATGAGAAATATTCTAAAGCTAAATGTAACCTCATATACTTCATAATAAAATTTAAAAATGATCAGTATAGTAAATGAGTGAACTTGGTAAAAATAATCTTTGAACTATCTGGTTGAAGCATATTTTATCCACGTAATCATTGATCATATATTAGTAGTAATGGATATCTCTAACTCACATTTCCTTATATACATAAATGAAATTATGTTAGTGAAAGTAAGATCATTGATGAGTCTTATATATATTGAAAATATTCTGTTATCCCTTCTCAAGATACATTTTGTAAATAAATGTGAAACAATAAACCATTTTACAACATTATATTATATTGGACACTCTATCAAATGCAATACGATAAGAATAAATTGGAACACTACCACACGTTTTTCTTGAAAATAAATTGTCAAAAGATAGATTTAGCTACAAACAAACATCAAAACAAAATGGTTCATTTATGCTAATGATCATAAAGTTATAGATGATATTAACATCTAGTCAAGATTGAATATATTTCCATTAAGGTAGCCTATATAATTATATATAGTGGGAGAACATATAAGATCTAGGCTTAAGGTTCTGAATGCACTTGATCTGGAATAAGAATACTATACTCTACTGAGCTTAGAATGAGTAATAGTTCCAAAGACATATATTGTGTAGGAATTAAACACCAAAGTGGTGGTTCATATTCACCACAATGGGCGATGTGTGCATTATTATTCTAGAATAAATATTGTTACAAAGAATAATTAAATGTTAATATGATAAGGTTTGAAATTATATATAAATCCATGTAATGGACTCCATGTATCGTGATTTGGTACTTTTTATTTTGATTTTTTCTACGACTTGATACTACTTATGAGTATTCAAGAGAAAATGTAAATGGATTGTATAATAATGTACAAAAAAACATGATTTATCATCAAATTTTTAGTCTATGAAAATTATTATTCACCTCTCGACATGAATAAAATCTTTCTTTAATTCTACTTGCTAAATCATACTTCTATGATCATTATATAATCTATTATTTTTCAAGGCCACCTATTTTAGAAAAATCCTTATGGAAGATATCTATATAAGGCAACCAAAATAAGACACTATGGTATATATCTACTAGAAATAATTAGAAGTTTTGGTGGAATCAATAAATTTAAATGAGATATGTACACTACATAAATTCAATTATGAATAAATCTTTCATAGTGGTTATATGATAAATTATTTTGGAAATGAATATGTGACATGTTTCTCTATCGGGTAAGTGGGAGTGCTATATGTATTTATTTTAGATATGTAGATAACATATGGAAAACAAATTTTGTTTCTTACCATTTTATTAAGACTATCTAATGATAATTTCTCTAAATATGACTTGATACAACAACCATGTTGTGTAGAATAAGATCTAAAAGATAGATCCTTGCGTTTTTTCAATTTTGTCATAGTATATATATAAACTAAGTATTAAAAAATACAAGTTGAAATAATTCAATACCAAATTATTTTTGGCATATAATCCTTCCAATAAAATATACAAATACATAGGAATATATTATAGTGATTACAAGAATTTCACAAGAATAAGTGTTGGGAATTCATTTCATGCCCCTTAAAATGCCCTGGCATTTGAAATTACAAATTCAAAAATCAAAATATATGAATATAAAAAAATACAACATACATTCATAGACTTTAAGTAAGAACAATTTGACAATACATTCAAAAGTTAAACTAGATGAGTTCCTGGTGTCTGTATAAGTCAAAATACTAGTGATCTAAGAGAATTGAACACTTTTCTTTATTTAGTTCTAATTGAACTAGTATCACTAATAGGTCTATAAAAATATCAAAGTAAAACGTATTACAACTAGTGGTTTCTATATCCACAATATCTGAGTATGTTGTGTCTTTAAACGTATCTTAACATGTTTTTTAGAAATGTCTTATTCTGATTTTGGGCTATACCAAAAGAAATATATTTATCATTTTATGATAATATTTGGTTGTGGATATAATCAAGATGTTACTATTCTCACATGGGAACAAGAAGTTGATACTCAATTATATCACTACATAAGGGTTTTTCCCAAGATAGTAAAATTATAGATAAAAATATTCTCAATAAAGAAATATGGTTGTTTCAACCCTATCCACAAAAATGTAATCGGCCTAGCAGCTATAGCCATACTCAATATAAGTATATTTTTATATGTGATAATTAACCAGTCATTAGAAGTTGACTCTATTACAAGTGGGAGTTTTTTGGTGTTGGTACTTTATAGCCAATAAACATTGTACATTAGATTAGATATAAATTTAATGATGTGAATATTAATTTCAATATCTTTTCACAAATTTATTTTTATTCTATATAACAATGATGTGATAATATCTTATTGTGTCTATCTCATTGATAAGGTTATCAAAAAATTTCACTATAATGATAACCTTGAAGTGCCATGATGATATTCATAAACTATAGTTCTAGGTTCAGATAACATACAATGATGGGGAATATAGTATATAGACTTTTAGGTGCCAGTACTCATAACTAGATGAGACTTAATCTCATTAACTTAGCACATGGTAATCTCCCAGATAGGGGGTGAAGATAGAAGTCCCTCTAATAGGAATTATTCATGTTTTAGCGTCATCAAGTATTTATATACGTGAGAATGATTATTGGTCCATAGACTTTAATATTATCATTAATTCTTGAAATAACTTATGCACATATATTTGAGTACAAAAACAATGACAACATATGTTCATAGTCTTGTAGGGTACATTTGGTGCCTCATGAATTCCATATTATCAATAGATAAGTTGCTGAAATATTTATTCCTTTTATATTTATAGAAGTTTATATATCATCACTTTGATTAAAATATAACCGTCGTATAAATTTCATGTCCATTGTGTAATGATGTATAATTTTGATTGTCAATGAAATATGAATTGAGAAAATTGGTTGATGACATAGATGAAAAACATACTGGATGACATATTTAGAAAAAAAATATTATATAACATTATCAGTGTTCTTATGTGGTTTTCAAATATAACATCTTGACACCAGATCTAGTAAACCACTTCCCCATGTCAGTGGGTCAAATGACCTCAAGTGCACCTCACCATATTCTAGAGGCTACTCACTAGTTGCAAAGACACAATATGGTACGGTGGGGAGATGATACCCTCATATTATAGTGGAACAATAGATATAATAAAAAATAGAAAATAGAGGAAGCATGATATAATAGATGGTATAATGGAAACATATAAAATAAATAAGTAGTGGACATATAAAAATATTTGAAACTATAATGGTAATCAATATCACATGGGATAATTCATAAACAATGATGGAATTTCATGCTAATTTATTAAAATAATAAGAGGAAAAAATATAGAACTTTTTATAAAAAAAATATAGACAGGTCAAACGAATTCTCCACTATCATCACAAGAATATGCTCGATCCAATATCCACATTCTCCATTGTAAAAATTAAAAAGATCAAGCATCTATAACACAGCACTTTCTGTTATACATACATGTATTTATAAGATCTACTTGGGTACCAAAGGTGGCCCGAATAGGGTGTGAGATAAACTAAGTAGGTCACCGCCAATTATTAATTGAATAATCTATCTAGTGTAAAAAACATTACAGTGTGTAGGTAAAATGATTAATAAGAAAGATATATAATTAATAATAGTGATATCAGGTTCCTCTAGGATATCAAGCCAACTTTACCTACTTCGGCATAGACTAGAATGAGTCTGATCGATAACCAAATATATAATAATCATGTATATATATATATAATATGTATACATGTATATGAACACTATAAATAAGGGTGTTTAGATCCATATACATTGATACTAGGTGCTAGATGGACCTACAGTGCAACCCAAGCATCCATAACTAGTGTAATAAGTCTGTGTCTCTTGCAAAGGGGACAAGCCCATAATCTCACATGAATACAAGAAATATTTACCATCACTCAAGATGTTGTGGTGAGATGATATTTACAACACCTAGAATAAGGGAACATAGAACATCATTCCCATCATCCGGATAAAAGAATAATAGTGTGAGACATCCTCTCCAACACTTTTTTTAAGGGATAATGAAATTCCTTGCTCAACAATTCAATTAACAATCATTCAACATCTAATATAAATGAAATAATGATAATAATAACAACGATCTTGAGGAATCACCTCTAATACAAATATAGTCACTTATCACAATTAACAAGGGTGTTCAATTCATATAATTCAAGTTCATAATTATAAAGAATGTGATGTGCCCATTCCACCCATTTCAAATCATTCAATATAATTCAATTAAATTATAAAAAAGGTAAAATACTATTTCCAAGTAAATAAGAACACATATATGGTGTTTTATCATTTAAATAATTATAAAAAATAAGGGAATTACACTTTTCTCACCACAATGGGTAGAAATAAATGAGGTTGACATCCTCTAATAAATTAATAAGGCCGATGGAAGTATAACAATATGGTTGAATTTATTTATAAATAAAAAAATACACTTAAAGGTACAAAATGAAAATAGTTTGCATGTGGCATAATGTAAAAATCTACCAAAAAATCATGACTTTTAGGTAAAATATATGGACCACCTACCTTAGGTCTGTAGGATACCACTCGTAATGTTTAGACATTGATTCATAGAAGAGAATAAGAAAATAGAGAAATAGACCAATGCCCTAAAAATAGGGAAAATGTGCTCACAAAATATATTTTAAGAGATGGAAAGATAAATTATGAAGTGAGTCAATAGGATTGAAGATAATATAATTCATTGATCTAATGTGACCAATGAAATTTGTATCATATATCAGATCAAGAAGTTATCTCAATCCTTAGAATTACATTGAGGGAGTCTTCATGGTATAAGGGAGGATCTCACATCTACCAAAATATAGGAGGAAGGAGAAGGGGTTTTCGGATTTAAATCATTTAAGGGAAAAAACAGAAAATCACTAGTTAAAATGGGGTTTCCTGGTTGGCAAAACCGTATGAAATTCCTGCTACCTCTAGCACTTAAGGACTCCCTTAACGTGTTCTAGGATAATGATTTTGTTAATTGGGCATAAGTTTTTCCAAAATCATTTTTCATAACCCTCTACAATTCAACATGGTCATGCGGTTTGGGTTACACGGTTACATAAAAACAGTGTGTTACCTATTGGATACAAAGTACCTTGCATGGTTGAGTCTCATGGTTAACACTAATCACGCGCTAACCTTGCAGGATTTTCAATTTCTCCATTTTTCAAAACTCTGGCTTCTAATAAATCCCCATACACTATTTAAACCATCCTTAGGAAATAAATAACATTTACCAAGATAAAAAAATATTTAAATCAAAAAATAATGAGTCGTTACTTTTAGAAAAGATGAATTGTTATAACCTACCCTTTTTAATGAAACTCCTCCCTGAGTTGGAATTATTAGGGTAAAGAGAGATATCTTGAAAAGAAATTATCCATTGGAATTGCATATCAGCTTCCCTCTCCTAGGTCTCATCTTGGTCAGGACCATTCAACTGAAACACCCTTACTAATGTGAATGACCTGTCTTAGATTGTCTGTATGCTCTGATCTACGATACACATTGGATACTCCTCCAAGGAAGTATACACATCGAACATAACCTCGTTAGTCTAGAAAATATGTGGTGTATCTAGATAATTCTGTTGAAGTTGACATACATGGAAGACCTCCAGCATAAACTTGTTTATCGGAAGAAGTTATATCTATTAATCCACTAGTCTGATTCACTTCAAAAACCTCAAAGGTTCCAATAAATCAAGGTGAAAGATTACATTGCCTTTTAATTCATCGATGGACGTACTAAGTTGAAACATGCAAAGAAAACCAAAATATGACCTCAAACTCAAGAGTTCATTGGAGTCAATTAACATATGACTGAAGTCTTGAATGAGCTGTTAAAATGTGTTTCATGATCAATTGGACTGGCTATAAAGTCTCTTTGTTGAGACGTGGTCTAAGTAAAGCTACCTCCCCTGCCTCTAGCCATCATAGAGGTGACTAAAAAGTACTACCATATAAAGCCTCATAAGGATCCCTTTGAATGGTATCTTGAAAACTGTTGTTGTAAGAAAACTCAATGATGGGTATATTTTTCTCCCAATAACCACTAAAATCAATGACACAACACATAGCTTGTACGATATCACCTAAATCATGTTCTCAGTTTGTCTTTTAGCTTGAGAGTGAGAGGTCTTTCATAAAATTACCTACGTACCCAAGGCCTTCTACAACCCTTTCCAAAACTCTGATTTGATGTTAACATCTTTTTCATATATGATATATCATGGTTCTCTACGAAGACATATAACATCTCTAATGTATACCCTCCCTGGATCTTCTATCATGAAGGTCTCTCGAATAGGTAAATATTGTGTCACCTTCATAAAATGATCAAAAAATACACAAACTATGTCATTTCCTTATGGTTATCTAGGAAAACTTGTCACAGATTCCATTGAAACATTATCACATTTCCACTAGGAAATGGAAAATTGTTGTAAAAGTCCCACAATTTCATGATGTTCTTCATTCACCCATTGATAGGTGTAACATCAACTGATAAATCTTGATATCTCCTATTTCATAGCAATTTTTCAATACTGGAGATGTAATTCTTGATACATCTTAGGGACACTGGGATGTACTTCCCAAGCTAAGGAATGAAATTCCCTCATCAAATCCTCTTGAATGTTTATTTTGACCCAAAAATTCCCATAAATTCATAATGTCACATCCATATATATGGTTCAACCAGAAGAATAATCATCATTTTAGATACTTTCCCTTAAGACTAGGCCCTCCAGATACGAGATTTGCCTCATTCTCACCTATTTTAGGAAGTTATTGGTCACTACTAAGGTTGTGAGGATAGTCTTTCCATGATACTCCAGAGCCTCAACATTAATATCTGAAAAAATTCCATAAACTACTACTCCCCACTAGCCTCCTGAACCATATTTTTATGATTCTTACATCTCAAATCATCAACATTAACATTTAATTTTTCAGGTAGGTAGGAAATCTCAAATTCAATGTATTGTTGGTACTCAACCCATATGCACTGTCAGATATTTATATCATGATTCCTGAACAAGAAGTTGAGGGTTTTTTTATCTATTAATACCTAAAATATGATCCCATGTAAATAATTACTCCAAAAACCAAGAGAATTAATTGAATCTTCTAGATGAAGGTCATGTGTCAGGTAATTATGCTTGTGAGTCCTCAACTAACGAGATATGTAAACTACAAGTCACTGATCCTACCCCAAAACTGCTCCCATATGAATATCTAGTGTGTCAAAATATTTAATATAGATACTATATGGATATTAAATATTTGGTTTTGGTGATAAAAAAGAATTCATTTAAATCCTAAAAGGAAACTTCAAAAGCTTCTGACCATATGAATTTAACACTCTTTTTTTTCAAGCCCATAAGAGGCACTTCATGGCATGAGAAATCATGGATGATGAATCTTCAATACATATATATCCCTAAAAAAATTTATGTCAAATATTTTCTTGGTATGATCCAAGGAAACTACATCTCTCACCTACTTCGGGACTACTGGAACTCATGACCCTAAGATGGTGTGACCTATGAAGAGGACATTATCAATCTAATAGTAGAATTTTGTGAGCATAACATAGGGTTGGTTCTCTATCAGTGTATTAAACATGATATCAATATGTCTAGAATGGTCCTTTTGAGAACTAGAATAAAATTATATTTATTCCACAAAGATTACCACAAATGAACCTAGATATAGGTGGAAAAACTAATTCATCAGAGCCATGAAAATAGCTGGCGTGTTCGTAAGACCAAACCAAATTTCTAGGGACTCGTAAATACCATACCTACTCTAGAAATATGTATGAGTTATGTATGAATATATGACATGTATGTGATGATATCTTGACCTTAAATAAAACTTTTAATGAAACTTCTCACCTCAAATCTGATCAAACAGGTCATCTATTTGAGGAAGTGGGTACTGAATCTTAACAATGAGCTGGTTGAACTATCGGTAATACATGTAGAGCATAAGGGTAGCATTTTTCTTCATGAAAAAAGGACTGGTGAACCCAAGGAGAAGTATTTTTGAGTATAAATCCTATATCATCTATGTAATAAAACTTTTTCTTGAGATCCAAAATCATTATTAGTTCTATCTTTTACGGAGGTATAGAAAATGATGTCTCTCCTAGAACTAGATCAATGTTATGTTATACCTCTATCACTAAATGTATCCAAAAATGTAAACCAAGAAATCATCCCTGAAATTATCCATCACAGGAGGAAAATCAGTGGGTCATAACCCCTAATCTTCCATGAAAAGACTGGAAATCTGTTCTGTCACTATGCCCATCCCCTGATGCTCGGGTCCATCTTAAGATGCTCAAATATCCCATTCTCTCTTATACAAATGTATACTACCCTATGGTGATGTAAACTCCACCCTACAGTGATATAAGATCAATATGAACTCAATAGGGTATTGACCAGTCCATCCCAATAATTATTCCAAACCCTATAATGTCAAGGAATATAATATTCCATACAAAAGATAACCTCATATCTAAAGGGGAAAATCCTTACATCAGTGAAATCTCTCTAAGTAAACACTCAATGGGGTATTGAGAGTCATCATGATGTATTAATATTCAACCGTGAGGCAAAAAATATCCAACATTCCTCTAATATAAATGATATTTATGAGAATGTGTCAAATAATGAAGACACTAATAGAGATTCTACTAGTATAGTACTTAAAATAGTAGAAGGTCCAAAAATTTCTTCCTCTAGAATTGACTGAACTACATTTTAGTGGCCTATACTGCGGCCCCAAGTCACAACTTGACATCCCTGAGAAATACTTTTCTACTATCATGTAAAGACCAGGAAATTTCAAGGAAAATTTTTTCTTAAATTCTTTGGAATATTATGAGTCTGTGGTTTCAAACGACACCTGATTCCAAGGCCCGATGTGCCAATAATCAATTTCTGATGTTTTATTCAGGTACGTTCAGTAAACGTACATGTGGGTTTTTTTATCTTTTAAACCGGTGCTCAGAATTGAAATCTAAGGTCACCAATGAACTCACAGTGTCGGTTTTTCCTTAAGGGGACATTTACCACAGTTTCTTTTTATGCGGGTTGAATGTTATAATTTGGGGATTTGTAACAAATTAAATAAAATTGTTGTATTGTACAATTTTATTTAAGAGGTAGTTATTTCCTCCAAAGGGGAGTAGGGGTGGGTCCCACACCCCACAGAACCTCCCATGACAGGATTTAGTGTGGTGGGGCCCATATGAACCCAAACCCTTTCACCTCCCCTCAACTCCCTTTAACTCCTCATAAGTTTTGTCACCTCTCCTCATTAATGGAGGAGCCTCTCCACCTCCCTCCTCTCATGAATTTTCCAAATCTTGAGATTAATTAATGCCACTTAATTAGTCTAGTTTTTAATTAATTTGAAATTCATGGTAGGTTTATAATATTGGGAGCCTTTTATTTCATTTGGTTGGAAAATATTATATTGGGGAGGCTCTGTAGAAATAGAAGAATAGTGTTCATTCTCTCGATGAAGAACATTGTTCTTCAATGAAGAACACCCTTCTTCAATGAAGAACATCTCCAACGAAGAATGTGAAGAACTTCTCCAATGACTCTCCCAATTTGGACGCACCCTGACATCAATGGAATCAACGTATGTATTCCGCAAGGCCCAACCTCTACAAAGCTCATCTTTCATGGCTTGTTGACATGCACCGTTCTTGAATTCGAGGTAGGGGGTTTGTATGAATTAAAATTGAATACATTATACCTTCGTTCTTGTTGAAGGAAAGTGAATGTCTATGTCCATTTGTTCATGCCTAATGCGGAGGGTGCGTGCCGAACGAACACGGCCCGACGGCCCTCTGTTCCTTCTTGTTTTTATTCACGATGGAGACGGTGTTGTAAGAGGTGGTGTCAACCAGAGTTGGCGATGATCGGGGGTGGTGACAACTGAAGGTGGCGGCAGCAACGGCGGCCGCGTGCCAGCCCGATGAGGATCGCGGCACCGAGTGCCACGGGAAAGGGAGACCATGGACAGTAACTGTGGTCCGCTCGGCAGAAGAAGAACTGGCCAGCTAAAGAAGGTTGGGAAAGGAGAACTGTAGCGCCTCTCGGTGCCACGCTGCGGAGGAACCACGACCCGCGCTCCGCGGGCTGCTTTGGTGGGTGAACCGGCCGGCAAGCAGCTAGTCGGGATGAAGAAGGATGTGGATCCCTATGGTGTCGCATGCGGAGGAAGAGTGTCATGCCCGTGCAGGCCCCTCGTGCCAGAGAAGACCGATCGGCTTCGTCCGGCCAGACGGGAGGGGCGGCACCGCTCGGCACCGCCCTTTCAGAAAACTGGGGGTCGTTCCCCCCAATCCAATCGTCCAGCTAGTCGAGCCATATCCAACCATGGGTCGGGCCTTTCCCTGCCTGGTAGGGCTGACTCCTTATCCAGGTCGGACCCACTGAGCTAGGACGGGCCGACCCGCCAGCCCACTGGGCTTGACGGGCCGGGCCTGTTTCGCTTAAATAAGAATTACTTCATTACCGTGTGTCTGATTGATGCACCGTCTGTGGCACTAGGACCCTTACGATGAGGTGGTTCTTTTGCGATAATCTAAGTGAGTTTTGGAAAAATTTGGAAAACTGACGGGTTTGGAACGAGCATAATTCCAACTAGGCCCCTGACACGGAAAAGCCAATAACTCTCAGACCGGGTGTCCGATTGATGCGTCGTCTGTCATGTTGGGTTACTTTTGATGAGATGGAAATTCAGGATACATCAACTTAGGACTTCATGATAGTTGATGTATCAAACCCTTGGCTCGAGGAGCGGACTCTCCCAGAATCGAGCGTGTTGTGAGCGGGAACCCTAGAGCTGGTTGCGACTGCGTCGACTACTGTACTTTAATCCTCTGTGGGTTCGACATTGAAGACTACCATACTGGGATCCTACATGGGTTTAAAGATGATGAATAATGTTCTTGTATCCTATGTGGGTCCGGCAGAATTGACCTCTGTACTTGTATCCTATGTGGGTCTGACAGAGTAGTTGGTCTTATGTATTGTGTGGGTCCGACAGCTTAGCTAGTCTTGTATCCTATGTGGGTCCGACACCTTAGATGAATCAATGACTACATCTAATCATCTCTATCTTTATACCAAAGATGTATACCTGTGTGATTCGAGTCTTGAATTTCAATAAATATCATCGATGTGGTTGACTTTAATTCCTGTGTGGACTGAGTAGTGCTTGGGCTCGAGAGTTGGAGCCAAACTGAGATTGATAACTTAGGTATATATATGGGCATGTACCAATGTATGGTTGTTCGATACCTTGTAGTTGTATCTTTCTTCTGTGTTTTATCTTTTGTGTATTCTAGGAGACCTTCGGGGGTATCTAGGTCCCTACTAAGTATCGTTATACTCACCCATGCACAAGCTATGCCTGCACCTCGTTGCATTAGATGAAGATGACAGACAGTGTTGACGGAGGCAGAGAGTGAGCCAGGACCGGACAGTGCCCGGATGTGGAACACACGGCGGGATGGTACATAGAGCAGACAGATAGACGTGGAGTGCTGAGGTGGAAATCTTTACCTACCTTTCAGTTAGGATACTCGGAGGATGTTCGGGGAGCTTCCCTTTTTAGCTGTTGTCCCTTTTTCAATTGTACTTTCTTTCCGTTGTACCTGTACTTTACTGTTGGGCTTGTATTTCCGGCCCCTTTACATTCAGCACTAATTTTTGTATACAGTATTCACTTAGTGTTTACTTCATGTTTCAGACTCTGTTGTGTTTGTTTACTTCTATAAAGGCAATGCCTTCCTAGTATAGGGATTTAAGCCTTTGGTGCTAGTCGCCAGCCCCTGGCCTATGGAAGGCGGGCTTGGGGTAGTCACGGTACGGGCCCTGAGGATGGGTCCTGACAAATTGGTATTAGAGAAGTCTTTTATACCACAGAACTCAAGACTCTGATCATTAATTTTGTGAAGCAATAGTGTTAAGATTAATGAGTGTGGTTTTCTGTCTAAGGATTCCAGTGGTGGTGCGGCGGCTGACATATCCATACACCAGGACCCTGACCTCTGATTTTTGAATTAGTGCATGAAAACACTAATTGTGTGTCTGTTTCAAAAGTTTTATTTTTGATTACTTTGAGACAGCTCACCAGGTATACTGTTTTGACAGTGGAGCACCTGTTTCTTTTCAGGATGGCCCCACGAAGGCAAAAAGCTAGGGTTTCGAGTTACATACGAGATGGTAGCCCACTGTGCGACGAGACCTCGGTGTAGGACCCCATCACAGCGGAGGTACCAGTGGCACCTCTACCCGCTGGACCACTAATACCACCCGCTCCAACAGCAGAGAGTCCATGCCACCTGAGTGCTTTGCACGAGTTTCAGTGATAGTGGCCACCCAGGTTCTGTTGAGAGACAGACCCATAGGCAGCTGAGGATTTGCTGGAGGCTGTTGTGAGATTCTTCAGATTTGTAGGGACACCAGCCGACCTCATGGTGATCCTTACCGCGAGTCTCCTGCAAACAACAGTAGGTAGATGGTGGATCCTGATGCTCTAGGTTCATGACGAGGCATCTTTACTTTAGACGGACATCGAGAGTCTCTTCCGCTCGGAGTTTGTTCTATCCACCCTTCATGCAGTGCGGATTCAGGAGTTACTACATTTATTGTAGGGTATCATGACAGTACCTCAGTACTCAGTGAGGTTTAATGACTTCTCATGCTACTCCACAGATATGGAACGGGACCTGTTTGTCAGGGCCCAGACCTTCAAGCAGGGACTCTGGCACGAGATCAAAGCTTCGATGATTCCCCTCAGTATTTTGATGCAGGCGGGGGTGCTGGAGAGAGCCCTTCTAGTGGAGAGTTTCCTCACTGACCAGACACCAGTAATGAGACCCACCATAGGGCGACACATAGCGGAGTCTTCTACAGCTGGCAGTAGACAGATTTCGCAGAGGTCTAACTGGACTAGGCCATCAGGTGGGCGATCTTAGGATATAGGTTCGATTGTGTGGGTCACACAAATAAAATCCATATATACAAGGAGCAGGCAGTGCTATGCATGCAGTGGGTAGAGCCACATGGCTCGCGACTACCCGACCCACCAGGCAGATGAGCAGCAAACAGTAGAGGGACCTCCCAGAAAGAGGCATTGTTTTGAACATAGTGGTCCGTAGGGAGCAGGAGGACGAGGCAGATGGGCTAGCCGAGCAGTGGGTGGTGGACGATGTTTTGAGGCTCTACCACCACCACCACCAGGAGGTCCACCCCGACCACAAGGTGCTGGCGGACAGAGACGGGCTCAGCTTCAACCAGTCGAGGCCTATGACCACGGCGCACCTGAGTTGATTCGAGGTACTATCTGTGTCTACTCCACCCTTGCTGCAGTACTTATAGACACAGGTGCAAGTCATTATTTTATTTATACTACCCTTGTTCGGAGCTCAGAGATTCTGACGGAGTCGTTGGCTCAATCCTTACAGCTAGAGACTCTAATGGGAGTAGACTCGATGATTACGCCCTAGTGTTGGCAGTGTGAGCTTACTCTAGGAGGCGAGTGCTTCAACTGGGATCTTCTTGTAGTGGCGTTGAGGCCTTACGACGTCATCTTGGGTATGGAATAGTTATCTACAGTCCATGCCCAGATCGACTGTATTAGGAACAAAGTGCGGTGTGTCCGCACGGATGGGACCGGGTTCACCTTCACCGGCGATAAGGAAGGCTTTGCAGTGCAGGATGGACTTACTCAGAGGAGAGGGTAGCCAATCACACATTAGTTGGCTAGTCTCATCCTCAGAGTGGTTGATGTGCGGAGTCCGAGTTTTCCTGATGTGGTGGATTAGTATGCGGATGTTTTCCCTGATGACTTTCCAGGACTACCTCCTCACAGAGAGGTAGAATTCTACATAGACCTGTACCCCAGGACAACACCAATATCTACTCTAGTATATCAGATGGCTCCCACTGAGCTTCGTGAGCTGCGGGTACAGTTGGAGGACTTGCAGAGGAAGGAATTTAGCCGACCCAGTGTTTCACCCAGGGCTTCTTCGATTTTGTTCGCCAAGAAGGTGGATGAGAGCTTGCGACTGTGTGTCGATTACCATCTCCTAAATCAGGTGACCATGAAGAACAAGTACCCACTTTTGAGGATTAACTACCTCTTTGACCAGCTCAACGGAGCACGATGGTTCTCGAAGATAGACCTCAGGTCAGGCTATCACCAGCTCAGAGTTTGAGACGAGGATGTGCAGAAGACAACCTTCAGGAGTAGGTATGGCCACTATGAGTTCTTGGTTATGCCCTTAGGCATAACCAACACACCAGCAGTGTCCATGAGTGTCATGAACAGGATCATACATCCTTACCGCGATCTATTTTTTTTAGTATTCATCGATGAAATACTGATGTACTCGACTATTGAGTAGGAGCACGCCTACCATTTACGGGTATTAATGGACACACTCCAAGAGCACCAGCTTTATGGTAAGCTCTCGAAGTTACAGTTCTGGATTTGAGAGGTTCACTACTTGGGACACGTCATCTCGGAGGTTGGGGTAGCAGTGGATCCAGTGAAGATTGAGGCAGTGCTTTCTTGGGAGCCACTCAGGAGTGTGAAGGAGGTGCGGAGTTTCCTAGGACTGGCTGGGTACTATCGGAGATTTGTGCCAGACTTTTCCAGAGTTGCAACACCACTTTTAGCTGTGACGAAGAAGGGGAAACCCTTCATGTGGTTAGATAGATTCCAGCAAAGCTTTTAGGAGCTGAGGCAGAGGTTGACAAGTGCACCCATCTTGAGGCTACCAGAGGAGGACATAGGGTACGTGGTTTACTACGACATGTTAGGGACTAGACTCAGGTATGTCCTGATGCAAGAGTGAGTGGTGATCGTGTATATTTCACATCAGTTAAGGAAAAACGATCAGAACTATGCTACCCATGACCTGGATTTAGCATTATTGGCCATCACCTTGAAGATGTGGAGGCACTATCTAATGGGAAAGTGCTTTACAGTCTACTCTAACCACCAGAGTTTCAGGTACATCTTCTCTCATACGGACTTGAACCTGAGATAGTGACATTTTCTCAGGTTCCTCCAAGACTATGACTTCGAGATAGTCTATACTCCTAGGAAAGGGAACATTGTATAAGATGCTCTCAGTAGGAGATCGAGCATTCAGCTACTGGGAGAGGCGATAGAGCAGCTGGCCGCATTGCAGATATCCTTTGTGGATAAAGATGGAGCAGCCTTTCTTCAGTCTCTCACTGTCACTCCTCCACTTTTTCAGTGAGTCAGAGAGGCATAGCATGGGGACGTTGACTGTGAGACGTGACATGCTCAGATATCCACAGGGTAGGCACCTGATGGATTTTATGAAGGAGTGGACCACGTCATCCTCTTCAGGGAACATACCATGGTACCAGTTTCAATATATTAGGATGTGATGATGGATTTTCACACTTCCCCTCTTGTGGTACATCCAGGAGTGGTGAAGATGTATCATGACCTCAGACAATAGCACTGGTGGTCGGGTATGAAGAAGGCTGTAGCAGAGTTCGTTTCACGATGCCTCACTTGTCAGCAAGTGAAGGAGGAGCACCAGGTACCAGAAGGCTTGGTACAGCCCTTAGAGGTCCCAGAGATTAAGTGGGACCGGATATCTATGGATTTCGTGATGGGGCTTCCACATACATCCAGAGCTCACGACTCTATCTGGGTGATCGTAGATTGACTCACCAAGTCAGGCCACTTCCTATCGATAAGAGAGAAGGGCTCAGTAGAGAGTTTGGGACGCCTCTACATTCAGGAGATCATATGGCTTCATGGTGTTCCATAAACTATCATCTCCGATCGAGATGCTCGATTCACTTCCCGACTACGGAAGGAGTTACTGGAGGCTTTTGGGATGCAGCTTCTCTTGAACACCACCTTCCATCCTCAGACGGATGGCTAGACTGAGAGGACCATTCAGACTCTTGAGGACATGCTCCATGCATGTGTTCTTGACTTTGGTCATAGTTGGGAGGATCACTTACCCTTGGTGGAGTTTGCGTACAACAATATCTACCACTCCACCATCAAGATGGCACTATACGAGGCATTGTACTGCCGACCCTCCAGATCACCTCTGTGTTGGACTGACCAAGGGGAGTCAGCACTTGTAGGACCGGAGATGGTTCAGGTTACGGCGGAGAAGGTGAAAATCATCCAGGAGCAGATGAAGACTTCACAGAGTAGACAGAAGTCCTATACTGATAGGAGATGGTGACCACTATAATTTGAGGATGGCGACCACGTCTTCCTACGAGTCTCACCCCGATGAGGTCTATAGAGATTTGGTCGCGGAGGCAAGTTGTCCTCGTGCTTCATCGGGCCATTCCAGTTCCTCCGCAGATTAGGTGAGGTGGTTTACTGCCTGGCCCTTCCACCTCAGTTGCACCGGGTGCATGGCGTCTTCCACGTATCTCAGCTAAGCAGATACGTGTACAACACATCCCATATCATCGACCACAGGGAGATGGACATCAATGATGGGGAGACATTCACGGAGGTCTCGGTGTAGATCAAGGATCGACAGGAGTGGGTCCTATGTGGATGGTTGATTCCTCTGTTGTGCATTTTCTGGCAGCACGGGAACCTCCAGGAGAGAATATGGGAGCGGGAGGCTCAGATTCGTACTCAATACCCCCATTTGTTTCCCTACTATGTGTTGTAGCTTTATTGGGATGTAAATCCCTGAGGTGGGGGTAATGTAAAGACCCGTAAATTTCAATGAATTTTTTTTTTCATAAATTCTTTAGAATATTACGAGTCTGTGGTTTCTAACGGCACCTAATTCAGAGGCCCTGTGTTCCCGGAATCAATTTCTGAATTTTTGATTGGGTACTTTTAGTAAATGTACATGAGGGTTTTTCTATCTTTTAAACCAGTTCTCGGAATTGAAATCTGAGGGAAACAATGAACTCGTAGTGTCAGTTTTCACTTATGGGGGCCTTTACCGCAGTTTTGTTTTATACGGGTTGAAAGTTATAATTTTAGGATTCATAGGAAATTAAATAAAATTGTTGTATTGTACAATTTTATTTAAGAGGTAGTCATTTCCTCCAAAGGGGAGTTTGGGTGGGGCACACACCCCACATAACCTACCAATAGAGGATTTAGTGTGGTGGGCCCACACGAACCCAAACCCTTTCACCTCCCCTCAACTCCCTTTAACTCCTCATATGTTTTTTCACCTCCCCTCATTGATGGAGGAGCCTCTCCATCTCCCTCCTCTCATGAATGATCCAACTCTTGAGATTAATTAATGCCACATAATTAATCTAGTTTGGAATTAATTTTAAATACATGAAAGGTTTATAATATTGGGATCCTTTTATTTCATTTGGTTGGAAAATATTATATTGGGGAGGCTCTGGGGAAATATAGGAATAGTGTTAATTCTCTTAACGAAGAACATTGTTCTTTAATAAAGAACACCATTCTTCAACGAAGAACATATCCAACGAAGAACGCAAAAAACTTCTCCAATGATGCTCCCTCTTCAGATGCACCCCGACGTCAACAGAATCGACATTTGTATTCTACGACATCTGACCTCTATGACGCTCATATTCTGCGGCTCGTTGATGTGAACCGTTCTTGAATTCGAGATAGGGGGTTTGTATTATTTAAATTGATTAAATTATAGCTTCATTCTTGTTGAATGAAAGTGAATGCCAATGGCCATTTGTTATGGCCTAATGTAGAGGGTGCGGGCCGAACGAACATAGCCCGATGACCGTCCATTTTTTCTTATTTTTATTCGTGATGGAGACGGTGCTGTAGGAGGTGGCACCAACCAGAGTTGGCGATGATCGGGGGTGGCAACGACCAAAGGCGGTGGCAGTAACAGTGGACGCATGCAGTCCCAAAGACGTTAGCGGCACCAGGTGCCGCGCGAAAGGGAGACTGCGTCCCGGAACCGCAGGCCGCTCGAACGAAGAAGAACTAGCCGGCTAATGTCGGCCAGTCTGGAAGAACCGAGATGCCTCTCAGCACTGCACTGCGGAGGAACTGTGGCCCGCGGTCTGCGGGCCGCTTCAGCGAGCGAACCGGCCGGCAGGTGGCCGTCCTGGTTGAAGAAGGCTGTGGCACCCTTTGGTACCGCGTGTGGAGGAATAGAGGCCCACCCATGTGGGCCGCTCATGCTATAGAAGATCGGTCAGCTTCGGTCGGCCGGACAGGAGGGGCGGCGCCGATCGGTGCTGCCGTTTTGGAGACCCAGGGGGTCGCGCCCCCCGATCCTCTCGGCCAGCAAGCCGAGCCGAGGCCTGTCATGGGCCGGCCGGGCTATCCCCTGCCACATCGTTCCCCTCCAAGTCGGACCTGCCGAGCCAGGACGGGCCGACCCACCAGCTCACTGTGCTTGACGGGTCGGGCCCGTTTCACTTAAGTATGAATGACTTCTTTACCATGCGTCTGATCAATGTACCGTCTGCGGAAATGGGACCCTTACAATGATTCGGTCATTTTGTGATACTCTAAGTGTTTTTTGGACAACTTTGAAAGATGGTTGGGTATGGAACGAGCAGAATTACAACTGTGCCCCTAGAACAGAAAATCCAATAACTCTCAGACCCGGCGTCTGATTGACCTGTCGTCTGTCGCATTGGGTCACGTTGGGTGTCTTTTGACGAGAAGGAACTTCGGGATACATCAACTCCGGACTTTATGATAGTTGATTTATCGACCCCTTGGCTCGAGGAGTGGACCCTCCCGGAATCAAGCATGTAGTGATCGGGAACCCTAGAGCTAGCTGAGACTGCGTCGACTACTGTACTGGAATCCTTCATGGGTTTGACAGTAATGACTACGATGCTAGGATCCTCCGTGTGTTCGATGACAATGACTACTGTTCTTGTGTCATGTGTGGGTCCGAAAGTATTGACCTATGTACTTGTATACTGTGTGGGTCTGACAGTGTAGCTGGTCTTGTATCCTGTGTGGGTCTGACAGCTTAGCTGGTCTTGTATCCTATGTGGGTCTGACAGCTTAGATGAATCAGTGACTACATCTGTTCATATCTATCTCTATACGAAGGATGTATACTTGTGTGAGCTAAGTCTTGATTTTCAATCAATATCATCGATGTGGTTTACTTTACTTCCTGTGTGGACTGGGTTGTGCATAGGCTCGAGAGTTTTAGCCGAACTGAGATTGATAACTTAGGTATTTGTATGGGAATATACCTAAGTAGGGTTGGATGATACCTCATGGTTGTATCTTTCTTCTACGGTTTATCCTTTGTGGGTTCGTGGAGACCTTAGGGGGTCTCGGGTTCCCTACTAAGTATCGTTATACTTACCCATGCATGGGTTATGACTGCACCTCGTTGTGTTGGATGCAGACGAAGGACATTGTTGACAGAGGCTGAGAGTGAGCCAGGACTGGACGATGCCCAGAGGTGGACCACACTGCGGGATGGTATACATAGCAGACAAATAGACGTGGAGTGCTGAGGTGGAAATCTTTACCTACCCTTCAGGTGGGATACTCGGTGGAAATTCTAGGAGCTACCCTTTTTATCTTTTTTCCCTTTTATTTTGTACTTGCTTTCCGTTGTACCGGTACTTTACTGTTGGGCTTGTATTTCTGGACCCTTTACTATCAGCACTACTTTTAGTATATAGTATTCACTTAGTGTTTACTTCCTTTTGCATACTCTGTTGTGTTTTTTTAATTTTATAAAGTCAATTCCTTCCCATTATAGGGATTTACGCCTTTGGTGCTAGTCTCCAGCCCCTGGCCTATGGAAGGCAGGCTTGGGGTAGTCATGTCATGGGCCCTGAGGACGGGTCGTGACATATAACTATAGGTTGTGAGTCTGACTCTCTTTAACTTGGCCAATAACTTAGCCTAAGCAGTTGGTGGTATTCCAATTTCCTACCTAGCAAGATACTACTGGCCCTAATCTAGAATTTGGAGTAGGTGTATATCCTCTCCAATTAGTCACTATTGAATAATTATAATAGAGTATTGGGATATTCCCCATCCTTCCATAGTCTGTGTATTCAACTAGATATCGCATACACTAGGGTTTCGTGTGTCTCAGTTTCCTGCACTAGTGATATATCAAGAAGATTTTAGTATGAATTGTATTATTGATTCTACCTCCATGAGAAACCTCAAAATAATGATTAATTCTACCAAAATAACCACTAGTAGGTATGGGTGTTGTACCAACCTAGTTATGTCAATTATATTCCCTTGTATTTCTCTCAATAATGAGTTTGTGGTTGACTCTATCAAAAATAGTGGTCAATTGGAAGACATTAACCAGTGAATTGATGTAATATACCATCTCATCCTAACATTTACTAGTTGTCACAAGATCAACACCCACTAAAATCAAATCATATTGCTGCATCTCAATAAAATGGGTTGATTACACTAGGACATGCATGAATCTTTGATGCAGGTTTAAAAAATCTTGATCGGTCATCCCCCAAAGTCCGAGGAAATAACTAATCATATAATAATTTATGGAAGTTCATATAGATCATATCTTGATGTTGGTTTACCAAGGTAATATCATCTCGCCATTTCTTGGAAGAACCATGTAGCATATAGAAAATAGGATTCACCCTCCTCTCTGAAGGAATCTTTAGATTATCAAATATAGAAATAATAGCTTCTAGCCATGACTATTTGGCATGCGGTCTACCATCATCCCAAAATGTGGGGGGATGATACTATAGGAACTCCTATGTCAATTTTTCCATAGTCGTCGGTCAAGAAACTCCTTCCATAGACTGCACCATACAAAGGACACCATCTTGAAACTGGGAGTTAGTGCACATATGAGAAATATCAGGTGGTTCCATAGGTGGTACTATAGGACGGATCACTAGAGGCTTCGATCCCACCACCTCTGGTGCATGGTCGTCAAAACCTTCCTAGAATATTAATGGTAGTTTTCATGGTGACATGACTCTAAAATTCCAAACACATGCCTCATAATAGAATATAATAGTTGTAAAGAGATCACAAACAGATAATAGGATAAGAACATTCCTTATTATAGAAAAGATCACATGAATCATTTTTCCCTAGAAGCCAGGTCTTGGTGATAAGGATATGCCATAAAACGCCATAAAAACATAAGATAAACTCCCAAAAAACCCACTACAAAGGCTGAGTTTAGTATATGTATCATATTTAATAGTAAAGGTTCCAATATATGGAGTGTAAATTGAACAGTATAGATCAAAAAACCATTTACTTTTCAACTATCCCCTAATTTAGTGATAACAATTTCCTTTATAATATTTAATTTCATTTTAGTTTTTAGTTTATTATAAAAATATATATTCATATATATATATATAGATCAGTTAAATTCATCATTGTTCCCAATTTTTAAAATTCTTACTCCTTATAAATTTCAATCGACATTTCATTTAAATATAACATGAACCTTAAATATCATACAAGGATGTAAGAGTTCTATAGAACACATAGGTTTAAAACCAAAAATATTGTATAATTGACTACTAAAGGTGTCATCACCAATCAACGAGGGAAAATAAAATTTATATTTATCTAGGTACTTTCAACAAATTTTATTTTTCTCTCCATGAAGCTTAAAACTTTTCAATATATGAATTACGGAACTAACTATATCCAATAAGAAAATACACTTTGAAAGTATATGTGTCATGGACAAATTAATAACCTATTAGTCCTAATGTGCCTATAATGATGCATGAGATGCTAATTATTTACATTAAAAATCCAAAGAAAAAAATTCTATTTCGATAACATCAACAAAAATAATAATAATATATATATAACATCACAAAACATGTGTGTCACCAATTTATGATGTCGTATCAAGTATAATAGGCACAATCCAATAACAGTAATAACTCATCCTAGGTAATTTTGGCTTTCCTTATATGTGGGTAAGATACTCCTAGACACAAACTCATTAGAAAATTACATTACAACCTAGTATCCTATAAAATACCCAAACAATAATAAAATAAAAAAAATTCTCAGATAGCACTTTTTAGTATCCTGAAATGGGATCCACTTAACATGTTCCTCAAGACAGTGGGTCACATGGCTTTAAGAATTCCTCCCCATAAACCATATGATTCTGACTAGAAGAAAAGGTGTAAGGTGGTGTGGTGTAGAGACTATAACATCCTTTAAGACTAGCACAAAATATATAATAAATAAATAGATAGTATTGGAATCAAAATATAATAGATGTCACAATGTAAAGATATAAAATAAATAAGAAGAAAAAGTATAAACATCTAATAAACTATAGTAGTAATTAAAATCCTATATGATGAGTCATATAAAATTATTACATGTCAGGTTGATATATCAAAAAGGAATCCAAGACCAACATATACAACATACTATATAAAAAAATAGAAAGGTTAAAAGATTGTTCCACTAGTGTCATGAGCATACAATCAGTTCATTTCTCTAATTCTCAATGATAAAAAGGTAACAAATTATCCATATATAAGAGGGTTCTTTCCCTTATCCATTCATAAAGATATAAGGTCTACTCCAATACCCAAGGTAGCCTGAGTAGGGTGCAAGAGAAATATAGTAGGCCACCACCAATGGGGTTTAGAAATAATCTAGATAGTGTAAATAACATAAAAGTGTGCATGTATAATTAATAATAAATAATTTTGGATGAAAAATAATACTCTGGTCATGTTCCTATAGGACACCTAGAAGACTCCACCTACTTCGGAATATTCTGAAATGAGTCTAATTGGTAACCATATATATAGTAATCATATATATATATATAATATGTATATATTTATATGAACATTATATGTGGGGATATTTAGAGCCATATACAAGGATACTAGGTGCTAGCTGGACCTGGGGCATAACTCGTGTTTTCATAACTAGTCTAATGAGCTAATGGTTCCAACAAATGGGAAAATCCCAAAATCTCATATGAATCTGAAACATCCTTCTCGTCACTCGAGATGGTGGGGGTGTGATGTCATTCCCAAAACCCATAACAAGTTTATGTGGTGCCCATGCCCATCACCTAGATAAAATCATAATGTTGGGAGAGGTCATTCCCAACACCTGATGTAATTTAGTGTGAAAAAACATTCTCAATAAGTACCTTAACAATTTTTCAAGAGATAATATCAATGAAATAATAATTATTATTATTATAATAAAGATAATGAGGAATCACCTATAATGAAAATATAGTCAGTTATCACAAATAACCAAGGTGTACAATTCATATAATTTAGTTTCACAATTATAAAACATGTGGTATGGCCATGCTACCCATTTCCATTCATTTAATTTAATTCTATTCAATTATATGGGAAGGAAAATCCATTTCAATGTCAATACAAAGACTTAGATAGTGTTTATCCATTTTAGCAATTATATTAATTAAGGGCATTAATTTTGAACCCCAAAAGGGGTGGAAACGAAATAGTTTGGTATCCTATTATAAATTAATAAGGTCCATGGGAGTATAACAACATTCTTGAATTTATTTAGAATGAAAAGAACAATCATAATGGAAATTCATAGAAATGGGTGGCATGTAGCACAATAGAAAAAGTTATAAGAACATCGTGACTTTTAGGGAAAAATATAGAACATCTACCATAGGTCTGTAGGTGACCACTCATCAGGTATTAGCCTTTGTTTCAGAAGAGAATAGAAGAAAATAGAAAAAAATACCAACACCTTCAAAATATGTCTAATTTTATCACACCAAAATAGTTAAATAGGTGGGAAGATAAATGATTTAATGAATAAATGGTATTAGATATCTTACTTTTGCAGATCCAGTGCGACCGATGATGTTTGTAGTAGAGATCATATTGATAATTTATCTTAATCCCTAGCTTCAGCTCAAGGACTTATTCAGAGGAGAAGTGAGGAGCTCACATCATCAGGAAAAAAAGAGAAAGAAGAAGGAATTTTGGGTTTTAAAACATTTAAGTGAAAAATATAAAATCACCACTTAAAATTGGTTCGCAAATTTTGGATGCATTGTTGGCCAAACCATGTGGAAATGTTATTTCCTCCACTATCAAAGGACTCCCTTCACATGAGCTACGTGAGTGGTTTTCCTAACCGTGGCCAAGCCATATGAAAATATTCTAGTAGAAACCTCTATAATTATGTACATATGTGCATCCTATCTGACATTGTTATAGGAAAACCTTGTGGCCCCTGATATACACAAGGTACCTCACATGGTGTATTCACACAATTATCACTGACCATGTGCTAACTATCTAACCCATTCTGTTTCTCCATTTTCTATAACATTGGGCTCCTAACAAGCTCTAGACACTACTGAAACCTTTCAAAGTCTATAGGGAATTTTTACCAAGATAACACAGAAGATTTAAACTGAAAAACAGTGAGTCAGACCTTTGATAAATGTCAGGTAATTACATTTTCATTGCAAAATTATGTTCTTTATCTTGGGTTCCTTGACCTGTTGTTAGACAATATTTATTAACCTTAGGAAAACTCATCTAATTCCAATGAGATAAAATCCTATAAGGTCGCATACTAATTTTTTCAACTGATATCAATTAAATTCTATTTTAATTTAATTATTGGAAGAAATATTATTCTCAAGACTGAAAAATAATTTTATTTAAGTTTTTTATATTGTTAATTTTCACAAGGTAATAAATAAATATTTATTTATTAATAAATAATATATTGGATTAATTAAATATATATAATAAATATTTATTCATTGGTTTTTGAATAAAATATTTATTTTATTTATTTAATATTTATTTATTGGATAGTGAATAAAATATTTATATAGGTGAATAAAATAATTTTATTCAGTATTCAATAAGTGCCAAGGTGTTTTAACATACGAGTGCCTCATCCGGTGACAAATATTTTTATGAAAACTGGTAAATAATATTCATCACTGCACAAGATAGAACATGCCCTTAAATAATAATATTATTATATTTATTTTATGGAATTATTTTTTATAATTTCCATTATATTATTTAATGGACGGTATGAAATTATATAATATTTTAACCTAAAAACAATCTTTTTAAAAATATTAATATGTCTATTGTGTTGGGTTAATCCAAAATTTCAGAACATAGAATCATTGGCCACAAATGAACTCTCTCTCTCTCCCTCTCTTGAATCCATATTTCTCTTTTCATATGAAGAATATGAAATGTAAGACTTATTCATTAAAGATGGAAGGATAAGTGATAAACACGAAAGATGTAAGACAATTGATTCACTACGCTAACACCTAGAAGTTAATTGATGTTTCTCAAAGATCAAAGGATCATGTGTCGAGCACCATTGGAGGGATTCAACCTTTGGATACTCATATCATAATAAATGAAATCCAAAAAGGGATTTTTAGGAATATTAACAATGTATTCAATGATATGATCATAAGACAATGTATTTATTTTCATTATATCTAAATAAATTAATTATAATTTTAATGTGAAATATCCTCTCTTGGGGATTCAGAAAACTAATTTTTAAAATAAATTTTAATATAATACCCACCAACGGGTGCTTCAATTTTTCTAGGAACCTACAGAACTACTGGAAGAGAACTACCAAATAGCTAATATAGAACACACGGCACATTGAGATAGAATATCAAGGGTAAATGCAAGAAATCTCAAAATGAGAGGCCACACAATATATAAAAAATCCATAATTTAAAATGCACATAATTTCACCATTTAACTTTAAAAAAACTAGGAATATAATTTAAAAATCCCCACATTGAAAATTAAATGGACAAACCGAAATACCTTGATGTCCCTTAACCACCTATCATATCACATTAATTTAGGCAAACATGCAATTCTGATAAATTTTAAGCATACATGAGTGTATCCTCTATGTGCATCACAGTGACACACACATTCCTGAAAAATGGAATCTAATGCTAACCACTAAAACATTCTTAGAATAACCTGATAAACTAAGAAACGTCATTAGTTAAACTCATACATTCACTTACTAGAGCTTCCCATCATCACTTACCTAGTCTCTAGTTGAACTCATTTCATCATAGGTCCAAAAAAATCACATGTGCCTGTAGATCATAAAACAAAATAAAGTGATATCTGACCTGAATTCCTATAATGGCCAATGAAATTTCACCTTCATTCAATCAACTGGATTACCATAAGAGACATACTCAATGATCTAAAGATGATAAAGGATCTGATTATTGAGGGAAAAGAATCCCATTGTCCATGATAAAACCTTTTATGATCCATCCTAATCCCCATACACATTTACAATTTCCTTTTTATTATCTATCTAAGATTTTACATAGAATATCATTTATTTATACTATTATATTCATTCCTAGATGAGGAACATAATAACTTCCAAAAATTTTCATGTCATCACAATATTAATAGCCATTAAAATTCTACATCCAATGCATAATGATCCTACGATAGACATTGATGCACACTAGCGTGTGAACCTTCCAACATAAAAATATTACAACATGATAAAAATATCATATATTTCTCACATAAAAATTTTACACTCTGACACATATTTTTCAAACCAAATGATATATTTACCATTTTTTGACTCGTCATCAATGGTTGAATTTTTTTTTCTCAATCTGGTATTTCCTAACCACATTTATCAATGAACATTTAATTTAAAACTCTATTCCAACATGTAATTTTTATTGGTTTATGAAATTATGTCACCTACAATTCCTAAAAACACATTTTCTAATGTAATGAAATCATAATAAAACAATGGTGCATGATACCATACCTCCACTTCAGAAGTCAATAAGGTAGTGTGGTTAACAAAAAAAATTCTTGACTACTTATCAAAAGAATATGTAAAGGTTTTTTGACCAGACATTCCCCACACAACTAATCTCATATCACATAATTAGATACCTCCTCATCAGAGTAGGTATGATTCCAAAAATCTATTGTATTGATAGGTATGTATCTTATAATTCAATCGATATTTTGGAAATCATGTTAATAATTAGTCTTGGTTACTATAGTCCTATGATTATACATTGAATCATTTTATTATGAGGGATCTAATTCATAATATCTCTCATAAAGGGGTTCTGTAGTAGTATATTACACATTATCAATAATAGAAATGTCTACATACAATCCTATTACATCTTTATTGAATAGTTTCTTGAACATAGATGATTCTTTCACCAAATCCTTATTCATTGAGAATAGAATGCATAATGTGTCATAGGTGATCATCCTATTAAATATCAATATTATATTGAAGAAATTACTTTTTGAACCTTCAGTTTTAAGTAAAAATGAATCCTTAGATGAAATTATTCTAATGTCATACAATCAGGACGATTAACCACTCATATATTTGGTAAACTATCTTTAAGACCGTGATAATTATAAATTACTTATCCATTGCAGTATATAGACTCAAATAGGATTTCATAAATTTAAATTCAGTAAATCACTAAATATATTTATAATACATCATAAAATGGATAAAATATTTAATTAATTCTTGTTAAATAAATGTGACTTGATCTTGAGATTTGTTTTCTATGTATTGGTTTATCATTTTTTGGATAAATTTATCATTCCTTAAATAAATTTTACTTGGAAGTTGTGTAACACTTTGATATCTTTGAAAGCCTTTGATAGTCACAAACTCCTTTGATAGTGGCTAAAGTATTTACATGTTGTGAAAGACATTTGTAGTGGTGAATGACTTTGGATAGTCATGAAAGCATTTGGTAGTGGGGAAAACCTTTGGGCAGTCACAAAATCCTTTGGCAGTGGAGAAAGTAATTAGATAGTCATGAATTCATTTGATATGGATGAATTAATTTGGTAGTGGTGAAAACATTTTGACAATCATGGAAGCCTCTGGAATTGGTGAAATCCTTCACACAATCATGAAATACTTTTGTATTAGTGAATGACTTGGAAATTCACAAAATCCATTTACAATTGTGAATGTCTTTAGCAGCAGTGAAATTCTTTAGACTGTCATGAATTCTATTCAAAGTGTTGAAATCCTATGGATAATTGAAAAATATTTTGGTTGTGGTGAAATCCTTTAGAATTTAGGAAATCGAATGCCAGTGAAGAAATACTTTAGATAATTAAAAAATAATTTGAAAGTGGTGAAAAACATTGGATATCCAAGAAATCCTTTAACAGTGGAAAAATCATTAAGATAGTTTTGAAATCCTTTGACCATGGAGAAACCATTTGACAGCGTTGAAAGCATTTGATATCCACTGAATATATATTACATTATTTACATTAATAAATAAAATTACAATATTGTATTTATTTTTATTTTAAATATGGAATTATCCTATTTATACAACCAAATATTTCTTGCATCATTTTAAAACATTAAAAGAAACATACATCGATAATTTTTAAAACTTTTATAACACAAATATTGATGTGTGAGATTTATAGGAGTGGTCGGCGATTATCAGGCAATGAGCGAGAAAGAAAACACTGTTGTTTTTTTTGTAAATAAACAATTGTGAAATATTTTTTTTTTCTTTACTTTGGAATGATTTGAAAGATATATTGTATTATTTAATTTAATACAAAATTTACAATATTTTAATTATTCTAATTTAAAAAAATATTCCCATAATATATTTCATGAATGTAAACATAAGATAATTTTTTTCATATATTAACATTTATAATTAATTAAACATTATCATTAAAAATAGTAAAACTATTATGAGGTATATGGATTTAGTTTGGTTTATCAAAATAAAAATAATAAATTAACCACATCTATGGGAAATATTTATATCGTTTGATTAAACTATCATTCTACTTCAATAAATATATAAAAATGCACTATCAAACATCATTATCTCATTTAGAACCTCCATTTTTTATAAACATACTAAAATTAATGTGAGGGGTAACCAAGGATTATGATACATTAAATTTATAATGGAAATTCTGATACTACATATAAAGGAAATTGATGATACACAAATAATCAAAATTAAAATTAAAACTAGTTATTAAAAATTATAAATGATGATAAAAACAAAGATATATTTCTATAACTGACTCATGATAATTCTATATTTATTAGTATTATTGATAAATTTAATTTGATAATTTATTAATGCTTCTTCTTTGTAGTTTTCTTTGGAAAATTGAACACAATTCACCCATCCTAAAGAGTGGTGGAGGAAGCGTGAACCCCATTCATGCTTATTATATAATGTGTAAGTTTGAATAGGGTTCACACCTATAAAAATCATTATAAAAATACTAAGAAACCTAAACACTATTTTAAATTTTTATTTTTAAAAGTCCCAAAACAAAGTCGGAATCCTACTCTCTCCTCTCTCAATCCTTTTTTCACTAACTTGATCCTCAACACCCCGTATACCATAGCTACCACACATTAACAAGGTTAGAATATGCCATTTACCTTTCAACACACACATACATACTCATGCAAGGGCTGGCCTCTGTGATACAAGGTAAAAACTCATTCTAGCATGCATCTCAACATTATATGGGAATCCTAATAGTGGGGATGAGTATAGAAGTCCATAGAAATCTCCTCCTGATGGTCACTGATATGATAATTATAATAAAAATGATCCCATTAATAAAAAAATGTTTATTATAATTATTATTATTAAAATAAATGAACATAAACTATTCATTATATTTACAAAAATGAAAATAACTCATCTGAAAAAAATTATCCAAGTAGTTTGTAAAACCTACCTCTATAGGGACCATCAACTCTATCCCATAATCCCTTGAGTCTCCTATCATTGACACTATGTTTAGTAAAATTTTAGTAAAATAAAAGAAAAGATATCCTTATTCATAAAAGAAAATAAAAGAAAATAAATGATTTTGATTTTTATTTATCTCTATTTATTTGGATAAAACAATAATATAAAGAAAACAAATTATTGGATTTTCTCCCATTGTTTGGTGAATTTTTTTAAAATAAAATAAAAATAAATGTTTTTTAAAATGAAATAAATTACCCAAAATGGTGTGACCCATGGATTTTTAAATCCAAAAACATGATCCTAAGAAATTTTATTAAAAAGAACACACTCACACATCTGAGGATTACAAGGCCTCAGATCCAAATAAGAAAGGAAATTAAAAGGAATAGTCATAAAAAATTGTGTTTATATCTAGAAACTACCATTGTATTAGAAAACTGCATCATATTTCCTCTAAATCACAATTAATAAATCAACCAACCAATTATATGTTAACAGGAAAATTAGATGCACTGAATCACATGTAATTTTAGTTAACCAAATAGTAAATTTGTAATCCAAATATATAAGCTCCACTGGTCAAGCAACATATAACTTCAGTTCAAACCACATAAAAAACCCACATCATATACCATCAAAAGATGCAAGAGGTCTATAACTCCAAATAAAATTAACACCATTTTGTAAGGCACAATCCTATAATCTAATAAACAATTAATTAAAACATGACAATATGACAATTTGAAGACCATCACTAAACCAATCCAACCACTGGATGGATCATCACTTGAAATAAAATTTGGAAACCTCAACATCTCCAAATTAAAGATCCATTCAACTGACAAATATAGAAAAACTTCATAATGGTAAAGCGCCATTCATTAAGAAAATAGAAAAAACTTACCAAGAATCTATATAATTAACTTGTATAACTGCAATATTTCATGATTCAACTATAGTAGAAACATCATGAGGATAGAATTTAGTGCTATCATTTTATACATTTTTATATGCACACAAATTGAATCAACCAAGAAATGAAAATGTACATGGATCAATACTGAATTCCTCCAAAAGAAGGAAACAAAATCTTTCCTTATTTTATCAACATCAAAACATGTTTTCTAGATTAATATGATAATATAAATAATTTAATTTAATGTATGTTTTCAAAGAGTTATATATAAAATTTATATATATATAGGAAATAATTATATAAAATATGTATTTTCTAGCTAATTTTAGATAAAATAAATAGTCTGCTGATTAAATATATAAAAATATAAAAATATAAATTTAACGTAAAAAATAAAATTAAATTTTAATGTATTTTTTACTTGGAATTTATTTTTTTAAACCTCATGTCAAATCTAGTGGTCCTTCGATAATGCTTGAAACTATAGTGATAAGCTACTAAATTGTAGATTCCCTTATGTAGAATACGGATGTTGTACCAAACTAGTAGATTAGATAGAAATGGATACCCTTGATTAGATACTTGTGTAAATAGTTTTTTTAAATATAATCTTGAAATATAGGGTAATGTGTAAACTCTTATAATGACCGAGTATCATGGAGAGACATGAAACACATAATATAGGACTAATCAAACATATAGTATAGATTATGTGAGAAGGAATACCTAGAAATATAGACATCATTTAATATCTAAATATTTATAAGCCACTGATAACTATCAACATCATAAATTTAATGTTGAAGTCTTCCCCCAGTTGGTCATATTCCTTTTTACCATTATATCATGATGGCTTACCCATTGAATGAATAAGTTAAATATGTCTTTATTTTTATGAAATTTAAAAGACTATTACTTTGTAATTATCAACCAAATACATTATATTTTCCATTATAGATAAAATATATAAATTATCAAGGAAAATAGTATATCTATACATGTTTTCTGTAATGTATTTCATAAGTATCTTAAACTTTTTTTTTAATTAAATATGAATAAAGAAACAACTCAATAAGGTAATAAAAAATTAAAATCATGAGTATAAAACACTAATAGCACATCAAATTAAATGATAAAAGATGACACAATATACAAGTCAAATAAAATTATACACTTATTAAACATTTTTATAATTTAAAATTAATAAATAAAACATCATTCATTGAAAATATATGTCGACATAACTATATTAAATTACACTATTTGAAATTGAGAGTAACAAATTATTTTAGGAGTCATGAATCATAGAATCTAAATCCTTCTTTATAAATTCCACATGTAAATTTAAGAATTTACTTTTCCTCCTTGAATTTATGGTGGTAAACAAATATGTATTTGTAATAAATTATGAAGTAATTCAAATTTCATGTAGTTCTTTATGCTCTTATCCCCCTGGTAACAATGCTTGTGGTTTGAAAAAATTTGAATTTCTCTCCCTTGGAGAAGATATAAATTTGTGTAATGTCATGTCTAGTATTTCAATGTATTATTCATTATCATATAAGCCCATTTGGTTATCTCTTTCAAAAAAAATTATCTTGGAGGAGATACTGCATTTGAATCTATATCTGGTACATTGAAATTTTGAAATTTTTCTATAATTTGAAACATAATTTGAGTGATATCTTCAATATTATAATCATTTACATTATTGGATGTGTTATTCCACTCTCACAAATTCTATTTAGTAGTTTGATCACCCGCACACGTAGCTCTATCATTTCTAAAAAAAATAGTATGTTTCTCATAATTATCATTATAAGTAATATATCATTTCTTAAAAGAAGGGTTTTTATTTTATAGGAATATATTTATATATATAAACACATAAGTAAAAACGTTATATTAATGTATAGTTTTTATTTTTATAAAAAACAGAAAATAAATTGAATTACAATACGTACCTCAATCGATTCCATTGGAAATTCAGGTTCTGCAGTAAACATTTTCAATATTGTGCTCTATAAAAAACAACTAGTAATCTTAAATGTATCAAAACATTTCAGAAAATATTCCTTAATAATTTTCAATCAATTCTTGATCTTAACGTTTTCCAATGATAATTTATACCTCTAACATTTCTCTAACAATATTATCATATTTCAATGTACTAAAACTACCATTAACCTTATTCCCATAAACATATTGATGAAATAAATCATTAGTCAGTCCATCATTCAATTGATTTATCCATGAAAATTTATCTCTCTTGCACTTTTATACCATTATCATTTTTAAATCTTTTAAAAAAATTCATTGAAAACAATAAATAAAAAGCAACCATAACCTAGAAAAAGTAAAAAGTGTTTGATAGAACCAATGATCCATCAAGATGAAATGAAATCATAATGAATAAAAATAAAAACCAATCATATAATACTTGAATAATGAGAAGTGGTTGGGAAAATAACTAAAAATCATTAGAAAAACGTGTTTTTTAATTAATTATTAACCTAATAAAATCCCAAACAAGCTTCAATTTCATCTCCAATTTCCCCACTTATTACATCTTCATCAGTGTATATTCTCTCATTAACCACTTCATGAACTTCATAGTGATATTCAAGGGAATTTTCCACCTCAACAAGAAGATTTTCATCTGAATATACACCCATTATAATGTTCTATAGTATGAAAAATAACTAATATAATATATTATTGTGTACCGACTGAGAACATAAACTATGTTTTAGTTTCTAAAATTAAAAATCTTTTAATAAAATGCTAAAACTCTATGAATAATATTTCAAAAAAAAGTATTTCAATTGTTTAATATCTCAATATTTTTTTGGAGGATGATTGAAGTGAACTTTAAAATGAAATGTACACGTTTATAATGTTGTATAAGACCACTCTTTAATATATATCATGCATCAATGAGAAAAAATTTCCCTATTTAAATTAAATAATTTCATTATAAAATAGAAAATATTTTATATATTTTGACAAGTAAATATTAAGTTCAATATAAATTTCTTGTTAGTATATTTAATTTTTCTTCTCTTGATAATAAATTTTTAAAAATTCTCATGCATGATGTGGTCCCCTCCAATTCAAAAAAAACATTTGTGAAATTTATATCAAATGATCATGCATATAGTACATTCTATGTTGGATAACCTTTTCTACCATGATGTCATTAGGCATCATTATTAGAAACGTTGATATGAATATGTGTTCCATCCAATGATATAATAAAATCCAATAAATTAATATAATTTGTTATAAATTTATTAAATATAATGATAAATATTATTGAAAATTGAAAAATTGCATCATTATATACAATTTTCCTTAAAATATGGGTGAAATCATACAATAATGAGTATCATGGGAGAAATATCAAATCCATAAAGTTGGAAAAAAATTGATCTTCTAATTATATCATAGCTCTAAAAAATTATGATAATTTTTAATTTTTTAGCATATTGATAAGAAAAGTAAAAAATTTCAAATTTTCAAATTATATGACAAAAGATAAATACATTATTCAAATTGATCTTCAAATGGTGGATAATTTTATTATTTCATGCCACGAAGTATTTTGAGCATAAAACACAAATTTTTAAAATCTTATAGTAGTATATGAATTCTATTATGATATTCATTTTTACATTTAAGTTTATCCATATGTTTAACTCAAACTTTTTTGGAGATTCACATAATTATTATAGTAGTTTATCTATTTTTTATGATGAAAATTTTTATAAGAATACCAAAATACCACTACGCGACATATAATTTCAGTGCCCACTATATTATGTATTACATCTCATTTAATCAAATGATTATTCAGTGCACTTTCTTTTTGACCCATCAAGTCTACAGTTTTTTAAAAATTATTCAATATAATATATTTAATAAAAACATAGTATATATAAATATAATTGATAATTAAAAAAATGGAATACTATTTTTAGAAAATAAATAATTAATGTTTTATAAAAAACTATTATATTATAAAATTTTAATATTTTTATTTTTTTAATATAATTTAGAAAATTATATTTAGAAAATTAATATTTTATATTAAATAAAATGTATTATATATTTTATGAATAATTAATTTATCATATTTATAATTTCACTTATTATTATAAGCAATAAAATTTAGAATAAAACCTAATAATAAAATTGTAGAATTTATCATACACAATGTCATTCCAATATCATTATTTTAACTATTCATAACTCAGATTAATAATTTAATGCACCACTTCAAAACTATAAACAAAATTATTAATTATTTAATTAATAAAAAATATAATATATTATTTTCAAAAATTTATTGATAATTGATTTATCTAACATGAAATTGATAATTAAGAAATAATGGAGTAAAAAGTAAAAATTAATAACAAAACATTAATAAAAAATATTATCATATATTTTTTTAATTTAATTTAATTTATATAATTTTATTTGTTAAATTATGTTTAAAATATTGGTATTTAATATTTAGAAAATATTTTTTATTTTATAAATTTCATATAATAATTATTAAATGTAAATATTATATGTGTGTTCCACAAACAATATTAATATTAAATTAAAATATTTAATAATATTATTCATAAACTCACTTATTTTTATAAATAATAGATTTTTATTACATATAATATAATTCAATAAAATATAATTGGCAAAAAAACATAAATTATTTACTTATTAATAACATTAATTAATTTTTGGAAAAAAAATTATAAAAACAAGTGATGTTATATACTAATTAAAATCATTTACCTAATCAATATACATATTTCTTTTAAATTAATTATGTTTTACTCTTATAAATAATTATTAGTACATATTAATTTTCTAAAACATGAAATTTCAAAAATTATAAAATATATTAAATATACAAATATAAAAAACTATATCAGTATTTTAGTAAGTAATTTATTAATATTATTCAAAATTTAACTTATGTTCATAAACCATAAAATTTATAATATAACCTATTAAATAATATTTATAATCTATTATAAACAATATAAATTACATTTCATTATTTATACTACTCATATCTCACTTTTCATAATTCCAATAAGTAGTTAACAGCTTTAAACAAATATATTAGTCAATGCATTTCATACAAAATATAATATAATTTTCGTATTTGTTTTTTGATAATTTTTTTATCTAACACATAATTACAAATTAAAAAATAATAGAGTTCAACATATAGATAATTAATCACATAAATTTCATATAAATAAATAATCTTTTACCTTTTGAATGTATTTTATTTTATTTTGTTTTATTTAAAAAACCATCCTTGCAATATTAATATTATATATTGATTAAAAATATAATATTTTTCCTAATTTTATTATCAAAATATAAATGGTCTAATGTATTAAAATAATGATATAAATATTAATATTTTATAAAATAATTCATTAATATTATTCATTATATCAATTATATGTATTAATCCTAAATTTTGTAATCAAACCTAATAATAGTTCTATAAGATTTATTACATGTGATAAACCTATAATAAAAATATGAAACATAATTAACAATAATTAATAAAAATATGATCTTTTGAAATTTTTAATAAATATATAAATTAATATGTTCCACATACCAATAAATAATTACAAGATTTACATTATAATTCGTTGTTTCTCTTAAACTCTTTGCAAATATATTTTTATGTAATACTTGAGACCTTATTGTTGAAAGTAGACAACAAATCCTAAACTATTACACAATTCACACTATAAAAACCCTTTATTCAAAATTTAATTTAAAATTTTAATTTTTGAATGTGAGATTTTCATTTTAAAAAATAATATTAATTTTTTAATTCATCCTAATAACTTTAGTTTAAGATGATTTTATTTTGGGATTTAAAAAAACAGGATATATGTGCGCAAATGTTAAAATTAATTTTACCTATACATAATAATATTATTTATTAAAATGGAATTTATATTTTGAATAAGTAACTCAAAATTATGTAACTATTCTAATACTATTTTTAGACATCCAAAATAAGTTAATTAAGATAAATATTAATTGCCACAATAAAATTAAATTGGTTATTTATAAAGAATAAATTTTAAAAGAGTTATATAATTTTTATCTAAATAAATTAGATCAATATAATTTAAAATATGACACTAGTACGTTGTTTAAATACATAAAACTATGTATAAATACTCATTCAATTAGTAATTAATAAGAAATAAGAATAAAAATCACTTAATATATAAAAGGTATTTTTCTATAAAAACAGTTTTTCTTATATCTCATGTTTTAATTTTAAATTTAGTTTTCTCATAATTTGATATTGAATTAGTTTAAATGGAACACATATTTGAAATATAAAAAAACAAATTTTTTTAGAAATGGTCAATTAATATTTTTGCAATAAAATAATTACCATCGTTAATTTTTAATCAATATTAATATGGATACAATGGGTAAATGAGGCATCTCAAATTTTCAATATTTACAATGTCACATACCCCTTCTATAAATCCTTTTCAGGTATGAAATTCATACTTAAATTGTAATGATACAAACATTTATAAATAAAATTACCATAGTGGTTAAATTAAGTTCCATTTATGTAATGATGTTATAGGAAACACATACACTTGTCTGGTTATATCCTATCAGATTTAAAATTCAATTAAGAATATTAAAAAGGATAATATATCCATTGAACAATAATAATATGATTAGTATATATTAAATGTTATGAAAAATCTAATTGACACATACAAAAGAAGCGATGAACTTGACCAGTATGATCATACCCTATAAATACCATTTATTAGTGCTTTAATAAGAGATAATATCTCTAGGTATTTCTTTGATCAATACCCAGATGATATCCAATAACTAAAGAATGAGTAAAACCATTTATGGAAGAAGTTCATGTTCATTGATATTACAACACAAACCATGTATGCCAAACCACCCCATAAAAATATCACCATTTAAAACTAATGTTATTCACTTATTCACAGCTTTTTATTTACTGTCATTTCTGATTTTCAATGAAAAATTCATAATTTATGTGAAGTACTCATGTTTTAATACCAAATATAATTTTGATCATTATTTCAATTAATCCAGTTGAGTCAGTTTACTATTTTAATTAGAAATTTCACCCTACATATCCAAATTACATGATTCTTATTTTTTATAGTTCCTAAATAAATTTTTGACAAATCATCCTATTGGAGATTGTGATAATTCATCCATTTAAAGGGTTATATGGACCACACAAGAAGGCCAAAAAAATCTATGATCAAAACTAGACCCGCCATGAAGATAGAAGTTCTGGACAAAATAAAGAGGCCCAAATTTTATTAAACACAATATTATGTTTGAAAATATAATGATACATATTGGAGAAAAAATTAAAGGACCAACATAACTAATAAGGGACAGAAATCATGATTTGAAATCTATCCCACAATTCTGTCCTAAAATTAAAAGCATCACACAATACTTATCTTTTATATAGATATAGACCTCAAATTGATTTGAGATTTTTGTGGTGTGAAATCCATGATATATACTAATAACTGTTTTGATGAAATGGTTTGAATTTGAGGGAATATTACTTCTTAAAACCCTATTTACTTATGATCTTCAAAAAGTCTAAATATAAATGGACAGTAGAGTGCCGTTTAGTAAAATAGCCAAAACATTGGTTCTAAAAAGTCCATTAGTCACAAAATTTTGAAGGTTGAATTTAAAAATCCATATCTAACACTTTTAAGAAGAATATTTATCCATATTAGGATCTCTAAATTATCAAATTGCTGAGCTAAGTGGTGGGGCATATTTGGTAAAAAAAATTATTCCACCACCTTGGGAAAAAAATACACCCCTCCTCTCCATTCATGGGGTTGGAATTTCATATCATAGTAGGATATATTATCATGAACAAGTCCCTGAATAAGTCTTGGGAGGATAATAAAAACTCATTATTTCACATGAGAGACATTTCTTCCTCTCTTTGTCTTCATTTTCTTTTGTGTTCTTCTCAATTGTAATCGTGTAAGTTTGTTTTCATTTAAATAAAATATTAATACATGTTTATTCATAATAGACTCTTATTATCATCCACTCTCTATAGAGTAATATTAATATTCATAAAATATTTTAAATCAATTTGAAAAAAAATCCATTCTTTCACTTTCTCATTCAATGGAATGTGTGTTTTTATGTCTCCTCACATTCTGTGTGTGTGTTCGGCACACCACTATTTTCATATCACATTATTTTTATTATATTTTTAACCCATCACCATAAACATTAAAAATTTATTATTAATCAAAAAATGGTTGAGTAAATATCTCATTGGGGTGAGTCAAAATTTAGGGATGTCAAGTGATTGAGAAATTTCATTCATTTAAACATTCGTTGAATTTATATTGTGTATGTAAAATAAAATTTGTTATGGATTAATAAAATATTTGTGACATGTGTATTCCAAGGATTATTAGATCCAAAAATAAACATGGGTTCATGATATATTTTACTTTCAATCAATAATATTTGATAACAATTAGAAACCCAATTATATCTACGATTAAATCCAAAACAATTGGGTGTTTTGATCAAAACCACCTCATGAATTAGATGTTAGTTTGAGTAAATGTTTTGAAAAGATCAAGGACAAAATAGTCGTAACTCACTAACAATTAAATCATACCAAAAATTATTAATGTTTTGAACCAATCTCGGTCAATTAATCAACCTAATTATGATCTGTAAGAAATCACCCCCACTCAAAAGACTAATCAATTAAAAGTAATTAGCTATAAAAAATGTACCATCATTGAGGATTTTAACAGAGTGCCTCTACACATACTAGAAAATCACTAGACCTTTGAATATTAAACTAGAGATAATCATTCGTGCTTCAAATGGAATTGTTCCTATGGATGGTTCAATTAGTATTCTCTCATTTTTATTTTTTGTAAAAATATCAAAAAAAGCAAAAAAATAAATTAAAATGTAAAAAAAAATATATGATAAAACACAAAGAAAACCCCATATTAACATAAAATAATAAACAAAAAAGCAGATAAAATCTTTCTTACTCTTCTTTTACAATCATCCTTTTATGTCTCACATCCTCCCAAAAAATCATCCGATTTATTTGATGCTGAAAGTGAGCGAACAGTTCATTGTCATCGGAGGAACATTAGGGATTATAAAATCAATCAAGACCCATTCATTTCCCAACGAATTGTTCTAGATATGGCCAATACTAGCGAAAAAACACTTAAATAACTTACTACTCGTGATATGAATTACTAATGCCATGGTATTAAATATCCAATCATCGAGGATGATTTCAAACTCCAATCGAGTCTGATTCATATTCAACCTCATTTCCATCGGCTTTCCGATGAGGATCCATATATTCTCTTCAAATAGTTTCATGTGGCGTGATCTACCTTGAATCCTCAAGGGGTTTCTAAAGAAAAAGTAAAACTTCAAACATTCCCTTTCTCCCTTACTAATTATTCCAAGTCATAGATCTACTATATCCCTCCTAGTTTCATAACCACATGGAATTACATGAGGCATCTCTTTTTTGAAAAATCTATTCCTGCTTCTCAGACCACTTCTATCTGAAAGGAAATAAGTGTTATCTTTTAATTCCTCCAAAGAATCACACTTTGAGTAATGTGAGAGGTTTTAAAATATTATAGAAACCTTACCACAATACCAAATCCCTAACCAACTCTTAATCCGATACATCTATGAGAGGATATTGGCTACGAAGAGAACAATCATTGATGTTGTATATGTTGTTTTTATTGTTGAAAATACTCTTGAATCTTCATGAGATATCATAAGAAACATAGATATAAAAACAAAATAATTCCATACTTGAGAACATGATGAAGTCAAACAAGTCCACTAGAATCAATCAATATATCCCAAAAAGATTACAAAGTGGATGAGTAAGATTATTGAACATGTATGATAACTAGAATTGGGTAAAAATGCCCCATCATCATATTTTCCACAATCTATATTCCCCGGACCTATAAAAAATGTGGAATCTACAGCTCACTTGTTCATATAACTGAAACATGTTCACAACTTCATGAGGATCCATGAGATTCATCTAGACCAATAGAACTCAATGCATCATATGCTTAGTAGAACACTAACCCTAAACTATTAGGTTAGTTCATTAGAAAATTCGACCAACCTCATTATATTCTCTTCCCTTCTACCTATAACCTAGCCTTGAGTTATGGTAATCCCATCTCTAATCCCCCTCAATTACCTCCTCAAAACCCAAAACAATTCTAATATTTTCAATGTGGTTGTAATATCTAACAACCTTATTATGTTGTTCCTCAATGTAAATGTACACATCCTCCTCCTACTCATCCTAGATTCCACTATCTTAGTGAACCTTTCCAATTCCCAAGAAAATAAAATCTATTTCCCATGAACCAATATCAATGAAATCTCAATCCTGGAAAAGACAATTTTTCCAAGTAACTAGGGGAAACTGCCATGGAAGTTCTTTCCTCCTTCACCCATTCAAGCCTTAAAATCATTGAAACCCAAATTTTCCAACTTGCATCTGACCTTTTCCTGTAACAACCATACAATTATTCCTAACTCCCCACTCAATCGTTTCCTAACCCCAAGGGTAATTTATGTGTTGTTTCACTTCAATCATAAAAAAATGTTCCATACCTCATTATTGGTCCTCAAATGAACCTTTTAAAGTATATTTTGAATATGAAACAAAAAAAATCTGGAACAAGAACATGAAGTCATTCACCCACCTCCTTCCATTCCTCTATGAAACAAAATTATTTTTCCCCAATATGTATTTATGCAAAGGATGTCCTTTTAACCCATTCCTAAAATGATCAACATGTTTAGATGTGTTGAGGTCAGAATTACCCTATTATATTCCATTAAACAAATCCCCAAATATAATAATTTTATTAAGTAATTTTTCATCCATAAAGAGAAACTTAAGATCTTTGAATATGTTTCGATCCAACTGTCGATTTCCATAAAGTAAAAAGATCTAGGGATCTTTACTGTTCATGAAAAAAATAGAGTTCCAACATCGATGATGCACTCAAATGTCATAGAGCCTTGATATACTTAATGCCCAAATACATGTTCTTTAACCTTGGTATAATTCCCATACATATAACAAGTGTTTTCATCTATTTATACAATAAAATCACTACCAGTGTTAAGGGAATAACCGAGGATGTCCTTATCTATGTCAATGGTCTTATACTCCCAAATGATTTCTATGTCCTTGATAGGGATGGTGAGATGAATTCATCTTGTTCTCCGCTAATTTGAGGAAGAACATTCCCTATTAAATCCATAATGATTATTGATGTGAATTAGGGATTCTTATCCATGGAATTTGGTGACCCAAAGTTCATGTTCAACATTTTCAAGCCATGTGATACCCATATGAGGATCAATCCCCATTCTAAATCCATGATTATGAGGACAGTTCTTGTTGGGTTCTAGGGCCCACAGCGGAAGCCAGTGGGATGAGGATTTTAAATTTTTTCATCGTCGAATCGACGGAACTTGTCGTCGCCGACGATCTGAGCCCCAGATAGGTCCTAGGATCTAGCGTAAATTATGAGCACAAAATAAAAATGAAACATTACCCATTTCAAATCCAAAGCTATGGTCAACTGCAACTAGTCGATAGAAATCATCGCATGATGGATCCAAAGAGTGAACCCTCTATATCATCCACACACACTTCAAAAATCTTCTAGAACATCGATCGTTGAATTCTGGGTGCTAGTACAGTGATCCAACGAATGCTTTTGATGTCCCGACTATCACTGCATTGATATCTCTTAGATTCTTTAGAATGAACTTGATCCAGAATCTTGGATCAACAGCTTCTCTCTATAGGAAGTTAGAGGAGAGAGAGGCTCTCAATTTTCATCCCATTAATGAATGAATAATGATTAGCACACCACAAGAGAGAGCCCCGTTATATATTTATAGTGGAGTTGAGAAATACCCTGTTGGGTTCCCCAGCCAATGTTTATTTCAACAGCCACTAAATAAATATTTTTGACGGACTAAAATACACCAATATTATTTATTATTTTATCACATACTTGTAATATATATAAAATATATTTTGTGATAAGATCTAGTCATTTAAATCGACTCACTATCCCGCTTAATATTAAATGAACCTTGAATTTTTAAATAATATTTCATTGATTAATTTTTTTTTGTATTTACTAAACATGGTAATACATTAAATAAATTCAATCCCAAATATTCATAACTTAAATAATAATGAATTTATTTAATTATTTTGGTGATTTATAACTTGGAACCTGCTCGGACCCCATGGCAGTTCCCACTATGTCCATATACTTATTCTAAGAAATAGGGAGTATTCTTGAATACACTATTTTGTGTGACCGTTTATGCCCTTATATCGATAGTAGTTAATAAATACACAGACCAAGAGTAGAGTCTAGTAACCCATCGTGGCCCCTAAATAGAAAAAGATAGTCATAGAAATGACTACCATTCTACGAACACTGACCGTGTACTACAATATCTTTTTCATTAAATATCTCATAATTCAAGATGCATTCTTCTATCATTATCCTTATACTGCTTTATTATTTGTTGATCTATCTGGATAGATTTTCCTTTCTACTACTTTGCCCAAAGGCTTTGGAAGGCACCATCCTGATCAACCAGGCCGGAGATATACAACTTCCTAAACATGGAAGGGAAAAATCCTTTCTTGATCATTCACCCAATGTCATACCACCAACGATGCACCCAACACAAACTATCTCGCCATGACTTCATTTCCATGGGTTTCATCTTGCATCAAAGTATGTAATTAAATAGTATGCATTGGTAATGGTATCAATTCTAGAGACCAATACACATGTCTTTAGATAGGAACATCCAACAACACCCAAAACATGTGGTGTTCTTATTGGAGGGTCTATCCCCATGATATCGCAACTAGAGATCACCAAGTGAAAACTTCATGGGAATAAGTCTCACTACTTATGAGCCCCAAGAACCTAACAGTCATACATCTATTGTGTCTAGTCAGAGAGATGTATCTAGATTGTATAATAAATATTTAAGATTAATGTCATAGTATCTCGATGTTCTCATTATATCTTGGGATCTTCTATAACCTCTTGATACAATAATTAATCTTCAGACATTACCATTATTATAGTGGACGCAGAAAAGCCTACACTATAATGGTAATATTACATCATGTATAACTAATTATACACATGATATGATAATTAAAAGTACTTTATAGTTGGGTCTAGGGAACCCACTATTTCAACACTCCCACTTTCATTTGATCCAACTTGCTAACCAAACTCGTTAGCTACTCACAAGATAAATATCATGATTCTGCTGAGTAATGGCTTTACCTGTGGGTCCTGCCACGTTTTTCCGCATGGAAGATCTGCTATATGTGACTTAGTTGTCTTGTGTAAAACTTCTCAAGATAAGGTAACCCTGAGTATATCATTTTTTTCATATTCATAACCTGAAAACTTGGATAGTTATAATATCATAATTCACATTATGATAATACTTTTCCCACGCGATTTGATTCCAAAAACTACTTCTTAACTACCTTAGAAGCTGCAACATACTCGGTATTTGTAGATATGGCTACCATTATCTTTAATGATCTTGACTCACTCATCAGCTTTTCCTAACTACGATAATAGATCAAATAGATCTAAGGATTACTAGTATGTTTCCCACCATAACTAGTATACCTTATTCTCCTCAGACCAGTTATATATCATCTGTACTAGCCGAAGTACAAGATGATAGCTCTGACTGCATCCCTTGCAATGCTCCTGGATATAATTGATATTTGTATACTATAAAGTATATCCTAGAAATACCAATTATTGTACACAACATGGATTATGTGATTGATCCATTGCTGAAGCATATGGTATCAATTCACAACATTAATCTCTTCCCATGATCCGAACATGTTAACCTCAAGAGATTAAGCCATATGACATTGGAAACAATTTTCAACTTTAATTGTTCTAACTTGTATTTTTAATACAATGTCACAATATGTACAATTGACTCGGTCCAAGAAACCATTAGATCTACCTTAATAGATAATATTACATGGAACTTAGGATGATAATTTAACTCATTCATTTGGAGTATTACTTTTGACTTGATCATATCTAACTATAAGATCACAATATGTTTTCAATATGTTGTTGAAAAAATTTCTATGGGAAAACATTGTCACTCACACTAACCTTTGGTAGGAATAAGTAAAAGATTCATTTATAACGAATGGTCTAAGATATTGTTTCTAACATTAATCCTGATCTGGATTTCAATAACTTTCAACCAAAATTGGACTTGGATGGTGTCATCATCTCTTTCTATTTATTCCCTATAGACACCTTCCACAAAAGATGATCTTGACATCCAATGACCACTTTAATGATCATAAAGACAAGTAAAATTCTAATTTATTTAGGAAAACCAACTTGGTATAACCAATCGAGCTTTATTATTACCAATCTTGTACCATCAATGTATCATCTCATATGAACACCCACCATAGTATTCAATTTATAATCCCCTTTTCAATTTGATACATGGAATCCGTTATTGAATTTTAATTGATCTTTTCAATCTTAGATAATTTCCATATACTATATACAGGTATGATTTATTATTTTCAATGAATAAAGTATCAACAACCATGGTAAATATAAAACCATCACAATGGTTTCATCCTTCCTACGCAGTATGTGTCACTAGAACATACCTCTTCCACATGACCTTGTGAAACTTGTTCCTATGACAACCATTTGTGCATAATGAGCATTGACTAAACCCAAGTGAATTCAAATCCCACTATCTCTAATAGAGATTTTCACCCTTATATAGAAATGTAGTCTATCACTTGACCACATATTTTCTATCTTAGGGAATTTGTTAATATCCTAAGAAACTGTTAGGATAATTACCTTAGATGCACAATGTGACTAACATGATGCATGTTTGTTTAAATCTTAAAAAACACTTTGCATCAAAACATGTCATATGAAGTAATGGATTTTCCATCATACAATGACTCGTATGATATCCATTTATTATTTTAGTTGGCATGTTTATGGGTTTATTCTATTATTTGAAAAGCACATTTTTGAGATATAATGGAAGTTACTGTAGGTTGTAACATTGATACGACTTACATAATAAAATTGATGTAAAAAATGTGAATTTATGAATTTATCCATGAAACATTTTGTTGATAAATTCTTACATGTAAGAATTCATCATCGATCACCCTTATGAAAATTAATACGTTTATGTAGATAAGGTAACATGTGTTTAGGAATTACTACACGCTATATTATCATGATCGATGAATGTTTGGTCAAGATATTCTTCGGCATGCTGATCCAAAGAAACTCAAATATTTTGACCAAACATATATACTTCATTATTACATTCCTTGATAACTTTAAGTAATCTTATAAAGCATATTTATATCTATATTTCTTTGGAATAGTTCACACTCTCTTATTGAACTGACCTCGAAATCTTTGTGGAATTCCTTTATTTCTAAAGGTTTATTTGTCTAAACTACTAATGTTAATAATGCAATAGTTTTTTAGTTGTTCTGAGCCTAAATACCATACTGGGTATATTCTTGATGTCCACTTTTATTTTTACATGACATAGAATCATCTGGCCACAGCTGGGTAGGTCTTACATTTTATATCTGTCATGTATTGCCTTTGATTATAGTATGTCTAAACTATTTTGATGAGTATATTACCACAAACAACATTCATTCCAAAACATGGAATAATGCCTCATCATGTATAAATGGGAAATTGAGATAAATGTTTTCGTTATACTAAAAAACATTTTCAATTTGAATCAATTACTTGGAAATTATAAGTTAGGTTTTTCTTACCGCTGAGTTAGGAATCACCCTTTCTCAGCTTCTTGGAGAAGACAAATTACTCATAGTAATGTTTCTCTACTTACTTGGTTATTTTATTTCAACACATATATGTAAAAAATAATATTTTATTTTCATACCCAAGAATAATGTGAGAAAACAATACCTTTATTTGATGAATATTAACTAAATGAGAAGTAGGTACATACTTCTAGTATTTCCATCTATTTCATTTTTGAAATTCCATAAATTTATTTCTAATATGTGATTCAAATAACCTCCAGTTAAGTAACCAACCATATTTCTTTGAAGGACAATATGAAAGGTGCCTTTGGAGTAACTTTTGATAGGTCTTTTCTCTTTTTCATTCAATTTGTTCAAAAAAAGAATAAAAGATGATGTTATCTCCAATATTCTTATTACTTGGTGAATGTTATTGTAAAGGTAATGAAGCACTTACTCTATACTATTCATTTGTATCCTTAAATAAAACTAGATTTATTGGGTGTAAAGGTATAATAATTGGATGGAATGAAATATTGTGAAATTTCTTTCACTTTACACAAAGGGAGTTTAATCATCACATTCAAATCTTGCTTCCCTTTCTCTTCATAAACTTCTTAGAGATGGGATTTCATGTAATTTCATCCATGTTGTAATGTAGCGACAATAACTAACATCATAATTTGATGAGATAATTATGAAAGAACTATCATATTCCTGATTCATGAGTCTCCTGTAAGAAGTTTTACACTATCACTTCATGAGGTGGCTTAACAGGTTGGGACACAATCACTTTTGAATTTCTGTTATAGTTGTAATGTGTGTAAGTTCTTATACTACATTTAGAATCTCATGCTTTTTTAGAGATTAAATTAGTCCAATACTTATCATAGTTTAATTGTGGTATTACTTTCCATTCTCTACAAATAATATTTAGAAGATTTTACTTTTTCAATTGATTAAAAAATGTGACATTACATATTAATTTAATCATGAAATGTCACCCACTAAATCTTTGAATTCTAGGATCCCTATGTACAAGAATAGGAATACTCCTGAGTATTCTAGTGGCGAGGATCCCAAAACCCTTTCATATTCTACAAGATATGTGTAATATCCCAGGTAAATTGAGAATATGGAATTTTCATATTAATTAATATTGGTAAATTAATTATTAATTTTACTTTAAATGTGATGATATGTTCATTGGCTTACCCGATACGCTACAACATGTTTTTTTGAAATCCTACGTTCCACACTAATAATATAATAATATTATTTTAAATGGTAGTTAACGCCTAGCCTTTGTATTGGTGGGAATGAATAGAACTAAATACAATATGATAATATATTTTTGTTAAATTTTTTTACTTTTATCCAATAAAAGTTAGTGGCTTAAAATTTGAATGAATCTAATTTTAAGCATAAATATTCTAAAAGGTTGATTTACAGCCTTTTAATGGAGAACACTCTTTATGTCTAGTTTTGTTCACTTTTATATGTTTTATTTGACAAAATAAAATTACTCTCTATAATTCGGACATCAAATTTTACTTTGGGTAAATTTTTAGTATTTTTCTAATAAAATTCATTTTTTATGAATAGTGAAAAATACTGTATTTTAATTCAAAAGTGCCTTTTTAATCTAATTTAATTATGTGGTTAGATTATATTTTTAGATGGTTTTAAGGTTTAATAACAATATATTTTTACCATTTAATCCAATGTTGGTCATTTTAATTAATTTCACATTAAAATTAGACATTAAAAAGTATCAATCTTTTGATAGTAATTGTTTCATAAAAACACGCTATTTGTTTTGATAACAAGAATTAATTTTAAATTAATTAATGCAACATAAATATTTTGAATTTGGTAAAATAGACAACATTTTTGAATTCATAATAGCAAATATATCTTAGGCTGAAGTTTTTGTGTTTTTCTGAAAAACTACAATTTTTGATGAATAGTGAAACCACTAAGTAGTAGTTAAAAACTAACATTTTTATTTAAAAAAAAATTAACACTTCTTTGGATTGAATTTCAAAAATCCTACCAACATGGTTGTTATTAGTAAGTAAAATTTGGTTCAATATAATGAAACTAATTTTTGGTCAATAGTAACTGTTGACATTTATTTACCGCGGTTAAAGGTAAATAGGGTAATTCAAGGTAAAAAGAATATTATAATAATTCAAAATTACATTAACACTTTTCCTACCACTATTTGATGAGTAATGGGCGACCATTGGAATCCTTGGGTCGATTTTGGGACCCCATGGAGCCACTTATGAATTATAATGACACGTTATTTTAATTAACTTAAAGTAAAAGGAAAAAATGACATAAAAAAATATCTCTTTGTAAATTAATTTTTACATGGTGTTATAAAAATTTTCTTTTTGACTATAAATATTAATTGGCAAGATAAAAATATTTCCTACATCATGGAATTTTTTATATAATTTTTAGACATCGAATAAATTAAATTATTTATGACACAATAATGATAAAGTGTTTACCTCATTAATAAATGATTTAAATAAATAAGATTTTATATATTAAAATAACATCCAAAGACTGTCCAATTCTTATTGGATAAATTTATTTCTACCATGAGTCATATTATATTTTATCTTAATGAGTTTTGGACATTTTGAAACGGAATATCATTATATAATAAAATAATATTATCACATTTTCCTAAAGAGCCCCTCCTCCCCTTATAAAAAGCCCTCCATTCTAACCATTTCCTCACACTTCTCACACCTTTTGACTCATCCATCCACTGCCCAATTAATCTCCCTACATCCCTCACCTCCTCTTATAATCCTTACCTTAGGCAGAAGACACTTCAAGAAGTCCTTTTTGTTCAAACCAATGAAATTTACCCAAATTAAAGGTAACAATTTATCTTAAATACTTTTGAATTTATTTTGTTTTATTTCACTTATCCAACCCCCTAACCACTTTTTATTCCATTATTTTATAACAACGCAAGTATCCTAAATATACTATGGTGTTTCTATTATAAGGATTTGAACTACACTTACACACACCTCCATCTGATGGGTGAAGAACATACAGTTTCTATGGATGGAAAACTAACGCCTCACAAAACGATGATTGTTCGATTATATCCTACCACATATCATGGTGGAAATTATTATGACATTGTATTTATATATGATGTATATTATGTTTATTTTTTCTTTTATGATTCTGTATTTTTAATTTATAGCAAAACATTATGGTTTCAACTATTAGTAAACACGATAATTTCATTTGAGAAGTGCGGACTACCGCCCCCTCAATGTGATATGACTTGCTCAAACCCTACGTTGGACATATAAAGAATGGATTTATTGAAATTATATATAATATTATACTTAATTTTTAATATAACTATGTATCATTATGTTTTCAATCAATTAAAATACAAAATATAAATTAAAGTAGCATTCATGCGTACGTACGGCTTACCGTCTCCTTGAATGGTGTATTTCATTTTTTATATCCAAATGTTATGTATAGTTATAAATAAATACATATAATGGATATATATTATATATATTATATATATTATATCTAAATCATGAATATCATTCTGGAGATAATGGACTCTTGACCACTTGAAAACTTGTAATTATAAGGGTTTCATTTTTTAATCAAGTACCAAATATTGACAAAGTGACCATTATTAACATAAATGATTACATATTGATTATAACATGTTAACAAGTGATATAAAAGGAATAATAAACTTTAAAAATGGTTATTAAACAAGTATAAATTAACTTAATTTTATTATTCATGAAGAACAAGGAACAAACAAGTCAAGTCGGACACAAGGTAAGGGGTTTCTTATCTCACTTTTAATTCCATGAGATTTCCATTATTCGCTACTGATTTATTGCATGTGGTGTATGGTGTACTTACATTTGATATATATTATCATTATTCTCTTTATATTCATGGTATTCTGTGATTCATTTTGTGGTTATTAACTTTTGGTCATACGACTCGATTGATTACAAAGACGTAAGTGTTTTTAATGTCACTTTTTATTCCCATGAGATTCATGCTATATTGGAAACTATTTCCTTCTCTGTGGCATATGTACTATCCATGATTGTAATCATTGTGTAATATGTTAAAATTTTTGGGTATTTACATCTTCATTGAATGAATCTTCTTTCATGTGGTGCATCTTTTTTATGTTACCCAATCTGTATGGGATCCTTTCACCCTCCTCTTTTTAAAAGACTTATTTTTGTTATGTCTTTTAATTTACATATTATTTTTTTGGGATATATTCTTATATATCATTATTTCTATAAATTTTATGTCCAATTGATGAGATACCCTTTTTCTCACATCAACTCATTTTTTGAATTTTAAAGTGGCGTCATTATGCTATCGAATATCAATAAAGGAACTTTTTAACCCAATTTCAATTATTTGGGTTAAACTAATACTTGTTGATTATGCATTTATATAAATATGTGTGAATGAACTCTAATTGTTTTAATATTAATATTAACTTATATTGGGTGTATTTATATTCTTCACACATAATTATGTAATAGATTTATCCTTAATCTAAGGATACCATCTTTATAATGGATTTCATCTCAATTTATGTTCCATTAAGACTTCATTGTTGTTATGCACCAATTCACTTTTATATGGTGTATATATTTTCCTTTGGAATATTATATCATGAATCTATTTATTCTCATGATATTATATAGTTCTGATTCAATATTATTATTCAATTATTTGTATTCAAGAGTCTCTCATTTGGTTAAAATTCTCTTTAACTAAAATATCATTTTTAATGTTTTAAATATTTATTCTTCTAAATCATTATCATTAATGTCCATGTTTTAGAAATGGTTTTAAGTATTCATTTATATGTAAATTAACGTTTTCAAATGATAATTTATTTAAAAGATTCAATGTGGTATGGGATACTTTGAATCAAAAATCTATGGTTTTGAAAATGATTTGATAATGCATTGTTTATTTCAATATCTTGATATGATATATTGTGAATGCATTGTGGAAATGTTATATTTCCTTTATTATTGTGTTATGTGATATGATTTCATTATGGTTATTGGGCATTGTTTACGGATATTGGTGGTTCCATTGTAAACCTTGGATGGGTGAGCCTAAGATAGCTCTCTAATGCATTGGGTAACGTTACTGAGGTAAATATTAATGTTTCTCCTAATAGATTTTGGGAATATACAGTGATGGGTATTCCAAATATGACCCCCTATATAGCAGTGATAGCTACAGTGTAATTATGTTATGAATTCCATAATTTACCTTTATGATTTATGATTTCTTTATGTTATTCATAAATCTTATGATTTCCAGAGGTATGTTATCATTGAAAAGTATGGTTTCATAGATTTGTATTTATTTATGGGATAATGTTTCTTTTCATTACTTTATAACCCTTACTAATATTTTTATGCTCATCCCATGTTTTGGAATGTTTTTTAAAGAAAATAAAGATGAATAGTGTCAAGGATAAGATCAAGGAAAATCCATATTGTCTAAAACATGGAAGTAGACATGTCTCTATTTTTTAAGAGTTTTTATTTTATGAAAAATTGATATTGAGTAGTAGTGTCTACATGTAATTTTCAAATTGTTATGTAATAGTTATTGTCTAATTCTCTAAAACTCTTAACCTGAAAAGATCCTCAAAGTGAATTATTCATTTAATTCAAGATTATGTAATGTTTAAGGCAGGGTCCTTATAATTGGTATCAAAGGTTGGTTTAGATAACTTTAGAGGTTAGGTTGCTCTTTAAGCGTCGGTGACATTACCATAATGGTGAGGATTTTGGAAAGATTCATAGTTATTTTAGATAAAGTGAATGAGTATAAGATAACATGAATAAGTATATATTTTTATCTACCCTCCTCATAAGATATTATATGATGATTTTACTGATATACTCACACATACCTTTTTGTTTTAGTAAATGGATGGATCTAGTAGGAACCAAAGTAGCAGTGGATGTGAAGATAACTGTGACGGTTTATTGAATGAGCAACTGAATAAAATGGGAGATATAATGAGAACTCTTGTGGTTATTCTAAACCAACTATTTGGTGTCATGATTGACCACCTGAACCTTGGTGATTTTTATAAGGTATAATATATGTGAGAAACAAATCCCCATAGAATTTTAGGTAATAATCATAAGGGTAATTATATTAAAAAACATATGTGTTAATGATGTGTAAGGAAACACCTAGGAAAATGTTTCAAAGGGACGGGAAGATGTTGTAGATGTAGAAATAAATGTCATAAAGCAATAACATTCCACGGAAAAAGGAATCGTCCAATTGACTCTAGGAAATGGAAACAAGTTCTTTCTGAGGGATCCATTGAATGTTTTAAATGTGGTGTGTATGGTCATTATACAAACAGATGTCCTACGAAGAATTTTCAGGAATGGGACCACTTGTATCGTACAAATATATGTTTGAAATGCTTAAAAGTACTAAGTCTCTTTTGATAATTGGATTACATTAGAAGAATTTTTATAGTATGTGTAACCCTGAAGTTTGATATATGAAAATTTTATTCAGGGAATAATTATCTTTTATTTTGTGTATATAGTTATAAACAACCATTTGGGTTTATATGATCCTTGAATTTGAGGCAATTATAGGTTAATACATTTTGGGATGCAAAATTAATGTTATTTGATAAAATTTGTGGTTAAAATATGTTATGGTTATTTTTTGATGAATTTATCTCTTTTTTGGAATGTTAAAAAATTATATAGTTTTTAAAAAAGAAAAACATGCAGACCGCATGACAACCCTTCGCGTTGGACAAAGTTGCGGGAATCGAACCCACAACCAAAGTCAAACAGGGATTTATCACCTACCAGTGGACTACGTGAAGTCCCTGGTTAGTATGACTAATTAGTTTTAGTTAGATGATTTTATGAATCATGAATATGTTTATCTTGGTTTATCGATGTAAATGATTAACCTATCATGGATAATAAGTTATTAGGTATATTACATTTCAATATGAGACTTTAAGAGTAAATAATGTTATTTGGAGAAAAATGTTAAGATTTATCTTGGAAGACTATGTGATTAAATCCTTCTAAGATTTGGGTTTCAATCTAAGTTTTGATTACATTGAAGAATTTTATGGAAATTCTTTATACAATGGTCTTTGTTGAACCTTTGGGTTTTTTTGACAAATTTTGGAGATTAAGTGTAGTTTTTCTTTTTGTAAAAGATTATCCTTTTTGGGTATTATTTGATCTCGCACAAACCATTTTTTTTGTTAATGTATAAAGACATGGAAAAAATATAGTTCATATTCTATGGATTATGTGATTCTCTAGAAGTTTATTATAGAACTTTAAATGTGAACAAGTCATGTTGAATACTCATCGTTTGAAAAAAAATGAGTTTGTGGTAGGAATTTAGTAAAGGATGAAAGTCTACATGACATGTAAGTGTGTTTCTTTATGTTTTTAGTTAAGATCACAAATAAAGTCCTCAACTTTATGAAAAGTAACCTAAAACAAAAACTTTGTCGATTAAATTTTCCTACTGTGGAATCAAGGACCGTTGAACCCATCACATGTTTGTGATTTTATGGTGGTTATCTTTCTCCTAATCATGTTTTCTATCACTCTCCCTTAGAACTTGACCATTTGTTCTCTCTTCCATATCTATGTTTTCCTACATGGAACCCTAGTATGGGTTATCTCAGGTGACCTTTTTACTTCTCTTCCTTTATTTTAACGTGATTGTTTTATTCGCTCTTTTTCCGATGTGGAACTTTTAATGATGTTTCTGAGCCCAATTTTAAAATTGCGAGGATGCAATTCCAGAAAGGGGGGAAGGATGTAACATCCCAAGTAAATAAGAAATATGATATTTTCATACTAATTAATATTTGTTAATTAATTTTTAATTTTGATTTAAATGGTATGCTATGTTTTATGGCTTACCTGACACGCAACAACAAGTTTCTTTGAAATCCATCATTGCACACTCATAATATAATATTATTATTTAAAATGGTAGTTAACGCCTAGCCATTGTATTGGAATGAATAAATAGAACTAACTAAAATATTATTATACATGTTAGTTAAATGTTTTTACTTTTATCCAATAAAATTTAGTGGCTTAAAATGTGAATGAATCTAGTTTTAAGCATAAATACTCTAAAAGGTCGATTTACCACCTTTTAATGGAAAACAATCTTAAAATCTTGTTTTCGTCACTTTTATATGTTCCAATTGATAAAAAAAAATTTCTTTAGAATCGGGACATCAAAATTTACTTTGGGTAAATTTTTGGAATTTTTCAAATAAAATTCATTTTTTTATGAATAGTGAAAAATACTCAATTTTAATTCAAAAGTGCCTTTTAATAAAATTTATTTATATGGTTGGATTAACATTTTATTTGGTTTTAAAGTTTAAGAAGAATATATTTTTACCGTTTAATCAAATTTTGGTCATTTTAATTAATTTCACTTTGTAATTAGACATAAACAAGTATCAATCTTTTGATAGTTATTGTTTCTTAAAAACATGCTATTTATTTTGATAACGAGAATTAATTTTAAATTGATTAATGAAACTTAATTGTTTTTAATTTTTTAAAATAGACATCCTTTTTTAAATCGGAATATCAAATATAGCTTAGGCTGAATTTTTGGTGTTTTTCTAAAATACTTCAATTTTTAATGAATAGTGAAACCACTATGTAGTAGTTAAAAACTGACATTTTCATTTGAATGAAATTTTACTACTTATGTGGATTGAATTTCAAAAATCCGACATACATGGTTGTTATTAGTAAGTAAAATGTGGTTCAATAAGATGAAAACAATTTTTGGTGAATAGTAATGTTTGACTTTTATTTTCCACGGTTAAAGGTAAATAGGGTAATTCACGGTAAAAAGAATATTATAATAATTCAAAATTACCTTAACACTTGTCCTAATCTTATTGGATGAGTAATGGCAGACCATCGGAATCCATGGGTCGATTTTGGGACCCCATGGAGCCACTTATGAATGATAATGACACTTTATTTTAATTAACTTAAAGTAATGAAAAAAATGACATAAACAAATATCTCTTTGTAAATTAATTTTTACATGGTGTTATTCAAGTTATCTATTCAACTATAAATATTAATTGGAAATAAAAAAATATTTCCTACATCATGGTATTTTTTATAATTTTTAGACATCGAATAAATTAAATTATTTATGACACAATAATGATGAAGTGTTTACCTCGTTAACATATGATCTAAATAAATAAGATTATATATATTAAAATAACATCCAAAACCTGACCAATTATTATTGGATGTGTTTATTTTGACCATGAGTCATCTTATCTTATACCTTAATGAGTTTTGGACCTTTATAAACCTAATATCATTATATAATAAAATAATATTATCACAGTTTCCTAAAGATCCCCTCCTCCCACTTATAAAAATTCCTTACTTCTAACTATTTTTTCACACCTCTAAAGCCTTTGGGATCATCCAACCCCTACCCAATTAAGCTTTCAGCATCCCTATCCTCTTCTTATAAGCCTTACCTTAGGTAGAAGGCACTCAGGAAGTTTTTTTGTTCAAACCAAAGGAGGTTACCCAAATTAAGGGTAACAGTTTCTCTTAAATTCTTTTGTTTTATTTTGTTTTATTTTATTTTATTTTACTTCTCCAATACCCTAAACACTTTTAATTCCCTTATTTTAGAACAAAACCAGTATCCTTAATATAATAGGATTTTTTATGAGAAGTATTCGAACTACACTTACACACGCCTCCATCTAATGGGTGAAAAACATGTTGCTTCTGTGGATTGCAAACTAACACCTCACGAAATGATGATTTTTCGATTATCTCCTACCTCCTATAATGGTGGACATTATTATGAAACTATATTTATATATGATATATATTATTTATATGTTTTCTTTATTCTTCTTTACTTTTAATTTATAGAATACCTTTATGGTTTCCATTATGAGTAAACGCGATAATTTCATTTGAGAAAGAGCGGACTACCACCCCCTCAATGTGATATGACTCGTTCATACCATAAGTGGGACATATAAAGGATGGAATTATTGAAATTATATATGATATTATACTACAATTATAATGTAACTATGTATCATTATGTTTTCAATCAATTAAAATATGAAATAGAAATGAAAGTAGCATTTATGCATACGTATGGCTTACCATCTCCAAGAACGGTGCATTTAATTTATTATATCCAACTGTTATGTACTGTTATAAATAAATATATATACATGATTTATATGATATATATGATATCTAAATCATGAATATAATTCTGGAGATAATGGACTCTTGACCACATGAAAAACTTGTAATTATAAGGGGTTCATTTTTTACTCAAGTACCAAATATCGACAAAATGACCATTATTAACTTAAATGTTTACATATTGTTTATAACATGGTAACAAGTGATTTAAAAGGAATAATAAACTTGGGTTATTAATCAAGTATAAATTAACTTAAGATTATTATTCAGGAAGAACAAGGAACAAACAAGTCAAGTCAGACACGAGGTAAGGGGTTTCTTATCTCACTTTTAATTCTGTGATATTTCCATTGTTCACCACTTATTTATTGCATGTGGTGTATTGTGTACTTAAATTTGTTATATATTGTCATGATTATCTTTATATTCATGGTGTTCTATGATTCATTTGGTGGTTATTAACTTTTGGTCATATGACTCTATTGATTACAACGAAGTACGGGTTTTTCATCTCGCTTTTTATTCCCGTGAGATTCATGCTATATTTTCCACTGTTTCCTTTTGTGTGGCATATGTAATGTCCATGATTGTATTCATTGTGTAATTTATTATAATTTTTGGGTATTTAAATCTTCATTTAATGATCCTTCTTTCATGTGGTGTATATTTACTATGTTACCCAATCTGTAAGGGAACCATTCACCCTACTCTTTTTAAAATACTTCTTTTTGTTATGTCTTTTAATTTACATCTTATTTTGTTGGGATATGTTATTTTATGTCCTTATTGACATAAATTTTATTTCCAAGTTATGAGATACCATTTTCTCTCATCAACTCATTTTATGAATTTTAAAGTGGCGTTGTTAGGCTGTCCAATTTCTGTTAAGGAACTTCTTACCCCAATTTCAATTATTTGGGTTAAACTTATACTTGTTGATTATGTCTTTATATAAATATATTTGAATGATCTATGATTGTTTTAAACTTAATATTCAATTATATTGTGTGTATTTATATTCATCACACATAATTATGTAATTGATTTATCCTTAATCTAAGGATATCATCTTTATAATTGATTTCATCTCAATTTATGTTTCATTGAGACTTCATTGTTGTTATGCACCAATTCAATTTTATATGGTGTATATACGGTCCTTTGGAATATTATATAATGAATCCCTTTATTATCATGATATTATAAAGTTCTAATTCAAAATTATTCCTCAATTATTTGTATTCAAGAGTCTCTCATTATGTTAAAAATATCTTTAACTAAAATATCATTTTAAATGTTTTAAAGATTTATTCTTTTAAATATTTTTCATTAATGTACATGTTTAAAAAATGGTTTTAAGGATTTATTTATATGGACATTAATTTTTTCAAATGATAATTTATTTAAAAATTTCAAAGTGGTATGGGACACATTGATTCAAAAATCTATGGTTTTGAAAATGGTTTGATAAAGCATTGTTTATTTCAATGTCTTGATATGATATATTGTAATTTGAAATTGGAAATTTTATCTTTCCTTTATTCTTGTGTTATGTGTTATGATTACGTTATGATTATTTGGCATTGTTTACGTATACGGGTGGTTCTGTGGTAAATGTAGTGCGGGTGTGCCCAAGATATCTCTCCAATGCATTGGGTAACGTGACAGAGGTAAACGTTAATGTTTCTCCAATGTGATTTAGGTAATATACTATGATGGGTATTCCAAATGCAATCCCCAATGTGGTTATGATAGCTACAATGTATGTATGTTATGAATGTCATATGTTACCTTTATGATTTATGATTTCATTATGTTATTCATAAATATTATGATTTCATGAGGTATGTTATGATTGAAAAGTATGGTTTCATATATTTTTATTTATTGATGGGATAATGTCTCTTTTCATTAATTTATAAACCTTACGGAGCTTTTTATGCTCATCCCAAGTTTTGAAATGTTTTTCACAGGACATAAAGATGAATATGGTCAAGGATGAGGTCAAGGAAAAGTCATGATGTCTAAAACATGGAACTGGACATGTCTTCATTTTTTTAAGAGTTTTTATTTTATGAAAAATAGATACTGAGTAGTAGTGTCTACATGTAATTTTCAAGTTGTTATGTACTAGTTATTTCCTAATTCTCTAAAACACTAAACCTGAAAAGATCCTCAATGTGAATTATTCATTTAATTCATGATTATTTAATTTTTATGTTCGGGTCCTTATACTATGGTTATTCCACTACTAAAAGGGTTCAATGTAGGCTTTTGACTGGACAACTGCATTAACTCACGGTTCCTTGATCTATTGAGTGAAGTCCCAACTTCAAAAATCATAATTTGATTTACTCAATGCTTGCCTCTAAAATTACAACAACATAACTATGGCTATTTCTTTGCTTCAATTTTAGTTAAGTCGACCCACCACTCAAATAAGAAATCCCTAGTATTAAGATAACCCTCAGCTATGGCATGACCGGAACCCAAACACCTGGTTTTGTTCAAACTTAAATGACGGAAGGCAGTTATAACTTAATATTTTCTTTGAGGGTTTTATTTTTTTTCTCTCGACGAATGTAATCCATTTCTATTAAATTTTTCATCTTTGTTGTCGCACTCAAAACTAATCTTTAATAGAAAAAAACATGCTGCTTCTTTAGGCATTTTGTTATCTATAATTTTATGTATTTTCCCACTATTCTAAAATGAATTAAATAGTAAATAAATACATAAAGTTTAACTGCTACCCGACTGGTCTTGAGCATCTAAATGACCTATGGTAATCATACCTGAGTTGAATGCTTAACTCATGATGCATCTTGCCCTGTCATGTAAGTTTGGTAGTCTTCTGGAGTATCGTTGTGTCTTGGCAGGGTCGATGTCACGTCTTGGAGTACCACCTGGTTATGGCTGCGTCCATGTCGTTCGCCATCTTCATCCGAAGAACAAAGATACATGCGCACAGGTGAGATGGATCAGTGGGATAAATGTACATCAGATAAAAATTGGTTGTGTCTGCCCTTATACATTTTAACCAAAAATGAATCATGATGTGCAGACCTTATATTTAATTAATTACAATCCTCACACAAAGTTATAATAATTAATTTAATAAATGTGACATATATGGGTCCTTTCTTAAGACCATAACGCGGGTAACATAAAGAGAAATAAAATTAACATGCATTAATTAAGCATGATGGTTAGATAAATTAAATTAAATTAATTTAATAATTCAAATAATTTAATTAGTTATCGGACCTCTAATTAATTTAATTTTAATGTCAAAATTATATTAATTTTAGTTAATTAAATTTAATAATCAAATTGAATTAATTTTTCATCCTCGAATTAAAATAACTAACCAAAAATAATTTTAATTAATTTAATTTAGAAAACCAAATTAAATCAATTAAATTAATTTATTTTGATTAATTTAAATGGTTGGTCCACGAAACATCACTGCACAGGTTGTGCGGGTCGGGGCAAACTCACGTAGTGCTATGCAGGGCCATTCTAGGCTGGACCAATCTGACCAAACTTATTTCCAGTTGGGCACCTCCACCCAAACTTCTTTGGGGCCAAAAATACTCTGCATAAATATATTATAGTCAAAAATGGAAGGATTGCCTCCCTGACCAGTGCGGTTCCACTGGGCTGCACGACCCCGGACGGGTGTGAGGCTGGCAGCCTTGGAAGGTCGATCGAGAGTGGAGGAGCTGCAGGTCATCCGCGATGGTACGAGTTTGACGGCTACCTCATGGAGGTCCGGCAAGGGGAGAAGTTCCCGGTGAATGCGGATCATGCTTCTGTGGATCGGGATCAGCGTGCATGCGGCACTGCAACCTGGGGGCAGGCAGCTGGGGCCTGGGTAGGGGCGGCCTCATGTGGGAGTATACTAGCACGAATCTACATATATGGTGCACCGGAGAGGCAGAAGGACGTTGGCGAGTCTGGGGGCACATGCTTTGTCGAGCCAGAGGAGCTGGCTAGGAGGGAGGAGGTCGAGAAGGCCCAAGTAGTGGGAAGAAGCCGAGAAGGCCCGGGTATTGTGAAGAGGTAGGATGGGTGGTGGCCTGCTTCATGGAGTCCAGAAGACCCTTCTAGTTCTACATGATGAGTGCCTGAAAGTGGATTCAAGGCAGTGGGGGCCCTTTGGGTGGCGGGCTTGCAGAGACGATGAAGCCTGTGCGCGGCTGCTTGGAGGTCGGGAGGGCAGGCTACAGCAGGTCGCTGTGGACTTCTGTTTTCCCCGAGGAAGATAGTGGTTGGGGTCTGCGTGGACCCCTGTTGCACCCACTTTTTTTCACATTCTTCAATTTTCCTCCCCACTTTATTTTATTTTATTTTATTTTGAAGACATCTTTTAAAGTCTTTTCCACCCTTTTTTAAAATTCAATTCATTTATTTATTTATTTTAAATGACTTTTTTTGAAGTCAAGTCCTCCCATATTTTCCAAAGGCTAATTATCCTTTTAATATAATATTTATAAAATTATAATAATGAAATAATTATTAATTATTATTATATTATTGTAATAATAATATAAATATTATTATAAAAATAAAATTATTATGAAAATTATTAAATTTTAAAATTTATAATTTGAATATAATTTTAATTCAATTCGGATAACCCATCTTGCATAGATTAGTTTAATAGATATAATTAAAATTAATACCCATGATCAAAACACAAATTTTTATCCAATTCGAAAATTTAAAATGGTGATAACATAGTTGTTCGGAATCATATCGATGCGCGGATTAAACCGATGAGACTATTTTTAAACCCTCTACTTATTTATAATGAAATTATAATTTCCTAGGCTCATAAAATATACATGATCCCTTTGCTACCACTTTTGGGTTCTGGGGCCTGTATCAGAAGTTGGTGGGCTTGGGATTTTAAATTTTTTCGTCGACGGATCGACGGAAATTTTTTTCGTCGTTGATCTTAGCCCCGGAAAGATACTAGGATCTCAAGTAAATTATAAAGAGCACAAAATAAAAATGAATATGTACCTATTTCAAATCTGAAGCTTTGGTCGACTGCAACTAGTCGATGGCAATCGTCACTTGAAGGATCCAAAGCAGGAACCCTCTAGATCATCCACATGTGCTTCAAAAATCTGCTAGAACATTGATCGTTGAATTCCAGGTGCTAGTCCGGCGATTTGATGATGCTTTCGACCTCTCAATGATCACCACAACGATATAACATTGATGGTTAAGGAAGAACTTGATCTGAACTCTTGGATAAATATCTTCTCTCTCTATGAAGTGGGAGGAGAGAGAGGCCCTCAATTTGCATCCCATGAATGAATTAATAGTTATTATCACAACATAATAGAGAGCCTCCTCATATATTTATAGTGGAGTTGAGAAACACCCGGTTGTGTTCCCTGGCCGTCGTTTATTTCAACATACACTAAATATATAATTTTGAAAAACTAAAATAGGCCAATATTATTAATTATTTTATCACATACTTGTAATATATATAAGAAATTTATTACATGATAAAACTGAGTCATTTAACTCGACTCGCTTTCCTGCTTAATATCAAACAAGTCTTGAATATTTATATAATATTGGTTCGATTAAAATTTTCCCATATTTACTAAAATTGTAAATACATTAAATAATTTCAATTCCAAATATTCATAACATCAATATTAATTAATTTATTTAATTCTTTTTGTGATCGATAACTTGGACATTGCTCGGACCCCATGGGGGGCCCACAATGTCCATATACCTATTCAACTAAATAGGGATGATTCTTGAATATGCTATTATGTGTGACCCTCTAGGACCATATCTCGACAACAATGAATAAATACACAGACCAAGAGTGGAGTTTAGCAACCCATCATGGCCTCTAAAAAGATAAGGTTAGTCATAACAACGTCTACCATCCGATGAACACTAAGTGTGTTCTATAATCTCTTTGTCATTTAATATCTCATAAAGAAAGATTCATTATTTTTTCATAGTTCTAATCATGATTTATTATTGTTTGATCTATCTGGATGGATTTTCCTTTATACTGCTTTGGCCAAAGACTTATGAAGGTAGGACCATCCTGATCAACCAGGCCTGAGATATACAAGTTCCTGAACTTGGAAGCGACAAATCCTTTCTTGACCATTCATCAAATGTCATACCACCAATGAGGCACACAACACAAACTACCTCGCAAGGTCTTCATTTCCATAGTTTCGGTCTTTCATCAAAGTATGTTTTTAAATAGAATGCATTGGTAATGGTCTCAAATCCAAAGACCAATACACATGTCTGTAGATAAGAGAAACCAATGACACCCAAAAACGTGGTGTTTCTATTGGCGAGTCTATCCTCATGATCTCACTACTAGAGATCACCAAGTGAGAACATCATGAGAACAAGTCTTACTACTTATGATCTCTCAGCACATGATTTTCATACATCTACTATGTCTAGTCAGTGAGAATTATCTAGACTATTGAACATATATTTAATATTAATTTCATAGTATCTCAATGTTCTAATTATAGCTTCAGATCTGCTACAACTTCTTCATGCAACAATTAATCATTGAACATTACCATTATAATAGTGGATGTAGAGAGGTATACACTATAATTTTAAGATTACCTCATGTAAAACTAATTGTACACATGATATTATAGTCAAAAGCACTTCAAATTTGGGTCTAGGGAACCCACTATTTCAACACTTCCGAGAGTAGATTCACCCCCACTCCATCATGTTCATATTGTTTTAATGAGATAAGAGATTTTGAAAATTGAAAAATTATTATCCAAGTCATAAATGGGGAAGATTATGTGGACCTTTCATTCCTGGAATCCATTAATATAAAGTATTTGAAAAAATCTATTGAATCTCATATCAACTCTGATCTATACTATTCTACCTTACGCAAATTACGGAAAGTGAATCAAAACCCACTAATGTCCATTCCTCCATTCATGAGTTCATTTAACCACAAATTAATTATGAGGTAGATATGAAACTTCTTCCTTCAAACCTAAAATATGCATTCCTTTTCCATGATCACTCTCATCCCAATAGTATTTGTCCTATCCTTAATGAAATCAAGGAGTCCAAAAATTTTCAGTTTTTAGTGAAAAAAAGGCTTTAGGATGGAACCTAGATGAAAAACCAATAATCAAACCTATCATTTCCATTCATCACATCAACCTTGAAGAATCATCCAAACCAATCTAAAAACCACATAGAAGTCTCAAGCCACTAATACTTGAGGTAGTTAGGCAAGAGATCACAAATGTTATTCAAGATTGTATTATCTATCCAATTTCTGTTACTGAATAAGTTTGTATGATTCATGTTTTACCTAAGAATGGTGGGAAAACTATTTTCACAAATGAACTTGGGGAGGTGGTCATAACATGAGAAAAAAAATGGCATGTGCATATCTATTATCATAAATTGAATATTGAAACACAAAAAGATCACTGCCATCTTCCTTTCCTTGATCAAATTCTAGAACGATGAGACAAGAAGTCATATTATTTCTTTATTTATGAATACACCAAATACATCCAAATCCCAAACAAACCTCAGGACCATGACAAGACTAAATTCTCTTTCCCATTTGGAACATATGCATATAGATGAATGAATTTTCACCTTTGTAATGATTCTAAAATATTCCAAAGGTGTATGATGAGTATAGTTTCAGAATTTATTGAGATCTTATTAGAGGTATTCATTGTTGAATTTAGCTTTTATGGAGATTCATTTGAATCCTTCTTAAATGAACTCTTTCTCATCCTATAAAATTGACTTAGATGAAACCTTGTGTTAAATTTTGAAAAATTCCACTTCATGATTGAAAATGGATTTATTATAGGGAACATGATTTCTAAAGAGGGTACTTAAGTTGATCCTTTAATAAATGAAGTTTTCCAATAACTTCCTAAACACGCATCTATTCGAGAGATCTATTAATTCTTTAGTAATGCCAGTTTCTTTCAGGGATTCATCCATAACTTTAGTAGGATTTCACTCCAACTCAATAGACTACTCCAAAATGATTCCACATTCGATTTTGATGATTCTTGAAAGATATCCTTTATTGAAATAAAATATTTTCTTACATATTATCCAATAATCAAACCCCCATATTAGTCATTTCCCATTGAATTGATGTGTGATGCTTCTGATAGGGCCATTGATATTTTTCTTGGTCAAATAAGAGAAGATATTCCTCATGTATTCTATTATGACTCAAAAACACTGAATGAAACTCAACCTCACTACATTGTGACTAAAATGAAACTTTAACTAGGGGTTTTTTCCTTTGATAAATTTTGAAATTATCCCTTAGGTTCGAAAATCATTATTTTTAAAAACCACTTTAGTTTCAAAGTTCATTCTTAAGAAAAGTGATTACAAACCAAGGATAATAATATAGATCCTAATGCATCAAGAGTTTGACCTTGAGATCAATAATAGGTCAGAAAATGAAAACTCTATGTCTATTCACCAGAGTATAATTCCAAATTCTTCTCATTTATAAATATCTTATCCTGACTTTCTCACTTCACACCTTTCATCTCTCAACTGAAAGTTACCATACTATTCCCCAATAGTTAATTACATGGTTTCTGGAGATTTACCTAAAAAATTTTAAAAGAAAAATATTAGATGTTTAAAATTTATTAAAAATACTATTTTTGGAATGATAATAAACATTGGAATAATGAGGCATACATGGTAATTAGAAGTTGTGTCGATGAATATGAAGATTTCTCCAACATAGAATTCAATCGCTCAACAGCTGGTGGTGGAATCTTTAGACCAAAAAGGTCCCCCCAAAAGGACTTTGACTCAGGATTCTCATATAAATCACTCTTCATGCACTCACAAGAGTTCTATCAATCATGTACCACATGCTAAAAGTTTGGAAAATTTTCCAAATAAAATTAAATTCCCCCAAAGCACTTAATCTTATATGAGACCTTTGATGTTTGGGGAATCGAATTCATGGTATCATACCCCATTAAAATGATTTATTATACATTATTATTATTATTGACTATGTTTCTATATGGTTTTAGGACAATCCCACTATAAAGGATGATGCACATACTATTAGTGAGTCCCTCAAAAAATAAATTTTCCATCGATTTGGAAATCCCTATACCAAATAAGAGACTTAGAAAACCATTTCATTAACTGAACCATGGAATATATTTTTAAAAATAATGGTTTTTTACATAAACAATAAACTACATATCACACCCAAGCTGATGGAATAATAAAAATTTATAACAGATAAGTGAAAAGAGTGCTTGATATAATTTTTAAACACGCCTGAAAAGACTGGAATGATTGACTTGAGGAAGACCTTTGCAAAAATATAATAGCCTATAAAACACACATTCGTATATCACCTTTTAAGATGTTTTTTGGTTAAGCATGTCATTTATTGGTTTAAATCCAAAAAAAATCATTTTGGGATGTTAAAACATGTACTTATGATTGTGAAAAATCTAGTTAATAATGGTTGTCATAATTTATTGAACTGGAGGATTTTCAACTTGTTTATTTTGGTAATTATAGTTGGTCAAAGTTGAATCTCAAGAGTGAGGTGAATTGAGATCCTAATTAAAATTTCTATTAAATACATTATGACAAAGATCCCCCAATTTTGAAACGGCCTAGTTAATTAAGGCATTATAGATATAAATGCATAGTAGGTCAACAGGTTTCTCATAGGTTGATTAGACCTCAGTTGAGTTACTATAAAACACTTCATCATCTTTTGAAACCAGTTTACTAAATTAAACAAATACACAAAATAACCATAACTAACTATTAATGTCAATGAAGAACAGTTTTCTATTTTAGCAATTATAAGCAGCGGAAAATGGACAAAATAGATTATAATAAAAAAAATATAGTGTATAGTGGAGTTAAAAAATAGGTTTAGTATCAAGACAAGACTTAATCATCTCTACTAAGTGATAACTTGACACAAGGCAGTTTATATAAATGATAAATATGATACACAGCTTGTATCGGGATTCACAACAGTTTTCACGAACTGTCAAAGGTTCACACCCTCTACCAGAGTTCTTCGTTTGAAAAAAAACAATACAAACCACACACGGTCTCTTCCATAGTCATACGTGGGAAACAAAATGTAAGAGAAATTTGATGTGAGGATTTTTTGTATCCTCCAATTCAAGCACAAGAGACAGTGTTGTAATAGACAAACACACACTTATGAGAAATGTAAAATAAAAGAACACAGTAAATCTAATATTATGAGATTGAGTTTAGAAATCTCTGTGTTTGCATTTCAACTCTTGACTCTTGGGAGTGAAGAAAATATAGTTTGAGTCTTTCTCTGGAAGTTTTCCTCATAACAGAGTGTCGCAACTCCAGGATATTTATTTTAGCAACTGAGTATTCTGCTTCTTGTATTGATCGAGAGTAGATTAGGCACAGATGGTTTACATTAATTTTTTCTCTCTAAATGATCTTCTTGAGACTCTTGGGTTCATAGTGTCAGTGATGGATGGTTCTTCCTTGTTCTCTTTGATCTATCGAGTAAGTTCTATCTCATGCATTCTTTTTTTGTTTCTTACTTTTTCTGTTGTCTCTACTAGTCTCTTCCTTGGTATTCTCTTTTATATTTGAGGTCTAACAATGGGAATAAGTAAAACATGTGTGATCTTCCTCATACCCAGTAATGTCGCTAGATACGGTTTCTTGATATGACCACAATTAGCATTAATTAATGTCAGATTCCTAAAATTTTCCATATATGACCATTATAATAATTACAAAGTATTGAAGAATAAACATTGTTGGACTGGTAATGGTAGCCTTCACAATGGTATGAATCAACAGTAGTGTGCATCAGTAGCCTTCAATGGTAGCCTGTCATTGGTGACATTCTCAATGGTATATTTCAGTAGTAACCTTGCATCGATGACCTTAGCATATGTGACCTTTGCATTGGTGACTTTTGCATAAGTTATTTTTGCATTGGTTACCTTTTTATAGATGACCTTCATATTGGTGACCTTTGCATCAGTGACCTTTGCATTGGTGAACTTTGCATCAGTGACTATTGTATCAATGACCTTTTCATCAGTGACTTTTTCATCGGTCACCTTTGTATCGATGACCTTTGTACTGTAAGCTTAAATAATAGAACAATGAGATTAAAGATACATAGGTATCACTGGAACCTTATTATCACATTAGTGAAACATGAAAATTCTATAGTAGAAAAATTATTATCACATAAATGAAACATGATTTGGGATTATCAAAATTGGTGAGCCACAAAATCTCCCCCTTTTTGATAATCACAAATTATGATTGTGTTTTCTCAATCAGTGTTAAGCACATTTGCTTATATCATTTGAGATGTGTATAATTAAAACCAAACCATGGTTATGGTGTAAAATAAAAATACTTTATAAAAAAAAATTCAAAGTTACATAAAAACGTCTCGTCGTTTAGTTAACTTTGGGGAACTTAATACTTCTCCACAAAATAGATAGCATATACATGAAAAGATTCAGGAAACATAAAACTTATCCCCCTTTGTGGTTAACAAAAATAATGTAAGACAAATAGTTTAAAAATAGGATTTTATTATTAATGAATCAATAATACGTGATATAGAAAGTATACAAAATATCCCTATCAAGTAAGAAATCCTACAGTAAATCCACATGAGAAATGTCCAAGGGAGCTTTGGCTTTTGAAGCTGAGGAGTCAGGGTCTAAATATGGTGGAATAATCATAAGTATGGCAGTCAGCATGGTTATAGGAGCTATTACAGAGGCATCAACTTACCTATAGTGAGTAGATATTTGAGGAATCATAGGGGTCATGCTTCGGATGGCCTGTGCAGGTTTCATCATTTGTGTAGTACTAGAAGTTCCATAAGTAGTAGAGGAAGATGGTAATGATGGAGGAACAATGATGGGAGTGTAGTCCATATGGGGGAAAAAGAAGAAAAAAGATTTCTAAAACCCATAATAATCCTTCCTCCTCTTTTCATCTCTGAGATAAAATCATCTTTATTCTCCAGGAATCTCTCGAAGGAAAGAGCCAACTCTCTAATCCTACTAACTTGATCCTTAAACACCTGAGTGACAAGTGGGATCCTCAAGTTCTCCAATATTATCTTAGAGTGAGCATCCATCTGATGCTTAGTGTACAACCTTTTGTAATAGAAATAAACGTTCTCCTTGATTTACTTCTAATATTGAGAAGCTTCCATTATATAATCTCCCACAAGATTAAGAATTTTCCTGGTAGTGTAAATGACTTAAGTCATAGAATAAGGGTCTGAGGTACTTGCACCTGAGAACTTCTCCACCTGTTCTATAACAAATTACCTGAAGGATTCTAGATCAACTGGAGGAGAGGCTAGAGAGGAAGCAGATGCACTCATCGGTGACAAAGGGAATGCCACTATCTCATTAAAATATTTTGTTAGTTTACTGATCATCCTTTTCACATCATCATCTTGTCCACACACATGTGTCTCCATAGACATCCTAATGTCCTCAAACACAGTGAGCATCTACTTAACAAAAGTCTTAACATATCTAATACCTCTGTCCACTTTCACCTTTGAATCCATATATAAATCTAATCCAACAATTGACTTCTCCAAATATTCCATAGATTCTGCTAACGTTCTGATTTGATTTTGACAATCCTTCACTCCAGGTAGCAGATTTTTGTGAGAGGTATAACTAACTCTTTCTAAGGAATATGCTACAACTTCTTGATTTTTGGCTATATTTCTCTTTATCTCAACATATTTACCAACAAAAATTATTTTCAAATATGACGTAAAATATTCCAAATCATCATTTTTTACATAGTCTTGAGTTAAAAGTACTATTACATGCACAATGGTAGTATTTATACCTGAAGGAATTGGAGGACTTCTGATAGGCTGGTCATCATAAGAGTCTCCATAATCTAATACTAAGACCACAAATCTAGGGTATTCTAACCAGTCCTCTACTCTATGATTAGCAACAACTGAATGTGGGGCAACAGGTTCTTCCCCCTCACATGGAGCATTTTCCTGAAAAACTACATCCATCTCAGCTATACCTCTTTGATCAATAGTATCTATAGGAGAGACCACTACCACTTCTTCTATAGAATCATAAACTACTACCATTGAAATTCTCACTTCAATAAAATAAACAACCTCTTCATTCACACTTTCTACCATTTCTGTATGTCCTATCATAAGATTGAGACTTATACATTCCCCTTCACTTTTACCAGCTACTGTCTCAATGTCATCATGACTAGATTCAAGGTCATATTCCTCCTCTGAGGTTTCAATAATACCTCTTAAGACTTTTTGATCTCCTTCTTCTTCATGATTTTCCTCATCATCACTATCCCTTAAGACAATCCCTCTTCTAGGTACCCTTTATGGTGGTCTAGGTTCACCAAAAGATACAATATTGGTCTGAGGAAGGTCAGGATCACTCATGTCATCTATAAGAGAATCCTCTCTAACTTGTATAATAGCAGCCTCTTCTTCATCATGTGAGTATGAAGGCTCCACTTCTTTATGCTTCAGACCAGGGTCTCTCTTATCCATAGGCCTAGTAGGATGAGTAACTGAGTTAAATTCCTCATATATTTTAGCCTCATCATTTACCAATCTTCTTTTTCAATGGTTCCAGTTGATCTTCAAAAACATGTAAATTATCTTGGTGATTCAAAAATTATATCTCACAAAAACTATTTCCTCCTTATTTACAGCAACTCCTATTACTTTAAACATTAAGGATATCAATCTGGAATTAAACAAGACATTGTACATGGAGCTGGGCATTGTCATATCCTATAATTGGATAATTAGAAATCTGAACAAATTTACCATTTATCCATGCTTCAATAGAAATAAAATAAATACACCCTGATACTTCAAGGTAGAAAACTCCCCTCTCCAGGGACTCAAGACATTCTAAACAAAGTTAAACAAAAATCTGTATTCTCCTTCCATTTCAGTAGAAATTAATTTCCTAGGGATCGCATTCCTTGTCAGTTCCGTTAAGGCTTCTTCATAGTAGAATAACTCACTAGTGGGAGGCACCACTCCTGAGTAGTAATCAAAAATCCATTCATGTTGAATTCTCAATCACATAGCCTATTAAAGAGAGACAAAACTCACACTTACTCCATTTACCATTGAAGACATTCAATTCCCATCATCAGATTTATCGAATATCAAAAATCCATAAAATTTCTTCACTAACTTCGGGTAGTAAGGTCTATTATTGTCTGAAAATATTTCAACCCATCCCTGAGCTTTAGGTTTCATTATCACCAAACACCTACCCGACATCAGCCATTCCGAAATCAGTTCTTTCTCATCTAAAATTTCCCTCATTGAAAATTGAGGGCTGGTTAGCTTTTCAACTACTTGGATTCCACCACTCGACTTAGCTCAGGGTCTTTTAGGATTTGGCGAATCTCCTTAATCACTAACAAATTGTCTCTTCAACATTGATATTTCAATCTGGACTGGTTTGAGGGTTTTGGAAGAAGGATAGGATCTAAGGTTTTGGAGCAAGAGGTTTTTTAGAGGTTCTAAGTGGATTGAAATGTGTTGTGTTCTTTATTTTTATCATTTAGGGATCAAAAAATAAATCACAGAAAAAATAAATAAGTATTATAGAAAACGTTTCAGATTCCAGCAAAGAAAATGATAAGTCCCAAAAAAATTGACTATCAGTAAGGTAACAATAGTGAGGTTCCAATGGTGAGGTTACAATGGTGAGGTTCCAATGGTGAGGTTCCTAAAGGTGAGGTCCAATGGTGAGGCTCCTAATGGTGTGGTCCAACGGTGAGGTTCCTAACGGTGAGGTTCCTAATAGTGAGGTTCTAACGGTGAGGTTCCAAAGGTGAGGTCACTAATGGTGAGGTCCAACGGTGAGGTTCCTAAAGGGGAGGTCGAATGGTGAGGCTTCTAAGAATGAGGTTCCAATGGTGAGGTCAAACAGTGAGGTTCTTAATGGAGAGGTCTAACGGTGAGGTTCCTAACTGTGAGGTTCCAATGGTGAGGTTCTTAACGGTGAGGTCCAAGGGTGAGGTTCTTAATGGTGGGGTCCAACAGTGAGCTTCCTAATAGTGAGTTCCAAAGGTGAGGTTATTAATGGTGTGGTCCAATGGTGAGGTTCCTAATAATGAGGTCCAATGGTGAGGTTCCTAACGGTGATGTTCCAATGGTGATGTTCCTAACATAACATTTTATCATACCTAAATCATGTTTAATGAAAGTTAACCTCTCAGAAATCAAAGGCTTTGTAAATATATCATCTAATCTATGTTTAGTGCCAATGAATTCAAGAGTGACATCACCTCTTCGATAATGATCCCTCATGAAGTGATGTCTCACATCAATTTACTCTGTGCAAGTATGAGATACTGGATATTTAGAGATGTTAATAGCACATGTGTTATCACAGTTTATAGAGACATGTTTGAATTGAAATCCATTGTCTATAAATGTGTTTTTCATCCAATGAATTTGAGCACAACAACTACCAGTAGCTATATTTTATTCTTTTGTAGTAGATAATGCAACATAATTATGTTTCTTATTATACCCTGATTCTAGTGACTTGCCCAAAATGTGACATGTTTTAGCGTTTTTCTTTCTATATATCTTGCAACCAGCAAAGTCAGCAGCTGAATAACTTATTAAATCAAATGATTGTACTATTAGATAAAATAGTTCTATGTTTGTAGTATACATGAGATATTTAAAAATATTTTTAACTACAATTAAATGAGACTCCTTAGGATTGTGCTTGAAAACGAGAACACATGCATAGATAGAACATAATAATAGGTCTGCTAGTAGTAAGATAGTGCAGACTTCTAATCAAACCTCTATAATTGGATTGATCCACTAGTGTACCAGTTTCATCAGCATCTAATTTAAAGGTGGTACTCATAGGAGTATCACTACAATTATTACTGTCCAAACCAAAACATTACAAAAGATCTTAATATATTTACTTTGATTTAGAATAATACCATTTTTATTTTGAGAAAATTGAAATCCAAGTAAAAAAATTATGTTCCCCCATTAAACTCATTTCAAATTCATCTTGCAACATTTCTGAAAAATTTGTACATAAAGAATTTTTATAGGATCCAAAAATAATGTCATCTACATAAATTTTTACTATTAAAAAATCTTTATAAATCATTTTAATAAAAAAATTACGATCCCTTATTCCTTTAATATACCCTTTTGAAATAAGAAAAGAACTAATTCTATCATTCAAAGATCATTGAGCCTGTTTTAGACCATATAGAGAATTAGAAAGTTTAAAAACATGATTTGAAATATGGGAATTTGTAAAACTAGGGGGTTTTCAACAAATATGTCCTTAACTATATACCCAGTTAGAAATGAACTTTTGACTTCCATTTGATTTTAAAGATTAAAATTTTGATGATCTTCATATGAAATTAGTGTCCTAATGGATTTTAGTATAACTACAGTTGAGAAGGTTTCCTCATAGTCTATTCCTTCTTCTTGACTATATCCCTGTATAGCTAGTCTAGTTTTGTTTCTAACTATGTTTCCAGATTCATAAACTTTATTTCTAAACACCCATATAGTGTCTATGGTCAAAGTGTCTTCAGGTCTTTCTACTAATTCCCAAACATTGCTTCTTTCAAACTGATTTAATTCTTCTTGAATAGTTATAACCCTAAATATATCACTAATTTCATCATCAATATTTTATAGTTCAGGATATGAAATAAATTAGTGATGTTCAACCTGGTTTCTCTGAGAAGCTCTAGTTTGTGTTCCTCTATTTATATCACATAATACAACATATAAAGGATGATTATTGAGAGTTTCAATACCTCTAGAACGAGATTAACTAGACTCCTCATGGTTAACTATGGGTTCAAATTCACCATGCCCATATTCTGGGTAATTTCTAGAACAATTTGTTTTCACTAAAGGTTCACTGTCTTTATCATTAAGGTTCAAAATTGACATATCTTCCTCAGGATATTCAGAAAAGGTTTTGGGTTCATGTGGATCAGTCTCATCAAATTTGACATGAACTGATTCTTCCACACATTTGGTTCTCTTATTGAATACTCTATAAGCGTTACTAGAGATTGAGTGATTCCATGATCACTCTTAGAAGAAATTTTTTATAGATTATCCTTAGTGATAAGGATAAATACTTGGCAACCCAAAACTCTAATGTAATTAACCATAGGCTTCCTATTATTCCAAAGCTCATAAGGGGTCTTCTTAAGAACAGGTCTAATTAAGACTCTGTTGATAATGTAACAATCTGTATTAACAGCATCAACCCAAAAATAGATAGGTTGATTATACTCATTTATCATAGTTCAAGAAATCTCTGGTAGTGTCATATTTATTCTTTCTACAACTCCATTTTGGAAAGGTGTCCTAGAGTAGAGAAATGGTGATTATAACCATTTTGTGAGAAAAAAGGATTTAAATTCTGGATTTTCCAACTCATGGCCATGGTCAATTCTCTATGTCTTAATTATAAGTCCACTAAGATTTTCTACAGACATGGAATATTTATTGAAGTAAGAATGGGCTTCACTTTTGTGAGCTAGAAACTATACCCATGTATATATAGAAAAATCATCTACAAGAACATAAACAAAGTGATTCCCATTTAAACATGAAACTATATATGGTCCAAACAAATCCATGTGAACCAAATCAAGTGGTTGAGAAGTAGAAACTTATTTCATTGGTTTGAATGGTACATTGTGTTGTTTTTCTTTTTGAGATGGATCATAAAATTGGTTTTGTGGGAATTCTAGTGTAGGTAAGTCTATAACCAAACCTTTTCTAGTTAGTTTCTTAGGTGAGTAAACATTTTAGTGTCCTAATATTCTTTTCCATAACCAGGATTCCTTATGAAAAGAATTTAAACAAGAATCATTTTTATTATCTAAATAATTTCAATCAACACCATATATATTTTCAATTCTAAGACCAGTGAATATTAAATCATTTTTAGAATTAAAAACATTGCACGCATCCTTTTTAAATAGAACATTAAAACCCTCATCACACAATTGAGAGATACTAAGTAAATTTTATTTTTACACATCAATAAATTGAACTTTTAAAATTAATACAGTATTAGGGTTACCAATTTGTCCTAAGCCGATGATCTTCCCTTTAGCATTATCACCGAATGTGGCATATCCCCCATCATCATTAATTAGGCTCTTGAAGAATAAATAGTCTCCAATCATATGTCTTGAACATCAAATTTCCAAGTACCATGGAGTTTTATAGGATTTCATTAAACAACTTTTCGACAAAAAAGATTAGGTATAGGGTATCTTTGGTACCCTACTTTTATTTGGTCCTGAGAGATTAGAATGTATAACATTGTGAACCCATACTTGTCATAATGGTTTCCTATAAAGAGAAGATATGTGTCGAGACATGATTACTTTTTTAGGTCCTTTAGGGAAATGATTTTTCAAAATATGGTCCAAAATTAGAACTATCAGTGAACTATCTTGATTTTGGAACAAATTTTTTTTAATAATCCTTTTGTATCTTGGTTGATTTCCTACACTAGTTGTGTATTTTGGAGCAATATATTTCCTTGGAAACTGGGTCAAGTTATCTCTACCTATATTAAACTTATCAAGATCCATATTAAATTTCTCATTTAATAATTTATATTCAGTATTTTATTTTAATTTTTGAGCACATTTTTCTTTTTCAATATCCAGATCATTCATATCATTAGCATTTAAAGAATATTTCCTTTTCAATAATTTAAATTTATCTTTGAGTTCATTAAAGGTTTCCTCAAGCATTCCACAATATTCAAATTGTTCATCCTTAGTCATATTCTCTTCATTATTTGATTCACTTTCATTCCCAAAATAATAAGCATTAGGTATAGGGGAATTTGGTGTTACCTTAGATGTTTCTGTCCTAAAACACAGGTTTTCATTTTTGTCATTTTCAATATCATAATAGTTAGATCAACAGGAGATGTCTTATAAAGAACTCCAAGTAACATTCAATTCCTTTTTATATCCCTTGACCTTATCATTGTATTTCTTCTTAAATTTCATCTTGGGGAAATCATCCTTCACATGGCCTTTTTGTTTCTACTCATAGTAGAGTATCTCATTTCTGTTTTCATTTAAATTTATGTTCTTTTTACATCATCCTTTATTATCATACATTCCATTATAGATTGACTTTGTAAAGAGATTTTTCTTATGGTAGAAATTTTTTAGTCTTTTAACAAGATGAGCCATCTCATCATTTCTGTTAGTGTATGAATCTTCACTAGTGGAAATGTCTACATGAGCTCAAAAATTTTATTTTTATTTTCTCTTTGAGGTAATAATCTTGAAATCTATAGATTTATTTCTTGGTTTTTCATCTTCTTCTTGATTAACCGTAAGCTTTTATTTGTACATCATATGTTTTCCAAAAAGTTCCTTCACTGGTAGATTTCCTGTGTCATAGGATTCTCATATAGAAACATAATTTCCTCTCCATCTGTCAGGTATGCATCGAAGAAATCTCATAATCAGATCCATGATGTCCACTGGTTTCCCAAAGAGACTAATGGTATTCACTACTTCATTAAACCTGAAATACATTTCAGATAAATGTTCATTAGGATTCATTTATAATTATCATATTTAATAGCATAAGTATTCAATCACATTTCTTTAACATGGGTTGTTCCCTCATGAGAAACAGCCAATGTATCCCAAATTTCATAAGTATTTTTATAGGAAGATATTCTATTGAATTCTTCATCGCCTAGAGAATAGTACAATGCATTCATTGCTTTACAGTTATATTTATATGTAGCTTTATTCATCTTAGACCACATGTCCCTAGTAGTAACAGGTAATACATGTTGTTCTTCAATTGTATCCCAGATATCAGGACCCATGCTCTCTAGATGCATTTTGAAATTTAATTTCACGGAGCTTTTTTATTTCCATTAAATATAGGTGGCATTTTAGTAGTAGAACCCCCGACTCTGTTATACATATTTATTTAGAATTGTAAGGAAATAAAAAAATTAGATATGATAGAAATTTTATGATCTTAAATATAAAACTAAAATCACAGTTGAATAGAATTTGAAAACTTTCACAATAGTTCATATAGTTTCAATAAAATAGACCCTCTAAAAACAATTGTTGGTCAGAGTGGAATATCAAGTGGGGGGGGGGATGAATTGAGTTCCTACTTAAAATCTCAGTTAAAAACATTATAATAAAGTTCCCCAAATTTTGAAATGCCACATTAAATTAAATAAGTAGAGATATAAATCCTTAATTAGTCAACATGTTTCTCAATGGGTGATTAGTCCTCAGTTTTATTAGTGTAAAACACTTCTTCAACTTTTGAAACAAGTTTACTTGATTAAACACATACACACACTAACCAAAACAAACTATTAAAGTCAATGCAACATAGTTTTCTGTTTTAGCAATTTTAAGCCATATAAAATGGAAAAATAGAGTATAAAAAAATATAGTGCACAGTGGAGTTAAACAAGAGGTTCAGTCTCAAACTAAGACTTAATCCTCTCCACATGGTGATCACCTATCAGAAAGAAGTTTATATAAATGATAAACTTGATACACAACATGTATTGGGATTTACAAAATCTTTCACAAACTGTCCAGGGTTTGCACCCTCTACCACATTTCTTATTGGAAAAAAACCATACAAACCACACATGGTATCTTCGATAATTATACATTGGAAAAAAATGTAATAGAAGTTTTATGTGAGGATTTTTAGTATCCTCCAGTTCAAGCACCTCAGGCAGTCTGTGTTACAAACAAACAAAAACTTCACAGAAATGTAAAATAAAAGAACATAGTAGAGCTAATATTATGATATTGAGTTTAGAAAGCATTATGTGTTTTTCGTTCATATGTTGACTCCTTGGAGTCAATAAATTGAATTCTGAGTCTTTCTCTGGAATTTTTCCTCTAAACCGAGTGTCATAACTCCAGGTTCTAGCTTCTTGCAACTGTGTATTCAGATTTTTCTATTGATCAAGAGTTGATGAAGCATAGAAGGAAGCCTTGAAATTTCTTTCCTGAAATGATTGTCTTGTGACTTTGGGGTTCCCAATGTTAGTGTTGGATGGTTCTACCTTGTTCTCTTTGATCTAGCGAGTAAGTTATTTCTCATGCATTCCTCTACTATTTCTCAATTCTTTGGATTTCTCTACTATTTTCTTCCTCATTATTCTATTTTATATTTGAGGTCCAACAATAGGAATAACTAAACCACATGTGATCCTCCATGTACCTCATACTGTCTCCAGATACAGTTACTCGATATGTCTATAATTAGCATTAATTAATTTTAGACACATTATATTTACCAAATATGGCCGTTATAATAAGCATATGAATTTGGAGTATTATGGAAGGGTATGAATTGGTAGACTGGTAATTATATCCTTAACAATTGTAGGATTCAATAGTAGGGTGCATCGATAGCCTTCATCGGTATCCTTAAGTGGTAGAATTGCATCGGTGACCTTCTCAACAGTAGCTTTCAGCGGTATCCTTACATCTGTGACCTTTTCATCAGTGATATTTGCATCGTTGACCTTTGCATCCCTGACCATTGCATCAGTGACCTCTGCATCAGTGACCTTTGTATCGGTGAACTTTTCTTCAGTGAACTTTCCATCGGCGACCTTTTCATTAGTGACCCTTGCATCGGTGACTTTTGCATCGGTAGCCTTTGTATCGGTTACCTTTATACTATAAGCTTAAACAATAGAATAGTGAGATTAACAATACATTGGTATCACTGGAACATTATTATCACATTAATGAAACATTATTATTCTATATTAGAAACATGACTATCATATAAATAAATCATGATTTGGGATTATCAAAACAGGTGAGCCCAACAATTACAGTCTCTAAAAAGAATAATACAAGGAACTCCATGACAAAAACATCATGGTAAGGGTATTTCATGAATTTTGAAATGTAATTATCGGTAATTAAATTTTTTTAATTCACTCAAGTAAGATTAATTCTTATTAATATGGTCCTCTTATTATTACTAATGTTTACCCATTTAGTGCAGTGCAAGTCCAAGACTCATCTTCCAAAATAAAATTCAAGATTAATTGACACTAGTTAAAGCATCACCATGAAAGGACACATATCCCTTAAATCACATCGACTTCCATCAAATCCCAAACTATTATAGTTGACCCACTAATGGATGGAGAAAACGAACCACAAAATCCAAATCAGGTGTACTTCTTTCCATTTAACCACTCTCTCCCTCTCTCTTCTTATTCTTACTATATCATTCTCATAATTTGTTTTCCACTTTCATCATAAAACATTTTATTTATTTTTTAACTTTTATGAGGGTTTGTCATTATAAAAACTAAAAAAAACTAAAAACATAAAAAAACTAAAAAATATGAAAATTTATTTATAATTACTCACCATACACTTTTGAACTTTTTTTCAACAATTTTGGGAAGTCAAAAGACATTTTTTCATCTCAAAAATTTTATTTTTTTCATCAAAAAATTGGTTAAAGAATACTATTTTAAACCCAAAGAATTTTTTATTTTTAATTTTTTGATTTTGAAAATGATTCTTACCCATCCATGAGAAACAACATTATCTTTCATGCCAAGTTCACCAATGTAAATATTTTCATATTGTATTTTTTCACCCTTGATTGAGTGTCTTGAGTTCGTGGAACTTCGAGATGAATTTCTTACAGTTGGTTTGAATTAATATGATTGATTTATATTCTTAACCACATGATAGTTATAATATCCTAATAGCCTCCCATTACCCATGTATTGATCCTCCTTTTGAAATCCACTTCAATCCTAGTAAATAATTTTTTATAACCACATTTCAATCCCAATACCTTTCCTAAATAGAATCTTCATGGAATTTCATTTCATAATTTATTGATGTTTAAGATTGGGTGGAGTGGATTTCATTTTTTAGTATACTTTTCTTTAATTTTAACATGTTATCATATGCATGAGGTAAATAATCCATTTTATTGTGGGGGATAAGTTTTCATTCGGTGTGTTTTGGGAATATATATATGTTTATGACATATTGTACAATTTATTAAATAAGTGTTAAAACAATGTATATAAAAAAGGTAATAAATAAATAAATAAATGGTTATGTCTTTAGAGGGTAAACAATTACCCATAATCAACCTTTGACATGTTATAAATATTAAAATTATTATCATGAGTAGTTAAAAATGGTTTGGGAAATGAGTGTGAGATGTTTTTCATTATCATCTTTAAAAAAAAGAAAAAAGAACACTTGCATCATATTTTCATCTATCGTTGGGTGAAGATTTCTAATTTTGTATATATTTAATAATTTCATCCTCTTCCAATTTTATACCTATCTTTTCTTCTTTCATGATTCCATTCCCTTTTGAATATGTGTTCTATTTCCATCCATGTCTCATTTGACAAAAATTTTCATTGCTTTTTCTATATTGCTGTTTTACCCCTCATTCTCTATCTTTTAGACAGTATATTCCAACCATCCCATATCCACAAAAAACCCCTAATAAATATTATTGATTCTTGTTCAATTTAGGATAGAGATTTAAATCTGAGATATATTTCAAACTATATGATTTTCAATTTTTCTTGGTGAATTAGTGAACCTCGATAAATAAATTTTTATCATCTTGAGAGGAGTGAGTTCTGAGTGCCCACATTTTACATTTAAAATTCTTAACATGAAAAATGAATTGTTTTTTGGAAAATTTATTATGAAAAATTTTTGTTTGGAATTCAATACGGGTGAGTGAATTGGTCTATACTTCCCCTGATTAAGAAAAAAATTAATATTTCTTGGTGAGTGAAAATGATTGATTTGTGTTTTTATACTTGATGTACAGGAGGACATATAAAATACTATGTGTAATAGAGTCTATGTTATTAACATATTCACAACTTTTTATTCTCTACCTTTACTTATTTTCAATTAAAAATGAATAATTGGTTTGAAATACTCATGTTTTAATACTAAAAATAATTTATGAGAATTATTTGAGTTAATCAAATCAAGTCCGATTACTATTTTAATTAAAACACACACCATAATTATCATAATTATATTATTTTTAGTTTTTTGGCTACTTAGTTAAACTTCACTCAATTAATCCTACTGGATCATTGGACAATTAGACCATTTAAAGGGTCATATGGAGCACACATGAAGGCCCACAAAATCTGTGATGAAAACTAGAACAACTATAATGATAGAATTTATGGGATCATTGTAGAGACCCGTAGCTTGACTTACATGGACATTACATTACATTTTCGGAATACTTAGTACATAGCAAAAACACACACACAAGGACCGTAATAGTTTAGTGTCTTTGGAAACTCGGAATATAATCTTCTAATCATGGTGAAAGATCTTCAAAATCTCCCATAAAGATCTTCCTTTTTTTTACCTAAAACCTTTCATTATATCCTGGGGAAAATAAAACATAAAAGGGTGAGCTCAAATGCTCAGTAAGGGTAAACAAAAGAAATATCAATCACATCATATACATAAGCACATAACTTTTGGAAATCCTAACCTGCAAAAGAGATCATAATTTCATAACATGGGGTAAATCATGGCAGTGAAATATAATCACAATAATCATAACTTAAAACATGAAACTTTGTGGCATTCACACATAATCGTAGAGAATCATTTCTTGTTAGTCAAGACTCATTGCCAAGACTATCTTAGTGGACAAAGTCCCTTTCTGAACCGAGTCACCCTCGTTTCAGTCTTGTTTCACTGAACCGGTATAACCTACCATTCCAGCCATGTCTATCTCATGAGATATAAAATATTTACCCAATGCATTGGAGGGAGATATAGGTCCCACCCATCTCTTAATGAATCCTTTCTTATGTGTGCCACATAATCATAAACCATACATCATAGCGTAACCCATGTAATAAAAATGGAATTCTTAAACAACATGACATCATAAAACAATTCATATAAGATAATGGAATTCATAAAAATATTTCCATCACAACATAATCAAATCCATGTAATAATAGGGATAAAAATAGAACCCTTTTATTATCTTAGATGGAAAATAATTTTGATAAAATACTTGAACTCCATTCTTGAGTAAAATATCCTTTCTACTTCAAAAACATTTTTCCTTTCATAACATGTCATATGACTTTAAAATAAAAGAATTTGATTAAAAATAAACTTGAAAACTTGTAAAGGAATCTTCTTGGAAACAATGTTTTAAAAATCCATTCATGCCGTATAAGTTAAAAAAAACATTCTTCTCGTACTTTTGTCGGAAAAGTCAAAAAGTACCTCGTATGAAAAACGACAAAAGATTCCTTTCATATCTTTTACTAAAAACTCACCAAAGGGTAAAATTGGTTTTAAAATATTGTAAGTATATGGAAAAAATATTACATATTTAGGGAACATGGATGTGGATGATAAAATACACCCCAGTAAATGCCAAAGTAAAAACAATCTCGGATAAAAATGAGATTGTGATATTTTCCCTTACCTTAGGTCCGACTTGCTTTGTACGTGTCCGAACCTCCTGTATAATGATTTAAATCATGTTATTGACTTATTCCAGAATCATATTCATTGTTATTATATCATATATGGTCCACTTATGACTTTATATTACCCGTTCTTTTGTAAATTCATGTTAAAGTAGCGTTTTGGGTAAAATCGTCTCATTTGTCGTTCGTGTTTTTAACTTGTAATTATTCATATGATTACTTAGATCATGATTACTTAATTCCAGAATATAAAACATGATATATATATATATATATTCAGAATATAAATATATAATAAATCAGTAAATGGAAAGAAATACACCGTTCATGGAGACGGTAGTCCGTACGTACGCATGAACGCTGTTTTCGTTTCGTTATTGAATTGAATGGAATTAAGTAGATGACATACATATAAATATAAATAATTCCAGTATCAATATTAGTTCATATATTTCATTAGTACTTATTATATATACTTTATAATCATTCATGAATGGTTAATCATTGAGAATGAATCTCATCGCGTCGTGGAGATGGTAGTCCGTACGTACGCACGAGCGATGATATCGTTCCCATGGTCGTGGAATTGTGTTGAAGTGTATGTATACTATTTCAGTATCAATATCAATTTATAATAATCATATATAGTTACTCATTACACCTTTATACCCATCCAATTAAGGTGGTGGCGGAAAATAGATTACACCACGGCGTGGAGACGGTATTCCGTACGTACGCACGCGCGGTGATTTCCTTTTTTCCGTAGGATGGATAGAAGGTTAATTAGAGTTGTTTCATATTTATAATAAGATATCAGTATATAATAAATACTGATGTTATTACTTTATCATGAAACAACTAAAGAAGAAGAAGTTGAAGAAGAAAGAAATTGAAAAAGATCGGTAATGGATATTACCTCTTTTTGACGCGCCTTTTCTTAGCCTCCACTTAAAGAACTAAGGATGGTCTTTGAAGAAGACCAGGACCTCTAGGATGATACTAGGGAAGTGGAGAAGGGATTTGGTAGGGGTTGGCCGAGCTTGAAGGCTTAAAGTTGTGTGAGGAAGAGAGGGAGGAGGTTCCCTTTTATAAGGGAGGAGAGGGGCACCTTAGGAATATCTCAAAATATTATTTTATATTAAAGTCAAAATCGGTTTATAATGGTTCCAAAGGGTCTTATTTTTAAGATAAAATGGGTATTTGTCGAAATCCTATCAAACAAAAAGATTTAGACAAGTTTAGGGTATTATTTTAACTTTATCAATTAGATTTAACTCTAAGTTATATAATTTAACTTTTACCGTGTCTTTTTGTTTTCTTTCACTATACACTTACAATAACATGCCAAACGAACCCCAAATTGTTTATTATTAATATATATATTCTTATCTAAGTCATTTGGCCGAACCTTAGATTTTTAGGAATAAAATAACAATTAATAATATAATATTTGATTTAAAAACTATTTAGTGTCAATTTTGACACTATTTGATATATGATTTTTTTGAAAGTCATAACAGAATTATATGTTCGAACCAAGTTGATTAAATCAACACTAATATATCATAGTAACCTAGAAAATTAGTGTAATTCATAAAAAGTCTTAAGTTACATTTATTTTGGTATTTATAATGTCAATTATGTCAATATTTCATTAATAAGATAATTACTGCATCATCTTTGTGTCATAAATAAATTAACTTATTTGATGTCTAAAAATTACAAATAAAATACCATTATGTAGGAAATCTTTTTATCGTTCTAATGAATATTTAAAATCGAATTTATCTTATGTATAACCCTATATTAAAAATGTTTTAGTAAATAAACTTTGATTTTAACTCTTTTAACTCTTCTTTGAATTAAATAATAATAAATGTCCTAATCTAATCCAAGTGGGCCTAAATGATAATATTTTACACTTAAGGTTGTTTTTGGTCGAGATACACTTTTCCAATAGGATTAGGACATGTGTTAGGGTAATATTAATATCATTGTTACCCTTAATTACCCTATTTACTTTTAACCGTGGTAAATAAAAGTAAAAAGTTATTATTCACCAAAAATTATTTTCATCTCATTGAACCACATTTTACTTACTGACATCAACAGTGTCTCTCGGATTTTTGAAATTCCATTCACAGAAGCGGTAAAATTAAGTTTTATGAAAAATTCAGTTTTTTTAACTACCACTTAGTAGTTTCACTATTCATCAAAAATTGATGTTTTTCAGAACAATGCCAAAATTTCATCCTAAGATATATATCATATTCCAAATTCAAAAATGAAGTCTATTTTACCAAATTCATAAGATAGAAGTTGCATTAATTAATTTTATAATTAAATCCCGCTGTTAAAACAAATAGCGTGTTTTTAAGAAACAATATCTATCAAAAGATTGACACTTGTTTATGTCTGGTTTAAATGTGAAATTACATCCAATGAACAACATTGTATTAAATTGTAAAAATATATTCTAAATATACTTTAAATCCACTCAAATTGACAATTTATCAATATTAATTATTTCGATTAAAAAAGTTGTTTTTAATTAAAATTTAGTAATTTTCACTATTCATCAGAATATGAAAGTTATCCGAAAAGTACCAAAATTTTACCCTAAGCTAATTTCGATATTACGAATCCAAAAATGAATTCCATTTTGAAAAATAAAATTTACAAAATTTCAAAAAGTGGTTATTACTATTCATAACGGCTAGTTTTAATAATATTTTAATAGCATATTGTTGTTTAGTGAAACTCGTTATTGCGTACTACACAAGCTATCGAGGAAGGTTGCGGTTGCGTGTAATGCAAGGCAAGTCAAGGATGCATGTTGTGCAAGATCCTTTTGGTGTAGCGTACAACACAAGACATTAATAAAATTAAAAAGAATATTTTTCATAAAATCTCAGGCTGTTACATTCTACCCCCCTTAAAATTAATTTCGCCCTCGAAATTCGTCAGGGTTATAAATGGTTTACTATTAGAAAGTTTCTTTAATAGAAACCCACATCGTAAAAAAGAATACCAAAACTTGGCTTTAAAAACTAAAGTATGAAATGTAACGATTACCCAAATAAACTAATCACTGGGTTTCCACATAGGTGAAAATATGGATATGAAGAAAAATCTAACCATCATGTTCTGATGGAGAGTGGTAGAGAACATGGCTATGTAAAATCCAGTAATCACAAATCCATAGATTTGTGATGATATAAGGTACCATCTGATTCATCAGGTATAAGATCACTAGGACAACATTTTTGGTTTTCAAGATCATTTCCCTAAAGTTGAAAATTTGCTTAGAATAAATACTTACTTTATTTTGGTACAATATCACTGTTGTTCGTGCCTTGAACAATTTCCACTTCATCTCTTAAATAAATGAAGTTGAATTTGTTATTCATGAAGTGTTAGAAGATCATGTGATAGAATGACGGGTCATTCCATCTGTCTCAAACAAAAGGTTAGCAAAAATTATATACATAAGTCGGTCTATAGTGAGATTAATCATATATGGTTCCTAAAATGGAATTATACTTCATATATCATACTGCTTAATATAATAAAACTAGTTTCTACTAAACAGGGACTTCCTGTAGGCCAGTGGTAGGCAATAAAGGCCAGTCGCACTTCGGTTGTGGGTTCGATTTCCACAGCCTTGTCCAAAGCGATGGGCTGTCGCCCATCCTGCAGGTTGTCCTTTTTCTAAAACTACATTACTATAACATCCCATCAATAATATCGAAAAACGTTTTATCCTAACTTATGTCCTACATAATCCATTACAATCTTTAGGCTTATCCATAATACTGCAGTCCACTCTAATAACATAGTGAAAACGATTACCAGAGATTTAATACCATCGTTGAACCCCATATATCATAAGATATGTTTTGTTGGTCACATTCCAAACATTCAAAGTCCTTAATCATGTATTCTCTTGAATACCTTAGTGAAAACATGAATGCAGTTAAAAGTTAACACTTTCCACATACCAAAATCCTCAAAATTCTATATACTCAAACCATGATATCACTTAGTCCTTATATCAATCATGAGCTCATGAATACTGTTAAACATTTTGTTTTCTCGTTTTCCCTTCATTATGCGTATATTATCTAATTTCAAAAAATATCTCAATTACTTTGAATACCACATTAGACCAATACATAAATTTTCCAATACTTTATGATACCACATTATTTTGGAATCCCATTACATAAACACTTAATCATTCCACCACATCATTGTCATATTCAACATCGCCAATAGTGATCGCATGTGACTTCCCTTTGTCTTTTGCCTTCAGTGGTTGCTCATGTTTATCATCACTAACCCTTGGATTAGGGAATTTATTAGCATAATGCCCCATTTCCTTGCACTTGAAGCATTGAAGTGTTGGTGGTGCGTTCTCTGCAGTGTTTGCTTTATTCACATCATTAGAAACCCTTTTTCCATTACTTCGACACTCAGCTGCTCGATGACCTTCTTTTCCACACTTAAAACATTTTCTAGTCCCTTTAAGACAATCTCCACCATGCTTCTTTCCACACTTTGTGCATAAGGAAACATTCATCTTCTTTTCACCATTATTCTGAGATTTCTCCTTGAACTCCATCTTTCGTTTCTTGTCAAAACCATGAGATGGATATGTAACACCGACTTCCATTTCAACCTTGATAGCACAATGCACAATTTCTTCATAGCTACTGAAGTCTCTTATAGCTAATGCCCTTCGAAGACTTGGTTTTAAGCCATTGGAAAATCGATCAACTTTACTTTCAGGTTGGATGATAATGCCAGATGCATACCTTGCAAGTCTTGTAAAATTCGCTTCACATATACCAACAGATTCATCATCCTTTTGCTTTAGTTCAAGCAACTCCTTCTCCATCTTTGTTCTAAGAATACGAGGGAAGTACTTACTGAAAAAAAAGTTCTTGAACTCGTCCCATTCGATGGAATCAATTTCATCTCTTTGCCTCGTATTCTTGATAAGATTCCACCATTGATCGGTTTCACCTTCCAAACGATATACTGCTAAGATGACTTTATCATGTTCAGAGCATTGAAGAACTGAAAATATCTTTTCAGTGGTACTGATCCATTGTTCAGCAACAAGTGGATCGGAAGTCCCACTGAAAGAAGGTGGACGTTGCCTCATGAAGGACTCAATAGAATACTGTTCCTTTCTCTGCTCATTTGGAAGTCCAGAATGATTCATAGCTTGTGTAAGGATAGCAATAAGATTCTGCACTCCATCTCCCATAACATTTGTTTGTTCAAGAGGACAATCATTGCATTGTCCATTGCATTGAACAACACGGTTCCTTCGGGATCCAGCCATCGTCTAAAACCCAAAAAGAATAGTGTGAGAGGCAAAAATCATGCTAGGGAAAATAACATAATAAAGGGGGAGTACCTTCAATATCTAACATCTTAGGTTTAATTCTATGATCGTTAGCTTAGTTCTAGTACTATAACCTATACGTATACTTAACCTTAGGGACATCCCTAGACATACCGTAGAGATATCTCTAGGGATCTCACTAACGTTTTCGCATCCTAGTTTCCAAAGGTTGACTAAACCTTTCCTCTGATACCAACTGTAGAGACCCGTAGCTTGACTTACATGGACATTACATTACATTTGCGGAATACTTAGTACATAGCAAAAACACACACACAAGGACCGTAATAGTTTAGTGTCTTTGGAAACTCGGAATATAATCTTCTAATCGTGGTGAAAGATCTTCAAAATCTCCCATAAAGATCTTCCTTTTTTTACCTAAAACCTTTCTTTATATCCTGGGGAAAAGAAAACATAAAAGGGTGAGCTCAAATTCTCAGTAAGGGTAAACAAAAGAAATATCAATCACATCATATACATAAGCACATAACTTTTGGAAATCTAAACCTGCAAAAGAGATCATAATTTCATAACATGGGGTAAATCATGGCAGTGAAATGTAATCACAATAATCATAACTTAAAACATGAAACTTTTTGGCATTCACACATAATCATAGAGAATCATTTCTTGTTAGTCAAGACTCATTGCCGAGACTATCTTAGTGGACAAAGTCCCTTTCTGAACCGAGTCACCCTCGTTTCAGTCCTGTTTCACTGAACCGGTATAACCTACCATTCCAGCCATGTCTATCTCATGAGATATAAAATCTTTACCCAATTCATTGGAGGGAGATATAGGTCCCACCCATCTCTTAATGAATCCTTTCTTATGTGTTCCACATAATCATAAACCATACATCATAGCGTAACCCATGTAATAAAAATGGAATTCTTAAACAACATGACATCATAAAAAAATTCATATAAGATAAAGGAATTCATAAAAATATTTCCATCACAATATAATCAAATCCATGTAATAATAGGGATAAAAATAGAACCCTTTTATTATCTTATATGGAAAATAATTTTGATAAAATACTTGAACTCCATTCTTGAGGAAAATATCCTTTCTACTTCAAAAACATTTTTCCTTTCATAACATGTCATACGACTTTAAAATAAAAGAATTTTATTAAAAATAAACTTGAAAACTTGTAAAGGAAGCTTCTTGGAAATAATTTTTTAAAAATCCATTCATGCCGTATAAGTTAAAAAAACATTCTTCTCGTACTTATGTCGGAAAAGTCAAAAAGTACCTCGTATGAAAAACGACAAAAGATTCATTTCATATCTTTTACTAAAAACTCACCGAAGGGTAAAATTGGATTTAAAATATTGTAAGTGGATGGAAACAATATTACATATTTAGGGAACATGGATGTGGATGATAAAATACACCCCAGTAAATGCCAAAGTAAAAACAATCTCGGATAAAAATGAGATTGTGATATTTTCCCTTACCTTAGGTCCGACTTGCTTTGTACATGTCCGAACCTCCTGTATAATGATTCAAATAATGTTATTGACTTATTCCAGAATCATATTCATTGTTATTATATCATATATGGTCCACTTATGACTTTATATTACCTGTTCTTTTGTAAATTCATGTTAAAGTAGCGTTTTGGGTAAAATCGTCTCATTTGTCGTTCGTGTTTTTAACTTGTAATTATTCATATGAATACTTAGATCATGATTACTTAATTACAGAATATAAAACATGATATATATATATATATATATATTCATAATATACATATATAATAAATCATTAAATGGAAAGAAATACACCGTTCATGGAGACGGTAGTCCGTACGTACGCTTGAACGCTGTTTTCGTTTCCTTATTGAATTGAATGGAATTATGTAGATGACATACATATAAATATAAATAATTACAGTATCATTATTAGGTCATATATTTCATTAGTACTTATTATATATACTTTATAATCATTCATGAATGGTTAATCATTGAGAATGAATCTCATCGTGTCGTGGAGACGGTAGTCCGTACGTACGCACGAGCGATGATATCGTTCCCATGGTCGTGGAATTGTGTTGAAGTGTATGTATACTATTTCAGTATCAATATCAATTTATAATAATCATATATAGTTACTCATTACACCTTTATAACCATCCAATTAAGGTGGTGGCGGAAAATAGATTACACCACGGCGTGGAGACGGTATTCCGTACGTACGCACGCGTGGTGATTTCCTTTTTTCCGTAGGATGGATAGAAGGTTAATTAGATTTGTTTCATATTTATAATAACATATCAGTATATAAGAAATACTGATGTTATTACTTTATCATGAAACAACTAAAGAAGAAGAAGTTGAAGAAGAAAGAAATTGAAAAAGATCGGTAATGGATATTACCTCTTTTTGACGCGCATTTTCTTAGCCTCCACTTAAAGAACTAAGGATGGTCTTTGAAGAAGACCAGGACCTCTATGATGATACTAGGGAAGTGGATAAGGGATTTTGGCAGGGGTTGGACGAGCTTGAAGGCTTAAAGTTGTGTGAGGAAGAGAGGGAGGAGGTGCCCTTTTATAAGGGAGGAGAGGGGCACCTTAGGAATATCTCAAAATATTATTTTATATTAAAGTCAAAATCGGTTTATAATGGTTCCAAAGGGACTTATTTCGAAGATAAAGTGGGTATGGGTCGAAATACTATCAACCAATAGGATTTAGGCAAGTTTAGGGTATTATTTTAACTTTATCAATTAGATTTAACTCTAAGTTAAATAATTTAACTTTTACCATGTCTTTTTGTTTTCATTCACTATACACTTACTATAACATGCCAAACGAACCCCAAAATGTTTATTATTAATATATATATTCTTGTCTAAGTCATTTGGCCAAACCTTAGATTTTTAAGAATAAAATAACAATTAATAATATAATATTTGATTTAAAAACTATTTAGTGTCAATTTTGACACTATTTGATATATGATTTTTGTGAAAGTCATAACAGAATTATATGTTCGAACCAAGTTGATTAAATAAACAATAATATATCATAGTAACCTAGAAAATTAGTGTAATTCATAAAAAGTCTTAAATTACATTTATTTTGGTATTTATAATGTCAATTATGTCAATATTTCATTAATATGATAATTACTGCATCATCTTTGTGTCATAAATAAATTAACTTATTTGATGTCTAAAAATTACAAATAAAATACCATTATGTAGGAGATCTTTTTAGCTTTCTAATTAATATTTAAAATCGAATTTATCTTATGTATAACCCTATATTAAAATTATTTTAGTAAATAAACTTTGATTTTAACTCTTTTAACTCTTCATTGAATTAAATAATAATAAATGTCCTAATCTAATCCAAGTGGGCCTAAATGATAATATTTTACACTTAATGGTTGTTTTTGGTCGAAATACACTTGTCCAATAGGATTAGGACATGTGTTAGGGTAATATTAATATCATTGTTACCCTTAATTACCCTATTTACTTTTAACTGTGGTAAATAAAAGTAAAAAGTTATTATTCACCAAAATTTATTTTCATCTCATTGAACCAAATTTTACTTACTAACATCAACCGTGTCTCTCGGATTTTTGAAATTCCATTCACAGAAGCGGTAAAATTAAGTTTTATGAAAAATTCAGTTTTTTTAACTACCACTTAGTAGTTTCACTATTCATCAAAAATTGATGTTTTTCAGAACAATGCCAAAATTTCATCCTAAGCTATATTTCATATTACAAATTCAAAAATGAAGTCTATTTTACCAAATTCATAACATAGAAGTTGCATTAATTAATTTTATAATTAAATCCCGCTGTTAAAACAAATAGCGTGTTTTTAAGAAACAATATCTATCAAAAGATTGACACTTGTTTATGTATGGTTTAAATGTGAAATTACATCCAATGACCAACATTGTATTAAATTGTAAAAATATATTCTAAATATACTTTAAAACCACTCAAATTAACAATTTATCAATATTAATTATTTCGATTAAAAAAGTTGTTTTTAATTAAAATTTAGTAATTTTCACTATTCATCAGAATATGAAAGTTATCCGAAAAGTACCAAAATTTTACCCTAAGCTAATTTCGATATTACGAATCCAAAAATGAATTCCATTTTGAAAAATAAAATTTACAAAATTTCAAAAAGTGGTTATTACTATTCATAACGGCTAGTTTTAATAATATTTTAATATCATATTGTTGTTTAGTGAAACTCATTATTGCGTACTACACACGCTATCGAGGAATGTTGTGATTGCGTGTAATGCAAGGAAAGTCAAGGATGCGTGTTGTGCAAGATCCTTTTGTTGTAGCGTACAACACAAGACATTAATAAAATTAAAAAGAATATTTTTCATAAAATCTCGGGCTGTTACAATCATTGTAGAAGCCTATATTTTATAAAACATCATATTACGTTCTAGGATATTCATATACATATTGGAGAAAATTTTCAAGGACAAATAATCAAATAAGTATCCCAAATGATGATTTAAAATATAGCCCACAATTCTATCTAGAAATTAAAATCATTATATAATACTTGACTTTTACCAAGATATATACATCCAATTTATCTGTGATTTTTTGGTGTAAAATAAAAGATATATCCTCATAACTATTTTTAAAAAATAGTTTTTATTTTGTGGAATATTAATATTCAAAAACCCATTCACTTTATGGAAATATAAAATGTATGGATTCAAATAGACATTAGAATGCAGTTTAGTAAATTTACAATAAAATTAGCACCAAAAGTCTAATGGCCACAAAATTTTGGGGGTATACTTTAAAAATCCATATATAAAACATTTTAGAAGATTATTTTTCTAGTTTAGGATTTCTAAATTATCTATTTTTTGATCCAATTGGAAGGTATGATTTGGAATGCATACAGTTCACCACCTTTGGCTATAAATACACTTCCCACCTCTCCATGAAAGGGGTTCGTATTTTAGAACAAATAAAGATATATTTTCATGAAAAATAAAGAGAAAAATGCTTTTTTTGATCTTAAAAACTCACATTTTTAACTTTAGAGACCTTTCCTCCTCTCTTTGTTTTCATATTCTTTTGTTTTGTTTTCAATTGGATTCTTGTAAGTCTGTTTTCATTTCAATTTAATATTAATACATGTTTCTTCATCATAATATCCAATTATAATACACATTATTTTTGTGTCATTTTAATCCTATTAAAATATTTTAAATAATGTTTAAAACCTTTGTCTTCTTACTCTTTCTCATTCAATCAAAATTTTCTTTTTGCCTATCTGCACATTTTTTGTGTGTGTTCATTGCACCGCTCTTATCTTATCCCACATTTTTACTCTATTTTTAACCCATCATCATAAAAATTCTAACTAGATTATAAACCCAAAATATGGATGAATATATCTATAATTTGGGTGAGTCAGAATTTATTGATGTTAATTTATTGAGATATTTCTCCCATTTAATTTTTTTTGAATTAATATGGTGTATGTCAAATAAAATATGTTATGCATTAATTACATATTTGTGACATGTGGATTCCATGGATTATTAGAACCACAAATACACATGGGATCATGAAATATCTATCCTTACATCAATGAGATTTGATAATTATTAGAACCCTTGTTATGGTTTCTATTTATGCCAAAAACAATTGGTATTTTGTATCAAAATCACCTCGTGAAGTGGTTTTCAATTTAATTAATAGTTTTTCAAATCTCAAGGACATCACAATATTAACTCCAAGAAAATGTAATCACCCCAAACAATATTAAATCTTTGAATAAAACTACATTAGTTAAACTACCTAATTAAGATTCACCCCCCCCACTTAAAAGAAAAATCAATTACAAGATATCAACTATTAAAAATAGTACCATTGTGAGGATTCGACCCGAGAACCACTATAAACATTAACAGAGAACCAACCTTTTGAAAGGTTAATAAGAAAAAATCAAAAGAACATAACACATATTACCGTTAGGGATTTTTTTGGTGTAAAAAATTTCCAATTATCTAGACTCTAACAGTATGAATATATATTTTTTATTTTCAATAAAATAATGACTATATTTAATCGTTATTGTTTTTTAATTTATTAATAATTTATAGATTATTTTGATATGATAAAAAAATTATTTTTGTGTAACATTAAATTTAAATAAATTCATTTCTTTTGATTAATTTCTAAATTAAATAATATTTTAATAAAATAGTATATATTAATTTTAAACGGTATTATAGTTTTATTTTGTGAAAAAGTAATTTTAATAACGGTCAAAAAATTGTTATTGTAAAAAACCTCAGTATTTCTAAATAAATGTGGATTTTCATTTAAATTTTTAATTTCTCAAATTTTGATAATTATTTTGATAAAATAAATATTTTTTTTGAATCATAACATTAAATTTATCCAATGGTTATTTTTCCTAATTTTTTGAGATAGTCAAATTTTCTAGTAAAAATTAAATATTGTATAAGTATATTGTATGTATTATGAAATCATAATTACCAGAATGTGATATAGTATGTTCCATAAAGGTTATTCTCAATCAAATATATATCTCCCATTTAAAATAATATGTTTTGGGTTTTTTTGTTTATTTAATAAACCCTTTTTGAATCCTCCAAACCCTATAATATATTTTATGTTTTTAAAATCAATTCTTTATAAAATTGAATCACATACATATCAAAATGGATAATATTTTAATGTGACTGGTTCATTTCCTTAAAAATAATTAAAAAAATTATTATTTTCAATAACACATGAGAAAAAACCAAGGGATGGTTTGTGTTTGGGATTCCTTTATTATATAGAGTCCAAGACCTAAATTTGGAATATAATAAAGATCTCCCCTCACTTTCCCAATATGAAACCACCACAAATCCCATTACCCTTCACTAAAAACCCAATGTTTCATGACTATAGATTTATAATTAATTTCTATAACCATCACAATGTTCACATGAGATTTCAATATTCTCCTTCCATGATTTTGGAAACACCCTCTCAAGGTAAGGGACCTCTCTCTCTTCTTTTCCATTTAAGAAAATTATTCGTATTTAGCTTTTTGAATATAATTTATTTATGTTTTAATTCCTTTATAAATTTCCATTTATATCGAAATTATTTTCTTATAATGATACATCCTTTATCACCACTCGTTATAAGCACTAACTAAACTGTTACTATGTCGAAGTAAGCGATCCTTTCCATCTCCATTTTATTCAAGCACCTTCTTTTTGTAATGATTTTTTATTTACCTTACTATTGATGCAATATGATTTTACACATCAATATTACTTCCATTACAATGTACATGTGATTATATACCCATTTCACTCTTATTAATCCCTTCTAGGATTCATTATGTACCCCACTTTGTTGTGTAAAATTTATCATGTCATGTTTTGATACCAAACATTTTTGTAGTGAATACCATCACCATTTCCACTCAAGGATACTCAAAAATAAATATATATATATCCTTATTGTAATATGGAATTACATTTATCTTTTTCATACTCCTTAATCATGGGATTAAATGTGATGAAATATGATCCAATGTCTAATGATCTATGTGGAACAATTATGCATGTTCATAATATGAATGTGACGAGTGCACCCAAAATTATATATCCCTCAAATGAATTGAGTAATTTATTTGTATCCTGAGAAATAATTTATGGGATTGGGGACTAAACCTTAACCATCATGAGAAATTTTCAACCATGTTATGATGTCTTAGGGGTCTTCCTTGACCCATGTTTACGATGTCATGTTTAATGTTTTTTCCACATTCACATGTTGCCTTTATGTTAAAATACAATATCAATATTCGACATTAATGTTTATGATTCTCACCCATTTTATGTCCCATTGGATAATAAATTAAAAAACATATAATACACTATTGATGTTATTCTTTATTTATTCCCTTACTAGTCTTTTTAGATCACCCCTTTTGTTTATGTATTCCCAAGGTTATTCTATATAGTTATAAGATCTCAAAAAGAGTTTTGAGATCATTATAGAGATTAATAAAAAAAATTATTCTAGTTTCATGTTTTCTAATTATGTACCTAGTTCTCTAAAGAGAGTTCTTTTAAAACCCATATTTTTTATTTAATATATATTTCTTTAAAAAGTCGCGTAAAAATATGTGTAAAATGACTGGGCCTCTATACACTTGTTACACATACCATTTATATAATAGATTCAACTAATTATCAAAACCAAAATAAGGAACATGTGATTCCATTACTACCCCTTACCAAACTTCAGTTTCAAGGAAAAATCCTCTATTTTTCACCTATAAATGGGACCTCTCACCACCCCTTCAATAACACTCTTAAATCTAGTTATCCTTTTGAAACTATTCTCTATTTTATTCCAATATAATACCCTTTAAATGTCATAATATTATTATCATATGATATTGTCCCATCACCTCCCTTTTCAAGGAATCCTCTAATAAAAACCCTACGTTCTCAACGTAAGTTAAATCTATAAGCTAACATCTTTTCAGTTTTATATTTTAATTTGAAAATAATTTTTCACACAAACTATATGATGTTTTTAGTATTCATATTATAATTAATGTATTTATATAGTATAAATAAAAAATAACTACCTTTTACCTTTAACTTAAGAAAAATAAAACCACCATTCATGCATTTCTTGGACTACTGCCTCCACAACAAAACATGTTTCATTTTCCTTCACTACCTTATAAGGAGAGGTATAAGGAAGATATAAGAGGATAAATATAATTTTTATGATATAATTAAGGATATATTATAAATTTTTTTTAAACCTAATAATGATATGTTTAGAAAACAATCATTGTTAATTTAATGGTTTTAGATAAGCATCCTGAGGGGATTATATGTCACTCAAATTATGTTATATTTTTATATCGATTAATTAATATTATAATTACATTAAATTATGTTAAAAACACTACTAAGTACTAGATAAGATCATTATTCTTCTTTTATAATTATATTACAATTAAACCACCTCAAAATCATTCATTAAATCAGGGTATATTCATGTTTGGGTCGATTTAACCACCCACTTGAAAAATACAATGAATTTATATCATAAATGTACATGGAAAAATAATTAGTTTTATAATATTATATAAATTTTAAATAGTTATTATTATTGTATATTTTATATCAATATTTAATTCATTAATTAAGAAAACACACTTTGATCTTGCAGGATCACCAAAATAATCTTATGATCAATTTTATCTTCAAGGATAAAAAAATAAAACACTCATGAAAAGAATTTCAAACCTCATAAATAATTTTAAATCATACCTAAAAGTAACATTAATTTATTATTAATAATTAAAATTGGAATAGTAATGAATACAATGGCTGCTATTTTGAAACCATTTCGAACGATGATAACTATAATCCGAGATATGAAAAATAGGTAGAATTAATGTAATGAATGGAAATTTATCAATATTTTAAATGAAAATGGATATTATTAAATTTTTTAATTAAGTGATTAAGATAAATGTGCTTATGATACAAGATGATAATGTTTTTTCATGAATTTCAAGATACGATGTAAGGGTTTTCATCTCAAAATCTTCTCTTTCAAAAATGTTTGGTATAATGTACCTAACTTTATTTATGTGTTGCATATACTACCTATTTGAGATGTAATATAGTGAAATATATTATTTTAATGGAATTTAATGAGCAGTTATAATCCCTATATTTCAATAGGTTTTTGTTTAATTTCTACATAATTCATTTGTGAGGCTCTAGCGTCTCAATTTTCATTTTTTGGGAATCATGTAATATTAACATTATATTTCATTTTTTGTGGTGAATACATTAACAATGATTAATTTATCAATATTGAACAAGAAAATTAAGGGATTAAAACACTATATTTTTATCCCTTTTTTATATTATTTTTATTCGAGACAAACAAAAACCTTTGTAGTACTCAATATCTTCCACCAAGGAAAAACAATCCTATGATTTGGAAAATTTAAACTATGTGTAATTTCTTAGTAAATGCTTCCTTGTATGTATAATAGAAATTGGATGTGTTGGTGGAACATATTATCTTAGGGTTAATAACCTTGAAATGTTTTGGTTTATTATTTACTAAGTCATCTCCCTAATTCATGAGTAGTGGCACTAAGACTGAGCACCTGGTGAGACACTCCTGAGGGATATAATTTGGAATATTCAGACTCTTTTTATAAACCATTATAAAATATTTTTTACTACTATTTCCTCAGTCTCCTAATAATGAAGAATATTGAAACCAATAACTATATTATATGGATAACTCCACACAGTGAAAATACCCTCTCCCATATATTTATTTTTTGAGGGAACATTAGGTTATATTAATGATACACCAAAAGTTATAATATAATTAAAGGATGTTAAATTAGACTTCAAAAAATTTATATTAAATAGGGAATCATTTAATTTTTATATTTCTCATTGTATATATTACAATATTTTATTTAAAAATATATTATATAGGTAATGGTAAAAAAATTTAGATGAATCTTATGATGAATGTATCGGACTTAATCAGGTGATGGGTGGGGACCAAAAGTATATAGCCCTGCAATGCATTAACAGGTCTCATGAGACAAAACTAATTTGGTTTTGGTGTATATATATCCTTATAACTGTAATGAACAAGATTCCCATGAAGGTAAGTATTTTATTTAGTTTCAATCATTTGTTTTATCTTTGTAAACATTCCCTATGTGCCCAAGAAATTATCAAGAGCCTCCAAGACTTGTTTGGAGCCCGGAGCTCCAAAAATTTGAGAAACCGAATGGGCCACATGGATATTACATTATTAGTGATAAATGTGTGACTCAACCATTTGAGATACCCATTGTAAGAAATGTCTCAAACATGATACAATGGATTTTCACATGGGCTATTAACGGTTCATCAAACTGTGCACCTAGCCCAAGTGAAAGTGGTCCTTGGATAGTGTAGGAATCCCATTTGAAAAATGGTTTGGACAACTGTGAAACCAAACCATGTTACCCCATTTTAAGGGGTGATTTTACCATTTTCCCATAAATTTTTTTAAAAATTATTTACTTCTTTTATCCTATTCTCCAAAGTAGATCCCATCATTTATTTCTCCTATAAGATCTGACATGGAATAACTTTAGGGTTAAGATAATTCTTTAATAGATAATCAATTTTCTTTGCAGTCGAAATCATTGGATCTACAACAATAATATCCCTTATCATCTTGATTCCATTAATCCTTTTTCTTCCCATATCATTCACTATTCTAGTACAAGATAATTTTCCTTATTTTCAAGGCATTGGTCTATTTTGAAGATTTATTCTATTCTTCTTCGATTCAATGGCTAAGGATAGGTGATGAGTAGTCCAAGGATATATGGTAGGCAGTCTAGAAATTCTACCACAAGCTTTAGGTGTTTCATATCATTTTGTTGATGTTTCAAATGAAAAAAAATTCTATTCAATGTTTTAAAGGGATTTATTCTTTCCTTAACTAATTGAACCACATTGTGATACACCCCTAGATTCATATTAATTTATCATAGGTTTCCAACATCTTGATTTTCACTCCCTTTAGGTGTGAAAAATTAATTCCCCAATTTTTTATAATTCTTTAGTTTTACAAAACAACATATATGTGTTTTTAATAGACCTAAGGAATATTTTCTTTACATAATGAATTAAATTTGTTATCTTAAATTAATGGCAGTTGGTGTCACAACCACGACACTTTTTATATAATTATAAATTTGAGTTTTATAAAATATGTACCATTATTTATTTATGTTAAATAGTTATAAATAAACTAGAGGGGACCCTAATTATTATTATTATTATTATGATACTACTATTGTATATTGAACAATGGTTAAGGGTTCTGTTGTCCATGGATTTTCACTCCCTCTTTTGATGGGTGATGGGAATGACGTCTCAAATTGTTCTACATATATCTAGAAGATGGGCAAGAAACTCCTTGTTCAATTTCATGGGGTGATGGGAATGATTACTCAACCCCGCATCTCGAGTGAATGGACATATTTCATTCATTTATTTAAAATTTAGGGCTTCTACTAGATTTATTGTTCTGTTGGATTATTAGGCTAGTTATGGATGCTAGATTTATGCCTCGAGTCCAGATATCTCCTAGTATCCACATACATTCCTGTAAACATACTCATGCATAATGTGAATATACATTTATTCCTATTATATATATATATATATATTATATGGTTACTAATTAGACTCATACATCGGCCACTGCCAAAGCAGGTAGATCTAGATTGGTGTCTTTTGGAACCTGATTCAACTGGTATTTATTATTTAGAATCATATATTATTCATTATACCAACAAATTTTCATGATATGTCACTTGATGGATTGTTTATAGACACCATTGGTGGTGTCCTAATGAGTTTATCTCACACCCTTCATGGGCCACCTTTGGTACCCAAGTAGACATTATGTTAGTAGGTAGGGATAATGGAAATGTCCTTATTATAGATGTTTGATCTATTTCTTTTAAAGCATAGATCATGGGATTAGAGGAGTGATCATATACTTGTGATGATAGTGGGAAGGACTTTTGGTCCTTTTGGGTTTTTTATAGCATGTTGTATATGCATGTTCTCTGTTTCTAATTTTTTTATCAGCATGACATTGAATCACTACATATTACTTAGCCTATGTATTTAGGTATTTATTCCAATTTCATAGTTGGTTATGCTTGAACATTTGTTTATTATAACTATTTCTTCTATTATATCTATTATATTATGATTCCAGTATTCTTTATGATTAGCCACTAAATGAGGATAATATTAATTGTTATTATACATAATATTCATGTTCTTTATTATTCATAAACACCATTTTAGTGCATTTTACACTTTAAACATCATTTCACATTATGATTTTAATACCTTCTTAAAATGCACTATTATATGGTACATTTTTAAACATCATTTGAAGTACCCAATGATTCATCTGATTATACATATTTTAATTTTATATTTTTGTAAATTTATCTACACTCCAATATGAACATGTTTCATTCAGGGATCAATGGAAAATTCATGGAATAAGATGGGGATATTTTTTTGATGAAAGGAAGTAATTTTAGAGAATGCGGATTGGAAACTAGCCCACATATAAGACTGTGGGACCCAACATACAGTCCCAATGAATCCTAAATTTCATGGGGTGCTATAAGAAATGTATAGGAACAAATAACTATGCAAGATCCAATGCTAATTCGGCCTTTATGGTGTCAATTTAGGTGGCCCAAGTTAGAGATAAAATCTGTGCCAGAATCTACGGTCCAGAAAAACTTCCCACAAATTAAACCATATCTCGAAAACCAAAACTTATTTAGGGATGTGATTTTACAGGATGTTAGGGGACATCATGAGCTTAATTTACGGCTTCTATGGCCCACCAAACATCGGCCATCTAGAAGGTGTTTCATGCGCCTCTGTTTGGTGCATGCAAGTTGGATGCCTTTTCGGGTCAAGGGTGGAAAGTCTTCTCTCCCTTACTTTCCACCCACCTATGGCCTACCACAATTAATTGAGGAGACATGGACTGTTGGAGGCTCGACCCAAGGGCTCAAAAATTCTTATTTAAGGCTGTGGTTTTTGAGGATTAAAGAATCTTGGGTGCTTTGTTCAATTGTAATGTTATGATGCAATTTTGTTGTCTCAAATTTGTCTTTCACATGTAAGTTGTTCAATTCACTTTAGTCTCTTAATAAAAGTTCTTCTTATACTCTTATTCTGTTGTTCTTCATATCACTTTGATACCGTTGGATCAAGGTGTGAATTTATTCACACCAAACCTTGCGAAATTATTCACACAACGGTGGAGTGATCATTTTATTTTTTTTGTTTTCTTTACATCTCAATTTCCTCCCCCATGAGTCTACTTTCCGCTTCCATTGAAACCATGGGATCAATGGAGGGCTAACCCACTTATGGGTTGATCCAATGGAGTATAAAGGGGCTGGATTGGATGTTATTTATAACCCCATTAATGTATAATCACTTCTTTAATTGAGATTTTTATTTGATGATTTTTAAACTCCATCATCCTTAATGAATTTAAGGCCACACACTTCAAGTGCTAATACGAACCTTTACCTTGAAGTGCTCAAAACATTGATATTTCAATTTTATAGGTGATTATTATTAAAGGGTGTAGGAATTAAACCAGTAAGTGATGATGTTATTTTATCTCCTTAAATGAACCCATCTCAAATATAAGAAATTGAAATCATTGAAAAGGAAATGGGTCCAATCCACCCTAAGAAATAACCTTGGATCAACTCATTATTTTAAATTTAATTCACTTATGTCTCTTAGAGTTCCTTTAAACCCATCTAAAACGAATCCACGTTGGCCACTTCATATCCAAAAACAGTCCATAGAATTTACGTGTCTATAGGTTTCTTCTTAGGTCTCTGGGGATTCGACAACCCAATCTAAACTACAAGGACCGTCCTACCTTCTTCTCTTGGGTAAATTTGAGCTCGAATCAAATTTTGGCACCGTTTCCGGGGACCTATGTAAGTTATCATAGAAACTATAATCCTTTTTTTCATCCTTCTTCTCTTTTCTCACCCACTCACTCCTATGGAAATCAATTTTGAATAAGTCCAAACATTGGAAACCTATCCCAACTTTGATCACCCAACCCCATTTGAGATGTACAATGACCATCCTAATTTCTAATTATGGGATCATCAACAACCTAATGAACCAGAATGTTTTTACTCCTATGATCCACAAAACATTTCAACATATAATGAGTTTCAATCCCCACAAATCCAATTTGAACACCCTCCTGTGCAATTCCAACAACTTAATTATCCACCTAGAATAGACCATTTGGATCTACCCCTTATCCATACTTATCCACATACATTACTTGAAAAACTGTGTCAACAAATGGATATAATGAATTTTGAGGTTTCGTCATTGAGGCTAGAACTACAAATCATTAAAACTTGTGAGGAACCCATCCCTACACAAACTGTCCCTTCCATAACCTTATGTGAAGTGTCTAGTTTCCCACAAACCTCTCATAAATTTATTGAAGAACCAACCTTTGGAATTGGGATAGATTAAAAGGACCAAGTAATTGCAGAAGGGTCTTTAAATCAAGAGGAAATTGACTTTTTGGATTCCAAAGAGGAGAATTTAACATCATGGATTGAGTCTCCTAAGTATAACTCCATTGATAAATTTTCAAAAACACCAACAATTGAACCATTGAGAGAAATCACAAACATTGAGTCCATGCCCATTCCTAAAATTGATCTTTCCAATTTTGTGGTTGAATCATCTATTCAAAAGGAAATAATTCTATTGAGAAATATTGAAAATGATATTGAGTTTGATTCAAAATTCCAACCTATGTATAAACGTGTTAGCCTACCTAAACTTTATCAAAAGGACTTTCCATACACCCTTAAGTTTCTATTCATTGGGGATAGCCAAAAACTTTCAGTGGTCACCATTTCTTATCTTGAAAGCAATAAATAGGTAATGATTCTTAACATCTTAGAAAATACTACAAAAGAAATTGAATTCATCATTTCTGATATTCCTTGGATTTACCTCCTCATTTTAGAATAGAGGTTTGTGCATGAAAAAAATTCGAAACATAGAATCAATTTCAACCTAGTAGAAGTGGTGAAAGATGTGGTCCTTAAAATGTTGAAAGTTGGTATTGGGTAAGTTGTGGGGTTCAAGTTGAGCTAATGATGTTAAACAAAGTGCTACATGGGAGGCAACCCATGGTTTTCAAGTTTCCTATCATTTTGTTGTTTTACTAAACATTATATTTTAAATAGGATTAATTAATCATTTTTATAAAAAAAAATATTTTTAACCTGTTCTTCTATTATGAGTATGGATGGGTATGAAAGAGGAGCACCATATTCATCTGTGTCACGTGGTGTGATCCTTGAGTAATGCCTTACCCAGAAATTTAAAAAGAAGACAATGTATCATCAGTTTGTTTTATTTTAATGTTTTTGTAGGTTACAACAAAAATACAATAATAATAATAATATAAAATATATATATATATTGTTTTGTTTTGTTTGTTTTGTTTTTTCTTTTTTTTTACTAGGGAACTCTGCAAGTGACATGGATATCAAAGGATTAAAAGGGAATGACAATAATTTCAACATCAACCACCAGGTGACTTCATTCCATGATCCTCATTTTCAATTTGCTTTTTGAAATTTAATTCTCAACCTTGACCCCCTTCTAAATTTTCTTTTCATTAAACACTGGGGATATTTTTATTTTATGTGGGGGGGATAAAATAAAAAATGCTTTTGTGTCAAAAAAATGAATGATTTGAAAAAAATGTGTAAATGGAAGGAAAACATCCTTTAACTTTCAACATGGTAGTACACATTTCAAACTTTGAAATTGAATATCAAATAATTTATCATTCCCTAATTCTTATTTTAATCCTTGTATAATTTCATGAGCATAGATTTTGGAAAGTATGGCTGTCCAATGTGATATTTCATTGTTTATATTTTAATCCAAAACAAATCACAATGCATGTCCTTTGGATAGTGGGGAACTAGATTAAGTTCATGGGGTCCCCTAAATAAATATCATAGGTTTGGTGAAAATTTTAGTTTAATATGAGTATTCAAAAATTATTAAAAAAAAATTTGTGTAGAGCAATGAAATGGCCTAATGTGTGGCTTTTGGCACTTGGAGATCATCACTCCATAGTTTTCTGGCCCAGAGTTAGTAATTTTATCTCTATTTTTGGTAATTTGAATTTGTTTTTGACTGAGTTAACTCGAGATGATGCCCGAGTATGTGGGATTCACTTGGTTCCCTAAGGTATTTGAGCCTGGGAGTCATCGGCAAAGTGTCGCTACAGGGGTTGACTCTTTTGAGCGCAACTTCAATTACCATGGAAAAATTGAAAAAAAAACAAAACAAAATATGATATAAATAAAAATTTAATACTCATATTAATATTTAAATGTGATTCCACCTAGCGCTTCTGTTATTTCCCCCTTGAATAACGATGAACCCCCATGTCTATTGTGATGCACAACACATCCTCATACTTAATTAATATTGGATGAAATATGGAAATGAATTTGAACAAAAGAATGGGTTTGGGATTGGGATCTTTCTATGAAACTATATTATATTAAAATATTTTGATGGGTTTCATGATTTTTTGGTATAAGGGTTTCTGGTGATCATTGTGTATTAAAATGTTTTTGGAAAATGGAATTCAAATTTCATATTGTTGAGATATATTTTGCTCGGGACTAGAAAAACTCAAGTTGGGGGGTGTGATTAGCCACTAAATGAGGCTAATATTCACTGTTAATATACATAATATTGATGTTATTTATTATTCATAAACACCATTTTAGTACATTTTACACTTTGAACATCATTTCACATTATGATTATAATACCTTCTTAAAATGCACTATTATGTGGCACATTTTTTAACATCATTTGAAGTACCAAATGATTCATCTAATTATACATATTTTAATTTTATATTTTTCTAAATTTATCTACACTCCAATATGAACATGTTTCATTCAGGGATCAATGGAGAATTCATGGAAGAAGATGGGGTTATTTTTTTGATGAAAGGAAGCAATTCTAGAGAAGGGAGATCGGACACCAGCGCACTAATAAGACTGTGGGGCCCAACATACATGCCCAATGAATCCCATATTTCGAGGGATTATATAATACATGTAGAGGAAAAAATAACTCTTCAGGATCAAATGCTTATTCGGCATTCATGGTGTTCATTTAGGCTGCCCAATTTAGAGATAAAATCTGGCCCAGAATTTGCTGCCCTAAAAAACATCCCACCAATTAAACCATATCTCGAAAACCATAACTCATTTTGGTCTAAAAGATTACATTCTGTTAGGTAACATCAGTATATTAATTTATGTCTTCTATGGCTCACCCAAAATCTTCCATCTAGAAGGTGTTTCATGCGCCTCTATTTGGTGGATGCAAGCTGGATGCCTTTTCGGGTCAAGGGTGGAAAGTCTTCTCTCCCTTACTTTCCACCCACCTATGGCCTACCACAATTAATTGAGGAGACTTGGACTGTTGGAGGCTCGACCCAAGGTCTCAAAAATTCCTATTTAAGTCAGTGGTTTTGGAGTATTAAAGAATCCTAGGTGCTTTGTTCAATTGTAATGTTATGCTACAATTTTGTTGTCTCAAATTTGTCTTTCACATTTAAGTTGTTCAATTCAATTTAGTCTCTTAATAAAAGTTCTTATTATACACTTATTCTGTTGTTCTTCATATCACTTTTATACCATTCTATCAAGGTGTGAATTTATTCACACCAAACCTTGTGAAATTATTCACACAACGGTGGAGTGATCACTTTATTTTTGTTGTTATCTTTGCTTCTCCATTTCCTCCCTCATTAGTCTACTTTCCGCTTCCATTGAAACCATGAGATAAATTGGGGGCTAACCCACTTATGTGTTGATCCAAGGGAGTAGAAAGGGGGTGGATTGGATGTTATTTATAACCCCATTAATGTATAATCACTTTTTTAGTTGATATTTTTATTTGATGATCTTTAAACTCCATCATCCTTGTTGAATTTAAGGCCACACACGTCAAGTGCTAATACTAACCTTTACCTTGAAGTGCTCAAAAAATTTATCCTTCAAGTGTATAGGTGATTAGTATTAAAGGGTGTAGGCATTAAACCAGTAAGTGATGATGTTGTTTTATCTCCTTAAATGAACCCATCTCAAATATAAGAAATTGAAATCATTGAAAAGGAAATACGTCCAATCCACCCCGAGAAATTACCTAGGATTAAATCATTCATTTAAATTGAATTCACTTAAGTCTCTTAGAGTTCCTTTTAACCCATATAAAACCAATCCAAGTTGGCCACTTCATATCCAAAAACAGTCCATAGAATGTATGTGTCTATAGGTTTCTTCTTAGGTCTCTGAGGATTCGACAACCCAATCAAAACTACAAGGACCGTCCTACCTTCTTATCTGGGGTAAATTTGAGCATGAATCAGTTTATTATATATTATATCCACTATTTCACTCTTATATGGGGGTATTGTTTCACCACCATACCACCTTTGACCCTTGCTACTAGTCAGTAGCCTCTGGCATAAAGGGTGATGTAATGAAAAGTATTTTATCCAAGGTACATATCATTTTTTTCCATAAATTCCTAAATTATTAACCTTTTAATGTTTCCTAACGAATACATAAAAGTTATGAGGTTTTAAAATGCTTCTTTGTAGTCCAAAACCTCATATTTTTTTGAAACAGACTAGATCGCACAGTTAGTAGAAACAATGTAGGACAGACCGCACAGTTTTTGAAACAATGTATGGTGTTTTATAGGGGAGAAATAAACACACCAATGTCTAAAACTGTACAATCCAAGGTGTATACGCATGAAAAAAATTTATACATGGTGATAGTTGGATTTCCCATTGCTTTCTCATGGTTAGAAAAATCGTGTGCCAAGACCATGTGGATTCCCTCCTTATGTAGAGTTGTGGTGTATGGTTGGAACAAGATTTGTCCAACCATGTGTAAAAACCATAAAACCCCATAATGGAAGGGGATTTTACCATTTACCCTTAATGAAAATAAAAACTTATACCCTTCTTTCTTTTCTCATTTATATTGGTTGGAAAATCTTTCCCCTATCCCATGACCTCATTCCATCCTCTATCTAGGGATCAGGGTAACTCCTCGATATGTTACAGGAATCAAAAATCATTAGACATGTTTGATTTAAATAAGAAATCTCTAAAATAATCTTGAATCTGTTCATCATTATTTTTCCTATCACTTGTGCTTTTTTGGTATGTGATCATTCACCATATTTTCAGGGAGTTGGATATTTTCTCTAATTTCTTGTATTTTACATTAAATTTGAGGCTAATATTAGATGTGGAGTAATCTAAAACCCTACGGTAGATGTTCTAGAATTATTTCTCAGATGTTTTAGTGTTTTACCATATTTCTACATTGTACGGTGTGCCAAAAATTTCCTCACATCACCTTAAAAATATGATTTTCCTTTCTAAATACATATTCTGATGATGTCATTCTCTAGTAGACACTTTCTATTTTGATAGAGGATGTATACATTTTTGATTTCCACCCTTTGTGAGTGTGGGATTATACTACCCCTATAATATAATTTTTTAAATGAATTGAACACCATCTAAGTGTTCAACATGGATTTTAAATTGTATTTCCCTCAGTTATATAATTTTTTAGTTTATTGAAGTACCTTATATGTTCTTTACTTCATTGATTATAAATTTTTATTGCTTGAAAAATTAAATAGATTATTATTTTTTAATGGAAATGGGTAGGAATACCATTCATCTTGTTATATAATTATAAAAGGGAATTGTATGAAATGGAATGCCCTTGGTAGTATTTAGAATTTATGATTATAAATTCATTATAGATGATCCCTCATTTTGTTATTATTAGTACTCCATTATTATGTGTTACTGAATGATGGTTAAGGGAATTGTTGAGAATGAAGTTTCATGTTCCCTTACATTAGGTGTTGAGCAAGAAGTCTATCGCTATTATACTTATACTAAGATATTTGGAATGATGCTCCATTTTACCTTAATTCAGATGTTGGGTATAATCTCTCACCCCATATATCATGAATTAAAATAAATGTGTCTCTCATTCATCTTAAGATCAAGGCATGTAGCCTTGTTGGAGCCTATAACTCATTAGACTTGTTTTGGGAGCTTATATTATATAGAGGTCTAGTGAGAACCTAGTATCTATTTATATTCCCACATATGTACTCATGTACTTAGTGCATTATATGTATATGATATATAACTATATACATTATTATGGTTACTTATATATATGGTTACCGATCATAATCTCATTCCATATAATACTGAAGTTGGTGATGTTTTCAAGGTTTCCTATAGGAACCTAAGCCAGTTGGGATTTACTTATTCAACATGGTTTATTACCCTTATACCAATACACTACTTAGTTATGTACATAGTTAAGATTATTTATAGGCACCTCTTGTGGTGGCCTACTAGAATTGTATTTCATGCCCCACATGGCCCTTCTTTGGTACCCTAGTATGTTTTATGTCTGCAGGTATGGATAAGGGAAACCACCCTATTACATATGATTATTTTTCTTATTTATCATGAATCATGGGAGCATAGGACCGAGCATATTCTCATGATGTTAGTAAAGAAATATTTAGTATTTTTTAATTTTTGTATAGAATGTTGTATATGCACGTCCCTTTTATTCTCTATTTCTAATTTTATATATCAGCATGAAATGAAATAATCATGTATATTAATCATTCATTTAGATATAGATTATTCTTTACATTTTTTATTTATGCTTCCACAATTGCTTATGTATTTTTAGGTTTATATTATGTCATTTTTTATCATTATTACGCTACTGTCTATCTATTTATTATTATCTAATGTGCTACTCTAATAGGTGGTTGTGATCTCACCACTGTACCACCTTAGACCCCCACTTCTTGTTTATAGCCTTTGATATGTAGGGAGGTGTGCCTAGGGTCATATGACCCATCAGCTTGGGGAACCAATTGAGTGGATCTTGGTACATGACATTACAAAGTGGTATCGATGAATCTTATTTTACTTTTTGCATAGTGTTTTGGATTTAAATATGATACTATGAGAAATGGAATTCGATACTGATCCTATTCCTGAGATTTACTATCCCTTGTACATGGGAAACCCAAAATACTTGGGATGAGTTATTGTTATTCTAATGTTTCACCTTTTATAGTTGATGTTATTCACCATGGGGTGATTCACATGATTTTTGATAATATTATTATTGACGTTATTGATAAAAATTTCTTCCCTGACCTATTAGGGAAAGGAATTTTCTTCTCATGGATCATTAAACTCACAATTAGAGTAATATTACATGCATCTTTTCATGCCATGTCTACTTTATGTGTGAATTTTTCTATTGAATATAGTTAGTTTTAGATGATTATATATAGAAATGTGTTAAAATTTCTTGCATGAATAATATAATTGTGTTAATTAAAGTGACTACATAAAAATAAACAATATATTTCATCATTAATTATACTTATTACCATATTTTTGGGTCTATAACTATTGGTTTTGGACTGTGATATATGTGTTATATATATATATACAAGATTACGAATTAAAATGGAATTAAATGTTTAAAATTTAAAATTCTAGTACTAACTGTGATGTCAATTTCAAATTAAATGGTATTTTCCCAACATATTAATATTAACACTCAATACATCAAATCATGTATAGTGTTATATGAGACCTAGACCTGAACCTGACCTTAGTAGTGGGTAGTTGGGAGTACCTTATTTAATTTTCCAGATATAGTGTTTTATACCACCAAGACATGGATTTTAGAGTAGGTAGAGAGGTGTGATATCTTGATAGGAAGTTTGTGTGCATGTCCTATTTATCTATTTTTAAATCTTTTTATGGTTAAATTCACTTATAAGATGTGAGTTTGTCATTTCAGAATCATGTCATCATGAAATCCTAGAGTAGCATACGTGGAAGGTGGTCACGACTATGCACTAGAGGTGGTGAGACATAAGCCTCCAATGATAACTCAACTAGTTCCACCTATGGAATCACATGATATTACTGATATGGGATCTAATTTCTAATTTTGAGAAGACTTTTTTCATATGATGCAATCTATAAAAGTTTTTTCTCAACCTTACCTAACAATGGAAGAGTTGTATTAAGAGTTCTAGTAGTAGCATCCCACCACCTCTTCAGGAAATGGTGGACCTTGTAACTCCCCACCCCAAGTTACCTAGATTTGGTGCATTATTACATAACATTGGCATGATCACAAAAGATCATGTCTCGAATGACCGATTATTTTAGTAGCCTTGGAATCACTAGATACATTCATAAAGTTTACATTAAATCATAAAATGATAGAATACAACAACATGTTGTCTCTATAGAGCACAGTAATATCCCCTCTTACTATCCCTACAAGTCATTCATAAAATACTTCTTCACATCCTGGAAAAAATAAAACATAGAAAGGGGTGAGCTCAGATTCCCAGTAAGGATAACAATATAGTGAAAACATTCAAAAATAATAATAAACATTTAAGGCAATGTATAACTAAAATAAAATCCTTTTAAAATTTAACTTCATCATAATATGGAAGAAATAAAATGAAATAATTCCATTTTATTATTCACATGGAAATTCTACTAATAAAATAATCACATGAAATATTAATAAAAACATTCATAATGATGGAATGCATAATGCTAGACTATCATAACCACATAATCAAGGCCTTGTGCCAAGACTACAAATAAGATTTTTTCAAGACCTAATGCCAAGACACTAGTTTACTTATGGGACCTACTGATGCCTCGAGGAGTTATAGCGGGCTCCACTCATCAGTTATTAAGTCCAATGCATTCCTCATATGAACAGGTTTAAACATAACATAAACATTCGTATTAAAACTAGAATACGAAATGTCAATACATTCTCCATAAAACATGAATGGTATAAAAATAAAACATACGATATGAAAAATATCACAAAACCTTCAATACAATATGGAAGTTTTGTATCATAAAAAATCAACTTCAAATAAGCATAAAGTTCATCAAAGGATGCTGACATAGATGAAAACAAATCTATTTGAGAGAAATATATCTTTTTAATAAATCATTTAAAAGTATCATCATTATAAAAGGTAATATTTACTTTTAAAATAATCAAATAATCTTGTAAGGGAAGCTTCAATGATTTTATAACAGAAGAAACTAGACGCACCTGCCGTATAAGTTAAAAAAAGACATTCTTACCTTAATTCTTTCGAAAAGGTAAAAAAGGACCTTGTTTCAAAAAATATGGAATGATTCCCTTATAAACATCTTATAAAAAGTCCAAAAAGGGTATAAATGACTTTAACCCAGAGTCTGTAAAATATTAAGAATGAATTTAAATATATTTTTAAGAAACATGGATGTGGATGATAATGATTTCCCAGTAGAAAATTATGTATAAACAACCTCCTATAATGAAGAGATTATGAAATAAAACCTTACCTTATACTTTTCATCGGTCTAGGTAGTTTAACCTCTATTATAATGGTGAAATAATTTTTATTAAATTATAAAATAATCATATAAATTAATATGATATCATATATATGATCTTTTATCATTACTTTGTTAATAATATCTTAGTATTATCATCTTTTTGGGTGTTAACTTACTCGTTTTATTTTATATGTATTGTTACATAAGCCATGTTTGTTATGGATATGTTGCATCTTATTCATATATAGAATGATATCAAGTACCTAAACATTATTTTTAATCATCAAATGAGAATTATACTTGAATGGATATGATGGAGAATGAATCTCATCGCGTTTGTGGAGACTGTAGTTCGTACGTACGCACGAGCGACAATATCATTATTTTGATATTAAAATAATATATAATTGGTTTTTATATCATATATAAAGAATAATTATAATTTTATATTTATTATTTACTTCAATTACACATCATCATCATACCCATCCAAATAATAATGTTTTGAATAACAACTACTCCACGACGTGGAGACGGTAAGTCGTACATACGCAAGTATAGTGACATGTCATTAAAAGGATGGATATAATAATGAATATGGTTGTACCATATTTATAATAACATCATAGTATATAGAAGATACTAGATTAATTATTTTAGAATGGAAATAACAATGAAAGAAGAAGTGGAAGAAGAAATGAACTTGAAAGAGGGTGGTGAAAACATTACCTCTTCTTCAGGTTCTTCCTTTTGACTTGATCAAAAGGGATCCTTATGTTGGATTTATGATCAAATTAAGGCCTCTTGGTTTAATTGAGGGAAGTGTATAGAATATTTGGGTGGGGTTTGGCCAATCCAAAATTCATTTAAGGTGTGAATTCGAGAAAAGGGTGAGTTCCCTTTTATAAGAGGGGTGAGTGTCACCTTTGGAAAAGCTAGAAATATTATTTTATAATAAATTCATATTAGGTTTATAATGGCTCCAAAGTGTATTATTTAAATGTTAGGGTGGGTATAGGTCGATAACCACGCAACCAATAGGTTTTAGTTAGGTTTGGGTCACTATATTAACTTTATCGTTTTTATTTAACTCTTAGCTAAATAGTTTTTCATTTACCATGCCTCTTTGTATTTTTATATTATATAGTTAATAAACATACTATATACTTCAAAAATACCCCCAAGTGGTCCATTAATGATAAACCTATAATTATATAAGTCTTTTGGCAAAACCCTAGATTTTTAGGAATAGAATCTCAATTAATAATATAATATTTGTTTTAAAATCTCTTTTATGTCAATTTACACACTATTTAATAATTGATTTTTGTTAAATTCCTAACATCTTTATTAATTAGAAATAATTTTATTTAAGAAATAAAAACATGTCGTATTAACCTATAAAATTCTTGGATGTCATCCAAACTTTAATATTATAATTATTTTAACATTTATAATACCAATTATTTGATTCTTTCTTTAATAAAAAAAATACTGCATCATTATTGTGTCATAAATAAATTTACTTATTTAATGAAAAAAAAGTATAAATAAAATATCATTATGTAGGAAATCATTTGATATTTCTAATTAATAATTATAGTCGAAAATATAACATATATAACCCTATGTAAAAATTGTTTTGATAAAAGATATATGCTTATGTCATTTTTGTATTTACTTTAACTTAATTAATATAGTGTCATTATCACTTAAAAGTGGCTCCATGGGGTCCCAAAATTGACCCAAAGATTCCCATGGTCGTAACTTTATCATACAATAGGGTTAGGACATGTTTTTGGGTAATTTCATATTATTATAATATTATTTTTTACCCTTATTTACTGGATTTAACCTTTAACCATGGTAAATAAAATATTTACTGAAGTAATTATTCAAAATGTCTAAAAATAAAAGTTACTTATTTACAAAATTTGTACCTCTTGATTATTAATATGGAACCCATTTCTCTAAATTAAAAACCAAAAAGTGGAAGAAATTAATTTAAAATTATTTATCGTTGTCAAAATAAAAAAGTGTGTTTTCAACAAATATTAACGATCAAAAGATTGACACTTTCTTATGTCCAGTTTAAATGTGAAATTATGTCCAATGACTAACATTGTATTAAAAGGTAAAAATATAATCAAATTATACTTTAATACCACTCAAATTCATATTTTATCACTATTAATTATTTCGATTAAAAATTCACCCTAAGATTATCTCAATATTAAAAATCCAAAAATGAAGTCCAATTTGAATAATAAAATTTGTAAAATTTCAAAAATTGGGTATTACTATTCATAATGGATACTTAGATTGGTATTGGTGTGTGTTAGAGCCTCGATTTTGTATACAACACACGCTACTGTATTATTCAAATAAAAGCGTACCATGGAAGCTTGGGGTGTTACATTATCCCCTCCTTCAAATAATTTCATCCTCGAAATTTATAGATCATTACTGAATAAAACGACTTGGGTGGTTATTCATCATAAGTTACTCGGTTTCCCACATTGCCTCTTCCATATTATGGTTTCTCCATATAACTTTTACTAGATGAGTCATCTTGTTTCTCAACACGTGTTCTATAGTATCAAGAATCCTGACGGTCTCTTCACAGTAAGACAGATCGGGTTTCAGTTCTACTTCCTCATAAGTGAGTAAATGTGTTGGGTCTGGCATTTATTTTTCTCAATAGTGATACGTGGAACACATTGTCAACTTGGGAGATATTTGGCGGTATTTCCAAATGGTAAGCAATATCCCCAATTCTTTCAAGAATTACAAAAGGGTTGATGTACCTAGGACTCAATTTTTTTATCTTATAAAAAAATATAACACCCTTCCAAGGAGATACCTTCAAGAAAACATGATCTCCTACTTGAAATTCCAAATCCTTTCTTCGGTTATCTTCATAGCTCTTTTTCCGACATTGAGCTGCTTTGATGTGGGTTTAGATAAATTTCATCTTTTCCATCATTTCCTCCACAAGTTCTGGTCCTACGATTTTTATTTCACCAACATCATTCCAATAAGTTTGTGTGCAACATCTTTTTACATATAACGCTTCATATGGTGCCATATGAATACTTGAATAGAAGCTATTGTTTTAGGAAAATTCTACCAAAGGTAAATATAGATCCCACATACCCTGAAAGTCATATGAGAAATATCTCAACATTTCTTCTAAGATTTTAATAGTCTATTTTGATTTTCCATCAGTTTGGGGGTGGTAGTGTATCATGCAATCATAATCCTTGAGTAGTTCAAGCCATCGCCTTTGCCTCATGCTGAGTTATTTCTGTGAGAAAATATACTTCAAACTCTTGTGATCAGTATATATCTCATATTTTTTACCATAAAGATAATGTATCCATATCTTCAATGAAAATATTATAGCATCTAACTCAACATCGTGAGTAGGATAGTTTTGCTATTGAATATTTAACTATTGTGATGCATATGCAATAACCATATCATTCTGCATAAGGACAAAACCAAGTCCCTTCTTTAAAGCATCACTATAAATAAAAAACCCATCATTCATCGATGGTAGAGTATATATAATATCATTGACTAATCTTGTTTTCAGTTCTTCAAAACATTCTTCACACTATTTTGTCCAAATATATTTAACCCCTTTACGTGTGAGCTTTGTTAATGGGTTATCCAATTGAGAAAAATTCTGGGTGAAACGTCAATAATAACCTACTAAACCAATAAAACTGCATAACTCATTTATATTCATCAGTGCTAGCCATTCTTGTATTTCTCTTGTTTTAGAAGGATCAATAAAGATTCCATCCTTAGAGACAATATGCCCACGAAAAGAAATCTCCTGAAGCTAGAATTCACACTTTTTAAACTTTCCATATAATTCATGTCTCCTAAGAGTCTTCAGGATAATGCGCAAGTGATTTACATGATCTTCGTAGCTTTTGGAGTATACCATGATATTATCAATAAATACCACTGAAAAGTCATCAAGATACTCCTTGAAAACCCTATTCATTAGATCCATGAAAACACAGGGTGCATTAGTCAGCCCAAAAGACATTACTTTCTCATACCTGGTTCAAAATGCTGTCTTCGGAATGTCTTTCTTATTCACACACAACTGATGGTATCCAAATCGAAGGTCAATCTTTGAAATGTATTGACCTCTATGCAGTTGTTCAAATAAATCTTCAATGCGAGGTAGGGGATACTTGTTCTTTATTGTTATAGAATTGATCTCCCTGTAGTCGATACATAACCTCATAGATCCATCTTTCTTTTTAACAAAAACGACAGGGGCTCCCCATGGAGAAACACTAGGGTGAATAAATCCCTTATTACTCAATTCCACTAGTTGTTTCTTTAGTTCCATTAATTCCATAGTGGCCATTTTATAAGGGGTCTTCGATATGGGCCTTGATCCATGAATTAAATTAATGGAAAACTCAATTTCTCATTCTAGAGGATATCTAGGTAAATCCTCTAGAAAGACATCAACATATTCTTGCACAATAGCTACATCTTCTATTTGAACATTACTTTCCTCACCCATAGTTATTTCATTCTCTTCTTCCCCAATATTTGGATTTAGTTGAGCTACTGGGGGTGGATCTATATAAGAATTAGGAAGTGACGATTCTACTCTAAAGATAAGGTGTCCCTTATCATCATCATAAAAAATAGTAACCACATTCTTTTTAAATAAATTGTTTCATCAGGTTCTAGAAGCTAATCCATACAGAGGATTATATAAAATTCAATCATGGGTATGACGATGAGGTCAACAGATAAAGAACATCTATGTTCTCTAATGGGGACTGGTTCACACAACTTTGTTGCAATGATACTTCCCTTAGGAGTTTTAAATGACAACTCCCTTGTTAAATAAAATTGGAAATATCTAATTTTCTTATCAAACTAGGAATATATGAAACAATGCAATGATCCAGAATCAAATAAAGAATTTTTTAAACTTGAGGAAACCATTAAATTACCTGCCACCTGGTATTTCGGAGGTTCTACCTCAGCAGTAGTGATAGCATAATCTTTTCCTTGGTCCCTTGGCCTTTTTTGAGGTATGTTTCCCTGACGCTTAGGACATTCATTTGCATATTGTCCCATCTCCCTGAAATTGTAGCATTGAACATTGGTAGCTTCCTTCTTCCCCTTTTAATCATGAGTTTGGTGGCCTTTTTCACCACACTTGTAACACACTCACATTCCCTTAAAGCAGGTACCGGGGTATTTTTTCTCACATTTACTATAGGATGGATATTCAATATTTCTCTTCTTCCCCTTATTTCTATTTCTAGAGTGATCGGAAGATCTCTTCTTCTCTTTCTTTTTTTAAAGTCATAAGACATAGAGAATTTCTTTTAAGTCTTGATAGAACAGGAGACAATATCTTCATACAACAAGAAGGATTGTGAGACTAATCCTCGATTGATAAATGGTTTTAACCCATCAAAGAAATTATCAATCTTACTCCTTGGGTTACGTATATAATCTTCTGCATTCCCCGCTAACCTTGTAATGTTAACCTCATACTTTGCGACATTCTCATCCTCCTTTTGTCTCAACTCATAAATTTCATTTCCATATCTGCTCGATGGTCCCAAGGAAAGTATTTTTCTAAGAAAATATCTTTGAACTCCCTCTATTATATATTTGATACTTCATCATCCTTTTTTGTGTTTTGAATCAATGACCACCATTGGTCAACATCTCCAGTGTGGTTGTAAACTACCATGATAACTTTTTCCCTTTCACTACTTTCCAAGGCATGGAATATTTTCTCTAAGGAATTTATACATTGCTCATCTACTAATGGATTTGTACTCCCATTAAATGTTGGTTGTTGTTTTCTCATGAAGCGATCTAATATTGATACTCCATGATGTGGATCTGGGTGCTCCATACGGGTAAGGTTATTATTCATAACCTGACTGTGTTGTTCCATTATGGTGATTAGTCGATCAGCACCAGTTTCATCACCAGCTCCACTATAATTATCTTGATCAGGAGGTTAATCCCTTCATGGAGTGCATGCAATGATATGATTTCCATTTCTTCCACTAGGCGCCATTTCTAAAAACTTTCATACACTAGATTAGTTTATGAATCGCAATACATAAATCAAAAATTTTAAACCACTTAACATGAATTGAATAGTTTATGGATATAATCCATAATCATAAAAAAATTCTCTGAGTAAGTATATATTCATAAACCCTTCAAAATGGTTTATAAAGAAAATGATAATTATCCTAAGCATATCCCCCGGGAGTGTCCTAACCAAGAGTGCAGCAAGGCCCGTTTTCATGCACCATTTCCTATTCGAGTCTAACTCAAAGCGGTGTTTTTGGGTTTTACCCCAAGGTACATCTATGCTAGGGCCACCTCAACTTTCTCGTATCTTGATAGGGATGTATTGCTTGGAAAACTCACAAAATCTCTAAAATACCAAAATTCTAAAAAGTTCTTCTATACTAATCCTCAATGTCCATCTTAGGTCAATGTTCTCTAATTAGAGTTTACCTAAATCTAGTTTCCAATGTTTGTACTATAATTCCTATGATACCAACTGTAACACCCTGACCCGAGTTACCCAGAGTCGGTGTATTATTACATAACATTATCATGATCACAAAAGAACAAGTCTCAAAAGGCCGATTAGTTTAGTAGCCTTGGAATCACTAGATACAGTCATAAAGTTTACATTACATCATAAAATGAAAAACTACAACAACATCTTGTCTCCATATACCACACTCATATCCCTTCATACTATCCCTGCTGGTCATTCATAAAATAATTCTTTACATCCTGGAAAAAATAAAACATAAAAAGGGGTGAGATCAGATGCCCAGTAAGGATAACAATATTGAGAAAACTTTCATAAATAAGCATAAAAATTTAAAGCAACGTATAACTAAATAAAATCCTTTTAAACTATAACTTCAGCATAATATGGAAGAAATAAAATGAAATAATTCCATTTACTTATTCACATGGATATTCTACTAATCTAATAATCACATGAAATATCAATTACCACTTTCATAATGATGGAATGCATAACGCCAGACTACATAACCACATAATAAAGGCCTTGTGCCAAGACTACAAATAAGATTTTGTCAAGGCCTTGTGGAAGTACACTAGTTTGTCTTATAAGACCTACCGATGCATCGAGGAGCTATAGCAGGCTCTAGCCATCACTTATTAATTCCAATGCATTCCTCATATGAATAGGTTGAAACATAACATAAACATCCATGTTAAAACTAGTATACGAAATGTTAATACCTTCTCCATAAACCATGATTGGTATAAAAATAACACATCCACTATCAAACATATCACAAAACCATCAATACAATATGAAATTTTTGTATCACAATAAATCAACCTCAAATAAGATTAAAATCCATCAAAGGATGTTGACATAGATGAAAACAAAACTATTTGAGAGAAATATCTATTTTTTTAAAATAATTTAAAAGTCACATAATTATAAAAGGAAACATTTACATTGAAAATATTCTTATAAGATTGTAAGGGAAGCTTTGATGATTTTATAATGGCAGAAAAATGCCTCACCCTCTATATAAGTTAAAAAAAGACATTATTACCTTAATTCTATCAAAAAGGTTAAAAAGGACCTTGTTTGGAAAACAACGAAAAGATTACTTTATAAAAATCTTATAAAAATTCCAAAAAGGTTATAAAATACCTTAACCCATAGTCTGTAAAATAGTATGAATGATTTGAAATACATTTTTAAGAAACATGGATGTTGATGATAAAGAGGTTCTAGTAGATAATTACGTATAAATAACCTCCGATAATGAAGAGATTGTTAAATAAACCCTTACCTTGTACTTTTCATCGGTCGAGGGTAGCTTAACCTCTTGTATAATGGTTAAATAATTTTTATTAAATTATAAAAAAAATCATATATATTAATATGATATCATATATGATCTTTTAACATTGCTTTATTAAGAATATCTTAGTATTATCATTGTTTCGGGTGTTAACTTAATCGTTTTCTTTTATATGTTTGGTTACATAAGTTGTGTTTGTTATGGATAGGTTGTATCTTATTTATACCCAGAATGATAGAAAGTTCGTAAAAATTATTTTTAATCATTAAATTAGAATTATACTGGAATGGATACTATGGGGAATGAATCTCATCGCGTTCGTGGAGACGGTAGTCCGTACGTACGCACGAGCAACAATATAATTATTTTGACATTAAAATAATATATAATTGGATGGAATATAATATATAAAAAATCATTATAATTTTATATTTATTATTTAAATAAATTACACATCGTTATCATACCCATCAAAATAATAATGTTTTGAATAACAATTACACCACGACGTGGAGACTCTAAGTCGTTTGTACGCACGTATTGTGACATGCCATTCAAAGGATGGATAAAATAATGAATATGGTTGTACCATATTTATAATAACATCACAGTATATATAATAGGCTGGAGTTATTATTTTATAATGTAAATAGCAAAGAAAGAAGAAGTGGAAGAAGAAAGGAACTTGAAAGAGGGTGGTGAAAACATTACCTCTTCTTCAGGTTCTTCCTTTTGATTTGATAAAAAGGGCTCCTTAGGATGGATTTATGATCAAAATAAGGCCTCTTGGTTTAATTTATGGAATTTGAGAGAATATTTGGGTAGGTTTTGGCCGATCTGAAAGTCTTTGAATATAACGACCCATACTTTACATACATTGTTAATACTTCAAAATTGAAGAACACTTATTACAACATATGACAAAACCACAAAGGACCGTATAGGTATAGTGTCTTTAGAAACTGGGAAACATAAACAACTGGTTCATAAATCTTCTACAGTGTCTCCCATTTATTTCATCATATCTAGGGTCCCTTTTAGCATATTCTACTTAATATCCATCTTCCTGACCAGGGGAAAAGAAAACATAAAAGGGTGAGCTCAAATGCTCAGCAAGGGAAAATAAAGGAAATAAAAATCATATCATATCTTTTTGAAAATCATAACCTGAAAAAGAGATCATAATATCTTAACATGGAATAAATCATAGAAGTGAAAATGAGATCCCCATAATCATAACATGAAACTTGAAACTTTGTGGCATGCACACATAATCATGGAACATCATTTCTTGTTAGTCATTACTCATTGCCAAGACTATCTTAGTGGACAGAGTCCCTTTCAGAACCGAGTCACCCTCGTTCCAGTCCTGTTTCACTGAACTGGTATAACCTACCGTTCCAGCCATGTCTATCTCATGAAATATAAAATCTTTACCCAATGCATTGGAGGGAGATATAGGTCCCACCCATCTCATAATGAAACCATTCTTATGTGTGCCACAAAATCATAAATCATACATCATTGCATAACCCATGTAATAAAAATGGGATTCTTAAACAACATGACATCATAAAACAATTTATATAGAATAAAGGAATTCATAAAAAGTCTCAAATTACATTTATTTTGGTGTTTATAACATCAATTATGTCAATATTTCATTAATAAGATAATTACTGCATCATCATTGTGACATAAATAAATTAAATTATTTAATGTCTAAAAATTAAAAATAAAATACCATTATTTAGGAAATCTTTTTAAATTTCTAATGAATATTTATAGTCGAATTTATCTTATGTATAACCCCATATTAAAAATGATTTACTTATTAAACTTTGATTTTTACTATTTTAACCCTTCTTTAAATAAATTAATAATAAATGTCCTAATCTAACCCAAGTGGGCCTAAATGGTCATATTTTATTCCTAAGTTATTTTTTGGTCGAATTAAACTTATCCAATAGAATTAGGACATGTGTTAGGGTAATATTAATATCATTTTTACCCTTAGTTACCCTATTTACTATTAACCGCGGTAAAAAAAGTAAAAAGTTACTATTCACCAAAAAATTATTTTTATCTCATTGAACCACATTTTACTTACCGATATCAACCGTGTCTGTCGGATTTTCGAAATTCCATTCACAGAAGCGGAAAAATTATGTTTTATGCAAAAATTCAGTTTTTAACCTACCACTTCGTGGTTTCACTATTCATCAAAAATTGAAAGTTTTCAGAAAAATACCAAAATTTCACCCTAGGCTAATTTCGGTATTCCGAATCCAAAAATGAAGTCCATTTTGAAAAATAAAATTTATAAAATTTCAAAAAGTGGTTATTACTATTCATAATGGCTAGTTCTAATAATATTTTAGTAGCATATCGTTGTTTAGTGAAACTCGGTATTGCGTACGACGCAAGATATCGAGGAAGGTCGTGATTGCGTGTAAAGTAAGCCAAGCAAGTGTGTAGTGAAAGATTCCTTTGATGATATATAAAAACAAAATATTACTCATAAAAATCTCGGGTGTTACATTCTACCCCCCTTAAAAAGAATTTCGCCCTCGAAATTCGTCACTTTGTAACAAACAGATGAGGATACTTCTCCCTCATCATATCCTCAAGCTCCCATGTAGCTTCTTCAAGTTGGTGGTTCCTCCATAAAACTTTCACCAAGCGAGTGGTCTTGTTTCGTAGGACTTTTTCGCTACGATCCAGAATCTCTATCGGCTGTTCTTCATAAGAAAGATCATGCTCCAGCGGTACAACTTCTGAGCTGAGTACATGTGAAGGATCTGGTATGTACTTTCTCAGGAGAGATACATGGAACACATCGTGAACTTGAGAGAGATTCGGTGGAAGCGCCAATCGGTAAACTACCTTCCCAACACGATCCAGTATTTCGAAAGGACTAATATATCTAGGGCTCAACTTTCCCTTCTTTCCAAATCTCATAACCCTCTTCCAGGGAGATATTCGTAAGAACACTTTATCACCCACTTCAAACTCTAGGTCTTTTCTTCGGTTTTCGGCATAACTTTTTTGTCGACTCTGAGCTGCTCTTATGTGTTGTTGAATAGATCTGACCTTTTATGCCATTTCATCAACGAGATCAGGTCTTAATAGCTTTCTTTCCCCAACTTAATCCCAGCAAGTTGGAGTCCTGCATTTCTTTCCATAGAGAGCTTCATAAGGAGCCATCTGAATACTGGAGTGAAAGCTATTATTATAAGAAAATTCCACCAAAGGTAGGTGTTGATCCCAACCTCCTTTGAAATCCATAGAGCAAGCTCCCTACATATCTTCTAGGGTTTGAATTGTTCTCTCTGACTGACCGTCTGTCTGGGGATGATAAGCAGTGCTGAAACTCAACTCTTTATCCAGAGTATGCTGAAGACTTCGCCAGAACTTCGAGGTAAATCTCGGATCCCGATCAGATATAATATAAAGTGGTACTCCATGCAATCTTACCACTTACTTTACATATATCCTGGCAAGATGATCTAGAGAGAAATCCTCTCTAATAGCAATGAAGTGTGCAGACTTTGTAAGACGATCAACTATGACCCAAATAGCATTATTGCCTTTGGATGTTTTAGGAAGTCCTGTGACAAAGTCCATAGTGATGTTTTCCCATTTCCATTCGGGTATGGGTAATGGTTGTAACATCCCCTTAGACTTCTGTCTCTCAGCTTTAACTTGTTGACAAACCAAGCATCGAGAGACATATTCAGCAACATCTCTTTTCATGCCATCCCACCAGAAGTACTCTTTCAGGTCCCTATACATCTTCGTGCTTCCAGGATGAATAGAGAATGATGAACTATGAGCCTCATCCAGCAGCTCCTTCTTTAATTCGGGGATGGGAGGAACACAAACCCGATTCCTGAACTTTATTATCCCATCATAATCAAGGTTGAATTCAGGAACATTTCTCACCTTCTTTTGTAACTCGACATCTTCTTTCTGTGCCTCTTTAATCTTCACATGTATAGATGGTTGAACATTTATTTGAGAAAGATAAGATTTTTCCCCTTCCATTATAATTCCAAGATCCATCCTTTGTAAATCCATAAATATTGGATCTTTTGTGATCCTCATCATGGATAAACTAGCATGGTCTTGTCGACTTAATGCATCTGCCACCTTGTTTGCTTTCCCAGGGTGGTAATGGATTGAGTAGTCGTAATCCTTAATCAGCTACAACCATCTTCTTTGACGCATATTCAACTCCTTTTGTGTGAAAATATACTTTAAACTTTTATGATCAGTATAAATATCACACCTTTCACTATAAAGGTAATGCCTCCAAATCTTTAATGCAAAGATTACCGCAGCCGACTCCAAATCATGTGTTGGGTAATTTTGCTCATGGATTTTCAACTGTCGTGAGGCATAAGCTATCACCATATCATTTTGCATAAGAACACACCCCAATACCTTCTTGGATGCATCACTGTAGATCACAAACCTTTCTCCACTACAAGGCAGTGTGAGCACAGGTGCACTGGATAACCTTCTTTTCAACTCCTTGAAATTCTCTTCACATTCCTCTGTCCAGACAAACTTAACTCCTTTCCGAGTCAACTTGGTGAGTGGATTAGATAATCGTGAAAAAACTTTTACAAAACGTCGATAATATCCAGCCAAACCATGAAAACTTCGGATCTCAGTTACTGTTGTTGGTCTTGACCATCTTTCGATAACCTCTGTTTTTGCTGGATCCACAGATATCCCCTCTTTTGAGATTATGTGACCCAAAAATGCAACTTTTTGAAGCCACAATTCACACTTGGTAAATTTGGCATAAAGCTTCTCCTTTCTCAGGGTCTTCAATATAATTCTCAAGTGATCTTCATGCTCTTCCTTGCTCTTTGAATAGACAAGAATATCGTCTATAAAGACTACCACAAATTGATCAAGATAGTCTCTAAAGACTCTATTCATTAGATCCATGAAGATAGCAGGGGCATTAGTAAGACCAAATGGCATCACTATAAATTCATAGTGTCCATACCTTGTACGGAAAGCCGTCTTTGGTATATCCTCTCTTTTGACCATTAATTGATGATACCCTGAACGAAGATCAATCTTGGAAAAGTATTGAGCTCCGCGTAGTTGGTCAAATAAGTCATCAATGCGTGGGAGAGGATATTTGTTCTTGATAGTGATCTTGTTAAGTTCTCGATAATCAATGCAGAGTCTCATTGATCCATCTTTCTTCTTAACAAATAGAACAGGTGCTCCCCAAGGTGACGCACTAGGGCGTATGAATCCCTTATCAATATTCTCTTGGAGTTGTTTTTTCAATTCCTGCAACTCAATTGAGGCCATTCTATAAGGTTTCTTTGAAACTGGCAAAGCACCCGGTACGAGTTCTATTGAAAACTCAACTTCACGATTTGGTGGAAGACCCGGTAATTCCTCCGGAAAGACATCATCAAACTCCCGTACAATGGGCATATTCTTAATAGTGAGTTTCTCGCCAACCATTTGAGATAAATAACCTTCATTTAGTGGAATCAATACCCATAAGATGGAAGAAATTTCAACTGGAAGGTTATGTTCATCCATGCATTGATAGACGATCGTAGATTGATCTGGAATATGAAATGTGACTTCCCTTATTTGGAAATTGATATGAGCTCCATGTAGAGAAAGCCAATCCATGCCAAGAATCACATCAAATTCCACTAAGGAAGGATCACAAGATTTGTAGGAAGCACCTTCCCACAAACTTCGATCGGAGAAGAATTATAAACTTTTGATGCGACTGTTGTTCCATTAGGTGTTGTCACAGCTAACTCAACATCTAATTGTTGAGGTAGTACGGTGATACCCTTAGAAAATTTTTCAGAAATAAAAGAGTGGGTGGATCTAGAATCAAATAAAACATTTGCTACATTAGAGTGGATGGTAAGTATACCTTTCACCACTTCGTTATCGTACTCCACATCACTGATAGAAATTGCATGTGACTTTACTTTGTCTTTAGCCTTAAGATTTTGTTGACGTCAACCATCATCATCAACCCTTGGATTTGGGCATTGATTGGCATAATGCCCCATCTCCTTGAACTTGAAACATTGAAGTGTAGTAGGTTCATTCTGTGTATCCCTTCCTTTGTTTGCATCATTAGACATCTTCTTCCCATTATCGCGGCATTCAAATGCCCGATGACCTTCCTTTCCACATTTAAAACATTTACTTGTCCCTTTAAGACAACTCCCTCCATGTTTCTTTCCACACTTTGAGCATAAGGGAAATCTCATCTTCTTTTCAGTGTGATCTTTAGATTTTCCTTTGAATTCCATCTTCCTCTTCTTATCAAACCCATGTGACTGATGGGTTACTCCAATCTCCATCTCGACTTTGAGAGCACATCGAACGATTTCCTCGTAGCTTTTGAAGTCCCTTATGGCTAACGCCCTTCGAAGACTTGGTTTTAAGCCACTAAAGAATCGATCGATCTTACTCTCAGGTTGGATAATAATACCAGAAGCGTACCTTGCAAGTCTTGTAAAATTTTCTTCATAGGTACCAACAGATTCATCATCCCTTTGCTTCAGTTCAAGAAACTCTTTCTTTATCTTTGTTCGGAGAATACGAGGGAAGTACTTATTGAAAAATAAGTTCTTGAACTCGTCCCATTCCATAGACTCAATTTCATCCCTTTGCCTCGTATTCTTAATAAGATTCCACCATTGATCAGCATCTCCTTCCAAACGATACACTGCTAGGATGACTTTATGATGTTCAGAACATTGAAGAACTGAAAATATCTTTTCAGTAGTACTAATCCATTGTTCAGCAACTAATGGATCAGTAGACCCACTGAAAGAAGGTGGACGCTGCCTCATGAAGGATTCAACAGAATGTTGCTCCTTCCTTTGCTCATTTGGAAGTCCTGCATGATTCATAGCTTGAGAAAGTTGTGTGAGCATGGCTACAAGATTTTGCATTCCAGCTCCCATATCGTTTGGTTGCTCAGGGGGAAAATCATTGCATTGCCCATCACATTCCGCATTAACACGGTTCCTTCGGGTTCCAGCCATTGACTAAAACCAAGAAGAATAGTGTGAGCAACACTAATTATAATAGGAAAACAACATAATTCAAGAATAAAATTTTCATGCTTAAGGTCTTATCCTAGGTTATTCATGGCCATTTCTAAAACACTAAGATTGTGTTCTATGCTTAGACTTATCCTTAGGGTTCTTACTAAGGCTTTCACATCCTAGTTTCCAAAGGCTGACTATACCTTTCCTCTGATACCAACTATAACGACCCATACTTTACATACATTGTTAATACTTCAAAATTGAAGCACACTTATTACAACATATGACAATACCACAAAGGACCGTATAGGTATAGTGTCTTTAGAAACTGGGAAACATAAAAAACTGGTTCATAAATCTTCTACAGTGTCTCCCATTTATTTCATCATATCTAGGGTCCCTTTTAGCATATTCTACTTAATATCCATCTTCCTGGCCTGGGGAAAAGAAAACATAAAAGGGTGATCTCAAATGCTCAGCAAGGGCAAATAAAGGAAATAAAAATCATATCATATCTTTTTGAAAATCATAACCTGCAAAAGAGATCATAATATCTTAACATGGAATAAATCATAGAAGTGAAAATGAGATCCCCATAATCATAACATGAAACTTGAAACTTTGTGGCATGCACACATAATCATGGAACATCATTTCTTGTTAGTCATTACTCATTGCCAAGACTATCTTAGTGGACAGAGTCCCTTTCTGAACCGAGTCACCCTCATTCCAGTCCTGTTTCACTGAACCGGTATAACCTACCGTTCCAGCCATGCCTATCTCATGAGATATAAAATCTTTACCCAATGCATTGGAGGGAGATATAGGTCCCACCCATCTCATAATGAAACCATTCTTATGTGTGCCACAAAATCATAAATCATACATCATTGCATAACCCATGTAATAAAAATGGGATTCTTAAACAACATGACATCAGAAAACAATTTATATAGAATAAAGGAATTCATAAAAAGTCTCAAATTACATTTATTTTGGTGTTTATAACATCAATTATGTAAATATTTCATTAATAAGATAATTACTGCATCATCATTGTGACATAAATAAATTAAATTATTTAATGTCTAAAAATTAAAAATAAAATACCATTATGTAGGAAATCTTTTTAGATTTCTAATGAATATTTATAGTCGAATTTATCTTATGTATAACCCCATATTAAAAATGATTTACTTATTAAACTTTGATTTTAACTATTTTAACCCTTCTTTAAATAAATTAATAATAAATGTCCTAATCTAACCCAAGTGGGCCTAAATGGTCATATTTTATTCCTAAGTTTGTTTTTGGTCGAATTAAACTTATCCAATAGAATTAGGACATGTGTTAGGGTAATATTAATATCATTTTTACCCTTAGTTACCCTATTTACTATTAACCGCGGTAAAAAAAGTAAAAAGTTACTATTCACCAAAAAATTATTTTTATCTCATTGAACCACATTTTACTTACCGATATCAACCGTGTCTGTCGGATTTTCGAAATTCCATTCACAGAAGTGGTAAAATTATGTTTTATGCAAAAATTCAGTTTTTAACCTACCACTTAGTGGTTTCACTATTCATCAAAAATTGAAAGTTTTTAGAAAAATACCAAAATTTCACCCTAGGCTAATTTCGGTATTCCGAATCCAAAAATGAAGTCCATTTTGAAAAATAAAATTTATAAAATTTCAAAAAGTGGTTATTACTATTCATAACGGCTAGTTTTAATAATATTTTAGTGGAATATCGTTGTTTAGTGAAACTCGGTATTGCGTACGACGCAAGCTATTGAGGAAGGTCGTGATTGCGTGTAAAGTAAGCCAAGCAAGTGTGTAGTGAAATATTCATTTGATGATATATAAAAACAAAATATTACTCATAAAAATCTCGGGTGTTACATTCTACCCCCCTTAAAAAGAATTTCGCCCTCGAAATTCGTCACTTTGTAACAAACAGATGAGGATACTTCTCCCTCATCATATCCTCAAGCTCCCATGTAGCTTCTTCAAGTTGGTGGTTCCTCCATAAAACTTTCACCAAACGAGTGGTCTTGTTTCGTAGGACTTTTTCGCTACGATCCAGAATCTCTATCGGCTGTTCTTCATAAGAAAGATCTTGCTCCAGCGGTACAACTTCTGAGCTGAGTACATGTGAAGGATATGGTATGTACTTTCTCAGGAGAGATACATGGAACACATCGTGAACTTGAGAGAGATTCGGTGGAAGCGCCAATCGGTAAGCTACCTTCCCAACACGATCCAGTATTTCGAAAGGACTAATATATCTAGGGCTCAACTTTCCCTTCTTTCCAAATCTCATAACCCTCTTCTAGGGAGATATTCGTAAGAACACTTTATCACCCACTTCAAACTCTAGGTCTTTTCTTCGGTTGTCGGCATAACTTTTTTGTCAACTCTGAGCTGCTATTATGTGTTGTTGAATAGATCTGACCTTTTCTGCCATTTCATCAACGAGATCAGGTCCTAATAGCTTTCTTTCCCCAACTTCATCCCAGCAAGTTGGAGTCCTGCATTTCTTTCCATAGAGAGCTTCATAAGGAGCCATCTGAATACTGGAGTGAAAGCTATTATTATAAGAAAATTCCACCAAAGGTAGGCGTTGATCCCAACCTCCTTTGAAATCCATAGAGCAAGCTCTCTACATATCTTCTAGGGTTTGAATTGTTCTCTCTGACTGACCGTCTGTCTGGGGATGATAAGCAGTGCTGAAACTCAACTCTGTATCCAGAGTATGCTGAAGACTTCGCCAGAACTTCGAGGTAAATCTCGGATCCCGATCAGATATAATAGAAAGTGGTACTCCATGCAATCTTACCACTTCCTTTATATATATCCTGGCAAGCTGATCTAGAGAGAAATCCTCTCTAATAGCAATGAAGTGTGCAGACTTTGTAAGACGATCAACTATGACCCAAATAGCATTATTGCCTTTGGATGTTTTAGGAAGTCCTGTGACAAAGTCCATAGTGATGTTTTCCCATTTCCATTCGGGTATGGGTAATGGTTGTAACATCCCCTTAGACTTCTGTCTCTCAGCTTTAACTTGTTGACAAACCAAGCATTGAGAGACATATTCAGCAACATCTCTTTTCATGCCATCCCACCAGAAGTACTCTTTCAGGTCCCTATACATCTTCGTGCTTCCAGGATGAAAACAAAAATTTGGATGTGGTGTGTGCTAGAACCTCGAAGATGTATAGGGACCCATCCCACCAGAAGTACTCTTTTCATTCCATCCCACCCGAAGATAATCTTCATTTTCAGAATCCAAAAATGAATTCTAATTTTAATAAATAATTTAATAAAATATCAAAAATTTGTTATTAATATTCATAACGACTACTTTGATTGGATGTGGTGTGTGCTAGAACCTCGAAGTTGTGTAAAGCACACACTACTGTATTATTCAAAAAGAAGTGTATCGTGGATGCTTGGGGTGTTATATACCTCATGTTTTATAGTCACAGATCAAGGACATAATTTCTATTTTGTGTACCTGGAGACTCCTCTTGAGTGTAGGGTCAATATCATTGCTAATATGCTAAGCAGTTTATCCATGCGATGGTGGGATGTCATTACCCAAGTAGACATACATCGAGACTTGATCTGGATGGATTTCTAGACAATATTCTTTGACTAATTATATTCCACTGATGTTTAGATATGATATGGCTAGAGAGTCTATGAACCTATAGTAGGGATCCATGTATTCTATGGAGTATTTTTTTCATTTCACAGAGTTGTAGTGATTAATTCTGACTTTATCTGGTGATGACCACATGAATACGAGGAAATTAGAAGATTATCTAGTATATGATATCTGATCGTAGGCTAATGTCTTTCAACTCATGAATGTTTCTAATATATCCAAGAAGGACCCCATTAATGAGAGTAATTTGAGGAGTGTTTATGGTGCCACATAAGGATGTTCAACCCCCGGTTCTATCAGTGTTTCTTCTAGTGCATGAAAGAAATGATTTGACGTGTCTCATGGGGGTAGAAGTAGTCATCCAGTTCATGATGAAAAATTTCTTATATATCACCAGTGAGGGAAAATAGGACATCAAAACCCTCAGTTTATGTGATATCTATTTGAATGCTGAGGTTGTGGTAGTATAGTACATATCCAGTGATTCTATAGGAATTTTCCATCAGTTCTTAGAAAGAGGGGATCAACACATACCCCATGTTCTAAAGTGGAGAAAGAATATCTAATCAGTTTGGCTACTGGAGTATTATCAGCATCTCTAGATGAGGTAGTGGTTCAATAATAGGTAATCATACTCAACACTTGTAGCACCAGTAGAGAGGGCTTACTCATGGTAGTCAGGTCACGACTCTGGGCCGCAACACGATCCAATTACATGACGTGCTTCCTATTCTAGAGGAGTAGAGCACTGGACATTCTTCTATTCATGGTACTATTATAGTAGCCTCTAATTTTTTGTATGATTTATTTTAAATAGTCACATCTCCCACTTTTTTAAATCTAAGTTAATTGTAGAGATTTTGGGCCTTGATATATAGAACTTTTGTTGTGTGATGATTATTGATGCCCTGTTGGGTATCTGATCATAAATTGTTCATCAATGTAAATATTTCCCCCTTGAGATTGGTGGAAATCATTTCATATGGAATCATTTCATCCTCAACATGATAGAGTTTTATGTAATCATTAGTATGGACTGGTTAGTTTTCTATCATGCCCATATTGACTGATATCATTTTATGGTTACATTGAAATCACTATAGGGTGGTAGATATATCTATAAGGGGGAATGGGATGACACATGAATTTCAATAATGTATGGAGCACCATTGAATGGGAAGAGTTTCAGAATAGATTTCAAGTTTTTTCTTGGATTATTAGGGGTTACAACCCACTATTTTTCATAATGTGGTAAATCTTATAAAGGATTTATTCCCGGGAAATATTTTTGGTATAACTCTAGTGAGAAAGGCATAATTAAACACTATGTTAGTGCTAGGAGTAGAACCAGGGTCTGTTATTCCTCACATGATGGATCCTATGGAGTTTCTAAAGCTCAATAATTAATTAGAATACATATTGGATAAGATATATATATTACCCAACACTTCACCATGGGTTCAACAATAATTTTTTCCAAGAAGGGGAATAGTACCCTCAGGCATTCTGTAGATTACTAATTGTTAAACCAGCTTACAGATAAGAACTTTTATCTAATGCTTCAAATAAACAACCTCTTTGATTAGATACAATGAGAAAGGGTATTTTTAATTATAGATTTAAGGTCGAGATACCATTGGGTATGTGTCAGATCATTGTAAATACCTCATACATCATTCCAAATAATATATGGTCTTTATGAGTACTTGGTAAAATCATTCATTCTTACGAACATGCCATATATTTTTATGTATTTTATGAATAGAGTTTACCACCTGTATCTAGATTAATTTGTGGTATTATTTCTATAGAATGTCATACTGTATTCTTGTTTTCCAATCAACCATGCCAACCATATTGAGATTGATCTAAAAACCATATGATATAATCAGATTAATTCTATGCTTAGAAAATTCCATTTCTGGGATGATAATGTCCACTTCTTGGGCATATCATCTCCGAGTAAGGATAATCATTAGAACTAGATAATGTGAATGTTGTATTTTCTTGGGATTATCCCAATAATGACTTTGATATAAATAGTTTCTTGGGGTTAATTGGGTATTACATGTGGTTCATCTAGGATTTCTCAGTCTCAGTAGTGCCTCTTATATTCTTAAAAAATAAGGGTGTTATATTTATATTATTAGAACCTTGTGAAGAATATTTTTATGATTTGATAGAATAATAGATATCGGCGTCGGTCATGGTTCTTAGAGATCTAGGAAAAAGATATACAGTCTATTATTATACATCAAGTATCACGCTTATAGTTTTTCTAATCTAGGTTGAGTGAGTTTCAATGTATGAGTCTTGTTAGTTGAGGTCTCACAACAAGAATTAACCTATCCACAACCTTGATCAAGTATTTATTGTGCATGGTCTATACTATTTCAAACACTATTTACTTGGAGATTGTTTTTTGGTATTCATTATTCACAAAATACTCAAGTATATATTTAAACATCATGATTTGAATCTCAAGAAGTGTGTATAGTTTGAGTACCTACAATCCTTTCATTTCAATTTTATTATATGATTGAGAAATACAATGTTGTAGCTGATTCTCTAAGACATATGACTTGGAAACAAGTAGTTCAAGGGTCAAATGGTGAGTGGAAGCACATGGCCTTGTTTTCAGAAATGCATGTTGAGGTTTAGGAGGATTATTGTTAGATAAACCACTTAGATTTAATAGTTACCTCTACCATTTTTGAATGGGTTATAGAAATGAAAATATTAGATCCCAAAGATATAGTGATAGGGAAATGTATCTTAGATGACAATTCATCCCCTAGTTTTAATGTGGATGAGGATAATACTTTACACTTTCATGAGTGTGTATGGCTCCTAGCAGACATCATAGAGGAGCTGATGTGAGTGTTTTGTGGCTTAGTTTGTGTAGTGGATCCCAGTGTCCCCAAGATGTATCAATACATACAACACTAATATTGGTGACCTGGTATGAAATCAGAGATATATGGTTTTATCAGTCTATGATCTACATATTAGTAGGTGAAGGTGAATCATAAATGAACAGTGGAACTATTACATTAATTATCCTTTCCTGAGTGAAAATGGGATAGTGTCCTTATGTAATTTATAACCAGTTTTCTCAGATCATCATGGTGGAATGATTAAGGTTAGGTATTCATTGATCATTTTAACAAGGTCACACACTTATTACCAATTTGAATGGCCATCTCGGTAAATGATATAGGAATAATATATGTCAGGCATTTCATATGTCTTCATGGAGATCTAAAATCTATCATATCTAATAGAGATGATCACTTAATATCATGATTCTTATAGGGGATGTCATAGACCTTGGGCACATAGGTGATTTTGAACACAAACCATCACCCTCAAATAGATAGATAGATAGAGTGCACGATTTAGGAGTTAGAGGACATGATCGGTGCATGTTTCCTTGATATTGGGGTTCTTGGGAAAAACACATACACCTTGTTGATTTTCTTACAATAACCACTTTAAAGATACCATTAAAATAGATCACTACCAAGCATTATATGGTTGGCCTTACCAATTACATCTATGATAGATAGAGGAATATAATGTATCTTTGATTAGACCTCGTCTTGTCTTGGAGACTTTAGAGCAGGTCTAGTTGCTCAGAAAATACATCTTGATAGCTCCTACTAGATATTAGTTAAATTCTAACTAACACTGAAGATCTCATCAGTTTGAGGTTGTAGATCAGGTTTTTATGTGAGTTTCACCCATGTTGGGCCATCAAATTATTCATATGTAGGGTGATATTTCACCTTGATTCATTTAACCCCTTTATCTATTGAAAAAAATTGGGCCAGTGGCTTACTATATAGCACTTCCTCGAAGATACCGGTCTAAAAAAATTTATTCATGTATCTCCACTTAGTCAATTCCATCAATACTCATAAAAAAAAATTCAACCCATTGAGGTTGAGTTAGAGAAATATGCGTCTTTTGACACATAACTAGTATGTATTATCTATCTGAGTGTGAATAATCTATGAGGTATGCCACTTTCTTTATTATGGGTGATATGGAAGCACGGTCAAGTACAGGATGATAGAAATGACTGAGAACCATGTATAATATCACAGTGTCCAGAGCTATTATATGACAATCACACTTTACCATAAAAAGTCTAGATCAGAGATGAGTTTCTTTAAGATTGGGGGTTGTAAAAAATCATCTTTTTTAAAGATATAGATAAATTTTTTGGATACAATTTATTCATTAGACCCTTAAAATGATAGCTAATTGATTCATAGAGTTCATGAGGGTGTTCAGGGATTGTTCAAAGCTTGATTCCCAAAATTTTTTATAAACAAGTTGGGTTTCACTATTAGTAGAAACTATGTACCCTAGACCACACAATTTACATAACCATGTAGTTAATTTTAGAGGGGGGGTAGGGGGACACACTATTCTCTAAATGTGTGTAATCCAAGGTGAAAGAAATTGTGAAAATTTTAGATATGGTGAAAGTGGTATTTCCCACAACTTGTACATGTTTAGGAAAACTATCTGCCTTGCTTGTGTGGGGTCTGTTCTTAAGCAGTGTTGTGGCGAACAATTGGAGAATGGTTTTTCCAACTGTGTGGAAAAAATATGTGTCCCCTTTCAGAAGGGTAAATTTACTATTTTCCCTGAATGAACATAAAAATTAAAAACATTCTTTCTCTACATCATTTCAAAAAGGAGGAACCTTATTCCACTCTCCATGTAACTCATTACCTCTACCATATATGGATCATTGTAAATCCCCCTTTATTTATATAATTTGAATGTCTTCGACCATGTTGTATCATCATCGATATTCCCTTCAATACTATTTCTTCTTTTCATTGTTATTCATCCAATATCTTGAATTATTTTGGTGTGATCTCATTCATCCTATTTTTTGGGAGTTGTAAAATTTCTACAATTTCATCCATTCAACTTGAAATATGATGATGATATTGGATGAGGATTCATTTACCACCCTAAGGTAGGTGGTTTAGAATTATTTACCAAATATTTAAGGGTTTTCATTGATTTCACCATTTTGTTGTCTGCTGGAAATTTCCAAACATCACATTAAAATGTGATTTTCCTTTCTAAATATACATGTGCATTATGTTATACTCATGTGGAGTCTTTCATTGTATATAGAGGATGACTAAAAAATTAATTGTCACCCCTTTTTGTGTTCTATCTTAAACATCCCCTTTAACCTACCTGTTTAGAAAGTCCAAAAATTGTATAAGTGTTTGTCTTGAATTGTAAATAAAATTTCCCTTGGTTATAATTGTTTAGTTGATTAAAATTCATTATATGTTCTTGTAATACCTTAACTATAAATATCCATTACTTGATAAATTAAATGGATTATTCTTATTGAATGGAAATTGGTGGTATTTCCAGGCATCTTGGTATATAACTATAAAAGAGAGTTGTATAAAATGTAATTCCCTTGGTTTTAATTGGGATGGATGGTTATAAATGAATTAGAGGTGATTCATCTTATTATTAATATTATTATTATGAGTATTACATTATTATAAGATGTTTAATAATGGTTAAGGGATTTTATGAGCATGACGTTTCACACTCCCTTAAATAGGGTTTTGAGTGTGACGTGACTCACTATTATACTTATATTTGGATGATGGACATGATTCTCCACATTCCCTTACATAAGGTGTTGAACATTAATCTCACCCCACATATCTCAAATGATAGGAATGATTTCTCACATTCATCATGATATCAGGGCTTCTACACTTGTTGGAGACTAGAACTCATTAGACTAGTTATGGGCGCATCAGTTACACCCCAAGTCTAGCTAGAACCTAGTATCCATGTATATACCTAATTATTTACACACAAAATTAGTGCATATATATATATAATAAATAACTACATACATACATACATACATATATATATATATATATTATGGATATTTATATGAATGGTTATTGATTGGACTCTCATTCTGGCCTATTCCGAAGCAGGTGAAGTCTTCCAGGCATCCTATAAGAACCTGAGCTAGCTAGTATTTATTTATTCAAAATTGTTTATTATTCATATTCCCACACAATACTTTCTATATACATATACTTTATTATATTTTGACACTGTTACTAGTTTCCTGCTGATATTTTTTCTCACGCCCTACTCGGGTTGCCTTCGGTACCCGAGTATACTTCATGTCTGCAGGTATGGATTAGGGAAAGTGAAATGTTACGAATGATTTATTTGTTTACTATTCATCATGGATAATGTTAGAGTAGGAATTATCTTATTCTTTATTTTTTTTAGTGGAGTATTATTTTATAATTTTTTTGTATAATTTGTTGTGTATTCTTATCCCCCTAAATTCCATGTTTCCCTTTTTTATATTGTCATGTTGTGTCATAATCATATATATGAAATAGACTTTGGGATTCTGATTATTATTATATATTTTTTAATTTATGATTTCACTGTTGATTATGTATTTTATACATTTTTTCTATGAGATAATTATAACTTTCTTCAACTACTTTCTATTTATTTATTATTATCCATTGTACTACTCTAATATAAGGGTATAGTCTCTCCAATGGACCACCTTAAACCCTCACTTCTAGTAAAAGTCCTATGGAATATAGGGATATTCACTTGAGGCCATGTGAACCACCGCCTCAGGGAATCTGTTGAGTGGATCTTGAATTAACACGTTATAGGAGGCACACTAGAGGTCATGTAACCCACCGTCTCGGGGCACCATCTTAGTGGATCCCATGTTGAGAAATTATAAAGTGGTATCAATGGGGATTATTTTATATTGTGTTACATTTTTGTATTATAAAGGAGACTAGATTGCACTATAAATTGGTAATGTACCTATTCCTAGGGGTAGAGAACCTATATAGAGGGGAAAACCAAATTACTTGGGATGGGTTATTATAGTTATTGAATTATGCTTATCATAGTTGATATGATTTCACTATTGGGTGGTGCACAAGATTTATGATATAATTAGTATTGTTTTTATTTATATAGACTTCATTCTTTGGATTTGTAAAGAAATGAATTAGTAATTCATGCATCATTTTTTCTATTTTAGGAATAATATTCCATACAATTTTCTATTCCATGTCAAAAATATCAGTGCATTTACCTACCGCATATAGTTTATTTCCTTAATTTTTGTTTACTAAAATGAGATAATGCTTTATTAGGGATAAATAATTGGACTAATTGAATTGCATCCATCAATCTAAACTATGTTTTCCCACATATATTAGTTATGCCTATAAGGCTCGAGCCTTAAACATTACATAATCTTGATTTATGTCAAGAATTCATGTGGAGGATCTTTTCAGGATTAGATTTTTAGAAAATTAGGCCATAATTATTAATTTACATCTCAAATATTACAAATTAGACACTTATACTCTATCAAATTTCTTTTCAAAATAATAAAACTCCTTATATAAAAATCATAATTATTTTCTTCATAAAAAACTTCTTGAATTATTCATTTCTCTTAATTTTCCTTATACCCGGTGAAAAAACATTTAAAAAACATGGGATAAGAATAAAAAGTTTCATAAGGGTAATAAAATAAGATAATAAATTAGTCCATGAATGCATATAAATCAATGAGATCATACTTACTCATATAACATAATCTCTTTAACATACCTCATTAAAATCCTATGATTTATGAAGAACTCATAGAAATCATAAATCATAAAGCTAACTTGAGGCATCCATAAAAACTTACATTAAATCTTTCCTAGATACATAAAGAGTTATATTTGGAAAACCCATCATAATATATTACCAAAATCTCTTAGGATAAACATTATCCTTTACCTCCATCGTGTTACCCAATGCATTGGAGTGCTATCATGGGCTCACCCTGCCCTAGGTTTTTCATAGAACCACCTGTATTTGGTTTATCATATAACCACCCATCAAATTTCAAAGTATCATTACATAATCATAACACATAAAAGATTGAAATTATCAATACTTCACTCATCAATAATAACAAATCAGTTCAATATATTGAAATATTCAATCCATTTTCAAAAACATTTAAAACATTTAATAAAGAATTTTTTGAATCAATGTGTCATATACCACTTTGAAACTTTTAAATAAATTAATAATATAAAACAGTAATGTCTATATAAATAAGTACATAAAACCATTTTGAAAACAATTCAATTATGAGGAATATTTAGAAGAATAAATCTTTAAAACTTATAAAACGAAGTTTTAGTTAAAGAGTCTTATAACACTTGAGATACCCTTGACTAAAAATCATTAGATAATAACATAAAAAAACATTAAATATATTGAGAATATATAAATTCATGATATTAAATTTCAAAAGGTTTTTATATACACCTTATATTATATTAAAGGTTCACAATATCATGATATTCCTCGATGAAAGAAGATTGAGATGAAGTCCCATACAAAGTTTGTATAAATGACAAAATAATTTATCAATGGGGTGACTATGTGTAGCAATAGTATTTCCATACAAAGGGGAGTATAAATTAAAAAATTAATAAATAAATAGTGATTTTACATATAATTTGGAATAATATAGTCAACTAAGTATGTGTAAATCCCAATGATAAGAAATTGAGTTTAGAAATTACCTCACGAAAATTCGACAGCATAATGGTGTCACGTAAAAATTCAGAAAAATGAGTTGATGAGAGAAAAAATAGTATATCATCCCTTGGACCTAAAATATACAGAAATAGGGATATAGAAAAACTTATCCCAACATAATAAAATTTAAATTAAAAGACATAACATAAAATAAGTTTTTGTATAAAAGACGACGATAAAAGGTTCCCTTTAAAAAGATTATTATATAAATAAAATAGAATTATTATGTGTATTAACTATAAGTAAACATAAATCAAGTAAAAATAGAAAATTGGAAATAAAAATTTATTTATCACATAATCATTTCAGGACATATTTAAAACGTATAAGATCAACCCAATGGATCAAAATTGGGTTAAGAAATCCCCTTAGGTTGAGTCCGACTTGTCACGTTCATTCTTTATATTACTGAATAATAAAATTAGGTTAATTTATAATTTATTCATAACCTATTTCAAGGTTATTATTCATTTTATATTATTTATCATCCAATAATAGAAATTCTATAATTATTTAAGTTCAAATCAGTCATTTTGTCGATATTCGGTACATGAGTCGAAAACGAACTGGTTTGATGTTGATTGTCCATGTGGTAAAATTCCATCATCTAAAGAATATTAGTCATGATTTATATATCATATATATAATATATATTCAGTATATATTTATTTATAATATTGCATAAAATTTCAAGATAAAAAAGGAAACGCACCTTTCCTGGAGACTGTATGTAGTACATACGTATGAACACTACATTCATATTTTTTTCGTATTTGAAGGAATGAAAAATAATGATACCTAGTTATGTTATAATTATAGTATAATATCATTTTTTATATACATTAAATAGTTTTATTTTCTCCACCCATTATATATTCCATGTATAGCATGAAAGAGTCCTATCACTTTGAGGCGGCGGGAGTCGGCACATCCTCAAATGAAAATATCATATTTACAAATTATGGAAAGCATAAAAGTATGCTTTAAATAAATAGTACAGAATATTATATTCAATATATATATCATATATATCATATTTAAACATATTTTCCTCATAATTCACACCATGCGAGGTGGTAGGATAAAAATGAACAATCATCGTCTCATGAGGTTTTTGCTTACCGTACATTAAAATAGTGTGTTCGTATCTATTAGATGGAGGTGTGTATAAGTTTAGTTCTAATACATCTCATAAAAACATAATAGAATATTAGGGATACTTTTTCTGTTATGTAATCAATATATATTAAGATACAATGGAGTGGAGAAGAAAAATAAATGAAAAGAACTAGAGGAAAGACATTGACTCTAAATCAGGTAACATCTTTTGGTTTGGGGAAAAAGGATTTTTCAAATTTCCTTCTGTCAAAGTTAAGGATTATAGGTGGAAGGTATTTATTTTGGGAGCTCATTGGAGAATAATTTTTATTATCCAAGTGGATTGGAGGTGTGAGTAAGTGGGTAGAGTTGGTGCCCTTTTATAAGATGGAGGAGAGGCACTTTAAGACGGTCTTGAAATATTATTTTATTATAAATTGATTTTTGGATTCAAATGGCCTCAAACTCCTTTTTTTAATGATAAGGAAATTTTGGGTCGAAAAACTCACATCCAATAGTTTTTATACATGTTTAGGTCTTACATTTAACGATATCTTTTTTCTTTAACCCTTAGTTAAAAAACATTAACTCTCACCATGTCTTCTATCATTTTTATAATTTATGGTTACTATAGTTACTATAAAATTACAAGAGAACCATAAGTGGATAATTAATGTAATTTTTAGCATTATATAACTATTTTTTATGAATATTATATTTTAAGGTATTATATCATTTAGTAAAATATTATTTGTTTTAAAATCTCATTTATGTCAATTTTTGACACTATTATGTAATTGATTTTTTTAAAGTCATAATAGCTGGATTCCTTCAAAAAGAAGGAATTAATGAAAAGATAATATGCCTATATCATACATAAAATTATTTAATGGAATAAATATATTAAAATTACATTTATTTTAATATTTAAAATATCATTTATTTGACTCAAATATTAATGAAGCAATCACTACATCATCATTGTCTCATAATTGAAATTATTAATTTAATGTCCAAAACTTATAAATAAAATACAGTGATATAGGAAATCCTTTTATCTTCTAAATGACTTTTTATAGTAGAATATATTACTTATATCACCTCATTTAAAAAATGTTTTAGTAAAAAGATACATGTTTATGTTATTTTTCTCTATACTTTAAATTAATTATTATAAAGTGTTATTATCACTCCCATGTGGACCCATGGGGTCCCAAAATCAACACATGGATTCTCATGGTCGTAAATATCTCATAAAATCATATTGGAACGTGTTTTATGGTATTTTAAAATTAATATATTATTATTTTTTACCCTTATTTACCAGATTTAACTTTTAACCATGGTAAATAAAATAATTAATGGAGTTACTATTCTTAATGTCCAAAAATAAAAGGTACATATTTACATAATTTTACCCTTATGATTCCAAATATTGTTTAAATTTTTCTAAATTCAAATCACAGTAGTCGCAGTAATTAATTTAAAATTAATTTCCACTGTCAAAACCAAAAAGCATGTTTTTTGGAAATAATAACTATCAAAAAATGGCATGTGTTTATGTCCAATTTAAAATTGAAATTACATATAATGACCAAAATTAGATTAAATGATAAAAATATAATCCAATTACACTTTTAAAATAGTTAAATATATAATTTAACTATATAAATAGATTTTATTAAAAGACAGTATTGAATTAAAATACAGTAATTTCACTGTTTATTAAAAAATGATATTTATTAGAAAATTACAAAAAAAAATTAAAAAAAGTAAATTTTGATATCCGTTTTCTATAGAAGATTTTTATTTTGTAAAATAGAGCATATAAAAGTAACACAAATATATTTAAAAAGGTTTCTACTTTCAAAGGTGCTAAAACAACATCTTAAAAATATTAGATTATTTCATGCTTAAAGTCAGATTCATTCTTATTTTAAGCCTATAAAATTTATTGTATTAATGTAAATAAATTTGAAAAACATTTATAATATTATTTTAGTGTCTTCTGTTCATTCCTTCCAATACAATAGATATGAGTTAACAACAATTTAAAATAATAATAATAATATTTTATATTTTGGCATAACTAAATGTTGTGTGAAACATAAGATTTCAAAGAAACCAGTTGTTGCATGTTGATTAAGCTATCGGAAAAAGAATCCCCTTTAATGTAAAATTAATATATTAATCATAAATATTAATAGAAATCATAAATTATTATTCTATATATACTAGAGTCATTTCATCATTCGACCCTTTTACAAATTTTATCCTCGAATATTTAAATTGGTCTTAGAGACATCATTAAAAATCCAAAATCAGAATGATTAAAAAAACTACCACATTAAAAGAAAGAAAGAGAAGTAAAAAATTTCACTCAAGATAAAACATACTTGGATTTCCTACCGAAAAAGATGGATATGGAAGAGAAACTAACCATCAATTTTTGATGGAGAGTGATATAAAACATTGTCTGGAGAAAGTTAACTACCAAAAACCATAAACTTGAGATGGATTAAAAGGTATTTGATTCCCCAGTAGGAAAAGTAAAAGGGAAAAATTTATGTTTTATGATCATTTTCATAATGTAAAGGAATTATTTTACTTATTATAATAAAAACATAAGGAAACATACTTACTTCTCAAGTGGAGTTTCATTATTTAATAAATATCTACCACAAAATCATATTTTCATCAAATGATAAGTATTCAAGATGACTTTCTCACATCTAAATCACTATAATCAACATAAATAATCACATATTACTCAAATTATTATCTATATATTCGTTCTATCTTAAAACAATAACAAAAACCGAAATGGTTAGTACAACATATGATAATCCCCAAAAAGTATAATCCTTTAAAAGAAGAAATACCAATCTTAATCTCAAAAAATTCAACAAAAAATACCCAAAGTTAAACAAATAATATTCAATACACATTTTTCCTTAAAAATATTTAAAATAATCCAATCTATGATTGAAACCCAAAATTCAGAATGATTTTATCACATAGTCTTCAAAAATAAATTTTATTTCCAAATAACATCGACTACTCTTAAAGTATCATACATAAAATCAAATAACCTAATAACATGTTCTCGATGATAGGTTAATCATTTCCACAAATAAAACAAATCACCATTTATCCCTAATAAAAACATAAATTCTTCCTAAATGAAATTCAACCATTACTCCTCAAATAAAATCCCATAGTATTCTGTTTTCCTTAGGCATATAGTGTTACCAAAAGAGTGAACATCTTCCAAAAAAACATTTATCACTTAATCACCAATTCATTTTATTATACTAGGGATATACATTTTATAAAACATAAGTTCAAAAAATACACATATTTGTAATCTATAATGTCATTTAACTAAAAAGAAAAAGTCATACTAACTAGGGACTTCATGTTTTCCAGTGGTAGGAAATAAATCCTGGTCGAACTTTGGTTGTGGGTTCAATTCCTATAGCTTTGTCTGACACGATATGTTGTCACATGGTTTGCATGTTGTCCTTTTTTAGAAAGTATAAAATTTTATAAAATTCCTGAAAAAGAGATAAATTCATCAAAAAATAACCATAACATATTTAAGCCTCAAAGGTTCTCTCATAGCTCGCATTTTGCGTCCCAAAATTTAATAACCTATAATTACATCAAATTATACTATCATATAATCCCTAATGGTTCATTATAACAATATCCACAAATTAAAAGATAAATTTTCATCAATTATAATTTTTATATAACAACTTCAGGGTTACAAATACTTGAATTATTCCAAAGTAATCTCACCATTAATACAATTAAACATATCACCATCCATAGATCCAACATAACTCTTCAATTCCTAAAATGTAGACATCTTAATCATCAAACATTCTTCATGGTTCTTTTATCCATGTGTTTCCATATTATTATTTTATACTTCTTTCCTACAAAAAAATAATGAATAATTTCTTAAGATTAAATAATGTAAAAAAATGTGCTATGAAATAATCCAAACCATTCACAGGTCATTTTCAGTTTCCTCATATTCAATTGGAATGTCATTAGGAATTATTAAAGATGTATTTTTGTGGTCTTGTTCATCCCAATCCCAAACCTTATTCATAGGAAATATATTTACATAGTGAACATACACACCAAATTTAAAACATTTAGTTTATCCCTCAGAAACTACCCTTGTCCCTTTCTTATATTCAACTAAGCACTTCCTTTTCCCATGGAAGGTTATTACTTTATAACCATCATTACTACAACTATAACATCTTTCTTTCTCTTTGAAACACTTTCCAAGTTACTTCTTTCCACATACTTGACACATAGGTTTTTTAATATTATTTCCTTTGTGATTATTACCAAAATTTACACAAGGATTCGTTTCTCACATATATGATGCCTTCGAAAAATCACTGATGTACAAGTGGTAAATCTTGACTCCAAATAGTTGGTTAAGAATAACCACAATAGTTCTCATTACAGCTCTCATTTCATTCGGTTTCTTATTCAAAAAAACCACCACAATTTCTTTCACATCCATTGTTACATTAGTGTCATCTAGATCCATCCATTTAGTCAGACCAAAATGGTCGGTGTGAGTATATTAGTAAAATCATCATATATTATCTTATAAGGAGGGTAAAAGTTATGATATAATTATTCATGTTATCATAAACTCATTCAATTTATCTGAAATAAAAATGACTCTTTCTAATTTTTTAACACGTTAATTATGCTCAAATAACACCCTAACCTATACAGTTTTCTAAACTGACCTATGATACCTACGATAAATCCCCGGCTTTAAGAATTGCATAATCTTGTGTTAAGTCATGAATTCACATTCAGAATATTTTTTGGACTAGTTTTTTAGAGAATTTGGATATGAATATTTCATTACATCACAAATATTATAAATTAGTCACTTATACTCTATCCAAAATTTTTCATAATAATAAAAATCCTTAATTAATAAAATTAATTATTTTCTTGATAAAACTATTCTTGAATTCTTCCTTTATCATACCCTTCCTTACACCCAATGAAAAACATTTCAATGACAGGGGATAAGCCTAAAAACCTCACTAAGGGTTATAAAATAATGAAGAAATCATTAGTCCATGAATACTTATAAATCAATGAAATCATACTTTTCACTCCTAAAATGTAATCTCTTTAACATACTTCATTTAAAATCTTAATATATATGAATAACGTATAGAAATCATGAATCATAATGGTAACTTGTGTCATCCATAACATACTTACATTATAGCTTCCATAACTACGTAGGGAGTTACATTTGGAATACCCATAATATTATATTTCGTAAATATATTAGGAGAATCATTAACATTTACCTCTGTCATTTACACAATTCATTCTTGAGCTATCACGGGCTCACCCACCCTAGGATTATCACCAAACCACCTATATTACATTTATACCATAACCAACCATAAAATTTCAAATTATTATTACATAATCATAAAACATAAAAGATTTAAATTATCAAAATTTCACTCATTAATTAGTAGAAATCAGTTCAATATATATAAATATACATTCAATTTGCAAAACCATTTAAAACATTTAATAAAGAGATTATTGAATCAATGTATCCCCTACCACTTTGAATTTTTTAAAAGAATCAATATTTTAAAATGGTAATTTCCTTATAAATAAATCATTAAAACCATTTTTAAAACATGGACTTTAATAAGGAATATTTATAAAATAAATCATTAAAACTTTTAAAATGATGTTTTAGTTAAAGAGTCTCATAACACTTGTGAAACTCGTGAATAAAAATAATTATATAATAACATCAAAAGAAACATTAAATATCATGAGAATATATAAATTAATGATATAAAATGTCAAAATAGTTTTATATACACCTTATATGATATTAATGGTGCATAATGTCAAGATATGCCTCAATAAAATGAGATTGAGATGAAGTCCCTTACAAAGTTCGAATAAACGACGTAAGAATTTATCAATGGGGTGACTATGTGTAGAAATAGCATATCTATATAAAGGGAAGTGGAAATTATAAAATTATTAAATAAACAGTGACTTTACACATCATCTTGGCATAATATAATCACCAAACTGTGCGTAAAACCCAATGAGTGGAAATTGAGTTTATAAATCCCCTTATGAAAATTTGGCAGCCTAACGGTGTCACTTAAAAATTCATAAAAATGAGTTGATGAGAGAAGAAAGGGTCTCTCATCACTTTGAAATAAAATTTACAGTAATATGGATTTAGAAGAAAATATCCCATTATAATAATATTGAAATTAAAATACATAACATAAAAAAAGTCTTTAACTAAAACAAGAAGGTAAAATGTTCCCTACAAATATCATTTTGAAAATAAAATAGATCTATTATGTGTATTCCATATAATTACACATAAATAAATAATTAATACAATATATTACATAAAAATTTATTTCTCACAAAATCATAGAATGACATATTCAAGAAGTATAATATCAACCTAAAGAATGGAAATTGGGCTAAGAAGTTCCCTTACCTTGGGTCCGACATGTCTTTTTTATTATTTAGATTACTAAATAATAAAATGAGATTATTTTATACAGATTCAGAACCATTTTCAAGTTTATTATTAATTTTATTTTACTTATCCTAATGTTAAAAAAATTCCATAATTGTTTAAGTTCATATGGGTAATTTTGTTGATATTCCGTACTTGGGTCGAAAATAAACTTGTTTGATGTAAATTGTCCATGTAGTCAAAACTCTATCATCTCCAGAATATTATTCATGATTTATATATCATATATATCATATATATTTAGTTTATATGTATTTATAATAGTCCATAACATTTGGAGATAAGAAATGAAATGCACCATTTGTGAAGACGGTAAGTCGTACGTACACAAACACTACTTTCATTTCTTTTTATTATTTTAAGAAATGAAAAGTAAATGATAAATAGGAATATTATAATTATAGTATAATATAATATTTTATATATGTTACATATTTTCATTAAATCCATCCTTTATACATTCCATGTATGTCATGAATGATTCGTTTCACTTTGAGGAGGCGGTAGTCCACACTTCCTCAAATAAAATTATCATATTTACTCATTATGGAGAGCATAAATGTATGTTGTAAATAAAAAAGAAGATGTATATAGACTATATAAATATCATATATATAATATATAAAATCATTTCCATCATAATTTCCACCATGAGAGGTGGTAGTAGAAAAATTTATAATCATTGTTTCGTGAGGAAGTAGTTCGTCGTACACAGAAACAATATATTCATATCCATTATATGGTGGATTGGGTAAGAGTATTTATAATATTTCTCATAACAACATACTAGAATATGTTTTTATAATTTTTTTATTTTCTAATCAAGTAGTATGAATATCATAGGCAGTGGAGAATGAAAGTAAAGGAAGGTAATATGGGGAAAGACATTACCTCTAAATCATGTAACTTCATTTGATTTGAGCCAGAAGGCTTAATTTAATTTGATTATTCAAAAGGTAAGGATTTTACGAGTAATGGAGGGATGTTGGGAGATTATATGATCAGAATATTTATGAGCCAATGGTCTTGATAGGTGGTAGTAAGTGGGTTTATGTGGTGGTCTTTTATAAGAACGAGGAGGGTCCCTCTAAGAAGGTCTTGAAGTATTATTTTATTATAAATTTATTTTCGATTTCAAATGGTTCCAAACTCATTTATTTAAAATATAAGATTTTTTTGGGTATAAAACCTCTCAAAAATATTTTTAGGCAATTTTGGGTTACAAATTTAACTTCATATTTTTTTCTTTAACCATTTTTTTAAAAACATTAACTCTTAACATGGCTACTTATATTTTCATAATTTATGGTTACTATAGCTGCTATAAAATGCCAAGAGAACCATAAGTTGATCCTTAATGAATATTTTAACATTATATAACTCATTTGGATGAATATTAGATTTTTATTAATAATATATCATTTAATAAAATAGTATTTGTTTTAAAAACTCATTTACGTCAATTTTAACACTATTAAGTAATTGGTTTTTTTAAGAGTTATAATAACTTGAATCCTTTGAAACAAAAGAATTTACACAAATATAATAAGTTAATATAATCTATACAGTTATTTTATGGAATAAAAATATTATATTATAATTTATCTTAAAATTTATAATATTATTTATTTGAATCCATTATTAATGAAGCAATCACTGCATCGTCACTGTCTCATAACTAATTTTTTTTATAAAATGTATAAAAATTATAAATAAAATAAAATGATATAAGAAATCATTTTATCTTCCAAATTAAATTTTATAGTATAATATATCACTTATATAACTTCATATATAATTTTATTTAGTAAAAAGATACATGTTTATGTTTTTTTTCTCTTTAAATTAAATTAATTATTATAATGTGTTGTTATCACTCCCATGTGGATCCATGGGGTCCCAAATTGGACCCAAGGATTACCATGGTCAAATATATCTCATAAAATATAATTATGACATTATTTAGTGTATTTTAATATTATTATAATATTATTTGTTACCCATATTTACCAGATTTACCATTTAACCGTGGTAAATTAAATAATTACTCATGTTGTTATTCAAAATGTACAAAATAAAAGGTACCGATTTAAAAAATTTGAATCTTTTTATTCCATATATGGAATACATTTTTTCCAATTCAAAATACATAATTTTCCAGAATTAATTTAAAATTAATTCCCTTTGTCAAAACCAAAAAGAATCTTTTTAATGATTAATAACTACGAAAATATTGACATGTGGTTATGTCCAATTTAATATTTAAAATACATTCAATAACCAAAACTATATTAAATGATAAAAAACATAATCCAATTAAACATTACAACAAATTAAAATTAAAATTTAACTATATAAATAAATTATATTAAAAGGTATATTTTTACTAAAATGCAATATTTTTCATTGTACATTAAAAAATGAACTTTATCAAAAAATTACAAAAAATTGAACTAAAGTAAATTTTGATATCTTTCTTCTTTATAAGAAGTTTATTTTTGTAAAATATAACATATAAATGTGACAAAAAATATATTTAAAAATGATACTCCTTCAAAAATCATTAAAATGACTTTTTAAAAATATTATAGTATTTCATTATTAAAATCAGATTCATTCATCTTTTCACCCTCTAATTTTTTTTGGATAAATTTAAATACATTTAAAAAAACATGTATAAAAATATTGTAGTTAGTTATATTAATTACCTCCTATATAAGTTCTAGTCATTAACTACCATTTAAAATAGTATTATTATTAATTTATTTTTCGGTTTAACGAAATATTGTGTGCAACATAATATTTCAAAGTAACTCGTTGTTGCATGATGAGTACGCTATCATAAAAGTAATCCTCTTTAACATAAAATTAATATCATGTTCATAAATATAAATAAAAATAAAAAATTATTATTCTATAAATACATGGGTTGTTACATCATTCCCCCCCCCTTTGATATTCCATCCCCGCAATTTTAAAACTGGGCTTGGAAACATCCTTGAAAATCCCACACCAAAAAAATAGTCAATAAAACTATCACTTTAAAAGAAATAAATAGAAGTAAATGATTTCACCCAAGATAACACATAATTGTATTCCATGTATAAAAACATGGATAGAGAAGATAAACTAACCATCAGTTTCTGATGGAGAGTGATAGAAAACATGATCTGGATAAAGTTAACTACCGGAAAACCATAACGTTTTGATGGGTAAAATGGTCTTTGATTCCCCAGTAGAAAAAGTAAGTGGACAAAATTTTTGTTTTAAGTTCATTTCCATAATTTTGATGAATTATTTTACTATTTTGAGTAATAAAATAAAGAATCATACTTACTCATCATGTAGAGTTTCATTCATTAATAAATATCTACCACAAACTGTCCTTTTCATAATTTTGATGAATTATTTTACTACATAGAATAATAACATAAATAAATATACTTACTTTTAATTTAGAGTTTCATTCATTAATAAATATCTACCACAAAATCCTCTTTTATACAAATTATGAGTATTAAATATGACTTGGTTACACATAAAGCACAAGAATCTACTTAAAAGATTCACATATTCCTCAAAATATTAACTATCTATTCATCCTGTCTTGAATCTTTTTCCAAAACCAAAATGGTTAGTGCAAGATATGATATTCCCCAAAAAGGATAATCTATTAAAAACAAAATACTACTCTTAATCTCCATAAATTCAACAAAAAATAGGCAAATTTCAACGAAGACCATCCAATAAACATTTCTCCTTAAAATTCTTCCAAACAATCCGAACTAAGATTGAAACCCAAAATTTAGAAGGATTTGATCACATAGTATTCCACGATAAATTTTTTCTCCAAATAACACTAACTACTCTTGAAGTATCATACATAAAAGTAATTAACCTAATCACATGTTCTCCATGGTTGGTTAATCATTTCCACAAATAACCCAAATCACCATTTGTCCATAATAAAAACATATTCTTCCAAAATGAAATTTAACCATTACTACTCAAATAAAATCCTATCATATTATTTTTTCCTTAGAGATATAGTGTTCCCAAAACAAAAAACATCTTGCAAAATAACATATATCACATAATCACCAAATCTGTTTCCTATACTAAGGATATCCATTTGATAAAAGATAAGTTCCCAAAATCCCGCTATTCATAATCTATAAAATAATTTAACTATAAATAAAAAAACCTTCTATACAGGGACCTGATGTAGTCCAGTGGTATGTGATAAATCCCTTTTGCACATTGGTTCTGGGTTTGATTCATGTATGTTTGTCTAATTGGATAGGTTGTCACATGTTTTTCATGTTTTCCTTTTTCAAAAACAATATAATTTTATAAAATTCCAAAAAATGAGATAAATTCCTCAAAACAATAACCATAACATATTTTAACCTCAAAGGTTATCTCATACCTTCATTTTGCATCCAAAAAAGTAATAACCTATAATTTCCTCAAATTCAAGAATAATATAAACCCTAATGGCACTACTTAACTCTATCCACAAAAGGAAAGATAATTATTCCTCAATTATCATTTTTATATCACAAAATACGTGTTAAAAATAATAAAAGTCTTCCAAAGTAATCCCATAATTAATATATTTAAACATATCATTATCCATAGATCCAACATAACTCTTCAATTCTTAAAGTGTTGACATCTTAATCATCAAACATTCTTTCGGATCCTTTATCCACGTTTTTTCATCTTATTTTTTATATTTTCTTACTACAAACAAAATTATTCATAATTTTATTTGATTGAATAATGTCCAGACATGAGCTAAGAAATAATCCATACCTTTTATAGTTCATTTTAAGTTTCCTCATATTCAATTGGAATGACATTAGGAATTGGTAAACATATATTTGTATAGTCTTAATGATCCCATTCCTGAACTATCTTTGTAGGAAATATATTTGTGTAATGACCATGCACAAAACATTTAAAACATCCAACTAATATCTCAGGAAATAACTTTTTTCCCTTTCTTGGATTCAACTGAACACTTCCATTTTCCATGGCAGGTTATTGATTTACTACCTTCATTACCACATCCATTATATATTCCCATCCCTTTGAAACATTTTACTAGGTGTTTATTTCTACATCCTTGAAACATAAGTTTTTTAATATACTTACCCTTATTATCATTACCTGAACTTCATTTGGGATTCATTTCTCACATGTATGATGCCTTAGAAAAATCACTAATGTTCACGTGGTCAATCATGACTCTAAATAGTTGGTTAAGAATAACCACAAGAGTTCTTATTGCATCTCTAATTTCTTTTGGTTTCTTATTCAGAAAACCACCACAGTTTCTTTCACATCCATTTTTTCTTTGGAACATGCTAGATACATCCACTTAATAAAATAAAAAATATCAGTGTGAGTATATTAGTAAAATCATCATATACTGTCTTATTAGGATGGTAAATGATAAGATATATGTATTCCTGTTATCATAAAATCATTCAATTTATCTAAAATTACTATGACTCTTTCAAATATTCCAACAGTACACTTATTCTTAAACAACAAACTAACCTCTAAAGTTATATAAAAAGTCCTCTAATACAAACTATAAGGCACTATCCTTAAACATTACATAAGACTGAGTTAAGTCAATAATTTACATTGAGGATCTTATTAGGTTTTGATTTTAAAATAATTAGTCCAAAACCTTTAAATTACATCTCAAATATTACAATTTAGACACTTATAATCTATCCAAAAAAAATTCACAATGATTAAACTCCTTAAATAAAAAACAAGAATTATTTTTTGATAAAAATATTCTTGAACTCTTACATTCTCTTACCCATCCTTAAAACAAGTGAATTTTTTTTCAAAAACATGGGATGAGTATAAAAATATTAGTAAGGGTTATAAAATAAGGAAAGAAAACATAAGTCCATAAATACATATAAATCAATGAAATCATACTTTTCACTCATAAAACATATGCTCTTTAACATACCTCATGAAATTCATAATATTTATGAAAAACTCATAGAAATAATAAATCATAAAGGTAACATGTGGCATCCACAAAATACATACATTGTATCTTTCATAGCTACATTGGGGGTTAAATTTGGAATACACATAATGGTATATTACCTATATCACTTTAGATAAACATTTACATTTACCTCTTTCATGTTACCCAATGCATTGGAGAGTTATCATGAGATCACCTACCCTAGGTTTATCACGAAACCACCCGTATTTGGTTTATCATGTAACAACCCATCAAATCTAAAAGTATAATTACAAAATAATAACACATAAAATATAGAAATTAACGAAATTTCACTCATAAATTATAATAAATAAATTCAATATATTGAAATATTCAATCCATTTACAAAACCATTTAAAACATTTAAAAAAGTGTTTTTTAATCACATTGTCTCATTCCACTTTTAAACATTTAATGGAATTAATATTTTAAAAAATTAAATTCCATATAATTAAATCCATAAAACCATTTTTAACATAATTACATTAATGAGGAATATTTATAAGAATCAATCTTTAAAAATTTTAAAGCGATGTTTTAATTAAAGTGTCTCATAACACTTGAATAAAAATCATTAGAGAATAAAATCAATTGAAACATAAATATCATGATATTATAAAAATTATGATATTAAAGGTAAAAAGTGTTGTATATACACTTTATAGTATATTAAAGGTTCACATTATCAAGACATTCCTTAATAAAAGGAGACTGAGATGAAGTCCTTTACAAGGTTCATATAAATGACGTAAGAATTTAACAATGGGATGACTATTCTTAGAAATAGTATATCCACAGTAAGGGATGTGGAAATTATAACATTAATAAATAAACAGTGATTCCACACATAATATTGGCATAATATAATCAATGAATTATGCGTAATACACAATCAAAGGTAATTGACTTAAGAAATTCCTTTATGAAAATTCTGCAGCCTAACGAAATCACATAAAAATTCATAAAAATGAGTTGATGAGAGAGAAAAGGGTATCTCAAATCTTTTAGAGAAAATTTACATAAATAAGATTCTATAAGAATGTATCCCAACTTAATAAAATTGAAATTAAAAGTCATAACATAAAAAAAGTCTTTGACTAAAAGAACATGGGGATAGGTTCCCTTACTAAGATAATTTTGTAAATAGAATAGATCAAGTACGTTTATTCAATATAAGTAAAAATAAAGAAATTATAAATAAAATGTGTTAAAAAGGTGATTTCTCCCATAATCATAGCATGACATCTTTATCATGTTTAGGATCAACACAATGAATGTAAATTAGGTTAAGAAGTTCCCTTACCTTGAGTCGAACTTATCTCGTTCAATCATTATCTTCATGAATAGTAGACATAGGTTAATTTATACTTTGTTAAGAACATTTTTCACATTTGTTTTCAATTTTATATTACTTATCATCATTTTATAAAAATTATATGATTATTTATGTTCATATCAGTGGTTTTGTCGATATTTGGTACTTGAGTTGATAATGAACTTGATTGATGTAAATGGTCCATGTGGTAAAAAATCAATCATCTATAGAATATTATTCATTATTTATATATCATATATGTCATATATATATAGTATATATTAAATTATAATAGTCCATAACATTTTGAGATAGGAAATGAAATGCACCATTCAGGGAAATAGTAAGTTGTACGTACACAAAAACACTACTTTCATTTCATTTTCATATTTAAAGGAATAAAAATTAAATGATAAATAGGGATATTATAATTAAATAATAATATTATATTATAAATATATCACATATGTTAATTGTCTCCATCCTTTTTATGTTCCATGTGTGGCATGAATGAGGCATATCTCTTTTAGGGGGGGCTCTTGTCCGCACTTCCTCAAATGAAATTATCGTATTTTCACATTATTGAAAGCTTAAAGGTATGATGTTAATAAAAAATACATAATAATAGAGTCTATATAAATATAATATATATCATATATAAATTCACTTCCATAATAATTTATGCTATGAGATGTGGTAGGAGAGAAATGGACAATCATCATTTCGTGAGGCAGTAGTTAGCCCTACATAGAAACAATATGTTTATATCCATTAGATGAAGGTGTGAGTGAGTGTCATTAAAATACTTCTCATAAAAACTGTCACGAACCATCCTCGGGGCCCGTGTCGTGACTACCCCAAGCCCGCCTTCCATAGGCCAGGGGCTGGCGACTAGCACCAAAGGTGTCAATCCCAATAAAAGGGAAGTCATTACCTTTATATATGAAAACAAACACCACAGAGTATGCAAGCTGAAGTAAACACTAAGTAAACTGAGTACAAATGAAAGTTATGCCATGTAAATTGGCCAGAATACACACCCATGTAAAAGTACAGTACAACTGAAAAGAAAGTACAACAATAGTAAAGTAAATCAGCAACCACTGAGTCGTCCTCCGGCTATCCCACCTGAAGGGTGGGTATAGATGGTCTCCTCAGCTCCTCGGGTCCAGCCGTCTGCTCCATGTAAGTCCCACTTGATATTCCACCTCCAGGTACCATTCCACTCCATAAGCCTTAGCCACGATCAGCGTTGTCCGTCGTCTGCAACCAACACAACGTAGTGCGGGAATGGCCCGTGCAGGGGTGAGTATGCGATACTCAGTAGGGACCCCAAGACCCTCGAAGGTCTCCCAGAATCCACAAAGATATTCAACAAAAAAGGATACAAACCCAAAGTATCAACCAACTCTACTCAGGTATATGCCCATACATATACCTAAGTCATCAATTCTAGCTCAGCTCTAACACACGAGCCCAAGTACAACCCATTCCACACAGGAAAGCATAGTCCAGTCCACATAAGAAAACATAACCCAATCCATAGAGGAAATCAAATCCCAATCCACACCAGAAAGAATGACAATCACATTGATGATAATGATTTAAAGTCAAGACTCAACTCACATAGGTATACTACTCAAGAAGAGGGGTGGATATGATTAGATGTAGCATCTGTATTATCTCCTCTACCGAACCCACATAGGATCCAAGTAGATATGTCATCATTGTCGAACCCACGTAGGATCCAAGAATAGTTATCATCGCTGTCGAACCCACATAGGATCCAAGTACAGTCGTCATCTCTACCAAACCCACGTAGGATCCAAGTACAGTCGTCCTTGCTGTCGAACCCATGTAGGATCCAAGTACATTCGCCATTGTCGTCGCACTCGCAGCCTGCTCTAGGGTTCATGCACACAGCACGCTCGATTCTGAGAGGGTCCGCTCCATGAGCCAAGGGGGTCGATACATAAACTTTCACGAAGTCCAGAGTTGATGTAACTCAAAGTTCTATCTCATCAATAGGAACTCAACACAATAGACGGCACGTCAATCAGATGCCTGGTCTGAGAGTTATTGGCTTTTTCGTCCCAAGGGCCCGGTTTGTTTTTAAGTTAAAACCAACCCGAACATACTCCAGCTATGTCCAAACCTCAAGTGGAGTAAGGCAAAAGAACCGTCTCACCAAAATAAATTCAACATGATCGACGGAACATCATTCGTAAGTTCGGTCATTATGTTATAAGTGTTTCTTCTCCTAGAGCTCAGTTGGTTACGGGTTCGAACCAACCAGGCCATACCCAAACTTTACCGAAAGCTAGAGTGTAACATACCGAATCGACCGTATCGGTCCAAGTATCCTAATGCAACTGATAGTGCCTTGATGTGAGGTGTGTAGCCCATGATATGGGCGTTTGAACAAACCTATTATGAAAGTAGGGGGTTTGGGCCCGGTCTGACTCGGCCCAATACCCCCTAGGTCGCCCCGAACTGGGTCGACCCGACCTAGGTCTGGGTCCAGCCCGGTTGGGCGTGGCCCGACCCGACGCTAGCGGCCCGGCCCAGTGTGGTCGGCCCGGCCCGGCGCGGGCAGCCCGTCCCGTGCGGCCTGCGGGCCGGCTCAGAAGTCCACCGCGGCTCGAATCTCGGCCGAGCGGGGTGCGAAGTGGGGGGGGGGGGGGATGGAACCTCCCCCTTTTTCCGAAACGGTCAGCCTGAATTTTCGGCCATTTGCAACCGTGGGACCTGAGGGGGTCCCGCCTCCAGGTGGCGCCGGTGGCCGGCTCTACCGGCCATCCCTTTGAAGAACGTCACGGCTCTTGTCCGACCGGCACGGCATGACGGCGCCACGCCCCTCCGCAGCATCCCACCCCCGACCGCAGCCCGCCCTGGCCACACCCCCCCCCCGACCGCGGCCCCTTGACCCTATGGAGCCGTGCCCCTCCACCGCGGCCCGCTCCTGGTCACGGCCTCATCGGCCGCACCGGCGCCGTGCGACGGCACCGCGCACCGTCGTCGTGGCTTGCTCCGGTCGTGGTTCCCTTCATTCCCGCATGGTGTGACGACACCACGCCTCCTTCACCTCGATTGTCAACATTCATCAACAAGAAAACGGGGAGGAGAAATCAACTGTGTTTGTGCGGTCTGATATCCTCTTGTTACGTCAGTAACAACCAGCCAAATTAATCAACGAAGAATTTTAAAATCAAACATGAATAAAGATAACCCCTACCTAGAAGGAAGTTCACGGCTGTCAATCACCGCGGATGATGTCGTCGTTCTCGTCATCATCGGCAACTCCTCCCTTGTCTTGAAGGAAGTAGAGGATGGAGAAAACTGGAACCGCCGAGTCGACGTTCATTGTCAGAGAATTAGCGTTCTTCGTTGAAGTCTAGACGTTCTTCGTAGAAAGATATAGTTCTTCAAAAACTAGAGCTCTCTCTCCTCCAATCCCCAACGCAACAAGCTAACCAAAATAAAATAAGGTTCTTCTTATTTTATATTACTTTTCCAAGCATTTCAAAATATAATATTTCAAAACACTAGATCAATTAATTGAAGAGGTGTGTTGGCAAGATTAAAGAGGAGAGAGGGGAGAGTTACACAATTAAGGGATACCAAAAATTAATGGGGAGTTGCCATGTATTTATCATGGGAGTTCAAAGGGTTTAAGGGTTATGGAATGTGGAAAGATGAGGGCTCGTGTAGGGACCACCTCCCCCATAACCACACATGGGAAGTTGGGTGGATGTGGGCCCCACTAACAACTTCCCATGAGAGAGTTTAACTTGCAATGATAATAAAATAAAATTGTACACAATTTTATTTACTTCTCACTTAAACCCCAAAATATAACTTCTTATCCTGAGCAAATGCATCAACGGTAAAAGTCATCTTAAGCAAATACAGGCGTTGCGAGTTCATCGGTGCCCTCAGATTTCAATTCCGAGCACCAGTTCAAAAGATAGAAAAACCCGCTCGTTCGTTCATTGAACGTACCTGAGCTAAACATCAGAAATTGATTTCGGGCAGCCCGGGCCTCGAAATCAGGAGTCGTCAAAAAACTGTGTACTCATAAAATCCCAAATAATTTAAGAAAAAAATTTCCTTGAAATTTACTGGTCGTTACATTACTCCCACCTCAAGGCTTTATGTCATAGTAAAGATACATCAAAAACTAGGGAAACAAATGAGGGTACTGTGCATGCATCTGAGCCTCCTGCTTCCATGTGCTCTCCTAGAGGTTCCTGTCCTGCCACTTGATGAGCACTAGAGGAATCAACCTTCCATGTAGGACCCGCTCCTGTCGATCCTTGATCTCCACCGGGACCTCGACAAAAGTTTTCCTGTCATCGATGTCCAGCTCCCCGTGATCAATGATATGCATCGGGTCGTGCACATATCTCCCCAGCTGAGATACGTGGAAGACGTCGTGCACTCGGTGTGGCAGAGGTGGAAGAGCCAGACGATAAGCCACCTTGCCTATCTTGATGAGAACCTAGAATTGTCCGATGAAGAGAAGAGATAACTTGACGCCCCAGCCAATTATCCATAATCCATGTCGAGGTGAGACCCGTAAGAAAATGTGGTCACCATCCTCGAACTCTAGTGGTCTCCACCTCCTATCATCATAGTACTTTTATCAGCTCTGAGCAACCCTCATCTGCTCCTGGATGATCCGTACCTTCTCCGTCGTGGCCTGGACCATCTCTGTTCCTACAAGTGCTGACTCCCCAGGGTCTATCCAGCACAGAGCTGATCTACACGGTCGGCCATACAATGCCTCGTATGGTGTCATCCTGGTGGTGGAGTGGTAACTGTTGTTGTATGCAAACTCCACTAAGGGTAGGTGATCCTCCCAATTGTGACCAAATTCAAGGAAACATGCACGAATCATGTCCTCAAGTGTCTGAATGGTCCTTTCCATCTGACCATCCTTCTGAGGGTGAAAGGCGGTTCTCAGGTGTAGTTGTGTCCCAAATTCCTCCTATAACCCCTTCCAAAGACGAGAAGTAAAGCGAGCATCTTGATCGGAGACGATAGATGATGGACCCCCATGAAGTCGTACAATCTCCTGAATGTAGAGGCATCCCAAGCTCTCCACTGATCCATTCTTTCTGATAGGTAGAATGTGGGCCGACATGGTGAGACGGTCGACAATCACCCAGATGGAGTTGTGTACTCTGGAATTACATGGATGTCCCATCATGAAATCCATAGATATCCATCCCACTTCCACTCCGGGGCCTCTAGGGGCTGTACCAAACCTGCCCGTACCTGATGCTCTGCCTTCACCTGCTGGCAGGTGAGGCATCGTGAAACGAACTCTACCATAGACTTCTTTATACCAGGCCACTAGTGCAGTCGTCTGAGATCCTGGTACATCTTCGCCACTCACGGATGTACCGCCAAAGGGGAAGTGTGAAACTCTCTCAGCACTTATTCCAGTAAAGTAGCTGGTACCACGGTACGTCCTCTAAAAAGGATGATGTGCTATCCTCCTATAGAAAAACCATCAGGTGCCTGCCCTATGGGAATATGAGCACATCACATCTCACAGTCAACGTCCCAACGTTGTGCCTCTCTGACTAGCTGAAGTAGTGGAGGAGTGATTGTGAGTGACTGTAGAAAGGCTTCCCCATCTCTATCGATGAAGGATATCTGCAAAGCAGCTAACTGATATGTCGCCTCTCCATGTAGCTGAATGCCCGTTCTCCTACTGAGAGCATCAGCTACTACGTTCCCCTTCCCAGGAGTATAGAATATTTCAAAGTCAAAGTTTTGGAGGAACGTGACCCATCGCCGCTGTCTGAGGTTCAGGTCCTTCTTCGAGAAGATGTACCTGAGACTCTGGTGGTCAGAGTAGACTTTAAACCGCTCGCCCATCAGATAGTGCCACCACATCTTCAAAACGAATACCACTACTGCTAACTCCAGGTCATGGGTAGCGTAGTTCTGCTCATGATTCCTCAATTATCATGATCCATAGGCGATCACTACCTACTCCTGCATCCGGACACACCCGAGTCTGGTCCCTGATGCATCGCAGTAAACTACGTACCCTAATCCCTCCTCTGGTAGCCTCAGGATGGGTACACTATCCAATCTCTGTCTCATCTTCTGAAAGCTCTGCTGAAATCTATCTGACCACACGAAGGGTTTCCCCTTCTTCGTTAAAGATGAAATTGGTTATGCAAATCTGGAGAAGTCTGGCACAAATCTCAGATAGTACCCAGCCAGACCTAGGAAACTTTGCACCTCTGTCACGCTCCTGGGTGGCTCCTAAGCTAGCACTTCCTCGTTCTTCGAAGGATCCACCACAACTCCCACCTCAGAGATGACGTGTCCCAAGAAGTGGACCTCTTGAATCCAGAACTGATACATCGAGAACATACCATAAAGCTGGTGCTCTCGGAGTCTATCCAGTACAACCCGCTAGTGGTAGATGTGCTCCTCATCAGTAGTCGAGTAAATCAATATGTCTTCGATGAAGACTATGACAAATCGATCGAGATAAGGCTAGAAGATCTTGTTCATGAGACTCATGAACACTGCTGGAGTGTTGGTTTTGCCGAAAGGCATTAACCAAGAACTCATAGTGGCCATACCGACACCTGAAGGCCTTCTTCTATACATCCTCATCTCAAACTCTGAGCTGATGATAGCCCGACCTGAGGTCTATCTTCGAGAACCAGCGTTCTCCCTTGATCTGATCGAAGAGGTCGTTAATCCTCGGATGTGGTACTTGTTCTTCACAGTCACCTGATTCAGGTGACAGAATTCGACACAAAGTCGCAAACTTTCATCCGCCTTCTTGGCGAACAAAATCGGGGAAGCCAGGGGTGAAACACTGGGTCGGATGAATCCCTTGCCCTGCAGGTTCTCCAGTTGTACCCGTAGCTCTCGAAGCTCAGTGGGACCCATTCGATAAGCTGGAGTTGATATCGGGGTTGTCCTAGGGTATAGGTCAATATATAAGTCTACCTCTCTGCGAGGATGTAGTCCTGGAAAGTCGTCAGGAAAAATGTCCACATACTAATCCACCACAACAGGAAAACTCAAACTCTTCACATCAATTGCACCCAGGATGAGACTAGCCAACTGATGAGTGATCGACTATCCTCTCCTCTGCGTTAGTCCATCCTGCGCTTCAATGGCTCCCTTCTCTCCGGTGAAGGTGAACCTTCTCCCATCGGTGCGGACACACTGCACCTTGCGCCTAATACAGTCGATCTGAGCATGGACCGTAGATAACAAATCCATGCCCAGGATGACATCATAAGGCCTCGATGCCACTATAAGAAGATCCCATCCAAAGATCTCACCACCTAGAGTAAGATCACACTGACGAAACCAGTGTGTAATCATCGAGTTTGTTCCCATAGGAGTCTCTAGCTATAAGGATCGAGCCAACGGCTTTGTCGGAATCTCCAAGCTCCGAACAAGGGTAGTGATAATGAAAGAATGACACGCTCCTGTGTCTATAAGAACTGCAGCAAAGGTGGAGTAGACATAGATAGTACCTCGAATCATCTCAGGTGTGCCGTGTTCATAGGCCTCCACTGCCTGATGCTGAGCTTGCCTCTGTTCGCCAGCTCCCTGTGGTCGGGGTGAACCTCCTAATGGTGCTGGTGGTGGAGCCCTGAAGTGTTGTCCACCACCTGCTGCCCGGCCAGATCCTCTACCTCTTTCACCTGCTCCCAACGGACCACCACGGTCGAACCTATGCTTCTTCATGGGTGGTACCTCAACCTTCTATTTCTCCTCGGAATTGTGGGTCGTGCAGTCACAAGCCATGTGGCCCTGCCTGCCGCATGCATAGCAATGTCTGCCTCTCGTATGACTAGATCTGTTGTGTGTGCCCCGCACCTCCAAAACAGTATCCTAAGGTCACCCACCTGATGGTCTAGTCCGTTTGTACCTCTGTTACATCTGTCTACTTCCGGCTACAGAAGACTCCGCTACGTGTCGCCCTACGGTAGGTCTCGCTGCTGGTGTAGGATCAGAAAAAAAAAGCTCTCCACAAGAAGGGCTCGCTCCAGTACTCCTGCCTGCATCAGAATTCTAAGGGATATTATCGAAGCACGGATCTCATACCTCAGTCCCTACTCGAAGGTCCGGTCCTGGAAGAATGTGTCTCGTACCATGTCCGTTGAGTAGCGCGAGAGATCAGTAAATCTCACCGAGTACTAGGCTACTGACATTCTGCCCTGCCACAACTGTAGTAACTCCTGGATGCACACTGCATAGAGTTTTCCTGGAAAGAACTCTGAGTGGAAAAGGATATCAATGTCAAAACAAAGAAGATATTCCTCACCGTGCACCTGGAGCATCAGGCTCCACCATCTACTTGCTACTGTGTGTAGGAGACTCGTCACAAGGATCGCCACAAGGTCAGCCGGTGTCCCTACTAATCTGAAGATTCGAACAACAGCCTCCAGCCAATCCTTGACTGCCTGAGGATCCGTCTCCCCCCGGAACCTGGGCGATCTTTGACGCAGAAACTCATACAGTACACTCAGGAAACATGCACTCTCAGCTTTTGGGGCTGGTGGTATAGGTGGCTCGGCGGGTAGAGGTACCACCAGTGCCTCCGATATAATGGGGCCTTGTACCAAGGCCTTGTCGCTCAATGGGCTGCCATCTCTCACAAAGCTCAGAACCCTAGATGGCTGCCATCGTGAGGCCATCCTAAAAATAAACAGGTGTGCCATGGTTAATACAGTATACCTGGTGAGCTGACACAAATTAATCACAAAGAAAACTTTTGAAACAAACTTGCAATCAATGTTTTCATGCACTATGTTGGGAATCAGAAGTCAGGGTCTTGGTGTATGGATATGTTGGTCACCGCACCAACACTGGACTCTCTGGTTTGGTAACCACACTCAATACCCTTAACATTGTTTCTTCACATAGTATAAATTATCAGAGTCCTGAGTTCTATGGTAGAACCGAACTCCTCTGATACCAATTTGTCACGACCCGTCCTCGGGGCTCGTGCCCTGAATACCCCATGCATGCCTTCCATAGGCCATGGGCTGGCGATTAGCACCAAAGTCATAAATCCTAATAAAAGGGAAGGCATTTCCTTTATATAAGAAAATAAATGCCATAGAGTACGTAAGATGAAGTAAACACTAAGTAAACTGAGTACAAAAGTTAGTGCTAGAAAGTAAATGGACCAGAATACAAACCCAACTAAAAGTACAGTACAACTGAAAAAAAGTACAGCAGTAGTAAAGTAAATCAGCAACCATTGAGTCATCCTTCGGCTATCCCACCTAAAGGGTGGGTGCAGATGGTCTCCTTATCTCTTTGGGTCCGGTCATCCACTCCGTGTATGTCCCGCCTGATAGTCCACCTCCGGGTACCGTTCCGCTCCACAAGCCTCAACCACGATTAGCGCTGTCTATCGTCTGAAACCAACACAATGTAGTGCGGGCATGGCCCATTCAGGGGTGAGTATACGATACTCAGTAGTGATCACGAGACCCCTGAAGGTCTCCCGGAATCCACAAAGGATATTCCATAAAGGAAGGATACAAAAACAAAGTATCAACCAACTCTACTTAGGTGTATGCCCATACATATACCTAAGTAATCAATTCCACCTCAGCTCCAACACACGAGCCCAAGTACAACCCAGTCCACACAGGAAAGCAAAGCCAAATCTACATAGGAAAACACAACCCAATTCACACAGGAAAGCACAACCCAATCCACACATGAAATAATGAAAATAACATCAATGATAATGATTGAAAGTCAAGACTCAGCTCACACAGCTATACTACTCACGAAGAGGGGTGGAGATGATTAGATGTAGCCTCTAGATCATCTCCTATGCCGAACCCACATATGATCGAAGTACAGAAGTCGTCGCTACCGAACCCACGTAGAATCCAAGTATAGTAATCATCGCTGCCGAACCCACGTATGATCCAAGTATAGTCCACGTCACTGTCGAACCCACATATGATCCAAGTATAGTCATCCTCACTGCAAAACCCACATAGGATCCAAGTATAGTCACCATCGTCGTCGCAGTCGCAGCCAGCTCTAGGGTTCCCGAACACAGCACGCTCGATTCTTGGAGGGTCCGCTCCATAAGCCAAGGGGGTCAATACATAAACTATCACGAAGTCTAGAGTTGATGTATCACAATGTTCTATCTCGTCAATAGGAACTCAATGTGACAGACGGCACGTCAATCGAACGCCCTGTCTAAGAGTTATTGGCTTTTTCGTCCCAGGGGCCCAGTTGGTTTTTAAGTTAAAACCAACCCGACCATACCCCAGCTTCCTCCAAACCTCAAGTGGAGTAATTCAAAAGAACCATCTCCCTAATAAGAATTCAACATTATTGACAGCACGTCATTCGAATGTTCGGTCATTAAGTTATAAGTGTTTCCGCTCCAAGGGCCCGATTGGTTTTGGGTTTGAACCAACACGACCATACCCAAACATTATAGAAAGCTAGAGTGTAATATACCGAAACTACTATCTTGATCCATGGATTCCAATGCAACTGATGGTGCATCGAGCACAAGTCCGTAACCCAAGATATGGGCATTTGAACAAACCTGGTATGAAACTAGGGTTTTGGGCCCGGTCCGACCCAGCCTGATACCCCCTGGGTCGGCCCGAACTAGGGCGACCTGACCAGGGTCCAGGTTCGGCCCGGTTCGGCGCGGCGCGGCCCGGCACGGTCGGCCCGGCCCACATGTCATGCGGCCCGGCTCGGAAGCCGGCCGCAGATCGGCTCTCAGCCGAGCGGGGTGTGAAGGGGGGGGGGGGGGGGGGAGCCCCCCCTATTTCTAAAACGGACGATCTTAATGGCCGGTCTTTTACAACCGCAGGACCCGAGGGGATCCCGCCTTCAGGTGGCACTAGTGGCCGGCTCAGCCGACCGCCGCATCCTTAGGCCGCAGCTCTTGTCTGACTGGCGCGGTGCGATGGCGTCATGCCCCTCCATCGCGGCCCGCCCGACCGCGACCTCCTTTGTACACACCAGCGCGGTGCGACGGCGCCGCGCCCAACCGCCGTGGACCGCTCTAGCCGCAGTTCCCTTCATTCCCACATGGTGAGACCGCACCGCACCGCCTTCACCTTGATCGTCAATGTTCATCAATAAGAAAATAGGGAGGAAAAATCGACTGTGTTTGTGTGGTCTGATCTCCTCCCGTTACGTCGGTAACAAGAAGCCAAATTAATCAATGAAGAACATTAAAAATAAACTTAAATGAAGATAACCCATACCTCGAAGGAAGTTCACAGTTGTCAAGCACCACAGATGATGGCATCTTTCCCATCATCATCAGCGTCTCCTCCCTTATCGTGATGGAATAAGAGGATGGAGAAAACTGGAACCTCCGAGTCGACGTTCATCGTCAGAGAATTAGCGTTCTTCGTTGAAGTAGATACGTTCTTCATAGGAAGATGAAGTTCTTCAAAAACTAGAGCTCTCTCTCCTCCAATCCCCAACACAACAAGCTAACCAAAATAAAATAAGGTTCTCCTTATTTTATTTTACATTGCGATGAATTTCAAAATTTAAAATTTCAAAACACTAGATCAATTAGTTGAAGAGGTGTATTGGCAAGAATAAATTGGAGATAGGGGAGAGTTATACAATTAAATAATAACAAAAATTAATGGGGAGTTTCCATGTATTTTTCATGGGAGTTCAATGGGGTTAAGGGTTATGGAATGTGGAAAGATGAGGGCTCATGTGGTCCCCAACTCCCTCATAACCACACATGGGAAGTTGGGTGGTTTTGGGCCCCACAAACAACTTCCCATGAGAGAGTTTAACTTCCAAGGATAATAAAATAAAATTGTACACAATTTTATTTACTTTTCACTTAAACCCTAAAATTTAGCTTTTTCTCCCGAGGAGACCCATCAACCATAAAAGTCATCCTAAGAAAATACCAGCGCTATGAGTTCATCAGTGCCCTCAGATTTCAATTCCAAGCACTGGTTCAAAAGATACAAAAACCCGCTCATTCGTTCACTGAACGTACCCGAGCTAAACTTCGGAAATTGATTCCGGGCACACTGGGCCTCAGAATCTGGTGCCGTCAGAAACGGCGTACTCATAAAATCCCAAAGAATTTAAGAAAAAAATTTAATTTAAATTTACGTGTCTTTACAAAAACAAACTAGTATACTGAGGATAATTTTTTTTATGTAATCATAGAATAATAACATCATATGGAGTGGAGAAGGAAAAAAAAGGAAGGTAACTTGATGGAAGACATTACCTCTAAATCAGGTAACTTCTTTTGATTTGAGCCAAAAGGATTTCTTGAATTACCTTCTCCACAAGGAATGGATTCTATAAATAAGGGAGGGATGTTGGGAACTTATATGAGGAGAATTTAGACAATACATGAGGCTTTATAGGTGTGATTATGTGGGTATAGTTGATGGCATTTTATAAGAGGGAGGAAGGGCGCTTTAGGATTGTCTTGAAATATTAATTAATCACAAATTTATTTTCATTTTCAAATGGACCCAAACTCTTTTATTTAAAAGTTACAATTTTTTTGGGTTTAAAATCACTTAACCAATAGTTTTTAGACAATTTTTAGTCCCAAATTTAAACTTATTGTTTTTCTATAACCCTTAGTTAACAACAATAACTCTTAACATATCTTCTTGCATTTTCATAATTTATGGTTACTATAGTTACTATAAAAGGTCACATGAACAATAAGTGGATCATTAAATAAATTTTTGAAATTTGATATGTAATCTGGATGAATAAAATATTTTTAGGACTGTTATATCATTTAATATAATTGTATTTGTTTTAAAAACTCATTTATGTCAATTTTGACACTATTAAGTAATTGATTTTTTTAGTCATAAAAACATGATTCCTTCAAACCAAAGAAATTAATTCAAAGATAATATATCAATATCATCCATAAAATTCATGTATGGAACCAATATAGTTAAATTTTATTTATCTTAAAATTTATAATATCATTTATTTGAATCATTTATTAATGAAGCAATCACTACATCATCATTGTATCATAATTAAAATTATTTATTTAATGTTTAAAAAATATAAATAAAATACCATGATGTATGAAATATTTTTATCTTATTTTTAAATATTTATAGTTGAATTGATATCATATATAACCCTATATAAAAAAAATAGTAAAAATATACATGATTATGTTATTTTTCTATTTACTTTAAATTAATTATTATAAAGTGTCATTATCACTCCCAAGTTGATCCATGGGTTCCCAAAATCGACCCAAGGATTACCATGGTCATAAATATCTCATTCAATAGGATTATTATATGTTTTAGGGTAGTTTAATATTATTATAATATTATTTTTAACCCTTATTTACCATATTTACTCTTTAACCGTGGTAAATAATATAATTACTAAACTTACAATTCATAATGTACAAAAATAAAAGGTACCTATTTACAAAATTTGAACCTTATGATTTCAAATATGGAATACATTTTTACAAATTCAGAACATATAATTTTTTGTAATTAATTAAAAATTAACTCTCGCTGTCAAAACCAAAAAGTGGGTTTTTATGAAATAGTAACTATCAAAAGATTGACATGGGTTTATGTCCAATTTAAAATTGAAATTACATCCAATAAATAAAATTTGATTAAATGATAAAAATATAATCCAATTACACATTAAAAACAATTAAAATTATAATATAACTATATAAATAAATTATATTAAAAGGCAGTTTAGAATTAAAATGTAGTATTTTTTACTATTTATAAAAAAATGAACTTTATTATAAAGTTACAAAAAAATAAACAAAGTAATTTTTTATATACTGATTGAATATAAGAAGTTTATTTTTCAAAAATATAATATATAAAATTGGGAAAATATAGATTTAAAAGAGGGTCCTCCTTCAAAAGGTGATAAAACTTCCTTCTAAAAATATTAGAGTATTTCATGCTTAAAGTAAAATTCATTCTTATTTTATCTTCTAAATGTTTTTTATAAATGTAAATACATTTTACAAACATGTATAATCATATTGTAGTTATTCCTATTCATTCCTTATAATATAATGTCTAGGTGTTAACTATCACTTAAAAAATAAAAATATTTTTTTATTTTTCTGTATAACTAAATGTTGTGTGCAACGTAAGATTTAAAAAAAACCATTGTTGCGTGTTGAGTAAACTATCATAAAAATAATCCTATTTAATGAAAACATAATATCTTATTCATAATAATTAATATAAATCTAAAAGTATTATTCTATAAATACCTGGGTCATTACAATGACACCTTAAATGACCAATTATACTATGTTGCGGGTTATAGACCTATGGGTTCCATGGACTGAAAATATTTTAGTTGAATGGGTTACTTGAATTCCAAAGTTTATTTATGGATCAATTACTTCTATAAATCATGAATGGTGATTCATGTAACCAAATCATTTATTATGAACTATTATATCCTTATACTCGATGTAAAGGTAATGTTGTAGTTAAATGACATTCCAATTGTAATTTATAATGAGTATAAATTTATAAGTTATAAATATTGATGCATTTAACTAGAATATATATATATAATACTAAAAAAATGAATTTTAATCTTTTAATGTAAATGTTTACTATTAAATGGGATTCCAATTGAAAAGTAAAGGGTGTTTTCCTCTGTACCTTATAATTGAAACTCCATATATCATAGACATTGTCATCTAATAATAGATATATAATTGAACCTAGCCTTATGAGTGGGTAGTTATGGGTGTATATTGTTTTTTGTGTCCTTTATGGTCTCTCTCATCACATAGAAATAGATTTTTGTGCAGCTGGTGTGGTGTGAAATTTCCTATAGGAATGATATGTTCCAATACTATTATCTATTTGCAATATTTTCCAAATTTTACATTTACTTATGAGGAATGAATTTTTTATTTGAAAATCATGACACTATGATAGCCTCGAGTAATATGTCGATAAATTGGTGATAACCATGCTCAAGAGGTGGTGGGTTCTATGCTGCCAGTGATACCACCTATAGTTCCACCTATGAAATCAACCGGTATTCCAAATATTGACAGTGAAACCTACTTTTGAATTGGGCTTATTTGTATGATATAGTCCATGAAATGATTTTATCTGCCTAACCCAACTACGGTAGAGTTGATTCAAGAGTCCCAACATCCACATCCCCCAACCTTTTTGTGAAATGGAGGACCACCAACTATGGAGTCATGGATAGAGGCTATGATTTCATTATTCGAGCATCTCAATATACCTCCATAGAGGAGGTCCAAGCTCACTATGTATATTTTATGTTGTTCTTCCAAGGGATTTTGGGATGTTATTACCCTTGAATACTGACATTGAGATATGATCTGAATGGACTTCCATGTAATATTCTATGATTATTTCTTTCCACATCTTTTTAGGGATGATCATGCTAGGTAATTTCTTAACATGAAGTAGGGATCCATGCATGTCATCTATTATTATTCTCATTTTTCTAAGCTATAATGATTTTTACTAACCTTATCTAGTGATTATCTAATGTCTATAAGGTGATTTGAGGATGGACTGGTATACACTGTCTGATCGCAGGTCAATGTCTTTAAAATGATGATTATTTTGTAGATATCCAATCAAGAACTCATTATTGAGTAGAATTTGTGGATAGATGATGGTGTAAACCATGGGGATCAGGACCCATACATTATAATTGTTCTTGTTTTGTGAGAATGTGGGATTTTGAGGTTTATCATGGGGTAGATTTATTCAACCAACTCAAGCTGGTATCTTCCACATATGTTACTAGTTTAGGGAACTGGGATAGATGAAACATTAGTGTATATAGGATCTAGTTAAATCCAAAAGCTATGGCGGGATGAGGCACATTGAGTACTTCCTTAGTACCTTTTCATCAGTTCCTATCTAGAGTGGATCTACACCTACTCTATGATTTGGAGTGGGATAGAAGTATCTCTATAGATAGGAAACTGGAATACCACTAGATTCTCAGGCTAAGGTAGTGGTCAAGGAAGATGGAATGAGACTCAAGACTTATAGTGCTAGTAGAGCGAGCTGCTCAGGGATGTTAGGTTGTGACTCAAGGCAACATTATAGGTCTGTTACATTCAATGCAACCTATGTTGGAGGAGTAGAGTGCCAAACCTTATACTATTCTAGGTAATATTCTAACATACTTTACATTAGTCTCTTCTTTATTTGACATAGGTGCATCACACTCTTTTATACCAGAGGCAATCCAAGAGGTTATGACCCATGAGATATAATATTACATTGGAATGATGACACTTAATACCCTATTGGGTATCAATTTTGAGATTTTTTTCCAATTTACATATTTTCCCCTTAATATAGAAAGGTTTCTTTTCAAGATGAATATTTTTATCCTTTTCATTGAATGATTTTTCATAATTATCAAGATGGAATGGTCTACTCCCTATCAATCCCACATTTATTTTTATCACTCTAGGGTAGTTTTTACATCACTAGAGGGTGGTAAACTTATTCACAAGGGAGAATAGGATGTCCATGTGTCTCAATATGGACATGAGCATCTGAGGCTAGGAAAAGAACAACCCATATCGGAAAAATTTTCTTAGATGATCCGGGGATAGGAGCTATTATTTTCCCTCCAATACTATATTGTTTTAGGGAATTATTTTCAACTTAATTTTATAGAATATATTTAGAAAGAGAGGTATAATTTACCATTTATATGGTTCTAGGATTACAGCAAGTGTCCATTCATCCTTATAGGATGACACCTACTAAGCTTTTGGAGCTCAATATATTGTTAGGAGACCTTGAGGATAAAGTATTTATATTCCCAACACGTTTCATTTGGGATCATTGGTCCTTTTTCCAAGGAGGATGGTACCTTTAGTCACTTTGTAGATTACTGATGATTAAATTGGATTATGGTAAAGAACATGTATCCAATGACATGGGTAGATAACCAATTTTATCAACTCTAAATAGTGAGGGTGTTTTGAAAGATTTATTTTAGGTTGGTCTACCATAAGGAACATTTAAAATACTTATAAATACCTCCAAATACATTCTAGATTTTGTATAGTATTTATGAGTACCTGTTAATTCCATTCAGTCTCATCAAATATCCAAAAAAATCATGGATCTAATGAATCAGGTTTTTTACATGTATCTAGATTAATTTATGGTAGTATTTATGGATGATATCTTAGTGTATTATCATTAGTGAAATGATCATTCCAAACAACATGAGATTATGTTGAATACCCTTAGAGAGAACCATATTTACACAAATATCAACAAATTCAACTTTTGGATCGACAATGTTAAACTCCTAGGTCGGAACATCTCCAAGGTAAGAGTATCAGTAGACCCAAAAAAAAGTGAAGCTATTATTTTATAAGAGTTTCTCTAGAATATCATTTACATATAGATTTTATTGGGTAAATCCAGGTATTATAGATGCTTAATCCAAGATTTCTCATGCCTTAAAATTCCTATTATAGGATTCACTAAGAAGGGTGTGAAATATTTATGTTTAGAAGTGTCTGAAATTGCCTTTTACGAATTGAAGGGAATGTTGAATTCATCGTCAATCTAAAGTCTATCAAATCCATAAATTACCTATATAAATTTTTATGCATAATTTATCAATCTAAGAGTATTTTTAATGTAGGAATTTTGAGTCATGGAATACGAGTCTCATTAGTTGAGGCCTCATAAGAAGAATTACCTGAGACGTGATCTTGAGATATCAGATTTCATTCATGATCTAAACATTTGGAATCATTATTTTATAAGGGAAATTTTTTTGTTGTTCATGAACCAGAAAATCCTCAAGTATATCATCAAGTAGCATGATCTGAATCCCAGGATATGTAAATGGATTAAATAACTATAAAAATTTAATTTTGATATAGTCTATATACCTAAAAAAATTAAATGTTGGTGTAAATTCAATTAAATAAAAAAATAAAAAAGAATATAAACCTAAAAAAGGAAATTTTTGGGTAGATTAAATTACATAAAAGAATCAAACACATGCGGTTCTAGCTTCTAGTGGTGAGTGGCATCTTTTGGCCTTGTTTTTAGAGATATCTATTCAGGTTCATAAAGATCATGGTAAAATGATCCTCACATCCTTATTTGTGACCTCTAACTTTCTAGAAAATGTAATAATGAGGAAACATAGAGGTCCTAAGCATCTAGTCCCAATGGAATTCATCTTTGATAACTATTCATATTTTGGTTGGACTATAAATAAGAATGATAATTTATGCTTTCATGGGAATTTTTGGGCCCTAGAAGACATCTGAAGAAATTTGATGTTGAATTTCATGCCTTATCTTCGGAAGTACGTCTTAGTGTCACCATTATTTATTGAGACTTATGTCACCAGTTTTGGTGGCCTTCTATGAAATGGGAGATATCCAACTTTATTATTTGGTGCTCCACCTCTCAGTAGGTGAAGGCATAACATCAATGACAAAAATACTTTTATAGCCATTGTCCATTCTTGAGTTTAAATGGAATGATTTCTCTATGGACATAGTGATATGTTTTCCTAGATCACCATGAGGAAACAATATATTTTTTGTAGTCATTGGTCATTTTAATAATTTTTTAGGGTTTTTAACTATTAAGGAGACCTTCTCAGTAGACAAGAAAGAGAGTATATATTTTAGGGATGTTTTACATATTCATGGAGATCCATGATCTATAATATATGAAGGGGTTATAATTTCATATCTCAATTTTGGAAATGGTTATAGAAGGACTTGGGTACATAGGTTCTTTTGATCGTGACCTATCACCCTCATACATATGAATAGATAGACCACATGATTTAGGTGTTAGAAGACATGCTCCATGCATGTGCCATTTATTTCCGGGGTTCTTGGGAGAAATTCATACCCCACATTGAGTTTTGTTTCAAAAAAATTAGTATACCATTCACACAGATCCCTACACAGCCTTGGATCGTAGGAATTATTGATTTCCTATGTGCTAGCTAGAGGCAGAGAAGGAAGATTTTCTTAGACTACATCTCATTGATGAGACTACAGAGCATGTCCAACTGATTAAAAAGTTCATGTTTATATCTATGTCTATATAGGATTCATATGCCAATCATAATCGATTAACTCTTGAGTTTGGGGTTGGGGAGTAGGTTTTCTTGTTATTTTCTCCTAGGTTGTGCTATTAGTTTTTTCATACGTAGGGTAAGCTTTCAGCTCAATTCGTTAGACCCTCTGAGTTTTTGAATAAAATAAAACTGGTGGCTTATTATAAAACACTTACATAGAGATATCAATATATGTACAACATTTTTCACATATCTCATCTCCTCTTGTATTATCTAGTTCAGTCATATATTCTACTGCCTGATGAGGTTTAGGTTGATGTGTATGCTTCCTTCAAAGAGTACCCAGTACATATTATGGATCAGAGTGTAGATAATCTAAAATGTATGAAAGTACCTTTATAATGAGTTCTATAGTAGTACGACACAATCAAAGAAAATACATGGGAGTGGAAAATTGATATACTAGCCTAGTGGCTATATCTTTTCTTAGATGATATCTCTTTACCCTCATAGGTCTAGCTTTGGTATGAGTTTCTTTAATAAGGGGTGGTAATAATAAACTAGGTTCTTTTGAATGAATAAATCATATATTTTTTCAATTTTAATCCTTTTTTATCTTATTAAATGTACCATATGACCTAAGGATGGTTTTGGGAGTGTCTAGGTTTTGTTTGGAGCCTCGTGTTCTAGAAAATATAGAAACATAATAGGCTGAAAGGTTAGCACACCATTAATGCTAACAGTGTGACTCAAATATGAGAGGGACCCGGTTCATAAGAGAGGCCACAAGTTTTTTCAAAAACCATGAGATTTGGGGCACATGACCATGAAAAATGTGTCATAAATGAAACAGTGGATTTTTGTATAGGCGGAAAATAATTTTTCAAACTGTGTTCCTAGCTCATGGAAAGGGGGTCCTGGGATAGTTGTGGCAACATGGCTGGAACACAGTTTGACCAAATATGCAACCAAACTATGTGAGCCCATTTTAAGGGGTGAATTTATTATTTTACCCTCAAATGTTTTTAAAATTATTTCCTTATTTTCTTTTATTCTCCAGTGGACAACCCCTCATTTATTCCTCTTATAAGATATCGTATGGAATAACATAAGGATTGTAATAAATCCACAATATAGTCTCCCTTTTCATTACTAATAGAAGAATTGGATCTTGAATGGTAATTTACCTAATTGTCTTTCTCCCATCAATCATTCTTATTTCCATATATTGTTATGTTTTATTTTGAGATCATTTTCCCTATTTCCAAGTTATTTTTTTATTTTGTTGATTTATTTCATTCTTCTTTGAATCCAAGGTCGAGGATTTATGAGTGGGTTTCCACATACCTAAGGAAGGTGGTCCAGTTGTTATCCCTAAAGTTTCAATTGGTTCATATCATTTTGTCAATCTACCTCATGAAAAACATTTCCATGCAATGCTTTAAATTATATTCTTATTTCAATAATTAATTGGACCATGATGTGATACACCCCTATACCCCTATTAAATTTCTATAGGTTTCCTACCTCTTTATTTTTTATCCCTTTGGGTGTTCCAAATGAATTTCTCTCTTTTGTTTAATTTTGTTAGTTGAACAAAACACCATATATGTGTTTGTATTAGCTCCAAGGTAGATTCTCCTTTATTAATGAATTAAATGGATTAAAAAAAATAAATTGTATTTTGTGTCATGACCATGATACCTGTTTTATAATTATAAATGTGAATTTTATAAAATATAGACCCCTTGTTATTTGTGATAAATTGTTATAAATACATTAGAGGTGACCCACATGTATATTATTGATATTATTATTATTATTATTATGAAATTAATATTTTCTATGGAACAATGGTTAAGGGTTATATTGAGCATGTATTTTCTTTCTACCTTATGTTAGGTGATGGGAAGGATGTCTCAGATCGTTATACTTTTATCCAGTTTATGGGAATGATGCTTCATGTTCCCTTGCTTTAGGTATTGGGCATGATTACTCAACTCACCATATTGAGTGTCGGGATAGATGTCTTACATTCATATGATATTAAGGTCTTATACCATTGATAGAGCCATTATCTTGTTATACTAATTATGGATACTAAAGTTACACCCTGGATCTAACTATCACCTTGTATCCATGATATATGCCACTAAATGACCTCATGCATTGTGTGTATATACACATTTACCTATTATATATATCTATACATGATAACTATCTATATGGTTACTGATTGGAATCATACACTATCCTATGATAAAGCTGGTAGAGCTACCTAATTGTCTTGTAGGAACGTGATCTGATTTGTATTTATTATTCAATATAATTTATTATTAATTATACTTTCACACTACCATTCTATGTAACTGGTTGGATTGTTTCTTGACTCCATTAGTGGTGGCCTATTGAGTTTACCTCACAACCTAATCTGGCCAAATTTGGTACCGAAGTAGACCTCATGTCTACAGATTTAGGTAAGGGCAAGAACCATATTGTAGATTCTAGATCAGTTTCCTTTTTAGCATGGAGCATGGGAGAATACGACCAAGCATATTCTCATGATGCTAGAGGAGAAGGCTAATGGTATCTTGTATAGAATTTAGAATATGTTGGTCCCTTATTTCCCCCTTTTATATATCAATATGACATGAAAATATTGTATATAAAATTGCCTATGGATTTTGGTATTTATTACAGTTTCGTGGTTGGTTATACATTTGTAGTTTTTTATTATATCTATTTCATCTATTTAATATGTTATATTATACTTTTTCTATTGTTTTTATATGTTATATCAAATATTCCAATAATATAGTAGGGTATAGTCTCTCTACCATATCACCTTCGACCCTCGATGCTAGTTAGCAGCCTCTATAATTTTGGTAAGTGCGCTTGAGGCCATGTGACCCACCAACTCGGGAAACCATTTTAGTAGATCTTGAGTCAGGATGTTACAAAAATAGGTATGTAACTTGTAATATGGAATTGAAAACATTTTTAGATTTATGAAATTATACATTCCATCATTATAAGATCAATGATTATTATTATCCAGGTTTTTATATATTTTTATGGTTATATTATACCCTTATTTTAAGTTGATCATGGATTCATTTTCGTCATTTATTCCTACCATATCAATTATTCCATGTTTATGTTATGAATGATTCTATTTTATTATACTACATAATGAGAATATTATTTCAACCTTATTTTTTCATTTCTCTAGTAAACCAAGAGAAGGACCATGTATAATTTTTAAGTATATGATAGAAGAGATAATATTGTTCTTGAAATATTTTCATGTTGTATGTTATTTTTTGAAATGTAATATAAAATATGTATGTATATAATATTCCTATACTACTATGTCATATGATCCTATGAGAACTCTTGTATTCTATACCAAAAATGTAATATAATTATCATCTCTAGGTTTCTGGAGTCCATGATGTTACATGTTAATGCATCATATAAAAAAAATAAAAACAAAAAAACAATCTAAGTATGAATATTTCTGTGTGCTTTACATAAATCACTAAAAAAAGTATTCGTAACATAAATCATAATTTTATACTATAATGAAATAAGAGAAAATTTTAAATCCTAAATTTAAAAAACAAAAAAATGAAGATCAATATGTCATTAATAAAATAGTGTAATTTTAATGGAAGGAAAAAATTACTTATAATAACAATGCACAAGCTTGAATGTGGATATTGATAGATAAAGTATAATATGGGGTAGTTCAAGCTGAATTGTGACATCTTAAAAAAGGATTTAGGGGAATAGTAGTAGGATGGTTCGAGGAATTAATTTAAGGGGAATAACAATAGGGTTGAAGGGCGGGATAATAGTAGGGTAATATAGTAGGGAAATAGCATAAATATATGATGAAAGGGAATAAAAATAGAGTATCTGTTCAATGATGAAAGATCTGGATGATATTATCTTAAATGTTAATGATTCCACAACTCATACGGAAGAATAACAAGTATGAGGCGTTATATATACATATAAGGATAATATGGGAAATTTAAAAATTACTACCAACCCATGCATTGTTTCTGTCATAATCATCCAGATTTTGGGATGGTTTGAAACTATTTGATAGAGAGAAAATAGTATCTCCCCATTTTTTACCAGATATTTTTCTCTTTCAACTTTTAAATCACTAAACAAATTAAATCATTTCAAATCACTAATATTCATTTATTTTCCTCCCAAATAACCCAAGTCAACAGAGCTGTCAACGAGTGTGAAAAAAATTAATTCTAAAGGCATATCAGGTTATTTGATGAAAATATTAGGTAATGCCTCAAAAGCCATGGAACTAAAAAATTGTCAATAGGAGTTAATTTTTTTAAAATTAGTTATAAACACATACCTATGAAATTAATTAAATAGTTATTTAAATTAATAATTAGTTTGTTAAAAAATACATGAAAAATCCTTGAGAAACATAGACCTATACATGGGTTAGGCGACCTACTTGACCCGATAAGTTTGACTTGATAAAAATACTATTAGGGAATATTTTTTAGACTTTATTAATAAATAACCTAAAATTAAAAATTTCAGTTAATAATAGGGTTGAGCATGGGATTTAATTGGTATCTTAATAAGCGACCCACCCGATCTGATTTAGTTATATTATAATAGTATTTTATATATTATATTAATTTTTATATTTATTAAATATTATTTTTTAAAAATAATGTTAATAATGTTAAGATAAATAAAATTAGTAATAAACTTTATATATATTAAATTTTATAGTAAAATATAATTTTTTAATATAAATAACATTTATATTATATATATATAATCTATTAATTTTCATATTTATTTTGGATTATTATATATAAAATTTGTCTAAATAGATAATATATTAACATCTGAAAGCATTTTTTATGTCCCTGATATTAAAGATGTTTTTTAAGGCTTGATTAATAAACAAACTAGGATGGGATTGGTTCAACCAGGCCAAGTTTACAAATAGATCAATTTTTTTCAGTGCAAACCCGATAGGATCAACCCTTGTATAGTTTTAACACAATAAATTATAAAAAAACATTCACACTATGTTAAGCTCCAGTTCGAATATCCTTAAGGTTCTAATAATTTTTTTATAATCGTTCTATATGATAATAATATTTTTTAAAAAATTTAAAAATATGTAGAGATAATTGAAATAAATAATCATTAATATTATTGATTTGGTCCTTAGTGAAAAAAATAGAAACACCCCAAAAATTGACCATAGGATAAAAATATCATTTCAATATCAGTGAATAAATTTGAAAAAAATTTCAGGGTGGTTTACTATGTTAAAAAAATTATCCTATCTAATGAAAAATTACAGAAATTCCCTCAGGGAAAAGATAAACTAAAAAACTAAAATTTTAGAACCATTACACTAAACAAATACATAAATTTAAATATACATCTATAACTATTTAATGACAAAATAAACTCATTATACATATCTAAAATGGAAAACTAAATACATGAATCATTGATTAACCTTTAAATAAAATATCCTTTTTATAATAATTATTTTTTATGCATAGTTGATTAACTAATTGATCATATGGTGTCTATTGTAACATAAAATAAGAGATGAATATTTATTTAAATACATTTATTTGATAATATTAATGTTATATCTATAACATGAATATTTATAAAACATTAAACTAATATGTTATTAATAAAATATGATTTTAAAAAATAATCTTCCATACCAAGATAGCATATAATCCAAAAAAATCATTAATAAGGTGAATTTTTCAATGCTAGAAACAAGGAACAATTTCTCAATAAAAATTATATAGGATTATGAATTCCTAGTAAAAATTAATTACTGAACCAAAAATTTTCTCAATAGCCTTAGTCTCTCCAACCTAATCTAGAAAATAAACATAATATCTCTTGATATCAAAAAAATGACTAAAATCAACACTTATAACTTTTTCTAAATTTTTCTTTGAGAATCATATTTCTGAATAGTTTTTCCATAAATGGATTAATAATAAGTTAAATAAATTTTAACTAATTACTCATTAGTTTTTATTCTCTACATCGTGAATAATAAAATAAAAATAACTAAATTTAGAAATATATAATATTTCCCATTATAGTTTTCCCATATCAATATTAACAGCAATATTATACCAAACAGATACAAGAATAAATTTTTTTCATTAAATGTATGTATTTTCATAATATTCTTAGTTTATTTGTTATATCTAGACTAAATTTTTATGAATCTGCCAATTTTATTTATGATATATTCACTGCACTTCCAAAAACATCACTATAATCAAAATTATAGAAATAGGTTTGGGACAATTCTCTTTATTAAAAATAAAAGATAAAACCTTTTAAAACCGGGTTAACGTGGAGACCATTACCGGTCATGGTCACTAAATAAAACAAGGACCAAAGGATTATAGAATCATAATATATAGTTTTCAATAGAATGAAATTACATTGGTATAAATATCATTACAAAGTGATCCATAGATCTATAAATCATTTTTAATAGAAACCCAAGAAGGAATTTTTCATTCTACTTAGTATCGTATTTAATGCACCTCCCACCTTATATTGTTCTCCCAACACCACCAAACAAGAAGAAATCCTAGATCAATAGTGGAAGATGAAAAAACTAGCAAAAATTTACCCTAAAACAAGTTAACATTGGCTTATTAGAACAGAAAATAAAGTTATGGGGGTCCTCTATGAATGATATGCTCATCAAAAAATTAACCACTTGTCACCATCAAATGATTATCTTACATAGATCCATATGCCACTAAATTCACATCATTCTTTTCCTTCATTTGATCTAGCTGATTGTGATACGAATACTACAGATGCCAAACTACTCCTCACCATTGTTTAAACATGTACCACATAGATCCAAACACTACTAAAACTACGTAGCACATCACCTTTATCCAATCTAAAATAATTAAGTCTAGAAATTATTGAAGTTTCACCACACCTTTCCTTCATCTGATTCGGATGAATTCATTATAGTAATCACAATGAAATTCCTACAAACCTTATGAAAAACCAAGAATTTAAATTACTAATAAATCACTTGAACCCCCCCTAAAAATATACCAAAATTATCTGATTTATTATTGTAGAAATAATGATCTCATTTAAATATGTCTCATAAAACGTGAATTACATCCATAAAATGAGTTTCCACATCTCTATTAGAAAAAAATTCTTATAATAGGTAAACCAATTGATGAGTTTACTTATGTATTTAATAAAAAATATTAATTCTGCATGTTTCAACTTGATAGGACGTATGAATATAAAAAATATTCTATTTTATAACCATAACATCCCAAGAACACCCAAATAAACTTACACAACTAAAATTAATATCACAAAAGGAAAACCATTTGATTAAATTTTACACATAAAAAATCAAGTATCGATTAATTTTTATAATCTAAAAAAGTAATTTTTCTTTGAATTTTAATGCATTACCCACAATCCTTGTGAATAAAAAATTCCATAAAAACACTACAGATCCATGCATATTGTTGTTATTATTTTCATTGACCTGGCTAACAAAAAAACTTCTAGAATGTACTAATCATGTAAAATATTAACGATTTCTATCAAATAAGAAAAATATAATGATTATAAATTAAGAATATTTTTTTCATTGAATAAATATCTTCTATATTTCTATTGACCAAGAGTCATTCAATAAATATAACAATACCCAACTCATTAAAACACTTCATTAGCTGAGATTAAGCCTAGTGCCCCCCCCATATCCACCTCCAACATGCTAGTGGTAGGTGGCCTTCATTGAGTAGACATATCATCTAATATGAGCGGCCTTAGCCTAACATTATATTAATAACCACATGTTTCTACATAGGATATAAAAATGTAGGGTAGATAATAATACCAATAATAATATATAAACTGAATACAACCTAGTACTAATCATCCATAAGGATACCATGAATCTATGAAACTTAAATAGAAAGGAGTTAGTCATCTCAAGACAAACAAATAAAGGATAGGCTAAATATTCTTAAAATATAGGTAACCTATGACATAAAAGTGTATCGATCATTATATCCTAAATAAAAAAAAATCAAATACAATGAGAAACAAAATAAACCCTGATACCCATTAAATTAAACCCATGTCACCCATTAGAGACTATAGTGGGGTCCCACGCCTCACAAAGGTATAAGCGTGTTGTCCCAGGATTAAAACCCATTCAATTAGACCTACAACCTATTGAAAAAATCATGTTGAATAAGGGAGTACCAAACTCTCTATATAGATGTAATATTCCGTGATAGGGGAGTATTTCCCAACTCTATAAATCTTATAGGTATTCTACACCATGTAATGCATAAGGAAGTACAAGACCATTATCCAAATGTGAAGGAATAATTCCATGAGTATGTAGAGGATTAGTGAAATTTTTGAAGAATATAGGGGGGTTATTCCTTATAATTAACACCTCTAAGGGAATACCAACCCCCATGTATGATCTGATCACTTTTCACCAATTTATTCATCAAACAAATATAGATAAATAAAACAGAATAATTGAACCAACTCATATATGACTTATGGTTCTAAAGACGGATATACAATCACCATCTAAATGAAAATTTACTTAGGATAGAATATTTATTTTCCAATTTATTATGGCAATAAAATTCCTATGAATGGTTTATATCATGTTATGACCCTTTTATGATTTGACAAAACAATGATGTAATGCATTTGGTCACACTAAAATGATTATTTGACATCAGCCGACAGTGAAGACCCTCATACTACTTTCAATGGATCTTTAACACAACCAACAATGATAGAATCACCTCCCTAAATCCATAACCATATCTCATCTTACAATCATCCAATACTGATTTTTTGGTTTAACTCATCTTTAGAGGAGTGATCCTATAAATTAAACACATGTTTCATCGAGATGGGGTAGTCAGGACGTAACCAAATGTGTTATGGCATGATCCCCCTATTAAAAATAAAGAAAATATCCTGATTGAAAACATTGTATTGTGACATGATTTTTCTTGGTGAAACATGAATCTAATATAAAATTTAGCTGTAATCATTATCATAGTCAAGTGTTATCAATGGCATGTCACACCACTACTATCTAGCGTCATTGTACGTCATTGTGTATATCCTACATAGTTATGTCAATTTATTTAGTTCAATCAAAATAAATGATAAAAAGGTTATAATTGATGTAAAGGACTAAAAAAAGGTTTGTTTCGGAATCCAAAAAATCTGATATATGTACCTGATTTTAAAATGGGTCATTTTAATAGAAATCAATAGAAATTAATTGTAATGCAATTATAAGGAACATAATTATGTGATAGGAAATGATATTCTAGAAAATATCACTACAATATCATAAAAAATTGAGCATAAGACATGAAAAGGTTTCATCCTCAAAATCATCCTATTGGTGTTTCCATTATACACACATGAATGAAAAAAAGAGATTACCATGCATTCACTGATCATTGAAGATACATCTAGGCCACCTTGGAATCTAATATTTCACCACTGAGTTCTTAGAAGATGAGTGGAAAAAATAAAAATACATGAGAGAGAGGGTTTGACTAATAATTACAATAAAATATTATTCCTCACTATATTGGTACAATATACTATTTTGTGTCATAATTCACCAATGTTAGGACCAAATCATGTCTCAGTAAGGAATATTATGTCAATATTTCCCTCATTTATCTGAGATAAAAAATTGACTTGATAAAATACTCTTATAACTATTCATTAAACTTAGTCATCTCACATTAATTTAATGTGGCACAACCATGTTTTGGGGAAACTTAAGGTGTCATAATAAAATCCCTTAACCACTAATAATCACAATATGATCCTTATTCCTCCTCAATCAATCCCAATGGTTATAATGTAATGACTAACATTATAGTGGTATTACTCTCATTATGGTAAACAAAAAAGTGAATGATCCATCATGCCACAACTTATATCACCATGTTGTTTTTTTTCACAAAACAAAATAACTAACCATGATTTAAAGAGTCTCTTTAACTCAGTTATCTAAATAATTAAAATGAAAAAACTATGTCGCTATAACCTCCCATACATTAATTACTTTCATTATTTTAAATACCAAATCACTCAAAAATGTTAGGGTACCATGTTTTCATTTTAATATCACATTCTCTTGAATTCTTTAAAGGTTCCATGATTCCACAAAGCACACAAAAAAGTATCACTCAACCTTGAAGGGTCTACTCCTACTGATCCTAGATATCCACTGAATACTTTGTGAAGGTATCATGATCATCAAAATCCATATTTCTCTTGATTATTATATTCTATTGTCTTTGAACATACATCCTCAACTATTATATATAAAGTAATTTATAAATCTTTTCAAAATATTGGGATATATCTAAGTCTTATGAAACCTCACCTGCCATGAAATAAATATGGACTGGGTTGACAAACCTCAAGGATATTTTTCTTACCCATCCAAACCCTCATAATCCTATTTAGGGAGACCCCTTTATAAATACATGTACTTCGTCCTATATATTTAAAATATTTTTTATCATTATGTATAATAATTCTAATATCTATGATCTATCCTCATTTTCTCCTACATCACTTACACCATATCCATCATTAATCACACATGAATTAGAACCATTAATAATATCTCTCTAATATTTGTCTAGGAAAGGGTTAACCTATAGGGTATCCTATATAGGGCCATAAAAGGTAACATTCCAATAGTGGATTGGTAGTTATTATTTCATGAAAACTATAATAGTTTTAAGTGATCCTTCTGAATTCATTTTAAATATATTACACTAACCCACAACACATCCTTAAGAACATGGATGGTCCTCTTAGTGTGGATACCCATCTAAGGGTGGAATGTTATACTGAATGGAAACATAATACTGAATGATTCATTAAATCTCATCTATAACCAGGATATAAATCATGTTTCTTTATTAAAGATGATTATAGATGGTTTCCCATGAAACCCAATGATCTCATTCATTTACAAGTTTCTCTAACTCTCCATCAAACACCACTCATGAATATGAAGGAATCACAATGACATGGTTATTTTGTTTATGATAACCTATATAGTTTTGTGACCTTTCCCATAACATGGAAGTCTCATCATGAATTCTATTTACATTCCATCCAACATCCACTTTGGAACCCCAAGGGGTTGAGTCAAACCTATTGGGACCTAGTACTCCGAATTTGCCTACTAACAGATGATACATCACAATATGAAATAAAAAATGCTCTACTTTATACCTATACACAAATACTAATTCATGGGATATTGTTATATCTTTTCCACATCAAGATATACCACTATGGTGGAAGTGTGAGTCTCCATCAGAACCTCCTCATACAGTGTGACTTGAACCACTATTTACCCTTTAAAGATGATTATATGCTATCTATAATCATAAAATATATAATGATAATTACCTAAGAACTGTTGGATATGGTGTTCTAGAAAAAACTATTCATACTTTTATTACATGTATATTCGATGTAAGAATATTAATATAACATATTTCTAAATATTGTTCTTTTTTTCATGACTTTTATGTAATAATATCATAGAGTGTATGTCACATTGATATGGTCATAGTAGATCCCCGCTGTGATGAGAACCTTGAAGTGATATGATGATATTCTTAAGTAAAAATCTTGTATTTCATAACATACTATGATGGGAAACATAGTACAAGGAATTTCAAGTGCGAGTACTCATAAGAGGATAAGGATTATTCTCATTATTTTTTCACTTGGTGATCTCTAAGTTGAAAGATTATGAGAATAGAAACACCATTAATAATTCCATAAATTATAGTGTCATTTTATGTCCCTATCTGCAAGTATGTGTAATGATCCTTAGGTTTTGATATTGTTATTAATGCATATTATCTCTCTCATAATTAGATGCCTTTCATATCCATGATTTTAATAGTTCATGGAGAAGTTGGTTATGTTGGGTGTGTAATGATTTCCATGTAATTAATGGATAATTCAAGGAATGATTTTTCCATTACGTATTTATGGAAGCTAATATCTTGGATCTTTTATTATAATTGAACCATCACCCTAAATTTGATGTCCATGTTGTAATTATATGTTGATTTTATATAGTCCATGAAAGACGAATCAAGCTTATAGGATGGTGAAACCGATGTGAAACTCGATTGATGAGATGTTGTGACAAAGAGATTATATTACATAGAGAGAATTCATATGTGGTTGTCATCATGGTGACATTAAATTCTTTCTCTTGGGTTCCTTGAACCATTTCTAGATAATAATCTTTAACTTTTAGAAATATCTCTGGATGCCAATGAGAAAGAATCCTATAGGGTCATGCACTATGTGTTTCTAATGATATCGATTAAATTATAAATGTATTTAATAAATATAATAAATATTTTTTTCAAGATCGGTGAATAATTTTATTCACATTTTATTGACCACTAGTTTTTATTGTTGAATAAAATTTTTATTTATAAATAAAATATTTATTCAAGTCTTCAATAAATGTCGAAGAGTTTGAATGGACCAAGACCATGTCTAATGATGGATATTTATTTATATTCTAGTAAATAAAGTTTTTCATACGTGTGTGTTAGAATGAACTAAAAAATAATAATAAACATATTGTTTTTTTGCCATGGTTTTTATTAAGAATATGATATTATTTTAAGGGCCGACATAAAATTAATATATTTATTAACCTAAAACCTAGAAATATAAATATTCCATTATGGATATTGTGTATTAAAATTGATAATAGATAATTTTTTCCCACAACTAATTATCTATCAAAACTGCCTCCTCTCACCTTCTCAAGAATAAGAAACACAAGAGATATTCCTTCAAGATCAAAGGATGATCGATTAATACAAACAACTAAAGGCAATTGATCACCATTATAGCACCTAGAGATCGATTGGTGTTTCTTATAGATCTAAAGAGTATATTTCGATCACCTCTAGAGGTATTATGTCCTTTTATCCTCAAAGAAAAATGAATAAAATTTGAAAGGGACATTTCAGATGATCAGCATCCACATCAAAGAAAGATCCTAATCCAAGGTATTTTATTTCTTCTCGTCTAAAGAAATTTATTACAAAGTATCATACAAGATCCTTTTTTAGAGTGTAAGTAATTAAAATACTAAAATAAATTTTAATATATCTCCCACCACCAAATTCTTTCACTACACTCGAAACCATTAAGGGGTATTAGAGCGGTCATGTTTCAAATTTATAATTATTTAATTGATTTTTGATCTATATGGAATCATGTTTCAAGGCATTCATTTCATATTATACATTATTTAATTTGGTTTTAATTAACATGTTACTGAAATATTTTTCATGTTCTTTAAGTGTTTCATTTTATTAAAGGTCTATGAACTAATGAAGAACGATCATATATTCCATTGGGAAGTGCCCAATTTTTAGAAGGTAAAACTGAGTTACAAGATCTGTAGCCAGAGTACAGTTGGTGTACCTATGTGCTCTACACTTTGATTTGTTGAGTGATACATGACATGACGATCATTTAATTTCACATGATGAATTTATTTCACACTGCTTGTAGACAAGGATAACCAAGCACATTGAATGTTATATTACACAATGTGTAGCTAGAGTACACACCGTTTAGTCTGCAAGGTTAACAAGCATAAATCTTGCAATCTGTGTGGTCATTATACATGGTCAAACTAAATGAGACAAACAACCTATTGAATATATGATATTCACGACATGTATATGGTGTGCATGGAATATAGTTCATCATTTCCTATATCCAATATACCTCATGATCCATTTGGAGCGGACAAAAGACACATTATATAAGGGATATGTGATGTGTAGTTGGCTTGTACATGTTGTTTGATCTGACCAAGATACATGATGAAGTCCCAGGAAAGTATCTCGGGAACATGACAAGTGCATACACAATGTCAATCTATAATGTACACACAATGCAGTCTCATCAATTCAACATGTCAAATCCCTAGGAGTGTAACTGTAACACCTTGAGATTTTATGAAAAATATTCTTTTTAATTTCATTGATATCTTGTGTTGTACGCTACACCAAAAGGAGCTTGAACTACATGCATCCCTGACTTGGCTTGCATTATACGCAATCGTGACCATCCACAATAGCGTGTGTTGTACGTAATACCGAGTTTCACTAAAAGAGATATTACTATAATATTATTATGAAATAGCCGTTATGAATAGTAATACCCACTTTTTGAAATTTTATAAATTTTATCTTTCGTAATGGACTTCCTTTTTGAATTCAGAATATAAAAATGAGCCTAGGATGAATTTTTGGTATTTTTCTGAAAACTTTCAATTTTTTATGAATAGTGAAAACACTAGGTTACTATTTAAAAACCGAGTTCTTATTTAAATAATTATTTATTTTATTTAAATTTATTTTAGATCAGAATTGGTACATAATACCTATATAAGTTCAATGTAATTTATTGGAGTCATTTTATAATAATTTTAGACATATAAAAATTTTATTGAAATTTTGACTGTCTTTTACACACCTCTTAGGAGAATTTGCAAATTTACATAAAACATAATTTTACAACTTCTGTGAGTGGAATTTCAAAAATCTAAGAGACACAGTTGATATCAGTAAGTAAAATGTGGTTCAATAAGATAAAAATAAGTTGTGGTGAATAGTAACTTTTTACTTTTATTTACCACTGTTAAAATTAAAAGGGTAATTAAGGGTAAAAATGATATTACTATTACCCTAACACATGTTCTAATTTTATTGGATAAGTGTAATTCGACCAAAAATAACCTTAGGAATAAAATACTTCTGTTTAGGTCCTCTTGTATTAGATTAGGACATTTAGTATTATTTTATTTAAAGAAGAGTTAAAATAGTTAAAATCAAAGTTTAATAACTAAAACATTTTTAATATAGGGTTATACATAAGATAAATTAAGCTATAAATATTCATTAGAAAGCTAAATAGATTTACTATATAACGGTATTTTATTTATGTTTTTTACATATTAAATAATTTAATTTATTTATGAAACAATGATGATGCAGTAATTACCTTATTAATGAAATATTAACATAATTGATGTTATAAATACCCAAATAAATGTAATTTTAGACTTTTTAGGTATTACACTAATTTTATAGGTCAATATGACATGTTAGTATTGATTTAATTAACTTTTTTCTAAATAGTCGTGCAGTTATTATTTTCACAAAAATCAAGTACCAAATAGTATCAAAATTAACATAAAATAGTTTTTAAAACAAATATTATGTTATTAATTGTTATTTTATTCCTAAAAATCTATGGTTCGGCCAAATGGCTTATATAAGGTTATATATATTAATAATTAACCACTTGGGGTTTGTTTGGCTTGTTATAGTATGTTTAGTAGCCATATAGTGTAAGAAAACAAATAGACATGGTAAAAGTTAAATTATTTAACTTAGAGTTAAATCTAAATAATAAGGATAATAAATTTTTATAATGATTACATAGATAACCATCAAGGGGGGAACACTGATGCGGCACTCTCGACTCAGGTAACTGTAGGTTTTCTCAGTAATCTTGAATCAGGTGGCAATGGGGGATTCTTTTTTGAATCCTGAGAGGTTCAACTAGCATAAGAATGTTAGTGAAGGCGCGGACGGACTGGACTCAAGCAAAACTGATAATATCAAAGGAAAGACGCCTGGGGGCAGGGAAGTTAAGCCTTTGTTTTCTCTTTTTAAAGACTAGTATGCAGAAATTAGGAGAAAAGGTTTGATTGCTCATGTCAAAGCAGACTCGTCTGCGATTGCTGAGAGACTAGAATTAGGAGCTCACTCTATTATAACAAGGCTTATTATTCCTAAGGGATCTAAACCCTAGAAGATGGAATATCTAAACCAAAGACTCTCAGAGATATGGTTTTTTAATTCCTGGTAATACATATCCATGGGAAAGGGTTTCTATCATATGATTTTTCCTTCAGAGGAGCTAAAACTAAGAGCATGGGGTTTTGGATCAATTTCTTTCAAACCTGGTGCTCTGTACATCAGAGAGTGGGATCACAGCTTCAATCCAATAGAGATTGGTAATTCTACAGCACAGGTTTGGATAAATATTTTTGGTTTAAAGTGGATTTTGTGGCATCCTAGGATTTTATATGATATATCTCTTGCTATTGGGGTCCCATTTAGAATGGATAGGGAAACTGAAATGGCCAGATATGGACATTATACCAGATTTCTTGTAGAAGTTGATCTATGTACCTCTTTAATTGATAAAGTCTGCTTATCAACTGATGATGAAGAACTGTAATTGAAAATTGAATATGAAAGTTTCCCAAAATTTTTCTTGGACTGTAAGGCCATAGGCCATGATAATTCAAACTGTAGGAGACAATTGATATACAAGAACTGTTCTAGTCGAGGGCATGATTCTAAATCATGCCATAAATCTGAAAAGGAAAAGCAGGAACATGGCCGGGTGACTATTCTAATAGAGAAGACACTAAGGGCACAATGTGTCTCTACAGAAAGTAATGGAAGGGTGCCTAATGCTCAAGATAAAAAAATCCTAGTCTGATATAGTGAAGGTGGGACAAGAGACCCCCTAGCTCAAGTGCAGACCCTGATAAGCCTAACTCATGCCAGGGTCCCCAAGCTAATGCTGATACTACTCTTCAATCTGTTTCTGTTAAGGGAAATGAATCTCTGAATGCTTTTCATGCTGATTCTGAAATTAGATATACACTACAGCGACCTAATTCTATGATTAGTTCATATCAGAATATGCATTTAAATGTTTATGCTCAACCTTCTTTGGTTCAAAGCAATGTAGTTACGACTACAACTCATGCTGATTCAGGAAATGTTTCTGGTCAGACATCTTTCAATGCTATTGAATGTGATACTGATTTTCATGTACATGTACAAACTGAGCCTCAATTTGATGATGAAATATTGAAGCATGATTATGTGCTGGAGAACTGACCTTCTGACTTGAGTGGGTGTTTTAAAACCTATGAAGCTACTGTTTCACCTGGACGTTCTGAAAGGGCTGACTCTGCTTCTCTTTCTCTGGCTCCATCAATCTCTGAACCTTTTTTAGTTTCTGGTGAAGAATCAATCACTCTGACTAATTAAGTGGTGGAAAATACCTCGGTCACTCCAGCGGGGAAGGTGAGTAACACCATGAAGGAATCCTCTCTTATCTCTACACTGGATGTGCAGGAGACAGAACAGAAAACAGATAAACCAAGGAAAGGGAACCAAAAATATGGAGATTGTGAAGGTACTTGGAAACAAGTCATAACCTTAAGTCAAAAAAGGGAAGTAAAATAGGCCTTGAAAATGAAGGAGGAGGTGCAAGCTGACAGCTCGGATGAAGATGTGAAAACATTGCTACAGCAAGCTAAGGATCTTGAAAGCCACTATACGAGAGGAAGTGGTCGAAGGTGTATTAGCACCAAAAAATGGAACGAATAGAGAGAGAAAGAAAGATTAATTACTGACAATATAAGGAAAAATATTGGTTCACCGGGACAGGGAACTTGATGTATTGTCCTGCATGTTGACTTTGGTGTTCCCCTTTGACTTTCTTTTAATATAATACTTTGGGGCCTAGCCCCTTACTTTCAAAAAAATCTAAATGATATGGATAAAATAGTAACCTAAACTTTTCTAAAACCTATTGGATGAGATTATATAGACCCATCCCCGCCTTATCTTTGAAATAAATCAATTTGGAGCTATTAATAATTGAATATGACTTTATTATAAAATAATATTTTAAGTTTTTCCTAAGGTGCCCCTCTCATCCCTTATAAAAAGGGCACCCCTTCCCTCTTCTCTTCACACCCATTTGAGCCTGAAATATTAGACAAACCCTACCAATTACTCTTCTAAACCTCTATAGTTATATCATAGTGGTTATTGTCTTCTCAAAATACCAACTTTGGTGCCCTAAGAAGAAGTTTAAATGAGGTGCGTCGAGGAAGAGGTAATATCTTCTACCGACTCTTTCAAGTTTCTTTCTTCTTCTAATTTTTCTTATTTAGTTGTTTCATTATAAAGTAGTAACATCAATATTACTTATATACTGATATGTTATTATAAAAATGAAACAACCCCATTTCACCTTCTATCCATCCTACGGAAAAAGAAATCACCACGCGTGCATACGTATGAAATATTGTCTCCACGCCATGGTGTAATCTATTTTTCCACCACCACCTTACTTGGATGAGTATAATGGTGGAAATAATAACAATATATGATTATTATAACATCATACTGATTTTGAGTTATTATATCATCCACTAAAATTCTAATAATGATTATGGGAACGATATCATCGGTCGTGCGTACGTACGGACTACCGTCTCCATGAACGTGATGAGATTCATTTTCCATGATTAACCATTAAAGTATGATTATAAATTTTATATAACAAATAATCATGAATGATATTAAATAATAATGATACTATATTTATGTACATATATGTTTCATTTACTGTATTCTATTCAATTCAATAAAGAAACGAAAACAGCGTTCATGCGTACGTACGACCTACCGTCTCCATGAATGGTGTATTTCATTCCATTTATCGATCTATCATATATATTTTTATCCTGAATATATATTATATATAAATCATGTTTTACATTCTGGAATTATGTTAATCAGGATATAAGTAATAATATCAAGAACAATAAGTCAAAACACGTACGATAAGTGAAACAATTTTTACCTAAAACGCTACTTTAACATGGAATTTCCAAAAGAACGGGTAATATAAAGTCATAGTTGAACCATATATGATATCATAACAATGAATACGATTAATTAATAAGTAAATTACATTATTTAAATCAATATACAGGAGGTTCGGATATGTACAAATCATATCGAAGCTAAGCTAAGGGATAATTTTGCAATCTCATTTTTTCCAAGATTGCTTATTCGTACGTATTTACTGGGGTTATATTTTTCATACATGTCCATAAAAATGTTTTCATAAAGTGTTCAATATTATTACATGTATGTTTAATGTCATTTTTACCCATCATGACTTTTACTTTGTGTTATGGAAGGAATCTTGCTTTTGTTTACCATACGTGGTACTTTTTGACTTTTCCGTTAAAAGTATGAGGAGAATGTTTTCTTTAACATATATGGCGTGAAAGAATTTTTAAGGTTTTATAATTACTTATTTTAATGAAGTTTAATATAAAATATTTCATGAATATTTTCAACAAAATATTTTTCTTATAAAATTTCATTGAATTTTGTGAAAATAAAATTATTTTGAAGAAGAAAGGATATTTTAACCTAAAGAATTTATTTCAAGTGTTTTATCAAAACCATTTTCGATTTAAGATGAAATTATTTCATATGTGTATGTTTCAAGTATAATGTCTCTATGATTTACATTTGTACACTTTTCTTATGATGAAATGATATCCATTTTTTTATATGGATTATGTTATGATGGGATGATGTTTATGAAACCAATTTTATTCTTTGGGTTATGAAGAATGATTTATGTTTATGTTGTGGCACAAGTAAGAATGATTTCATTATGAGATGGGTGGGACCAATATCTCCCTCCAATGCACTAGGTAAAGATTTATATCTCATGAGACAGACATGGCTGGAATGACAAGTTAATCTGGTTCAGTAGTACAAGAATGGAATAAGGAGTGAACTCGGTTCAGTAATGGACTTTGTCCACTAAGATGGTCTTGGAAGCAATGCATTGGCTACTATAGAAATAATATCATGTGCTTAATGGTTTTCCACAATTACATGTTTTATTATCCTTCTATTTTATCAGGATTGATGTTACATTATGATATATGCCTTACGTACTTCCAAGATTTATGTCTTTGCTCAAGATTTTGATGTTTAGATTTTATGTACAAGTTTTTGCATTGAAATGTTTATGGATTGTTTTATGTTATCTATGTTTACCCTTACTGAGAATTTAAGCTCACCATTTATATTTTTTATTTTCCCCAGGATATAAAGAATGGTTTTAGGTAAGAAAACAAAAGGGGGAGATCTTTATGGGAGATGTTGAAGATCTTTCACCATGATTAGAAATTTATATTCCGAGTTTCCAAAGACACTAAACTATTATGGTCCATTGGTGTCTGTTTTTGTTATGTATTAGATATTCTAAAAAAGTAATGTAATGTCTATGTACGTCAATCTTTGGGTCTCTACAGTTGGTATCAGAGGGATGTTTAGTCAACCTTTGGAAACTAGGATGCGAGAACTTTAGTGACATCCCTAGTGATATTTCAATGGTATGTCTAGGGATATACCTAAGGATATGTATAAATATAGGTTATAGTCATAGAATTATGGTAACAATATTAGAGTTAAACCTAAGATGTTAGATATTTAAGGTACTCCCCCTTTATTATGTTGTTTTCCATGCATGAGTTTTTCCTCTCACACTATTTTTTGGGTTTTAGACGATGGCTGGAACCCGAAGGAACCGTGTTGATCAATTTAATGGACAATGCAATGATTTTCCTCCCAAACAACCAAATATGATGGGAGATAGAGTGAAAAATCTAATTATTATACTTACACAAGCTTGAATCAATATGGATTTCTAAATGATCAGAGAAGGGAAAAATATTCTATTGAGTCCTTCATGAGGCAACGTCCACCTTCTATCAATGGGTCTTTTGATCCACTTGTTGTTAAACAATGGATCAGTACCATTGATAATATATTTTCCATACTTTGTTGTTCAGAACATGATAAAGTCATTCTAGCTGTTTACCATTTAGAAGGTGAAGCAGACCAGTGGTGGACTCTAATTAAGAATACAAGGCCCCATGATGAAATTGAATCCATGGAATGGAACAAGTTCAAGAACTTGTTTTTCAGTAAGTACTTCCCTCGCATTCATCAAAATAAGATGGAAAAGGAGTTCCTTGTGCTTAAACAGAAGGATGATGAATCTTTTCGTATATAAGAAGCGAATTTTACAAGAATTTAAAGGTATGCATCTAGCTTTATCATCCAACCTGAAAGTAAGGTTTATCAATTCTTCAGTGGCTTAAGACCAAGTCTTCGAAGGGCATTATCTATAGAGACTTCAGTAGCTATGAAGAAATTGTGTGTTGTGCTATCAATGTAGAACTGGAAGTTGGTGTAACATATACATCTCATGGTTTTGACAAGAAACAAAAGAAGGAGTTTAAGGAAAAACCTCAGAACAATGGTTAAAATAAGGTGAATGTTTCTTTATGCTCAAATTGTGGAAAGAAGCATGGTGGAGATTGTCTAAAAGGTACTAGAAAATGTTTCAAGTGTGGAAAAGAAGGACATCAAGTAGTAGAGTGACGAAGTAATGGGAAAAAGGTTTCTAATGACGTGAATAGAGAAATGACTACAGAGAACGCTCCACCAACACTTCAATGCTTCAAGTGCAAGTAAATGGTGCATTATGCTAACCAATGCTCTAATCCAAGGGTAAATGATGATCGACGTAATCAACCTCTTAAGGAAAAGGACAATGGTAAGTCACATGTGATCACTATTGGGGATGTTGAGTATGAAAACGATGTAGGGGAATGATTATGTGTTTATGTAATGGGATTCCAAAATAATGTTGTGGAATCTAATTTATAGTACTGTGGAATATTGGAATATCTATGTATTGGTTTATTATGGCTTTCAATAATTATATGGTACCAGTAACCTGGAAAAGTAATTCAAATATTTTGGAAAGAAGATGATATGATAAAGAGAAAATGAAATGTTTAATAGTATTCATGAGCTCATGACTGATATAAGGACTATGTGATATTATTGTTTGAGTATATAGAATTTTTGGGATTTTGGAATCTGGAAAGAGTTAACTTTGGACAGCACTCATGTTTTCACTAAGGTTCTATGGTAATACAAGATTAATGTGTTCACATGGTTGGAATATGACCAACAATATATATCTTATGATATATGGTGGATAAATGATGGTATTCAAGTGCTTGTTATGTGACAATTCAAATAATCATTTTCTTTATACTATGAGATAGGACATATGTATTTTGGATAAGACTAAATATTGGAATGGATTATGTTGGACATCAGATAGTATGGTTTAAGGATAGAACTTTTTTTTCTTCGATATTATTTCTAGAATGTTATAATAGTTTAGTTTTAGAAAAAGGGACAACCTGTAGGACGGGCGACAACCTGTCGCGTCAGACAAGGCTGTAAGAATCGAACGCACAACCGAAGTGTGACAGGCCATTATCACTGGCCTACAGGAAGTCCCGTAGAAACTAGTTTTATTATATTAATCAGTATGATATATGAAGTATAAGTTCATTTTAGGAACCATATATGATTAATCTCACTATAGATGGACTTATTTAGCTTTGATAACTTTTTCTAACATTTCGTTTGAGACAGATGGAATGACCAATCATTCTATCACACGATCTGCTAACACTTCATGAATGAAAAATTCAACTTCATTTCTTTAAGAGATGATGTGGAAATTTTTCAAAGCACGAACAATGGTGTGATTATACCGAAATAATGTAAGTATTTCTTCTAATTCAAATTCTTCATCTTTAGGGAAATCATCTTGAAAACCAAAAATGTTTTCCTAGTGCCCTTATCTCCGATTAATCATATGGTACCTTAGATCATCACAAATTTATGGCTTTGTGATTGTTGGATTTTTCATGGCCATGTTCTCTACCACTCTCTATTTGAACTTGATGGTTACATTTCTCTTCCATATCCATATTTTCACATATGTTCTCTTATGTGGAAACCCAGTGATTAGTTAATTTGGGTAACCGTTACATTTCATACTTTAGTTTTTAAAGATAAGTTTTGGTATTCCTTTTTACGAGGTTGTTTACTATTTAAAAAACTTTCGAGTAGTAAACCATTTATAACCGTGATGAATTTCAAGGGCGAAATTCATTTTAAGGGGGGTAGAATGTAACACCCCGATATTTTATGAAAAATGTTCTTTTTAATTTCATTGATGTATTCTGTTGTACTCTACACCAAAAGGATCTTGCACTACATGCATCCCTCACTTGGCTTGCATTACATGCAATCGTGACCTTCAACGATAGCAAGTGTTGTATGCAATACTGTGTTTCACTAAATGAGATATTACTATAATATTATTATGAACTAGCCGTTATGAATAATAAACCCCACTTTTTGAAATTTTTTAAATTTTATCTTCTGAAATGGACTTAATTTTTGAATTCAGAATATCGAAATTATCCTAGGGTAAATTTTTGGTATTTTTCTGAAAAATATCACTTTTTCATGAATAGTGAACAAACTAGGTTACTATTTTAAATCCGACTTTTTATTTAAATAATTATTTATTTTATTTAAAATTATTTTTGGTCAAAATTGATACATAATACCTATATAAGTTCAATGTAATTCCTTGGAGTCATTTTATGATAATTTTATATATATAAAAATTATATTGAACTTTTGACTGTCTTTTACCCACCTCCTATGAGAATTTGCAAATTTACATAAAACTTAATTTTACCACTTCTATGAGTGGAATTTTAAAAATCTTAGAGACATGGTTGATATCAGTAAGTAAAATGTGGTTCAATAGGATAAAAATAATTTTTGGGGAATAGTAACTTTTTACTTTTATTTACCATAGTTAAAAGAAAATAGGATAATTAAGGGTAAAATGATATTACTATGACCCTAACACATGTCCTAATTTTATTGGATAAGTTTAATTCGACAAAAAACCACCTTAGGAATAAAATATTACCCTTTAGGTCCACTTGGATTATATTAGGACATTTAATATTATTTTATTTAAAGAAGAGTTAAAATAGTTAAAATCAAAGTTTAATAACTAAAAAATTTTTAATATAGGGTCATACATAAAATAAATTATACTATAAATATTAATTAGAAAGATAAATAGATTTAATACATAATTTTATTTTATTTAAAATTTTTAAAAATTAAATAATTTAATTTATTAATGACACAATGATGATCCATTAATTACCTTATTAATGAAATATTAACATAATTGATGTTATAAATACCAAAATAAATGTAATTGTAGACTTTTTATGAATTACACTAATTTTATAGGTTAATATGACATGTTATAATTGATTTAATTAACTTTTTTTATAACTAATCATTCTGTTATGATTTTCACAAAAATCAAGTACCAAATAGTGTCAAAATAGACAAAAAATAGTTTTTAAAACCAATATTATATTATTCATTGTTATTTTATTACTAAAAATATAAGGTTCAGCCAAATGGCTTAGATAGGGTTATATATTTTAATAATTAACCACTTGGGGTTCGTTTGGATTGTTATTGTAAGTTTAGTAACCATATAGTGTAAGAAAACAAAAAAGACAGGGTAAAAGTTAAATTATTTAACAGAGTTAAATCTAAATGATAAGGATAAAATAGTAAATCAAACTTGTCTAAAACCTATTAGTTGAGAGTATTTCAACCCATCCCCACCTTATATTCGAAATAAATCAATTTTGATCAATTTATACCCGAATATGACTTTATTATAAAATAATATTTTAAGTTTTTCTTAAGGTCCCCCTCTCCTCCCTTATAAAAAGGGCACCCCTTCCCTCTTCTCTTCACACCCTTTTGAGACTTGAATCACATCCAACCCCTGCCAATTACTCTTCTCAACCTTCTCTAGTTATATCAAAGTGGTTATGGTCTTCACAAAATACCAAATCTAGTGCCCTAAGAAGATGTTTAAAGGAGGTGCGTTGAGGAAGTGGTAATATCTTCTACCGACTCTTTCAAGTTTCTTTCTTCTTCAACTTTTTATTCTTTAGTTGTTTCATTATAAAATAATAACATCAGTATTACTTATATACTGATATGTTTTTATAAATATGAAACAACCCCATTTCACCTTCTATCCATCCTACGAAAAATGAAGTCATTGTGCGTGCGTATGTAGGAAATACAATCTCCATGCCGTGGTGTAACTTATTTTTCCACCACCACCATACTTGGATCAGTATAATGGTGTAAATAATAACAATATATGATTATTATAACATAATTCTGATTCTGAGATATTATATCATCCACTCCAATTCTAATAATGATTATGGGAATGATTTCATCGCTCGTGCGTACGTACGGACTACTTTCTCCACGAACGCGATGAGATTCATTTTCCATGATTAACCATTCAAGTATGATTATAAAGTATATATAATAAATAATCATTAAAGATATTACATAATAATGATTCTGGATTTATTTACATATATGTTTCATTTAATTAATTCCACTCAATTCAATAATTATATGAAAACAGCGTTCATGCGTACATAAAACCTACTGTCTCCATGAACGGTGTATTTCACTCCATTTATCGATCAATCAAATAAATTTATATCCTGAATATATATTATATATGAGTCATGTTTTAAATTCATTAATTAAGTAAATCAGGATATAAGTAATAATATCAAGAACAACAAGTCAAAACACGTACGATAAATGAAACCATTTTTACCTAAAACGCTGCTTTAACATGTAATTTACAAAAGAATGGGTAACATAAAGTCATAAGTGAACCATATATGATATCATAACAATGAATATGATTTTTTAATAAGTAAATGACATTATTTAAATCATTATACAGGAGGTTCGGATACGTATGAAGCATATTATACCTAAGATAAGGGATAATTTTGAAATCTCATTTTTTTCCGAGATTGCATATTCATACGTATTTAATGGGGTTATATTTTTCATACATGTCCATAAATATGATTTCATAAAGTGTTTAATATTATTCCATGTGTGTTTAAAGTCATTTTTACCCATCTTGACTTTTACATTGTATTATGGAAGGAATCTTGCTTTTGTTTACCATACATGGTACTTTTTGACTTTTCTGTTAAAAGTACAAGGATAATGTTTTCTTTAACTTATACAGAATGAACGGATTTTTACAATTTTTAACGCCTTATTTTCATGAAGTTTAATATACAAGATTTCATGACTATTTTCGAAAAAATAATTTCTTTTAAAATTTCCTGGCATTTTGTGAAAAGAAAATGATTTTGAAGAAGAAAGGATATTTTCATCAAGAATTAATTTCAAGTGTTTTATCAAAACCATTTTCCATCTAAGATGAAATTATTTCATATGTTTATGTTTCAAGTATATTGTCTCTGTGATTTACATGGTTTTACTTTTTTTATGATGAAAAGATATCCATTTTCTAATATGGATTATGTTATGATGGGATGATGTTTATGAGACCCATTTTATTCTTTGGGTTATGATAAATGATTTATGTTTATGTTGTGGAACAAGTAAGAATGATTTCATTATGAGATGGGTTGGACCAATATCTCCCTCCAATACACTGGGTAAAGATTTATATCTCATTAGAACGACATGGCTGGAATGGCAAGTTAATCCGGTTCAGCAGTACAGGACTAGAACGAGGAGTGAACTCGGTTCAGTAATGGACTTTGTCCACTCTGATGGTCTTGGAAGCCATGCCTTGGCTAGTATGGAAATAATATCATGTGCTTAATAGTTTTCCACAATTACATGTTTTATTCCCAAGCTATTTTATCAGGATTGATGTTCCATTATGATATATGTCTTACGTACTTCTAAGATTTATGTCTTTGCTCATGATTTTGATGTTCTGATTTTATGTTCATGTTTTTTCATTCAAATGTTTTTGAATTGTTTTATGTTCTCTATGTTTACCATTAATTGGAATTTGAGCTCACCCTTTATATGTTTTGTTTTCCCCAGGATATAAAGAAAGGTTTTATGTAAGAAAACAATAGGGGAAGATCTTTATGGGAGATTTTGAAGATCTTTCACCATGATTAGAAGATTATATTCCAAGTTTCCAAACGCACTGAACTATTACGGTCCTTTGGTGTCTATTTTTTTATGTATTAGATATTATGCAAAAGTAATGTAATGTCTATGTACTTCAAGCTTTGGGTCTCTACAGTAACCCAGATACACAAAAACCAAAGTACATGACATGTAGCTAGATAGTACACATTGTGCGGTCTCTTAATTAATGGAAGAACTAAAATTACATTAAATTAAAAATTATATAATTAAAACCATATTGTTTTGATAAACAGTTAAAGTTTATTAAAATTTAATAAGGGTTTTAATGAATTTTAAATGATAAATTAATTTATCACAATAAATCTAGAATTATCTATTCTGATATGTTTTCCATTAATTCCTCTATGAGTGTTATCTCTAAGAGGATAAATTTGGTTATTAAGATGAAAATGAATAAATTAATTTATTAATTAATTAATCTAAGCGTTCTTATATTAATAAAAATTAATGAATGGAAAATTAATGTTATCCATTAACCTTTTTTCAAATACTAAATGTATGACCAATCATGATCTTGACTAAGACCTATGACTATTTTGCATGTTTTAGTTTAATTTATTTTATTGGTTTGAAATTATTTATTATTACATTAAATATGATGGTTTTCAAGTACTTCCTCCCTCTAATTTTATATAAGACTTATGGGTCCATGGTTATTTACGTAATCCCCCTTAACCAATCCTTTAGTTCTCCCCACCTGTGTGTGAGATATAGATACATGTAACTAATAGAGTATCCCAAGGTGCATGGAGGCATTTCAAGATGAAACCATTATGATTCCAATATAGTTTATATATAGGTGTACATGTTGAATATTGTAACTCATTCCAATACTAACAATAAGAGTTATTTCCCCAAGGTTAAAATTTTATGTATTGTCTTCTCATTAAATAAAGTCATATATGAGATCCTGATTGGTTCATTTATTTATTTATTCCATCATATTCATTATTTATATTATAGGTAAAATATCATGATCATATATATATATTTATATATGAATTAATATAAATTTTTTTGAATTAAAATAAAATGATTTTTCAAAAAATGGTTTATCCAACATGGTTAATTAATTGGGTAGCATAAAATTAACATGACATGTAAAGGATACAACAAGATAATTTTTTTGGATAATTAATTAAAATACCACAACCAAATATTATGTTAGAAAATCATTCAATTTATTGATTGTGAATGAAACCATAGAACAATGTTTAGTACATGTACAAATTATAGACACTCTCTTTTTTTAGGGAGTTCTCATGTGGGGTGTGGGTTGAGTCATGTGTTTAGTAAATCCAAATCATGATTTTAGGATATGGTAATCCAATCAATGTATAGAGGAGTTGTAAGCCCACAGTTAGAAAGACAGCCTACATAATTATTTTATTATGGATTTTATGTCCAATGTTTGGATTATTAATAAAAGTAGTGAGGATCTATTCTGCTATAATTCCATACCAACTAGACAATACATGTTCAATGGTGAGAACTATTGAGATTTTATAAAATAGTGGTATATTTAATAAAAATAAATTAATTCATTATTTCTCACATGATATCTAATAAATAAAGGAACTAATAATTTTCTCTTATAATTGTAGAATAAATTTAAAATTTAATCATCCAAACCATCCCTTCAATTTAAATTGGATAAAGACAATTCTCTCATTAGAAGTAAATTTTAGGAATGGATTTGAAGCCTTTGGGTTGTGTTTCACCATGAATAGAAATATTATTTTCTGGAATCCTCAATGTCAGATATGCCTACCAAGGAGGGGAGTTATAAAAAGTTCCTTGTCTATAAAAAACCATTTGAGCAACATGGAAAACATGTAATGTTTTATGCCTTCGTTTATATCTAGTGAACTCATGGAGTCTCAAAAAAATTAATATATATAGAATTATTGAGCACCCTTATGGTTTATACCTAGAGAAAGATAGATATGAACTATTTAATATTTCCAAAGAACTCTTTTATAGGATGGTTATGGAGAGTTTTTTGTCTAGGCCTCACATAGTCAAGCCCTTTTTCTATGTAAAGACCTAGAAATTTTCATGTCATTTTTTTAATTATATGGGAATTTTACTAGTCTGCGAAAATTTACGGCATATGATTCTGAGGCTCAGTGTGCTCGTAATTAATATATGAACATTTTTTATGTTTTTTTAGTAAACATGTGATTGGATTTTTGTAACTTTTGAACTGGTTCTCATAATTTAAATCCAAGGACACCATTAAACACGTAACACCATTATTTGCTTAATGAGACCTTCACCTCGACCGTAGTGGGTCGAGGGTGAAAGTTAGTTTTTTTTTTCTTTTTTGGTAATAAAAATAAAATAATGAATAGTTTTTAATTTATTTTTATAACCTCCCAATTTTGAATGAACAGTGGTGGGGACCACCTGAGCTAAAAACCCCCAATTTTGAAATTAATGGTCGGGACCACCCGAACCCTCTTTAATGGGAAAAAACCTTTCAACACCCCAATTTATTATTGGAGGAAAATAAAATTAATTAAATCTACCAACATTATATTATGACAACATAAATTAATCTGTTAAACTTATTTTAATTTATATTGGAACCTCATTACATTTGGGGAAGTGTTGGAAAAGGGTGGAGCTTGGGATAATTATGGAGAAAAACTTTTCCTCTTCAATGAAGAACTCTTGTCCAATGAAGAATGAGGAACCAACCTCGATCCTGGATTGGAATCCCCATGCGGATGAAAAGACTGCCAAAATTCTCCAATGACTTCATCTTCTTCCTCACGACCTCCTCCAATGAACGAAAAGGTGGGGTTGCTGTTGATTTATACCCCCTTAACCTATTCTTTTCAACCACAGTGATTCTAGAACAATATTACAGCTTGCTACCATTCTGACGTGAAGGGTGCGGGCCTAATGAAAACAAACCTACCCCTCTGAAAATCTTTGTGGGGTATAATGTGTTCCTCTCCATGAAAGAGGATGGAGACTAGTTTTAGTGGCAAGTACCGGTTGGACTCGGGACCGGTGACCGACACTCCGGTCGGCCGTGGCGGAGCAAGGGCAATGGTCGACCGCACAAAGGGGTGGAGGCCAGCCACGTGAAGCGGTGGGGGAATGCAACTGTGCCACCTGGAAGGGAAGATTCACGACCATGTGTCATGGTAGCGAGGCGAGGTGCGGCTAGATTGACACTAGCCTCCAGTGATGGTGCGGCGCACGACCACGCAAGACACGGAGAGGCCGGCCATCTGGCCAGCTGGGGAGCCGAGTGGTCTGCCGCACCGCGGGCCATGCCGGAGGGCTGGGCCAGACCCTAGGCTGGACATGGGTCAAGCCAGGTCAACCCAAACCAGGTCGGGTCAGCATAGGCCAGGTCGGACCAGACCCAGACCAACTTCGACCATTTTCACTCATTCAGCCATATCATGAGCTACGAGCGTCCATTTGAAAAAACGTCTACGGCGCCAGAAACATTGGATCAAGACGACCCTTTTGGTATACCCCACTTGAGTTTTGGATAAAGCTAGGGTATATCGGGGTTGGATCAAACACAAATCCAACCAGGCCCTCAGGACTAAAAGTCCAATAACATACAAACCTGGTGTCCTATTGATGCACCATATATTGCGTTGATCCCCCTTCTACATGGTAGTCCGTTGGGATAATTTTTCATGGGAATTTGTGGTAGTTATAGTATCGACCTATGGATTGAGGAGTTCATCCTCCTGGAATCAATAAATCTTAGTGCGGGAACCCTGTAGTTGGCTCTAACAGGAGTAAGGGATCCTATTTGGATCTTTGCATGGGATTCTTTATGGGTCAGTGTTCGAGAGTCTCACTTGGATCCACTCTAGAAATCCACATGGGACTACTCTAGAATACTATGTGGGTCTGATGTACTAGGATATTATGTGGTTATGATGATGTACTGGGATCATATGTGGGTCTAATGATTTAGGATCCTACGTGGGTCTCACGATTTAGGATCCTATATGGGTCTACCTCTTAACAGAGTAAGATGATTCGGTAGTCACATCTAATCATCTCTAATAATGTACCTAAGTTATACCTACTTTATCTAAGTCTTTACCTTTTTGGTAATATTCTGTGTGGCATACCTATGTGGTACTTACTTTCGTGATAATACATTTTTGGTAATCTTCTGTGTGGCATACCTTTGTTGTACTTACCTTCGTGGTGATACCTTTGTGGTGTTCTTCAGTGTGGCGTACCTTTTTGGTACTTACCTTTGGGGTGATACCTTTTTGGTATTCTTTAGGCGTTAACATTTTGGTACTTACCTTTGTGGTGTTACCTTAGGGGTAATTTTTCATTTGTGAAACAGTTGAGCTTTGCGCTTTTGAGTTGGGCCTTGTATTTCCTCATGAATGAGATGGGTATACTTGATAAGATAGGTATATGTATGGGCATATACCTTAGTAGGTTTGACTATTCTTTCCATGATTTGGGGTTTATCCTTTGTGTATTTTGTGATACCTTTGAGGGTCTCGGGGTCCCTAATGAGTATCGTTATACTCACCCCTACACGAGCTACGCCTGCACCTTGTTGTTTTTGGTGAAAACAATGGACATTGCTGACTGAGGATGAGGGTACTAGGACTAGAGGTATCTTGGAGGTGGAAATTAGATGAGTCATATCATAGAGAAAATCGTTTGGGGTAGTAACTACCTTTCAGGTAGGATCCTTAGTGGGTGTTCATAGGAGCTGTTTCCGTCTACTTGTACTTTTCAGTTTTCTTGTAATTTCTAGTTGGGCTTGTTCTCTAGAACCATTTTCTACTATACACACTCTTTTACTATATAGTTTCCTTGTGTTCGTATCTTACTATGTGCTTTGTTGTGTCTGTTTATAGGTTATAATGAAAATGCCTTCTCAGTTTTAGGGAATATTCTTTTAGGTGCTTGTCGCCTGCCCCTGGCCTATGGAAGGCGGGCTAGGGGTAGTCACGACATAGGACCCGGGGGACGGGTCATGACAAATTGGTATTAGAGGAGTCAGTTATACCATAGAACATAGAACTATGATATTTTTAATAGTAATAGTGTTAATTGTAGTGAGTGTAGTTAATAGTTTAGGGGAATCCAGTGTTGGTACGATGACCAACATATCCATACACTAGGACCCTAACTTCTTATTTCTGACTCAGCGCATGAAAACACAGATTGCGTGTGTGTTTCAAAAAGTTTTCATTATGATATTTTTGAGTCATCTCACCAGGTATAACTTATTTACCACTGCACACATGCTCCTTTTCTAGATGCATCCATGAAGACTGACAGCTAGGGTTCTGGGTATAGTATGCGATGATGGATCGTTGAGTGATGTGGCCTTGGTGCAAGGCCATATATCAGTAGAGGCACCAGCGGTACCATTACCCATTGGGCCACCGATACCACCATCCCCAGTAGTAGAGGGTGCACGCTGCTTGATCACATTACATGAGTTCTGGAACCTGAGGCCATCGTGGTTCAGGGGTGAGATGGACCCACATTTGGCTGAGGATTGGCTAGAGGCCATGCAGAGAGTCTTTCAAAAGGGAGGGACACCAGCCAATTTCATGGTGATCCTTCCCGCCAGGCTTCTACAAGAAGAAGAAACATGATTGTGGAGCATGATTCTCCAAGTTCACGATGAGGTGAAACTTCACTGGGCAGGCTTGAGAGCCTTTTTTGGGTAGAGTTTTTCCCAGAGAACCTTCGTGCAGTGTGCATTCAGGAGCTTCTTCATCTACAGTAGGGCAGCATGACTGAGGCTCATTACTCAGTGAGGTTCACTGACCTCTCACGATACTCCACTGATATGGTGCAGGACCCGATCCTCAGGGCCCGTATCTTCGATCAGGGACTCAGTTGGGAGATCGGGGCTTTGATTATTTCTTTCAAAGTCCTGATCCAGGTGGGGGTGTTAGAGGGATCCCTCTTAGTGGAGAGTTTTCTTGCTGAGCAGTCACCAGCAGCGAGACCCACAACCAGGCGTCACGTAGCGGAGTCTTCTGCAGCTGACAGCAAACAAATGTCATAGAGGTCCAAGAAAAACAGACCTATAGGTGGGCGACTACAGGATTTAGGGTCAGTTGTGTGGGGAACCAGAGACAGAGCCAGTCATGCAAAGAGAAGGCATTGTTACACATGTAGCAGGTAGGGTCACATGGCTCATGACTGTCTGACCCGCCATACAGATGATCAAAAGATGGTCAAAGGACCACCTATATAGAGACAGAGGTTCGACTGAGGTGGTCCATACGGAGTAGGCGGATGTGTCAAAGGAGTTGGCCATGCAGATGGTGGTGGGCGACGATTCCAGATGTTATGACCACCACCATTAGGTGGTTCACCCTGACCATAGAGATCAGGTGGACAGAGGATAGCTCAGCTTCGAGTAGCCAAAGCCTATGGTCATGGAACTCTGGAGATGATATGAGGTACAATTTTTTTCTACTCCTCCTCATCTTCAGTACTTATAGACACATGTTCCAGCCATTCTTTTATTTCCACTACCCTCGTTCAGATCTCAAAAAGGATTTAATGATTACACACTGGTGTTAGTTGTAAGAGCATACTCTAGGATGCGAGAGCATCAGGTGGCATCTCCTAGTAGTAGCATCTAGGCCTTAAGATTTCATCTTAGGTATGGACTGGTTATTTATAGTCCATGCTCATATTGACTGAATTAGGTGCATAGTGTGGTGTGTTAGCACGGATGGGACTAGGTTTACCTTCATTGGCGAGAAGGGAGCCTTTACAGCATAAGATGGACTTACACGGAGGAGAGTGGAACCAATCACTCATTAGTTGGCTAGTCTTACCCTCAGAGTGGCTGATGAGGAGAGTTTGATTTATCCTGTATTGGTGGACCAATACACTGATGTTTTCCCAGATGATGTTTCAGGTCCACCTCCTCATAGTGAGGTGAGCTTTTACATTGATGTATACCCCATGACTACATTGATATATACACCAGTGTATAGGATAGCTCCCGCGAACCTTCATGATTTGCAGGAACAGCTAGAGGACTTGTAGAAGAGGGGTTTTATCTGACCCAGTGTTTCTCCTTGAGAAGCCCGAATTTTCTTCACCAAGAAGGTGGACGAGAACTTGATATTGTGTGTTGACTATCAGTGCTTGAACTGGGTGACCGTGAAGAACAAGTACCCACTTTGAGGATTGAAGAAATCTTTGATCAGATGAAGGGAGCCCAGTTGTTCTCAAAGATAGTCTTCAGATCAGGCTATCACTAGCTCAGAGTACAAGACGAGGACATGTAGAAGACGTCTTTTAGATGTCAGTATGGCCACTAGGATTTCTTAGTTATCTCATTCGGCATGACCAATGCTCCAGTAGTGTTCATGGGACTCATGAACAGGATAATTCATCCATATCTTTATCACTTTCTGGCAGTCTTCATTGATGACATTCTGATCTACACGGCTATTGAGGAGGAGCATGCCTATCATTTGCACATAGTTCTAGACACACTCTTAGAGCACCAGCTTTTTGGTAAGATCTCGAAGTGCCAATTTTAAATCTGAGAGGTTCACTTTCTAGGACAAGTCATCTCAAATGCTAGAGATGTGGTAGATACAGTGAAGATTGAGGCAATACTTGCTTGGGAGCCACACATGAGTGTGACCGAGGCACAGAGTTTTCAGGTTTTGGCTGGATACTACCAGAGATTTGTGCGAGATTTCTCTTGAGCCACAGAACCTTTATTATTGTTGAATAAGAAGGGGCAACCCTTCTTGTGGTTGGAGAGATTCTAGCTGAGTTTTTAGGAGTTGAGGTAGAGGATGACTAGTGCCCCCATCTTTAGATTTATAAATGAGGGCGTTGGGTATGTAGTCTACTGCGACACATTAGGTACTGGGTTTGGATGTGTCCAAATGAAGGAGTGAGCAATGATTGTGTATTGTTGTCGATTGTTGAGAAAACATGAGCAGAACTATGCTACCCATGACCTGAAGTTAGCAGTAGTGGTCTTTCCCTTTATGATTTGGTGACATTACTTGATGGGCGAGCGTTTTACAGTCAACTATGATCACAAGAGTCTCTTGTATATCTTCTCTCAGAAGGAACTGAACCTGAGATGATGACGTTGGCTTGAGTTCTTCTAGGACTGTAACGTCAAGATTTTCTATACTCCTAGGAAGGGGGACGTTGAAGCAAATGCACTCAGTAAGAGATCTGGTATACAGCTGTTATGTAAGGTGACAGAGCAGATGGATGCTTTGCATATATCATTTGTGGATCAACATGGAGAAGCTTTTATTTAGAATCTTACAGTCACTCCCCCACTTCTTCAGTGAGTCTGGGAGGCACAGCCTGGGGACACTAACTATAAGTCTAGACATTCTCAGATATTCACAAGAAAGGAACCTGATGGATTTCCTGATGGTTGGGAGCACATCATCCATTTCATAGGATGTACCATGGTACCAGTTTCGCTTCGGGGGGAATTATTGGGGGAGTTCCACACATCCACTCTAGAGGTACATCCAGGAGTGGCGAAGATGTACCAAGAACGCTGATGATAGCACTGGTGACTGAGAATGAAGAAAGCAGTAGCAGAGTTTGTCTCTCAGTGCCTCACTTGTCAGCAAGTGAAGGCGGATCATCAGGAACTAATAGGCTTAGTTCAGCCTTTTGAGGACCCAGAGTGGATGTGGGATGGGATATCCATGGTCTTCATGACAGGACTTCCACAAACATCCAGGGGTTATGATTCTCTCTGGGTGATCATCGGATGACTCACCATGTCAGCCCACTACCAACCGATCAGAGAGCAGGGTTCAGTGGAGAGCTTTGGATGCCCATATATGAATTAGATTTTGTGGATACATGGAGTGCCTTCGATGTCTATCTCTAATCATGATGCATGTTCCACTTCTTGGCTATGGAAGGGGTTGCAGGAGGCTTTCTGGATGCAGCTTCATTTGAGCACCACCATCCATCCTTAGACGGAACTCCAGACTGAGAGGACCATTCAGACCCTTGATTATATGTTGCGTGCTTCCATCCTCGACTTTGGTCAGACCTATGAGGATCACTTTCCCTTTTTAGAGTTTTCATAAAACAATAGATATCAGTCCACCATTGGGATGGCACCTTTCGAGTCGTTGTACGAACGACCTTATAGATCGACGTTGTGCAGGACTGGCACAGCGGAGTCAGCACTCATGGGACCAGATATGGTACAGGATACCACAAAAAAGGTGTAGATCATCCAGGAGTAGATGAATACTTCATAGAGCTGTTATAAGTCTTACGCCGATAGGAGACAGATACCTATAGAGTTCAGGGATGGTGACCATGTATTTCTATGGGTCTCACCTCGATGAGGTTTGCGAAGATTTAGCCAGGGCAGAAGCTTATCTCTCAAGTTCATCGGACCCTGTCAGGTCCTCTGCAGAGTTGGAAAGGTGGCATAACTCATAGCACTTCCCCCTCAATTTCACCAGGTGTACAACATCTTCAACGCATCCCAGTAGAGGATATACGTGCACGATCTTTATCACATCATTGACCACGAAGATCTGGACATCGATGATGGGGTGATGTTTATAGAGGTTCCAGTGGAGATTGAGGATCGACAAGAGAGTCCTTTGTGTATGGTCGATACCTTTAGTTCATGCACATTGGTAGCACAGAACCTCCAGGAGAGCACATGGGAGCAGGAGGCTCAAATTCATGCTCAGTACCCCCACTTTTTTTCCTAGTTTTTTGTGATGTGGATTTCAGGGATGCAAATCCTTGAGGTTGGGAGAATTTAAATACCCGAAAATTTCCATGTATTTTTTTAATTATATGGAAATTTTATGAGTCTTCGAAAATTTACAGTGCATGATTTGGAGGCCTGGTGTTCCCAAAATTAAATTCTAAACAGTTTTTTAAGTACATTAGTAAATGTACAAGTGGTTTGTTGTAACATTTTGAACCGGTGCTTGGAATTGAAATCTGAGGACACCGTTGAACTCATAGTGCCAGTATTCACTTAATGAGACCTTCACCTCAACTGCAGTTGGTTGAGGGTGAATGTTAATTTTGTGTTTTTCATGGAATTAAAAATAAAATAATGAACAACTTTTATTTTATTTTCATAACCTCCCAATTTTGAATGTACAGTGTTGGGGACCACCTGAGCCAAAAAACCCCCCATTTTGAAATTAATGGTGGGGACCACCCAAACCCACTTTAATGGGAGAAATCCTTTCATCTCCCTATATAATTCTTAGATCCAACTAAAATTAATTAAATATGTCAAAATTTAATTATTCCAACATAAATTAATCTGTTAAACCTATTTTAATTTATATTGGCACCTCATTACCTTTGGGGGATGTGTTAGAAAAGGGAGGAGCCTCATATAATTATGAAGAAAAACCCTTCCTCATCAATGAAGAATTCCCCTCCCACATAGAACTAGCAACCGTCCCTGAGCCTGGATCGGAAGCACCTTGTGGAGGCAATGAACACTGAAATTCACCAAGGACTTCATATTCGTCCATCTGACATCCTCCAATGAACGAAAAGTTAGGGTTTGTTGTTGATTTATACCCCCACACCCCGTTCTTTTTGACCCCATTGATTAATGAACAATATTGCCACTTGCTACCATTTTGACAAGTAGGGTGTGGGCCAAATGAATAGGGCCTAAAACCTTCTCAAGTCTTTATGGTGTATGATGTGTTCTTCATGATAAATGAGGATGGAGACTGGTGCTGGTGACTTACTCCAGTGGGTCTCGGGACCGGTTGTGGGCACTCTAGCCAGCTGTGATGAAGGAGGTTGCGCGACTACACCCCTGGAGAAGAGCACGGCCCGTCAGTCGCGGTGGAGAAAGTGCGGCGGCCAGTGACAGCTGGATAAACAAAGGGGCGACAGGACGCAACCGCTCTACCCAGCGGAGAATAGTCGCAGCCTTGTGCTGCGGTAGTGAGGCGAGGTGCGACCTAATCGACACCGACCCCTGGGGATTGCACGACGAGTGACCACGCCGTGTCGGGAGAGGCTGGCCATCCGGCCACTCAGGGAGCCAAGCAGCCTGTTGCACCATGGGCCGCCCAGCGAGGCATTCCGGTAGGCCGGGCCGAAACCGGTTCATGCCGGGTCGACCTGTACTGGTTCGGGTCAGCCTGACCGGGTCATACTGGACCGAGACCAACATTGACCCTTTTCACTCTTTCGGCCATATCTTGAGCTATGTGCGTCTGTTAGAAAAACCTTCTGTGGTGCCAGAAAACATGGATTGAGATATTCCTTTTGTTATACCCCACTTGATTTTTGGATATTGTTAGGGTATGGCCGGGTTGGATCGAACATGATTCCAACCAGGCCCTCGGGAGTAAAAGGCCAATACCCTACAGACCGCACATTCGACTGATGAACTGGCTATTGCATTGAGACCCCTTTTACGTGGCAGTCATTTGTGACACTTCTTTGTGGGACTTCATGGTAGTTGGATTATCGACCTGTGGCTTGAGGAAAGGATCCTTCTGGAATCAAGAAAGATTAGTGTGGGAACCCTATAGATGGTTGTAACATGACAAAGGGATCCTATGTGGGTCTATTATTGGGATCCTTTATGGGTCTGTGTTCGAGAGTCTCACAGGGATCTGCTATAGGAATCCACATGGGACTCCTCTAGGATCCTATGTGGGTCTTCTATAATAGGATCCTATGTGGGTCTGATGATTTAATATCCTACATGGGTCTGCCTATTAAAAGAGTAAGATGATTCAGTAGTTACATCTAATCATCTCTACTACTATACCTAATTTATATCTGTTTGAGCTAACTATTTACCTTTGTGGTAATCTTCTGTGTGGCGTACCTGTGTGGTTCTTACTTTTGTGTTAATAGCATTGTGGTAATCTTATGTGTGGCACACCATTATGTCACTTACCTTCATGGTGATACATTTGTGGAATATTTCAGTGTGGCATACCTTTGTGGTACTTACATTCATGGTGATACCTTTTTGGTATTCTCTGTGTGGTGTTACCTTTGTGGTACGTACCTTTGTGGTGTTACCTTCGTGGTATTCCATCCTTTGTGGAACAATTGAGATTTGGGATTTTGAGTTGGGCCTTGTGTTTCCACAAGAATGAGAAGGTTATACTGGATAACTGAGGTATATTTATGGTCATATACCTAAGTAGGTTTTATTGTTGTTTCTATGCATTGTGGTTAATCCTTTGTGGATTTTGTGAGACCTTTAAAGGTATTGGGGTCCCTACTGAGTATTTTTATACTCACCCCTGCACGGGATATGATTGCACCTTGTTGTGTTTGGTGTATACGACAGACATCACTAACTGAGGACGAGGGTACCAGGACTGGAGGTTACTTGGAGGTGGTCATTAGATGAGGCATACCGTAGAGATGATTGTTCGAGAGCTATACCTACCCTTCAGGTAGAATCCTTAATGGGTGTTCACATGAGCTATTTCATTCTACTTGTACTTTTCAGTTTTCGGACTTTCCAGTTGGGGATGTATTCTTGCCCCTTTATCTATTGTACACGCAATTTTACTATACAGTTTACTTATGTTTGTATCTTATTGTGTGCTTGGCTGTTTGTGTTTGTAGGTTATAAAGGCAATGCCTTCCTAGTTTTAGGGAATATTCCTTTAGGTTCTAGTCACCTGCCCCTGGCCTATAGAAGGCGGACTTGGTGTAGTCATGGCATGGGCCATAAGGGATAGGTCGTGACATGCTACATTGAGCACCTAGAGGTTATAGGGTTTAAAATTCCTTATTAAATTCAAATTGATCTCATTATGGAATCACTCCCTCGTAGATTCTCTAATTTTTTTGTAATTTTAATATGAACAACATTGATAAGTACCTACTAGATATTCTCTCTCTTATTCTCCGTGTTTATAAGGAGACGACGTATGAAAAGCCTTTGTTCCATATGATGAATGAAAGGAAATGGAAACTAAAGATTTCTAATTCCAATACATCTTCACACCCTTCCAGGAAGAGAAAGATCAAGGGTAAATCTGGGGAACATTTTGTTATATATTTTGCATGTGGTAAAAAGGGACACTGCTAAAGAAGAATGGGGAAAATTCATGTGCATTTTTTATGGAGTTAAATTTATCTATTTCTATAAATTGGGTGATAGATACAACTTGAAGAACTCAAATATGTATTCAAATATAGGCCAAGTAAATTGAAGATTATTGACAGAGGGTAGGTAGATCTATGTGCATCTGATGATGCTAAAATTTATTTTATAGTTATCAGTGACTACGAACACATGTTGGAAATTGGGATGATCATGATTTTGAAATATTTTTATTTTGTGCCTTCTGTTACCAAAAACAATATATTAGTAACCAAACAAGATACATATGGTTTTATTTTAATTTTTGGAAATAAATTTTACTTCTTTTATAAGGATAACAATTTTTATAGCAAGGAACATTTAAATAATGATATTTATGTGTTTGATTATGTGAACTAAGTAATGAAAATTTAAAATGAAGTTACTTCACTTGGATCATACCACACCCAAAATTAGAAGAACGAGATTGGTCATGTAAACCAAATATTATTGACTAAATTACAATAAGAAGGATATTTAAATTCTTCTGAACTAAAATCACTTGTTTATGTCACACATGTTTATAAGGAAAAATAACCAAAGCGACATTTAGTAGGAAAGGTGGAAAGTATAAACAGCTTCTTAAATTAGTTTATAGCAATGTATGTGCACCATTTCCTACTAAATAAAGGGGTGGGTACTCATACTTCATAACCATTAATGGTGACATTAGTAGATATGGATATGTATACATAATGCAGTATATGTTAGATTCTCTTGATAAATTCATGGAATACATTAATAATATTGAGATCTCTCTAGGTAAGAAGAGAAAGAAACTAAACTCTGATAGTGGTACAGGATATCTTCATCAATACTTTATTGATTACTTACTGGAGTTTGAGATCCCCTCTAAACCCACTCCTCCTTATACACATCATTAAAGCAGTGTATGAAAACGGGGGAACCACACCTTATTAGACATGATAAGGCCAATGATGAGTCATGATAGTATTCCATTATCCTTTTGGGTATATGTGTTACAAAAAATAACATATATAGTAAACCAAGTTCCAAATAATGAGATAAATGGTATACCATTCCAATTATGGAATGGAAAGAAACCTGTGTTGTCTTAATTACATGTGTCTAGTTGAGAATAAATTTTTATGGACTCTTCAGGTAACCATATTTCACCATAAAGAACAATGTTTACCTTAATAGGATATCTGAATGAAACAAAGGGATACTACCTATATAATCCTTCATACAAAAATGTTGGGGTTGAAATATGTCCCACATTTGTTGAGAAGGATCATATCTCTAAAAGAGATAGTGGGAGTAAGATATACATAAATGATGTATAGGCTAAATATATAAAATATTTGGAACCTAAAAAAATTATACAAAGCCTCATGAAAGAATATGTCGTTCCAATGACACAATTACTACATAAGAGTACTAAAGTGGTTATAGTACCAGCATAGTATGGTTTTATAGTCACCAAGGATTGTGTCCCATTAATAATTGTAGATAATGATCCTTTAACCTACAATGAAGTGAAAAGTGGCACAGATGTTTCCTTATGGAAATAAGAAATGAATCCTGAAATGGATTCCATATACCAAAACTAACTATACATTATGTTATATCTTCTAGTAAATATAAATATCATCAGTTGAAAATGGGTATTCAATAAGAAAATGGACATATATGGAAAATTAGTTTCTTATAATGCATGACTGGCTGTAAAAAAGTTTAAAAATAGTCATGGAATTTGATATGATAAAAACTTTTCACCAGTTTTAATGCTGAAATCCATCATAATTATACTTTTAATTTTGTCTTACCAAGACTATGAGATTTGGAAAATATATGTCAAAACAAACACCCTTAACAAGAACCTTCAAGAAGATGTCAATATGAAACAACCGAAAGTGTTTGTGAATCCAAAGGATTATGAAAACATATGAAAATTAAAAAAATATTTATCAATTAAAAAGAGAATCAAGTTCAAGGAAATTTGGTTTTGATAAAGCTATAATGGAATTTTGTTTCATAAAGAATGTGTGTGAACCTTTTATCTACAAATGGTTTAGTTGGACTACAGTTTTTTTCATAATGGTATATAATGATTAAATATTACTAATTGAAAAATAAATACCACTATTACAATCTATTATGTTGTGGTTGAATAAATTCTTCTCTATAAAGAACTTGAGAAATGCATCTTATATTCTTGGGATCAATATCAAACATGGTAGATCCAAGAGGTTTCTCCAGCAATGTCAAAGTAAATATATTGACAAAATACTAATGAGATTTAGTACGGAATAGTTCAAGAGGGGATTGTTACCAATGTAAGATGGAATTCATCTTTATGGGAAAATTTATCCTAAGACACATGAACAAATAAATAAAATTTCAAGGATTCCATATGCATTAGATGTTAGTTCAATAATATATGTCATGTTATATACTAGTCTTTATTCCTCCTACATATTAAGTGTGGTAAGAATATATAAAGATGACACAGGTGACCATGATTAGATAACAATCATAAATATCCTTTATGTATCTAGGGCATATTAAGGATATGTTCCCAGATTATAGAGGAGTTCAGAAACTATTCGTTATATGATATGAAGATAATAGTTTATAAACCTATTAATATTAAATTATTTCGCATATAGGATAGATATTGACCTTTAATGGATGTGTTGTGAGATGGAAGATCTCAAATCAGGTTATGGTTGCATATTTTATAGAATAATTTGAGTATATTGTGGATTCCAAGGGTTCAAAAGAAGAAGAATAGGTGGCCAAATTCATCCAATGGTTTTATGTATCACCTAATATGAAATATCATATTTCACTCTTCTATGATAGTACTACAGTAGTGGATCTCGCAAAAGAGCCAGTGTCACATTAGAAGATGAGGCAAATACTTCAAAAGTATAATATCTTCAGATGATTCTTCCCAAGATTATTACTAATTCATGTTATGACTCACGTACTTAAATTTATTTTTTAAACAATGATGATAATAGTTTATGGCGATGTTAAATATGTTGGGTGTATCATGAGTGAAATGTTATCAATGGATATGATAAGGAAGGTATTTTCCCTTTTATCTTTATGGAAGATGGTATCACATCCCTTTTATTTGAATAGTACCATCACCCTAAATTCAATTGACATGGTGTAACAATGTGTTTATGTTAGATAGTCAAAGAATGACATGTCGAGCATATAGGTTAGTAACATAGATGTGAAACCTTTTTTATGAGATATTTTGATAAATGGATTATATTAATCACTATGCATTCATATGTTCTTGGTATCATTGTTATATTATGTTCTATATCTTGGGTTTCATGACCCGTTGTTAGATAATAATCATGGAATTCTGATAGGATGACCTAATTCTAAGAAAAATAATCCTATAGGGTCACACACTAAGAATTATTGATTATCTATATTAAATTTTAAATTAATTTAATTAATATAATAAATATTATTCTCATGATCATGGAATAATTTTATTCATATTTTTTATATCGCAAATAATTATTTATGAATAAAACTTTTATTTATGAATACAATATCTATTAAGGTATTAAATAAATGTTGGGGAATTAAAAACGTCCAAGACTGTGTTAGGTGATGGATATTTATTTACAAGATGGTAAATAATTTTTCTCATACATGTGTGTTGGAATAAACCAAATAATATTATTTTTATTTTTATTATTTTGGGTGTGGGTTTTATTATTAATATGATATTTTTTAAGGGATTACATCCAATTAAAATATTTTTAAACCTAATCCCAAGCTCTATAAATAGTCTGTTATGGATATTGTGTATTACAATTGAAAATAGGTAATTGTTTTTAACAAAAAAAATTATCTCTCAACTAATCCTTCTCCCTCCGTACCTTGATTGAGAAACATAAAATATATTTCATCAAGACTGACATATTAGAGATCAACATAAACAATGAAAGACAATCGATTATCCACACTAGAACTTAGAGACTAATTTAGTGTTTCTTAGAGATCTAAAGAGATTGTGTGGATCACTACTAGAGGGATTATATCCTTGGGTACTCATAGTGTGGTGAAGGAAATCGTAAAGGTACTTTTTGGATGATCAGAATCCACCACGGAGAAATACCTTAATCCAAGGTATTTAATTACTTATAATCTAAATAAATTGATTATTAATTTAACATTCAAGGTTCAGTATTTGGGTTTTGGGCATTTAAATGTTAAAATAAATTTTAAAATATCATCCACCACTGCATGCTTATATAGTGCTCGGGACTTTCAAGAATATCCAATCATGCTGGAAATTGAAATCAATGTTTACAAATTAAGCCTACCTCACACACCAAATAAAAAGACATGACACCACTATTGATCAAAGATAAGTGAAATCTTTCTCATCAGCCAATGGAAGTGGTATCTTGTCAAACTAATTATAATGTTCCTCTAGAAACCGAACCTCATATTTCTTAGTAAGGGATTTAACAATAAAATTTTCCTATTAATTAATTTAGATAATATCAAAGTAATTGTGATATAGAAACTCTATCCATTCCCTCTACCTCAGATGAAGATATCACATAGAGAAAATAGTTATGATACTCTTTCGGTTTATATAGAATAAGAATTTATTACTAGGAAGGATATTTATCCGAATATTTTAGGAGAAAACTATTTATATGAGATATAAATTATGTGTCACATAATTCTTATTTGTATGTAAAAAAATTAAGAATAAAAAAAATTTAAACCTACCTCTACATTAGTACATAACCACACCCAGCTCTAGATTCATCTTAGAACAGTAAATTCTAAACTCCTTATAGAAACATTCGAATAGGAGAACTCATTAAGCATGAATTTGGATCCTCAAAATATATCTAACATCACTCAGACCAAATGAATGTAAACCCCTTTCAGGAAAGGGTAGTTATAGGAGATGAAATCCCAGGTATGTATGCCTTGAATCTCTGGTAATATCCCAAAAATATTAGAAATATATACACCTCAAAGACATTCCCTAGTGGTACCCAATAACATACTACATCAAAATTCATTGGATCTACATCGTATTTAAATATGAGATAAAACAACCTAGAAATCAAACTTTTGTATCTAGATCCAGAAATTGGATAGTTTAATGAAGAGTTGGTGATCTCAATGAAATTATTAGACAATCTTAAATAATCAATATAATCTTCATAAAACACAAATTAAATGATGATTCCATTGATCAAATAAACTATGAACTGGTCTATGAGGCTCGTGAACATAGGTAGGGAATTATCTATTCTAAATGGAATTCTTGGGAGATCATAATTCCCATAATGATGCCTTAAAGATGACTTTGGGATTTCTTATATGTGATCTTGAAGGTAGTGATTGTCAAACAAAATATGGATCATGGAAAACCACTTCACTCATTTTATTTTGTCGAATAATTCATTGATACATATTATAGGTTAACTGTTATTGACATTCACTTCATTCAGGAGGCATTAGCTAATAAAAATCATCATTCTCCCATCCACCTTATTAGAAAAACACAGTAACTTCCTATGGGGTCACATTGGGTCTTTTGAAAATGTTCTCCATAAGGTCCTCCAACTACACTTCCAACTCCATAATCTCATTCAGGGGCATATGATAAGATATAGAGGATATTAGAGTGTTCTCATGATGTAGATCAATGCATAAGTCAATCTGTTTAAATGGGGGATACCCTTATATATTCTAGGGAAAGAAGAACATGTACTCCTCTGTTATTGTTGGAATAATATCATTTAAAACCACCATTGCACATGGATCCAAAATCACCAACTAAAGAGTGATTATATTAAACTCTATTTACAAAATCCCCACTTTCCATAACTAAGGGTCTCACTTACTTTTGGAGGAAAATCACTATTAATTATCTTAGAAACACATTACTCTATGATTTTAGTAATAAATACAAACATGGATAGAGGATACTATGTTCATACCAAGAATGATGGTGTAGGGATTCATCCCAACCACTATAAGGTCCCCTAAAACCTATTTCTACTAAGCATAAACTCACACTACCACTAGATATAGGTGATTGTGTGAAGGTGATTGTGTGATTTAAATACATAGGATTCTTTAGACACATTGGTTATTCTAGGGGATTTTTTATGATTTATATCACTCAAACTATGAATGCAATAACAAAGCATTAAATTTTCCATATATAAAAGAGTTTGATTTATAACATGTAATAGACACAAATAGTTCCTCAAATCATGTCCAGCATAACTTACATATAACCTACAATCACTTGCATCTTTCAATTTCTTTGGCCTCCCTCTCTATAATATTGGTGTGACCACAATAAGGTGGTGGGGAAGAAATCATAGTGACATCCACCTTCAACTCCTCTTGTTGCATTGCTATCTCCTCCACCAAATCATCCTATTTAAGGGAAACCATATATTTCATTTCGAGGTCTCTTATTGAATTTTAATCTCAAACATGGAGTTCCATCCACAATTCCACACTGATCATCCTATACTTTATATTTGGTTAATAAGTCTCAAACTATATGATCTCATATTCCATATCTATAAAAAAACTTGTCTTCTAGATGGAAGGATCCCTATACAACTCTATTATCACCTAGCCTTGTGATTGGTATTATGCATCTGTTTAACTTTAATTCCATGATTCTTGATGTTTTTATCATTTGACCACATCTAATGAATTTTATCCTAAATAACAAGTGATAAATATGTATTCTAGTTAAACCATATTTAGTAATCACTTGACCACTGGATCTGATTCTAATATTGTAGTGTAAGATGATATGTATAGTGGGAAAAGAATATCTTAGATCTCTTTGTAGACTCCATATTTGAACTTTAATACATATGGGAATGAATCGTGAATCATATATAGATAGTAACTCATGAGTTTAGTAAGCCATGTTGCATACTCTATGAAAGACATGATACCCAGCAATAGATCCAATATATCCTGGATGTACACTATCATTAATATAGATAGGTAGAACACCACATAAAAGTGGTTTTCAAATATTATATATTTTTTTACCATATCATGGTTCTACATATTCAATTTCAATTGTAGAATCTCTAATCCATTGAGAATTCATAATGCTATGACCATCATTTGATCAGTAGATTTATAGAATAAGTACAATAACAATGTAACTACCTTAAACTAGTTGTCCATGTTTTGAGGGATAGTATTACCTAGAAACCTAGATGGTCACTATAGTCGGAACTCATAAAATACACCCAACATATGTGAATCCACAACATATTCCACTGAAATTATAGACAACTCTCTAGGTAGATGGATGTGTCCCTGCACTGTGGGTGGAGTGATTTCTACCCACATTCCCAGTTAATATGTATGACAATATAGTATCTGAATGGAAGAATTGTTAATTAGATGGTGATAATATCAAGATATAATGTAGGAACAAGTGCATAAAGACTCTTACTTTAGATCATGTCTATTTGATGTTGTGGTTGAGTATTTCATTTAATAAAATGATCCAGGATCATTAAATCATATATATGGTATTGACTCAATAAGGATATGAAAACTAATTATAAATTTCTACATGATTTATATATCACTTTATATATTCCCTAAAAAAAATTATTTAGAGTTTGATTCAATAAGTAGGTTATAAGAGTCATGTTGAATGGATACATCAACCACCACCCTAACACTAGGTTCCAAGACCCAAAAGAATAACTAATTTTTCTTAGATAATTCATCTCAAAATTCATAAACCAGTCCTCAAAAGACTCCTAAATATAATCTGTAGACTCCATACATAATACCAACCTTTTGGTATACTAATTTTAATCATATATAACCCATAATACCCTACATGTATTTGAATAAAGTAGTGTATGAAACCCCAATCCCACCACTAATCGGTCAGGGGATGGTGACTAAGAACGAGTAGGTATATCAGACAATAAGGGAGGCATTATCCCACTATACCAATATAAAAAACCTACTCCCTAATTAGATATAAAAATTTATGTTAAATAATAATACCAAATGCATCATATAAAAGGAATTAATCACAGTACTAACAATCTATAGGGTGTGAAAAAGTGTAACAATGTAAAATAGTAGGGGAAAACAAAATCCCAATATACCATAATAAACCAACCTGAGATACTAGAAAAGATGATGGTGACTCCCTAATGCTAAAATACTAAACACAAACTCAAACCATTTATTTAACCTCTAGGTACCATTGATTTATAAGCTTCCATTGTTATTTTTTTTGAAAATCACATAACACTTTTGTTTTAATTCATCCAAAATTGATAGACTTTTTTAAGTATACTAACATAGAAAAAAATATAGTATCCTCAATTAAAAAGGTCTATAGAAAAAATGAAGGATTTATTTATCATTCTAGGTTACATCAAACATATTTAAAAGAACTATAATGGTTTATGACTAACTTCACTGGAAGATTAAATGTATTATTTAATTCATGTGATGATGAGGAAGCTTATTCTAATGTTGTTTAACCTCATATTGAAAAAAATTACCATTTAAGATTTTACAATATATAGAATCAAAATTTCATGGAATATTAGAAGAAAATAATACAATTTTGAACTTGAAATAAATTTATGTATAAAATAGATTATTTTCATAAGATACCTTCAAAGTTATTCTCATTTTGAGTGTTTTTAATTAGTGTTAAATTGAGATTCTTTTCATTATAAAACTATTATAATATTTTTTATTATCACTGACTTTTTAATACATCAAGATCAAGGGATTATGATGAGGAAGAGAAAGCTATACCTAATTCTTCAAGATCATTAGCTTCCAAGTTGTAGAAAAAAAAGATACTTATGATTGGGTTGATTGAGTGGTTTTGATAGGAACACAGATACAAGATTTCTGTTTATAGAATTAAATTGATACCTTATGAATAATTTATTCAATTTATTACTATGGATTGGAATAAAAAAACTTTTTATATGATAAAGTCAAGGATACCTTGAGCCAAGTTTATGATTAAACTTTTTCTTTGGGTAAAATTATGATTTTTTTTATATTCTTTAAAGGGGTATTGGATTTTTATTATTATTACTCAATGATTTTTATATTTCTATTGTGATTACAAAATTATGTTTTTTTTATTTCCACAATGCATTTGATTTTGTGGAATGTTTATAAAATTCTGAAAAACTTAATTTCTACCACACATGCATGTTTTAATATGATATATTACGAGTTTATAATTTGAGGCTTTATCAGAACAATTTATTTATATTATTTTTAGTACATGAGGAGTTGAATAATTTTTTTCCATATTTTTTAATATAATTTTCCCCCTATTTTAGATTACCTACCATGGTAATTTTGGAAAACATTTTGAATCTGATTAGGTCTCCACATTTGAGGCTAATCCTAATATTACTTATTGTATATTTTTATTAGTTTTATTGGAATTTTATTCTTAGTTTCCTTACACCAAAAAATGTTATAGAGAAATTTTTTTATGGGTGGTGTTATGAACATTAGTAGTTAAAAAATATCAATCATAACAATACACCATATTTTTTATGGAAATGACAATAAATAATTTCTTGGATGGATGTAATTTTTTTAATAAATACCATTGAAATAAAATTTAATATATTTACTAGGAAATATAAAATTTCAAGTAAACATGTTTATTTGTTTTCTAGATAAGGAAAATATGACATTAAATTAAACATACATGTTTAAAATACCGTATTATGTTCAATTATGAAGAATATATACAACCAACTTTGTTCTTGTAGAACTAAATTTGGAATTTGGAAAAAAAAATTATATTTCACATTTAATAATTTCAGAAGTTTTTAAGACTATGAAAGGTATTCTTAGGGTGAAATATCTTGAATTTTTTTATTAGATGCTATAAGATTTTAAAAAAAATCTATAGAGGTTAACAAAAATAGTAAATAACCTACACTATTTTGGTGAAAAATAATTATCATATGATCAACTTGTAGATAAATTAAATGATATTCAACCTAAATAATGGTTGTATTAAAGGACTACTATTAATTATATGGAGAATATAACCAAGTTATAATTGGTGAATTAATTGGAACTTTAATGTAGTAAAAAAGTAACCTAAAGATGGATGAATATATTGAAAAGGAGAAAAATAGAGTTTATTTACATCTAGAAGATATTTAAATTCGAGATATTGTAAAAATAAACCAATTGTTCCCATAGGCCAGAGTTGTACTAAGCTATGTGAAGTCATGATAATTCAATTAACTAGAATAATTAATCAATATATAATAATGAATAATTTTGAAAGAGGTTATTGGAAGGAAATCGATGAGAACTATAATAATAAAGAATCATAAAAAATGATCTATATGAACGTTGAAATACTAGATATATTCAACCAACCCATCAAACGATAGAAATTAAATATAATATATCATTAAAAATATATTTTATGAGAAAATGAATGAAATTTTTGAAATAATTGGAACATGTAGTGTTATTGAAGGAGTAACTACTTCTAACAACTCATCATAAGATAGTTATGAAAATAGAAAGATTATGGTTTTTTATGTTGATGCTCCAAAATTTGAAAAATTATTTTGGGGAAATATAACTATTCATAATCTTACTAATAAAACTCTTGACAAAAAATATTTTCATGATTAAATAGATAATTTAATTGAGAGTGAAGAATAGTGTTTTAGTCCTATAGCTGAAGAGAGGGCTTTCTACAAAACTAGTCTTGAAAAGAAAGAAAATACACTAAAGGATAAATATGAGAAAGTTAAAAAAATTCAACACTTACTAATAAGTACATTGAAATCAAGAGTGAGTTATTTTAATGGAGTAAGGAATTTATTTATTCTTCATATGATCTTGTTAATCTAAAAAGAAGGAATTACTATCTAAATTCAATGTTGGATGATTATAAAATAAAACATTCTAAAATTAGTGGTTACTAGAAATTAATAACTGTTTTGGAATCATTGGAAGACCATACTGAGTCTTTTTATCTATGTCTAAAATTATAAGATTAATGTTAAATCTATTAAAGATAAAAATTAATTTATTAATCTAGAGTTATAGATTTAATGAATGAGAAAATTTATGAAAATCATTACCACTACAAGGAAAATATTTCAAAAGATGTATTATCATCCAAGGATAAAAATAAATTTTATCAGACATTGAATTAAATCCACAAAATGTTTGACATATCAATAAATATTCTTCATTCAATATTGAGACCCTTTTTTTCAATGTTCCAGAGAGGAGGCCATTTGATAAATAATTAATTCATCAACTTAATTTAATATTTTGAATAATCATAAGATTATCTCTTATGGGATATGGATTCTTATAAAAAATATAATACCATAAAATTTTAGATTCCAAATAATATTTTTACAATAATTTTTAGACATAATAAGTTCTAACATCTGAATATGTAAAATTTGAAGAAATGAGGTAATTGCATACTAATATCTAAATACTTATCATCGGTTCCTAGTAACAACATTCATAAAACCATGACCTTAACATTTCATAATCTTGAGTTTTAAATATTGAATTAATTATATTACATTTTAGTATATTTATGGTTTATATTTTTATATAATTATTCCATCACCCATACATAAATAAATATGACATCACAAAGTGGAAACTTCCACTTAGTAACCATTTTTTCTGCAAACCAAAAATTTTATGATATTACAAGTTTTCTGTTAATGACATGTGTTCACAAGCTTTATCTTAACATCATGATTATCCCTAATCATCCTTAAAAACATTCAAAAACATTTTAAAATTTCGTATGACCACAAAAATCTCTTTATGGGACATAAAATCAAAGAAAGAAAACTATTAGTCCATAAATGATTATACCAATATACATTTTTCAAAATAGAATATAGGATCAAAATAAATATTTTCTTACCTAATAACAACCCAATGATTTTTATAAAACATTTTATAAGGAATATAAAAAGGAAAATAAAAAATTATAATGGTTTATTTGTGTCACGACCCGTCCTCGGGGCCCGTGCCGTGACTACCCCAAGCCCTCCTTCCATAGGCCAGGGGCTGGCAACTAGCACCAAAGGTGTAAATCCCGATAACTGGGAAGGAAGTGCCTTTATAAAAGTAAACAAAACACCACAGAGTACAATCGGAAGTAAAACACTAAGTACAAAGAGAAGTGCTGAAAAGTAAATGGACCAGAATAAAAACCCAAAAGAAAGTACAGCTACAACTGAACAAAGTACAACAGAAAAAGACAACAGCCGGAAGGATGGAATCGGCTCCTGGGATGTCCTCCTCGGATCCTACCTGAAGGGTAGGTACAGATGGCTCAGCTCCCGGATCATCCACCACGGATCCTACCTGAAGAGTAGGTACATATAGCCTCCACAATGCTCTCACCCGTCAACCTCCTCCGAGTGTCGTCTTGCCGTGAAGTCCACCTCCGGATACTGACTCGTCGTGTAGTCCACCTCCGGGTACCGTCCAGTCCCTGAACACTCGGCCCCTATCAGCACTGCTCGTCGTCTGCAACCAACACAACGAGGTGCGGGCATAGCCCGTGCAGGGGTGAGTATAACGATACTCAGTAGGGACCCCGAGAACCTCAAGGTCTCACTAAAACCAATAAGGACAACCACAAAGAAGATCTCCACAGATAACCTTTACTTAGGTATATGCCCATGCATATAACTAAGTTATCAAGTAACCCATCTCAATCATGAGGAAAACACCAAGATCATGAAATCAACGGATAACCACTACCCAGGTATACGCCCATACATGTACCTAAGTTATCAAGTAACCCATCTCAATCATGAGAAAACACAAAGGTCAAGACTCAGCTCAAACCAGGATTTACATTATCGAAACCGTAACTGCTGAAGAGCCCCGTCTCTAGAGTGTACAGTGGTCCTGTCACGACTCTGAAGTACTGCTCACTAACCTAAGACTGATGAGGTACTCCTCCTATCGAGTACCGCGGGCCGACCACCTCACATAGTAGTGCTTCCCACCGGGGTCTGCCACCCAAACACAGTAGTGCTCCCCCCTCATAGCCTACATAGGTATCCTCATGTCGAGTACCGCGGGTCTGCCACCCAAACATAGTGGTGCTCCCCGCTGTGGGTCTGCCACCCAAACATAGTAGTTCTCCCCACTGGGCTATACAAGTCTCTCTGACTCGAACCGGACAAGCAGTCCTCAGGTCCCAGCCAGCTACACAGTCTTCGTACTCAGTACGCTCGTCTCTGGGAGGGTCTGCTCCACGAGCTACTGGTCGATACTCCAAGTATCTCAAAGTCCCATGAATAAGTATCTCAAAGGACTGCCTCGTCATAGGGGTCTCAACGCAACAGACGGCGCGTCAATCGGACGCCCGGTCTGTGAGTTACTAGACTTTTCATCCCAGGGGCCCGATTGGGTTCGTGAGCGAACCAATCCCGGTTGTATCTCAACTATACCGCGAACTTTCATAGGGTATACTCATAGGGACCGTTTCCAATGAGATAATCAACGCCAATGACGATTCGTCAAATGGACGTCCTGTCTGAAAGATATCAGCTTTTCCGTTCTAGGGGCTCGGTTGGATTTAGGGTGCAATCCAACCCGGCCACTATCCAACTGTATCCAAATCTCAAGCGAAGTATGCCAAAAGTTCCGTCTCATCAAGAGGAATTCAATGAAATAGAATGTGCGTCAATCGGACGCCCGGTCTGTGAGTTATTGGCTTTTTCGTTCCAGGGGCCCGGTTGGTTTCATGAGCGAACCAACCCGACCGCACTCCGACGACATCCAAACCGTGAGCGGAGTAAGCCAAAAGATCCATCTCACTTATAGGAATCCATCAAAGTGGATGGCACGCCAATCGGATGTCTGGTGCTAATGATATAAGTGTTTCCGCTTTGAGGGCCTGGTTGGTTTTGTGTACGAACAAACCCGGCCGAACCCAAAGTTCTTTGAAACCTTGAGTCTAATATACCGAAACGACCGCCTCATTCCATGGATCGCTACGCAACTGACGGTGCGTCGATCGGAGGTCCGTAGCCCGTGATATGAGCATTTGACCGAAAGTGGTCCGAAAATGGGGGGTCTGGGCCCGGGCCGACTCGGGCCAACCCCCCATGCGTCGGCCCGAACCGACTTGACCCAACCCGGGTCCGACCCGGCTGGACCCGGTCCGGCCTGGCCCGGCCGACTCGGTCCGGCCCGACTGGCCAGCCGCGGCTCGGCGTGGCTGAGCCAAAGTCGCGGAGCGGGGGGGGGGGGGGGGTGCGCGGCTGCCCTCGCCGCTAATTGGGGCCAGCGGCGAACTGTCGCCACCTCCTGGCGGCTGGACGGCTCCGGCCGCCGCCTCTGGTCACCGGCGGCGCCGCGCCGGCGACCCGCGCTTCTGGGTGTTTCCGTGGGCCACCGGAGTTGCTCTGATGGTCCGTTTTCAAAATCGTCTGAGCCGGTGTTCATCTCGGGTCTCGAACTTTACTGTGCAAGCTTCAAAAATACTTTGCGGACCTGTTTTGTCGTCTCCCGTCAATCCGCACGTCAATTAACAAAACGCACCAACTTCGTGGCTCTCCGACGCGGGGCGTTGACGCTGCGCCCCTTCGTCGTGGCCCGACTCCGTCCGCGGATGTCTTCAGTTTTCTCCGACGCGGCACGACGGTGTCACGTCCTTGTCGTTCTCTTCACGGCACAACGCGATGGCACCGCACATTTCCTTGTCACATGATTCTGTATGGTGCGACGACACCATGCCTTCTCGTACCAAACCACAAGGAACCAACATGAAAAAAGGAGGAGGGTCAGCAGTGTTTGTGCAGTCCGGCCCCCTCACGTTATTCGATAACTATTGGGTTTAAACCACAAAGATCGTCAAGTTGGTATTCATGAACAAAATAAATACATAAAATTAAAACCCCTACCTTGGTTTCAAGAGTGGAGATTTTTTGGAGGTTCGTCGAAGAGAAAACGCCGCGTTATAACCGTCGCGGAGAGAGGCGACTTGGAAGGAGGAAGTCGCGTCGCGGGGACGGCGTCGCGGAAAGAGAGACGTTGCAGAAGAACTGTTGCGGAAAGAGACGTTGCGTCGCGGATCGGTGTCGGGGAGTCGGTATTCGAGGATTCGGCATTCTTTGATGGAGTTTGATGCGTTCTTCGCGTTCCTCATGTTCTTAGTCGAAGAGGATGAAGAACTCTATCTTTCCTTAGCTTTTCTTCTCCAAAGGCTCTCAAGAAACTAAGAAACTAACCCATAAATAAATTAAGCCTCACTTAATTTATTAACACCACAAAACCTTTGAAATTCAAGAGTTTGAATTAACTCACCTCATTAAATTACAGAAGTTTTCAAATTAAATGAAGGGGAGTTAATGGGGATTTGAAGAGTTGAAGAATATGAAGGGGTGGGGTTCGTGTGGTCCCCACCTCCTTCATAACCTACAAAGGGAAGTTGGGTAGTTACCCAACATCCTCCCAAAGGATAAAAACACTTAGAGTAAAATAAAAATTATTGGTAAATTTTTATTTTTAATTTCCACAATTTTTATCAACTTCTCTCGTGTAAATGCAACTCCGGAACAGGAGTTCCTAAGCAAATACTGATGCTACAGTTCCATCGGTGCCCTCGGAATTTGATTCCGAGCACCTTTTCAAAAGTTAGAAATTACCGCTCGTTCGTTCACTAAACATACCCGAGCTAAACTACGGAAATTGACTCCGGGTACACCAGACCTCAGATTCAGGTGCCGTTATAAAACTGCGTTCTTGTAAAATTTCAAAGAAAATTAAGAAAAAAATTTCCTTGAAATACTCGGGTCTTTACACTACTCCCACCTCAGGGCTTTACGTCCCTGTAAAGCTTCAACACAAACTAGGGTCACAAAAACGGTACAGAGCACGCATCTGAGCCATCCGCTCCCATGTGCTTACCTGGAGGTTTCCGTGCTGCCTACGAAAACGCACAAGAGGAATCAACTGTCCTCATAGAATCTGCTCCTGTCGATCCTCGATCCCCACTGGAACCTTCGTGCATGACGCCCTATTATCGACGTCCAACTCCCTGAGGTCGATGATGTGTGAAGGATCAAAAACATATCTCCTCAGTTGAGATATTTGGAAAAACGTCGTGCACCTGGTGCAACTGAGGTGGATGGGTCAAGCGGTAAACCTCCTCGCCTACCCTGCTGAGGACCTGAAAATGTCTACTGAACCTCGAAGATAACATGCCGCATAGGCCACATCTCCATAAAACTCATCGAGGTGAGACCGTAGGGAAACATGGTCACCATCCTCGAACTCCAGTGGTCTCTACCTCCTGGATAACCTAGACCTTCTCTATCATGGCTTGGACCATCTCCAGTACCACAAGAGCTGCAAAGATTTCTTCTTTGCCGATAAGAGAAATCTGATCTCATCCCCTCGATGAACCACTTTCTTTGCCTAATACAGTCAATCCCGACATCGATGATACTAATCCATACCAACGATGATGTCGTAAGGCCTCGACGCTACTACCAAGAGATCCAACCGTTACTCTCACCTACAAGGGTTGAGTCACACTGTCGGCTTCAGTGTGTCGTAACTGAGTCTCTTCAAGTAGGTATCTCACACGTGAGGGTCAAGTCAACAGTTTAATCTGGAACCTCTTAGTAACAACACAAGAGAGGACAGGATTGATAACATCACAAAGGTAAGTGACTTTATTTTATTGCAGCTCATGGTATAAAGACACAAATATAACAACAACATCATGGAACTAGATATACACCACTAGTTCCGCTCCTATCCACTCGCTTCTGGAGCTCTATAGTCAAAAGATTCTGCTGCCTGAAGCTGAGCTCTCCCATGTCCTCATGTCCCCTGCGGTCGGGGTGGACCTCCTGGTGGTGGTGGTGGCAACATCCCGAAGCGCCGTCCACCTCCAGTTGCACAGCCAGCTCCTCTTCCATGCCCGCCTGCTCCATGCAGTCTGCCCTGATCGAACCTCTACCTCTGCCTCGGAGGTTCTTAATTTAACTTCTGTTCATCTTCATGGCGGGTCAGACAGTCACCTACCATGTGACCAACTCCGCCGCAGGAGTAACACTGCATGGTGGGTCTGCCTCTGTCACTTCCCTTGGTTCCTCACACTACCGACCCTAAGTCACGCGGTCGACCCCCTGTAGTTCTGGTCCTCTTGGACCTCTGCGTCATCTATCTACTGCCTGCTGTAGAAGATTCTGGAACATGCCAGCTAGTGGTGGGCCCTGCTACTGGAGACTGCTCAGCAAGGAAAATCTCCACCAAAAGGGCTCGCTCCAACACCCTTATCTGTGTCAGAATGCTGAGTGGGACCACAGAAGCTCTAATCTCTCGCCTGAGCCCCTGCTCGAAGGTTCGGGCCCTGAAGAACAGGTCTTGTACAATATCTATGGAGTAGCGCGAGATGTATTTGAACCTCGCTAAATATTGTGCCACTGTCATGTTGCCCTAACATAGCTGAAGTAGCTCCTGTATACGCACCGGTCGAAGGGTGGCTGGTAAAAACTCTGCTCGGAACAGGCTCTCAAATTCTGCCCAAAGAAGAGTTGCCTCGTCATGCATCTGGAGCATCAGGCTCCACCACCTGCCGGATGCTTCCTGAAGAAGGCTGGCAGTAAGGATCACCATGAAATCTGCTGGCGTACCCACTAGCCTGAAAACTCTCACCACAGCCTCCAGCCAATCCTCAGCCGCCTGCGGGTCCGTCCCTCCCTAGAACCTGGGTGTTCTCTGGCACTGGAACTCGTGCAGTGCACTCAAGCGACATTCACCCTCTGCTGCTGGGGCTGGTGGCATCGGTGGCCCAACGGGTAGTTGTACCTCTGGTGCCTCCGATGGTGCCTCAACTGTGATAGGGCCCTATACTGAGGCCACGTCGCTCGGCGGTCTATCAGTACGTACCACTCTCGGGGCTCTAGCTGGACGTCCACGGGGAGGCATCCTGAAAGAAACAACGTGACATGGTCAAACATTTTATACCTGGTGATCTGACCTGGTTTGAGCTGACTTTTAAAACTTATGGAAATGCACACGCAAACAGTCTCTTCGTGCACAAAGTCGGAAATCAGTTGTCATGGTCCTGGTGTATGGATACGTCGGCCGCCCACACCAACACTAGACTCCCTGAACTGAAAACTACACTCGGTATTCTTAACACTATCGCTTCACTGAAAGAAAATATTAGAGTTATAAGTTCTGCGGTTGAACCGGTTCCTCTGATACCAATTTGTCATGACCCGTCCTTGGGGCCCGTGCCGTGACTACCCCAAGCCCGCCTTCCATAGGCCAGGGGCTGGTGACTAGCACCAAAGGCATAAATCCCGATAACTGGGAGGGAATTTCCTTTATAAAAGTAAACAAAACACCATAGAGTACAAGAGGAAGTAAAACACTAAGTACAAAGAGAAGTGTTGAAAAGTAAATGGGCCAGAATACAAACCCAAAAGAAAGTACAACTATAACTGAACAAAATACAACAAAAAAAGGCAACAACTGGAAGGATGGAAGCAGCTCCTGGGTCATCCTCCTCGGATCCTACCTGAAGGGTAGGTACAGATGGCTCAGCTCCTGGATCGTCCACCACGGATCCTACCTGAAGGGTAGGTACAGATAGCCTCCACAACGCTCTCGCCCATCAACCTCCTCCAAGTGTTGTCTTGCCGTGAAGTCCACCTCCGGATACTGACTCGTCATGTAGTCCACCTCCGGGTACCGTCCAGTCCCCAAACACTCGGCCTCTATCAGCACTGCCTATCGTCTGCAACCAAGACAATGAGGTGCAGGCATAACCTGTGCAGGGGTGAGTATAACGATACTCAGTAGGGACCCCGAGAACCTCAAGGTCTAACTAAAACCAACAAGGATAACCACAAAGATGATCTCAATAGATAACCTTTACTTAGGTATATACCCATGCATATACCTAAGTTATCAAGTAACCCATCTCAATCATGAGGAAAACACCAAGATCATGAAATCAACAGATAACCACTACCCAGGTATATGCCCATACATATACCTAAGTTATCATGTAACCCATCTCAATCATGAGGAAACACAAAGGTCAAGACTCACCTCACACCAGGATTTTCATTATCGAAACCGTAACTGCTGAAGAGCCCCGTATCTTGAGTGTACAGTGGTCCTGTCATGACTCCGAGGTACTGCTCACAAACCTAAGACTGCTGAGGTACTCCTCCTGTCGAGTACCGCTGGCTTGCCACCTCACATAGTAGTGCTTCCCGCTGGGGTCTTCCATTCAAACATAGTAGTGCTCCCCCCTCATAGCCTACAGAGGTACTCCTCCTGTTGAGTACCACGGGTCTGCCACCCAAACACAGTAGTGCTCCCCACTGTTGGTCTGCCACCCAAACACAGTAGTGCTCCCTACTGGGCTATACAAGTCTCTCCGACTCGAATCGGATATGCAGTCTTCAGGTCCCAACTAGCTACACGGTCTCCATACTCTTTACGATCATCTCTAGGAGGGTACTCTCCAGGAGCTACATGTCGATACTCCAAGTGTGTCAAATTCCCACGAAGAATTATCTCAAAGGACCGCATCATCATAGGGGTCTCAACGCAACAGACAGCGCGTCAATCGGACGCCCGGTCTGTGAGTTACAAGCCTTTTCATCACAGGGGCCCGATTGGTGTCTTGAGCGAACCAATCCTGGCCATATCTCAACTGTACCCTGAACTCTCATAGGGTATACTCATAGGGACCGTTTTCAACGAGATCATCAATGCCGCTAACGGTTCGTCAAACTGACATCCTGTCTGAAAGATATCAGCTTTTCCATTCCAAGGGCTCGGTTGGATTTCGGGTGCAATCCAACTCGGCCACTATCCAACTGTATCCAAATCTCGAGCGAAGTATGCCAAAAGTTCCGTCTCATCAAGAGGAATTCAACGAAACAGACGGCGTGTCAATCGGACGCCCGGTCTGTGAGTTATTAGCTTTTTTCGTTCCAGGGTCCCGGTTGGTTTCGTGAGCGAACCAACCCAACCGCACTCCGAAGGCATCCAAACCTCGATTAGAGTAAGCCAAAAGATCCGTCTCACTTATAGGAATACATCAATGTCGATGGCACGTCAATCAGATGTCCGGTGCTAAAGATATAAGTGTTTCCGCTCCGAGAGCCCGGTTGGTTTCGCGAACGAACCAACCTGGCCGAACCCAATGTTCTTTTAAACCTTCAGTGTAATATACCTAAAGGACCGTCTCGTTCCAAGGATCGCTACGCAACTGACGATGCATCGATTGGAGGTCCGTAGGCCATGATATGGGCATTTGACCAAAAGTGGTCAGAAAATGGGGGGTCTGGGCACGGGCCGACCCGACCCGACCCCCCTGGGTCGGCCCGAACCGGGTCGACCCGACCCGGGTCCGACCCGGTTGGACCCGGTCCGGCCTGGCCCGGCCGGCTCGGTCTGGCCCGACCGGTCAGCCATGGCTCGGCGTGGCCGAGCCGAAGTCGCGGAGCGGGGGGGCGGTGCGCGGCCGCCCTCGCCGCTAATTGGGGCCGGTGGCGAACCGCCGCCGCCCATCTTCCAGCGGCGCACTCGGGCGCCGCCACCTCCTGGTAGCTGGATGGCTCTGGCCTCCGCCTCCGGTCACCGGCGGCGCCGCACTAGCGACCCGTGCCTCCGGGTGTTTACGCGGGCCACCGGAGTTGCTCCGGTGGTCCGTTTTCAAAACCGTCTGAGCCGGTGTTCATCTCGGGTCTCGAACTTTACTGCGCAAGCTTCAAAAATACTTTGCGGCCCCATTTTGTCATCTCCCGTCAATCCGCACGTCAATTAACAAAACACACCGTCTTCATGGCTCTCCGGCGCGGCGCGTTGACGCCGCACCCCTTCGCCGTGGCCCGACTCCGTCCGCGGATGTCTTCGGGTTTCTCCGACGCGGCGCGACGACGTCGCGTCCTTGTCCTTCTTTTGATGGCGTAGCACGACGGCGCCACGCATTTCCTTGTCACATGATTCCGCGTTGTGCGACGACACCACTCCTTCTTGTACCAAACCACAAAGGAACCAACATGAAAAAAAGGAGGAGGGTCAGTCGTGTTTGTGCGGTCTGTCCCCCTCTCGTTATTCGATAACTATTGGTTTTAAACCACGAAGATCATCACGTTGGTATTCATGAACAAAATAAATAAATAAAATTAAAACCCCTACCTTGGTTTCAAGAGCAGAGCTTGTTCGGAGGTTCGTCGAAGAGAAAACGTCACGGTATAACCGTCGTGGAAACAGGTGACTTGGAATGAGGAAGTCGTGTCACGGGGACGGCATCGCGGAAAGAGAGATGTTGCGGAAGAACCGTTGAGGAAAGACACGGCGCGTCGCGGATCAGTGTCGTGGAGTTGGTCTTTGAGGACTCGGCATTCTTCGATGGAGTTCGATGCGTTCTTCGCGTTTCTCGTGTTCTTAGTCGAAGAGGATGAAGAACTCTAGCTTTCCTTAGCTTTTCTTCTCCAAAGGCTCTCAAGCAACTAAGAAACTAACCCATAAATAAATTAAGCCTCACTTAATTTTTTAACACCACAAATCCTTTGAAATTCAAGAGTTTGAATTAACTCACCTCATTAAATTACACAAGTTGTCAAATTAAATGAAGGGGAGTTAATGGGGAGTTGAAGAGTTGAAGAATATGAAGGGGTGGGGTTCATGTGGGCCCCAACTCCTTCATAACCTACAAAGGGAAGTTGGGTAGTTACCCAACTTCCTCCCAAAGGATAAAAACACTTAGAGTAAAATAAAAATTGTTGTTAAATTTTTATTTTTAACTTCCAAAATTTTTATCAACTTCTCTCGTGTAAACGCAACTCTGGAACAGGAGTTCCTAAGCAATTACCGGTGCTACAGTTCAATCGGTGCCCTCAGAATTTGATTCTGAGCACTGGTTCAAAAGTTAGAAATTCCCGCTCGTTTGTTCACTGAACGTACCCGAGCTAAACTTCAGAAATTGACTCCGGGTACACCGGTCCTCGAATTCAGGCACCATCAGAAATTGCGTTCTTGTAAAATTCCAAAGAAAATTAAGAAAAACTTTTCCTTGAAATTTCCAGGTCTTTACAATTTGAATTCATGAAAAACTCGTGAAATTTATTTCACAAAAATATAAACTTTTTACCCTTAAAAATAGTAAATACATTATTTTAAACATAATCTCAATATCATACCTTGTAAATTATGATATTTCTATAAAAAACATTTAAAGTATAAATAAATCAAGTAGGTAACTTGAAACATCATTTTTTATATCACTATTCAAAATGTAATCACCAATATGATAAAATTATTTCATAATTATCTAGAGAACCCAATGCATTGTAGGGTTGTAATGGACCCAACCATTGTTGGTTTACAACATAACCACCCATCCTTGGTTTATAATAGAACCACCCATCAGTGGTTTAAAACATAACCACCCATACTTGATTTATAATAGAACCAATCATCATTGGTTTATAATATAACCAATTATTATCATAAGTAATTCCCATGAACTATAATATAATAATAACACATGAAATATTTTATACTTATACAAATACTTCTTTCACCCCTAAGAAAATATTTCCTGATATAGTAATATTCTTTCCATTTAAAACCCATTATAAATGTAAATATAATATAGTAAAGTATGAATTATATTTAATAAAATAAAGAAGCTAATAAGGTAATACAAATATTAAAAAACTTTTATGGTGGTGAAAAAAATTTGATGTCGTATATGTTAAAATATAACATTCCTTTTGTGTTTTTGTCTAAATTTCCTGTATAAAATATATAAAAATATTCTCTTTCCAAAAAAATTAAATAAAGTTAAAAGAGACTTACAATTTTCATTATAATTTATTTCATACCATATATATATATATACATAAAATAAATTTAAGAATATTAACATGGAAGATAATTATTTATAAAATAAATCTTTAAAACATTTTAGATGTTGTTTTTGAAGTAAATTATCCCTTACATTGAGTCTAAATCATCATGTATATTCTTTATCATACTGAATTAGAAATTAATTTTAATTATTTACTTTATTAATATCATTTTTAATGTTTTTTATTACTTTTATTTTATATATTACCATAATACATTCAATAAATTAATCATTTAAGTTCATTTTGGATGTTTTGACAATATTTGGATCATATGTCCAAAATGACTTTGGTATGTTGACTATGATCAATGAGGACTTTATTCAATAATATAAGAAAATAATAAATCTGAAATAAATATCATTTTTAAATTTCAATTATACCATTGAAACCATTCATGAAAGATACTTATGTAAAAGTAACTTTGTTACAAACATGGGGATGGTAGGTTGTACGTACGCATGAGTAACGTTTCCATTTTTCAATTATCATGGTAGATAGATGGTACATATTATTTTATAACAAAATAATTATGATTATATCATAAATATAATATTATTTCATCAAATACACATATTTATAGTGTCCATGTCATGTGGAATCAAAAATTAATCACGTCACCTTGTGAAGGTGGTAATCCAGACATACACACGAACAAACTCATCATTTTTTATCAATAAAAATGTATAAAATTATATGATATATTATCCTTATATAATGATAAATATTACTTCAATATCATATATATAAATTAATTCTGTCATTATAACCATCATTTACTGGTGGTGATGGAAGACGAATTACATTGGTTCGCGAGGAGGTAGTATGTCGTACACACGAATGATGATATAATTTCCCATTTGGTGGATGAAGGAGATATATATAGGTTATTAAAATGTAATTATAATATATAAATATATTTCATAAATATATTTCATTATATCATCATGTTTGAGGAATATTTTGATGATGTTTAAGATGAAATAAAACTAAAACAATCGGTGAAAAGTTTTATCACTTCTTTGAAAAATATCATTTTCTTTAAAAATTAAGCACCATAATGTTGGTATTTTGAATAAAAATCCATATATAATGTGGGTATTTATTATATTAAGGTATTTTATTAGGTATTTTATGAACCAAATTTTTCTTTAAGTGTTTATATAAAAGGATAAGGGGTGCCCTTTTATAGTGAGGGGAGGATAATTCTTTGAATTTCTTAATTTCTTAAATTAATATAAATTATTTTTCATTATAAAATTGATAAAAATTAATATAATTATAATATAATTTTATTATAGGTTAAATAATCTCATAAAAGTAAAATTGGACTAGTTTGGGTGATTATTTCACCCTTATCTTTTCTATTTTAATCCTCTATTAATCTTCCTAACAATTACCATGATAGTAATGTTTTTTACTCGTCAAGGGATACTATAGTAACTATAAAAAGAAAATTATTTCAAAAATAGACCATGATTGATATTATAAATAATATCCCAACATATTTTAATAATATAGAATATTTTTAAAATTTAAATCATTTAATAAAATATTTCTTTATTGTAAAATAACCTTTATGTTGTTTTTGGAAATACATTAGATATTATAATATAATTTGTGTCTAACTCATGTAAAATAGTTCCAAAATTATACCGATTAATATATAAGGATAATATGTTATTAATATAATTAGAATATTATATTTTAACTATTTTTATATAATTTAAAACCTTATCTTTTTTATTAACCCCTTGGTAAACCAATTTTAACATTAACAATCATATTGACTTTTTCAATATTAAAGAGTCAAAGTTTTACTTATAAGTTGAAAATTGTATGATAAATGGAAATTTAATGATATTTTAGATAATTTATCATAATAATTTTCCTTTTTCAATATTTTTATTACTTTTCAATAATTTAATAAAATGTTATTTAACATAAAATATCATTAATGTCATTTTGACAATATTCATTAAATTTGACTTTGGAAACAACATGACAGTAAAGAAACTTGATTTTAATCCATTCACAAAAAATAAAATTATATATTTATCTAAAAAAATTATTCTTATATAATTATTTAAATTATATTACTTTTAATACTTTTAAAATCATTTATTTTATTTTTCTATTAATTGAATAAATATTATGTCAGAATTACCTAAGCTTTTAATGTAATTATTTCATCCCTAACAATTATAAATAAATTACCATAATAAAAAATTATTTCATATGTTATATAAAACTAATTTAAATGAACATTTTATTATTTTATACCTATGTTAAAAAATTTGAGATAAGAAAAAAAAGTGAATTCGATTTTGACTCTTCTTTATATAAAATAATATAATGGTCAATATAAATGAAATATGGAACCTTTTTCAATATTTTTAAAAATTAAATGAATGTGAATGAAATAAATTCATCCAATAGGATAAAATAAATTGTTAGGGTCATTTTCTGTCATTATCATATTATTTCCAACTTTAATTAACTCATTTAGCCTTACCGTGTTGGCAATTATTTACTACAGTTATTATTCACAATGTCCAAAAATAAAATGGACCGATTTACCAAATTTATACATACTTATTAAAATTATGGAATCAATTTTTAGAGATTAAATTTTTATAATTTGTAGAAATTAATTTAATATAAAATTGAAAAATTAAATGAAAAATAATTTTTCAGAAAAATGCATTTTACGCATAAAAATTTTTTTATACCAAATTCAAGAAAAAAAATTATACCAAATACCAAAATTGGAATATTATTAATCAAAAATGATTGTTTAATTTTTAAAAATAATCCAAAATATAATTTCAATTTTTGAATAATTTAATAGAAAATACAGTTTTTAATAAAAATTATTATTTTTCACCATTCATTGAAAAAACAAATTTCAGAAAAAGCTCAAAATTACCCCATAATATAATATTTATATGATGATTTAAAAATTTATAAATATTTTATAAAATAAAGTTTCAAAAATTTACATAAATTAATTATAATATTCACTAACAAAAAGAAATAAAAACAATTTTTTATGAAAAATATATTTTTGAAGAATAAAATGACTTAACTAAACGTTGAGCGATTATTTCATAAGAATCAATCAATAAATTTGTATTGATTAAGACTTATATATATATATATATCATTATGAATTTAATAATATCTATACCATCCTACTGAATGACTATGTTATAATGGTCGTAATTAATTAATAATATTTTTATAGTATATCCAAGTTGTCATAAAGATAATTGTTGTGTATAAAGGAAGTTATTGAGAATAGTATTCTTTTAAAAGATCAGGGTGTTATAATATCTATCCCTCTAATAAATTTTCTCCTCAAAATTTTATCTTCATCTTGGTAATCAATGGTTTAAAAATTTAAGAAAACATTTTTGGAAACTAGCATCATAAAAAATGGTTAAAAAACATTTTCTTGAAAAGAGGTAAAGGGAAATAAAATGGTCATCTAGAATAACTCTTAAATGTGTTTCCAAATAGTAGAAAATTATTGGAATAAAAAATATATACCATTAATAAAATCATAATGTCAAAATAATGATGGTTTTTGATAGAGATCTTTGTTCATAAGAAAGTGAATGATTGTGAGAATGTTAACTACCACAAAACCATAGACCAAAGAGGTGTGAAAAAAGACCATTGATTCATTGAAAATAAATGAAATAGAATATATTTTTTATTTCAAGATCCTTTTCCTAGATTCAATAAATTCCATACCATATAGAATAAGATCATATGAAAATATTATTTCTTCATAAAGTGAATTTCATACTCTAATCAATTTCCACCACAATCTCATATTTTGATCCAAACAATTAGTATTCAAGATGGTATTTTCATGCATGAAGCACTAAAAAAACATATAGTTGATAAAATAATCTACAACCTATTTATATTATCTTCTTCCATTAACTAAAACAAAATGGTCATAACAAGTTCATAAATTTCCTAGAATAAAAAATAAATTAATCTCTAAAATTAAACAATAATTACCAGAGTTCAAAAAAAATAATTCTATAAATAAATAAAATTAAATTTCATCAAAATTTTATTGAACAAGTTTGAAACCCAAAAATCAAAATTATTTTATCACATATTTTTTAAATATTAATTTATTATTTTTCTTTAATCAATATTAGTGAATCAAAAAGTCATATACCCAAAAAAACAATTTGTCATAATTATATAATCTCCAAAATATACTAATCATTTTCCTTAATTAGATGTATCACTATAAAGCCACATTAAAAGAATACATTCATCCAAAATAAAATTCAATCATTATTTCTCAAATAAAATATTCTATTTAACTTAATCATATAAGGTTCTCGAAATAGAGAACATATTTCGAAATAACATTAAAAACCTAATCACAAAATAACTATTAAATCCCATGGTTATAAATAAAACAAAAATATGTTCCAAAATAAATATAGTATTTATTTGGATAATCATATAAATAAAAAAATATTTCCATACTAACTTAGACATTTTGTAGGCCTGTAGTAGGCATTGTAACATTTTCCCCCTTTAGTTGTGGGTTGAAGCCTCATAGCATTGTTGGATGCTACATGCTTCCCTTTTTACTAACACTATTTTTTTATAATTCCCATAAAATTCCTAAAAAATTTATGAAAATATTATAGACATGTAATAGTAATCTTCTAAAATAATCCTTCACATTAAACGTATGGGTTACATATACCTCAACCAAAAAGAAAAATATCCTAAAATATCATTAATTCTCTTAAAATCCAATCACATAAAACCTCAAATGGGTTTTTAGTCCATTTAAATTTTGAGAAACCTCAATTTTATGAACCCATGATGGAATCCTTAACTCTTTAGTTGAACTGACTTGAAAATATCCCAATATCAAGTTTTTTTAAGCATTTATATCATACCAACTATATGGCCCCAACCATAAACATTATATAATAAATAATTTTAAGTGAAGAATTAATTCTTTTACATTTTAGGATAATTATGGTTTAGAGTTTTAAAGAATTAAACCACCACCATCATATAAATAAATATTATATCAGAAATTATAAACATTCACTTAGTACCCATTTTTTCACTAAATAAATATCTTGTTTTATATCTTCTCATTTGTTCATGAAACATCTTGAAATTTTTTATATTAGCCACATATTATCCCTACTCATCCCTAAAATCCATTAGAAAACATTTTAAAACATGGTATGAGCATAAAATTCTTAGTAAAGAACATAAATATAAATAAATAAACATATTATTCCATGAATAAATTTAAAAATTTTCTTTTTTCCAAATAACATTTCAGTTCAAAATATACATTTTCTTACCAAATAAATCAACTTAACTACCAAAAGTTTTTCATAAAACATATCACATGAAATATTAAAGGAAAAAATCAAACATATAAATTTTTCTTAGAAATCATAAAAATATCATTATTTTTTCTCAAATTTATACTTTACACCCTTAATAATTAGTAAATACTTTTCCTTAAACTTAATCACATTATCTTAACTTGTTAAATAATTATATTTCAATGAAAATAAAGAAAAAATAAATAATTCTTGTAATAAACATAGGAAATCATTTCCATATCACTATTAAAAATTTATTAACCATTATGGTAATATTACATAAACATTATATAGAGAAACTAGTGAATTGGAAGGAGATAATGTACATACTCATCCTTGGATTATAACAAACCCATTTGTCCATGTTTTATAATGGAACAAACCACATTTTGTTTATAATGGAACCACCCATCCTTTGTTTATATGAAAACAAAACATACATGGTTTATAATGTAACTAACTATCATCATAAACAATTACCAAGAACTCTAAAAAAATTATAACATATTAAATCTCACATTATTATAACATTATTCCTTACCCCCATAAGAAAAAATTTCCAGTTATCATAATATCCATTCTATTAAAAAACCATCTTGAAAATTCCCAAAACATTGGTAAAGAGGTTTTTTATTTAAATAAAACATGAAATATTATAAATGAATCCAAACATCAAGTAACAGCTATGGTAATGAAGAGAAAATTTGAAATTGTATATGTTAAAATAAAACACTGCTTTTAGCCTTTTTATCAAAATATTCCCTATAAAATACATTAAAAATATTTCATTTGAAAACCATTGAATGAAAGTAAAAAAGGGAAAGAAAATTTATATTATAATTAATTTTATGAATATAAATATATAAATAAAATAATTATAAGAATATAGAAATTGAATATAAATATTAAGAAAATAAATCTTTAAAACATTTAAAATTAGGTTTTTAAAGTAAACTGCCCCTTAACTTGAGTCTCAACCATCACATACGTTTTTTATATTCATGAATAATTAACATATTTTAATTATTTACATTATTAAAGAACCTTTATCAAGTTTATTAATGTATTTATTTCATCTATTTCCATGTTATATTAAACTATATAATCATTTAAGTTCATATAAGAATTTTTTACAATATTAGGATCATATGTTCAAAATGAATTTGGTAGGTTAATTATGGTCAATGTGGTCATTATTACATAATATAAAGAATAATAATCATGAAATAATTATCATTTTTATACATAAATTATAATTTTACAACCAATCATGAATTATTGTTCTGAAAAATGAGATGTGTTACAATGATGAAGACAGTAGACCTTACACACACATGAGTAACATTTCCATTTGGCAATGACCATTATGGAAAGATGGTAAGTATTATATTACCAATAAATAATAATTAATATAACATAAATATAATATTATATATTTAAATACACTAATTTATAGTATCCATCTAATGTGGTTATGAAAAACAAATCAAATCTATCAATGAAGGTGGTAATCCACACATTCACACGAATAATGTTTTCATTTTTCGATCAATGGAAAGGTAATAAATTAGATTATCTAAAATTTATAAATGATAATAAATAAGTCATTAATTTAAAAAATATATATATATATTTAATCCATCATTATAACCACCAATGATAAATGGTGGTGGTAACTTAATTACATATGTTCATGAGAAGGTAGTCCATCATAAATACTAACGGTGATTTCACTTCCCATTTGATGGATGAAAGAGATGGATATAGGTTATGAAATTGTCAAAATAAAATATTGGTATATTTTACATATTAATTTTATTATATTATCATGGTTGGAGAATATTTTAATGAGTTGAAAGAATAAATAATACTAAAATATTCAGTTAAAATCTATACCTCTTCTTCAGACAATCTCCTTTCCTTTACACATTAAGCCCTCTAGGGTTGGTATTATTCTTAAAAAGACCCATATAATTATGGTAGGGATTATATGAATGTATTTGGATTGGTATTTAATCCAAAAAATGGATAATGAAGTTTATAGAGAAGAGGAGAGGGGGTTCCCTTTTATAAAGAGGGGAGGGGCATTCTTGGAATTTATTAATAATTTAAATTAATATAAATTATTTTTCAAATAAAAATGGATAAAACTAATAAAATTATAAATTAATATTAGTATGACTCAAAATAATCTTATAAAATATTAATTTTATAATTTTAGGTGATGTTTTAACCCTTATCTTTTTGTTTTCACTCTCCATTAACCCTTTTAGCGATTATTGTGATAACAAAGTTTTTTACTATTTAGCCATTAAGATAATAAATGTAAAATAAAATAATACCATAAATGGATAATATATGATATTTTAAAACATATATCATTCAAATTACATAAATAAATTTTTTATTAATTTTAAATCATTTAATAAAATAATGTTTGTTATAAGATATAATTTATGACATTTTTGGAAATACATGAAATAATATAGGGAAATATGTGTCTAAATCTCATAGAATAGTTCCAAAATTAAATTTATTAAAATATAATGAATATATGGTTTTAATATAATCATCCAATAATATTTTTACATGATTGAATATCATTTTAAACCTTAGCTTTTGGATTAACCCCTTGGCTAACCAATTTTGACCTTAATCACTCTAATGCTTTTTTCAAAATTAAAAGGTTATAATTTTACATATAAGGTGAAAATTTGATCATATATGAAAAGTGTATGACATTATTGAATATTTATAATAATAATTATCCTTTTCAAGGATTTTATGACTCTTAATTAATTTACTAAAATATAAAAATAAATTAGCATTAATGTCATTTTTGACACTATTTGTTTATAATAACTTTGAAAAAAATGAATGAAAATAAATTAAACTATAATAATTTAACACATAAATAATATTATATGTATCTAATAAAATATTGGGTGGAAATAATTCATTCAATGATATTGCAATATTTTTATAAACATTCATTTTATTTTTATATTGAATAAATATTGTGTCGGTGTTGTGTAAGAATTTAAAGTAATTATTACCACACTAAAAATAAGAAATAATTTACCATCATTAAAAAATAATTTTTATTTCAATTATCCATTTTTAAAATAAAAGAACTTTTTTTATCCCCATGTCAAAATTTATAATTAATAAAACAAAGAGAATGATATTTTTGACTTTTCATTATAGAAAATAATATAAAGGAAACAATCAAAGAAATAGTTCGATTATGTTCCATATTTTAAAAACATGGATGGTATTGGCTGAAATAAATTCATAAAATTGGATAAATTCAATTTTTATTGCCATTTTTTATCCTTATCAAAAAATAATTAACCTTAATTACCTGAGTTACCCTTACTGTGATAATAATTATTTACTATTGTTATTTTCATAATGACAAAAAAAGAAAAATATTTAACAAATTTAGACCTCATGATTTTAAATATATAATCAATATTCATTTTTTAGATGTGTTATAAATTAATTTATTATTAAAATAAAAAACACAATGAAAAATAGTTTTTCAGAAAAATTCCTTTTATGTATAAAAATGATTTCATACCAAATTCATGTATAAAATTCATTCCAATGACTATAATACAATTATGTTTAATAAAAATGAACTTATTGAATTTAAAACTATTCCAAAATATAATTTTATTTTGAAAATCTTTAAAATAAAATAATGTTTTTAATAGAAATTAGTATTTTTCACTATTCATTGAAAAATAAAACTTTTCTGAAAAATATCATAATTTCACCATAACATAATTTTGATATAATTATTTAAAATATTATATCTTTTTTATCTAATAAAATCGATAAAATTTCTAGAAAGAACTTATAATCCTATCTCACGAAAATCTATAAAAACCATTTTGGAAGAAAACATATTTTTTTAGAATAAAATAACATTACAAAAAATTGAGTACTTATTTCCTAATAATTAAAATAATTATATATATTTCATATTGTGATTAATATTATTCATACCTTCTTATTCAATGGCTAGGTTATAAAGATCACATTTAAAAATAATAATTTTATAGTATATCCAAATGTTCATAAAGCTCAATGTTTCATGTTTAGAAAGCTATTGTGAATATTATTATTTTAAAAACAGAGGGGGTTTAAATATTTTAGTTTATATAAACATAATTTTTTTATGAGTAAATTTATTTTTTATTTTTTAATGTTTTCTATTTTTCTTGATATCTTGGTTTAATTCCATTTATTTAATGGGAATTAGAGTTTTATATTTTTAACTAACTTCATACAAAGATAAATTTTAATGTTTTGTGAGTTTATTCTTTATATACATATATCTTGAAAGATCTTACAAATACTAATACCATGTAGGTTTATCATAAGATAAATTCTAGTATATTTTGTCATTTGTCTCATATATATGGATTTTCAAAAGAACTAATTTCATGATTTAAACTAAATTTCATGTTGTTGTGATTTTTTTCAATTTTCATCAAATATATTTATTTTTAAGCAATACAAAATTTAGAAAATTGAAATTTTAAAACCTTTATAGGATTTCTTCAATCAAATTTTTTTGGGGGAATCTTTTTGGACCATTAAATCATGGATTATCAACTATTATTGTATGCTAACTTTTCACACCTATATAAATGGGTGGGCTCTATATTGGATGGGTGCATTAAATTATGAACTACTATCAATACCTGTTAAATTTTAATTAGTAATATTCATTTTTTATCACGAAATGAATTTATATATAGAAGTATTAGTAAGAGAAATCATTCTTGAAAGGTAAATAGATCATGATTAGTTTAAGTAGCACACATGTATACTAAAATATATTTTGACGTTTCAAGGTTGGGAAGTTATAGATGTGTAAAAATAATATTATGAACTAAATGAACATTTAATAATATTTTATTTCTATAAAACTATGAGATTTATTGATCATGGCGATGAGAGAGGAGTATCATTTACCCTCTCTGAAAACCCACTGATCTTATCCATGGAGTTTTCTGTTGAGCTTCTTGGACTACTGGTGGAAAATGAGTATTTAATTTTTTTACAAAAACATCTATTGGTTTTTTGATATTTCATGATTGGAAAAAAATTTATAATTTACTTCTGGTTAAAAATAATTTTCATAAAATGAAACATATGACACTGAAAGTATAAATTGTGTTTTAGTTTACTGCAATTCTTTCTATTTACAAGGAAATTTGAACAGGACAATGTAAAGATAAAATAAGTCCATCTATGGTATTTTATTTTTATTATACATAATTTTAATCTGAAAATGTTTATATGGAATTAATTTTAATTGATCCACATAGAAATCATGAAGCTATTTTATTTTTGTTTTCTCTAATGCTGAACAATGTTTTATTAAAGCTATTAAGAGCTAGAAGATTTAAGAATAAATCTTATCATAAGAGGATGAAGGAGAATATGATTAATACCAAGACAATTTCATGTATAATTTTGATGTATGAATTTAGAAGAAATAATTTTTTGTAAATTCGTTAAAAGTTGCTTCATTAGAGGAATAAAAATATAACAAGGAAAAAGCTAAGTAAATCAGATCGAAGACGTGAATAGAGAAGAAAAAATTCTTGATGAATCTTTAGTCAAATCTCTACTTCTATAGAATTAGAAATTTAAATATGGTTAAGTTTAAAATAAAAATTACTTTTAATAGAGAGTTACTAATAATTCAATAAATTATTAGAAGCTCATAAAGAAACCTAAGAGGAAACGTGGAAGAAATAAGGAAGAAAAAATAATAAAGGGATACTCAAAATCATTATTTTGGATTAGATAAATCAAAAGATATGTCTATGAGGAAATAGACTCATTGGAAGTTAATTGAGGAGAATAATAAAAAGATATACTCATAGAATATGATAGCTTCACCAGTAGAAAGGTTCATTATATACTTCATTACACTTTGTGAAAATATTATTGGGGAACCAACTATCAATAAGATGTCATATTATGAAGGGAAATAGAGTAAAATGGTTATATAAGTTTAAGATAAATCATCATCACTCTCATATCCTGAACATTAAATTAGAAAACTAACAAATACAACCATGGATTTCATTTCACTAGAGATCAGTCCATAGCCATTTTCTTCTACGGAAGTACCCTGTTATAAAGATTCCTTGACCAGGTAATATATTAAAATGGGGAAATAAATAGAATATTTTGAATATTTTTTTGAATAATTTGATGTTGAAAAAGGGAAGGAAGTTGTTAATTAGTCTTTACAGAAATATAATTCAATTCGTACTTATAAATCCTGAAGTGCGTCTCCTTTTGTGAAGATTAGTTCATCAAATGAACATAAAATTTCTTGTTCTAGATCATCGAGTAGAAATATAATCTATAAGGAAAGATCATTATAGGAAGAAAATCAAAAATATGGAATATATGTTTAAAATTTTGATTCCATCAATTTTTTTGAAATTATTTTAGATAAATTTGAATATCTAGAAGTTTAACTTATAAATATTGATTATTTGAACGAAAATTGTGATAGTTCATTAAAATATTCTATAATTTAAAGACCTCATAAGATGTAATAAAAGATTTACTCTCAGCATAACTTACATAAGAATTTGTATGCTATAATATACATTTTTATGAGACTTAATTTTTTAGTTAATTTGATCCGAGACCAGGTTATCAACTATCAAGATGCAAAGAGACATAAATAGATAGTTTATGTTGTTGTTAATGTTAAAGGGGATTTGAAAAAAATTCCTGAAGAATTTTATTTTCATATCCAAAATATTAAAGTCTTTTAAAAGTTTTTAAAATCCTAGGATAAAGATATCAATTCAATATATAAGTAATATTATTCATTGAATGATAAATTTTATGTTTTATGTAAGTGATCGTGAGAGATTAAATACATCATAAATAATATTTATGATAGTTTTAATGGTATTTATTAATCAAATGATGTGATAAATCATCTTACTATTACTTAAAATTTTTGATCAGAGGATAAAATCCAAAAACATAATGTTTAATGAGAAATACAGGTAGATCAAGATCATAAGACATCCACTCAAGAAGAAAATGTTTCTACTTAGAAAATGAAGATAATATCTGAAGAACATAACTAAAAAAATAAATTAACAATCAAAAGAAAAAGGTTGATAAAATTATTAAAAGAGAATAGTTTCATTTTTTTTATACTTTTGAAGTTTTCAATGTATTATAAGAACCTAACATTAAATCTCTTTGGTATATGATGTTATTAACTGGATAATTAAATATCTTTTTCTTTAATGTTTTTTAGTTTTAAAATTATTCATATTTTCTAAATTACTATTATTTAGATATCTTTTTTAAAATATTTTCATATTTTCTAAATACTGAATGTTTATCATTATGAATTATCCAAAAGGAAAAAAGAATTTATTTCCATTTTAGGATCTTATATCTAAAATCTAAGTAGGTATGGCTTATAAATGTTTTTATATTTATAAGTGGAGCCCCCCTTTAAGATTTTAGTGTAATTTTATATCCATAAGGTAGTATATTTCATGTATTACCTTCTTTTCTTTAATTTATTGTTTTGGAAAATCAATATGGGGATAAAATTTTAATAATATGAAAAATTAATTTATGATATTTATTTTTTTTATAAATTTATTATTAAAGGGGGAAAATATATTTTTATATAATGAGAGAGTTTAAATAATTTTATTATTTTTAAAAGGGGGAGGTTATATTCATTTTCTTAAAGAGGGATTATTTTATAAAATAATTTTTTCTTTAAATTTTCCATTAAGGTTTGTTCTTTCAAAAAAATTAGTGATTATTTAGTCAAAAACAAATATTATTCTTAATTTTTAAAATCACATAACACTCAAATTTTAATTTACCTTAACTAAATTATTTTTATTTGAAATATTTTTTTATGAAGAATGAAAATATGGTAACCTTAATTGTAGAACACTTTATCAGGAAAATACAGAAGGCGGGGTTATCATTCTTTGTTACATCAACTAGAATTATTATCACTGAAATAGTGCAAGACTTAAATCTTTGCAATATTTGAAGTGTTATAGAATTCATCAGATAATGATGAAACTTATTTTTATCTTTTTGAAACAAATACCAATGAATATGTGATATCCCAACCATGATATATTTATTTTTATCATTTTCTAGAAGTTGGATCTTTTAGTTGATGTTCAGGTCATGTTCTTGATGAATTTTTTTACTTTTTAGAGTCTTTGGGTGGTGTTTAGAGAAAAGAATTGTTTAATCATGGTTTAGATTTGTATTTTTGAGGCCTAGAAGTTACTGTGTTCAATTATATTGGCGAATCATGTCTTTCTCATGGTTAAAGAAAAATTTTCAACAAGCACGTGAAATGACTCTATCAAATGACAAAGATGAGTTTTTCAGTTGGTGAACAGTTTCTCAAACTGTATAGACAACCCGTGTGAGGGTCCCTTATCTTCTATGAGCTATGAACTACTAGCACATTTTCTGGAAGATAGTGAGACCAAACCATCCGGCCAGCACAATGTCCAGAAAAAATAAATAAAAATAAAATGAGATAAAAATAAAATAAAATAAAAAGTAAATTTCTAAAGAATATTTATATTATTGTTATTATGAATATTATTATTATTAAGATAATTATGATTATTATTAATATTATTATAATTATTTTTTATTATATTTAAGTTTTCAATTAAACCCTCAAAAAGGGGTTCCCCTACTCCCACTTCTGGTCGTGTCCACCCTATCCCTCTCCATATCCTGTGTGACACCCTTGGCCGAAGCCCCTCCAACGCACCACCTACCTTTCTCTGGTGACTGTTTCCCCCTCCCAATTTTGGGAGAAATTATCTCTAGTTTGTCCTACATCTTCTCCTATACCATCTTCTTATATTTCTTGGTTTATTTTTCTACCAAGAGGTTCATGCATTTTGGATGAACCCTAATTTTTTTGGGGGGTTTTGTTTTGGTTGATTTCTGATTATTAGGTTTTGTTGCCCCTATTGAGGATAACTGTTACTTTAGTTGAAAAAGGCAACAAATTTTATTTCATTTTTGTTTAAGCGGATTCATTTTCCTTACATTGGCTTACCTTTGATTTAATTGTTTTGTAGTTTTTGATTTCCTGGTATTTTAATAGTCTGTTGGACCCCACTCTGATGGTTTTTTGTAGTCTTTATCCAAAGATACATACATTGGTAATAATTTTTATGTATATATATGTACATTAGTTCCCCAATTATATATATATATATATTTTGGGGCTAGGTTTTCTTTTGTATATATATGAAAAATGCATATGTGTGGGATGTAAAGGGGTATATGCATGTATAATCATATATATACGGATACCCTTGTAAATATTGGGAATGGAAAATAGGTAAATAGGATATAGGTTCCCTTTTATATAAGTGAACATGCATATATGCACAAGAGGAAAGAGAATTTGACTAGTTGTTGTCAAAAATGGCATGTCTGAGGTAGGATCCCTTTGTATTTGTCCTTTAAATTTTAGAATATATTGATTTCCTTCCTCTTTGCATCATTTCTTAGTTCTAGATACTTATTTTTTGTTTTTAGAATAATTTTTTGATGTGAAATAAAGTAATAACCACTATTTATTTGAATTTCATGAAATTATTTTTTTGAATGTGCATACCAAGTGTTGTTCAAAATTTCTGATTAGAATTTATGAGTGATTTTTGATTCCTAAAGAATTATTTTCCCCTTTAATGTGTTTGGACTATAAAATGGGTTTTTTGTGTCTTAAATTTATTTCAATATGTTGATTTTATAAATAGTGTGTGTTAATTTTCAGAAAAAATGTTTTTCACTTAAAGTATTATTGAGTCCCATTTAGAACATTCATAAATTGGTCCGTTTTTTAAACTTTCAATGGATGATACTATTTCTTTGTTAGTGTTTAATGTTATGGTTGGTCCATTTAATTGTTCTACCTTTTGATGTAATGGTTGAATGGAATGAGAATTTTTGTGGAGTGATTTAGGGTTTAGTGATTGTGTGGTTTATTGTGCCATAGATATGGTTGGTTTCATGATTGATTTTCTTTCAAACACCCCCTTTTTAGACATGACATGGGAACTTGGAATAGCTAGTGGAATTTATAGTAATTATTGCTTCACAAGATTATATGATGCACTTTCTAGTGGCCCTTAGTATGTACTTTTCACTGATTTGGGATTGTACACCTCTTTTTGGAAAGGTAGGGTAAGATCGAGTATGTGGGAGAATTGATGTCATTGAGTGAGGAATGCCTAAAGGATGATTCAGGTGTTGGTATGTTCTATATTATTCACTAAGATCCTAGGTTCTACCATGTAATTTGGAAATTAGTTGTCCGCAGTAGATTATTGAGGTTCTTTGTTTGGTTACTCATGCATTGTACCTTTTATTTCCCTTTCTATGTGACCATTTCTTTTTCTCTCTTTAATGTTGTAACTAATTTTTAAAAAGGAAAAAATGAGTTTTGAAATGTGTTATGGAAATATTTTTAGAATATTTTACACACTCTTTTACTTTATAAATAGATATGTTATTCCCACTTCTATTCCCCTATTTGTTTAAAATGGTAAATCTTTTATCTTTAGAATGAACCTAGTTTTAAAGGTTAATATAAATAGGCCATGTTTTTCTTTAAAGATAAAATATATAAAAACATAATTATATATATATATATAGTATTTAAATTCTTAAATTTATGTATCATTTATTTAATGGAAATGAAATGGGATTAGACTATTTGAGAACACCAATTGATTTTTAATACTGACACTTATTGAATTTTTTTAGCTTCGGTGCTACTTCAAGCATAGTTCCAGTCGTTGTGGGATGATATTGGTTTACTGGCTAGTGGTGACATTCAGGGTCACATGGAGGTATGTGGAATTTTATTTATTCTATACTACTAGTGTTTATATTTTTATTGTTCGGTTTATTTTTTTTCTTTTATTATAGGCCAAATCATTCCCAACTTCTTTATCTTGATTCCCGACACACTTTTCCAACCTGGGCAAATATACAACACCTCTCATACCTTATTACAAGTCGGATCAAGTGTTTCTTTTAGGGTTTATAAAAGCGGGTTCATGAAAAATTGTATCAGTGCAGGTCCATATTATTTAGGGTGTCAGGTAGATTAGATATAAGACTATCTGGAATCAAGATGTATGTATGGGAAAAGTTTTATGATCTCTTTCTAATTATAATCCTCAAGTTTCTATGGGTTGTTTGGGATTTGAGGCTTTGGTTTTGGTTTCTATGGATGGGGAATGTCTATGGGAGTGAGATAGTGTTCCGCGGTGGGATTACATGGAGTAGTGACCCATGAGGAGCCTGAGTGTAAGGTTTGAGGCCCTCATTTTTGTTGGTTCTTTCTTGGACCATGATCTACTGAGACATGTAGTCAGGTTAGGCATGACCACTTATTTTTCATCCATGTGCTTTGGTGAGAGTAGTGTTAATTTATTTTTCATTTTTCAAAGAAAAATGGTAATTGGAGTGGAAAAAGGTTTTTGAAATAAAAATAATTTCTTGGTATGGATTTCATTTAACAAAATTTGTAGTTTTAATGGAAAAAAGTATGATTTTTTATATATAATTTTGGGATTTTGGAAATAATTTTTGGAAAGTAAAATTAATGTTACCTAGGAATCTTGAAAATTATTACTTTGATGATAAGGGGAGAATTTAAAATTGGTTTGGAATTTGGGATTCAGTTTGAATGATCTGTTTTGGAAATGAGAAAAGTTTTGAATTGACCCCTGGTATTTCTATGAATGACCACATATATTGATTTACTCATGAATAAAGTGAATGGTTTCTTGAGATAGAAAAAATATTTATATATGTGGGACTTCATGAAATACCAATTATGGGTAATTAAGTTAGTTTTTCTAAAAACCCATTTCCAAAACGGGGTATTAAAATGTTTAGATAAGTGATTGAGCAATTTTTTAGTGTTTTCATTTAATTCATGGAATTATATTTCTTGGGATCTTAGTTTTCAGATGATAAAAATGTGGTCATAATGGTGATTTTATTTTGGGTTTCAGTTTTAGTTTTAGTTTGTGATTGATTTTTGGAGATTCGGTAATGATATATTTTGATTCAGCTTCATGCTTCTTGTTTTTGATTATTCCCTAGAAAAGTCTTGATAATTAGTGGATGGTTAAGAACTAGGATGAATCCCTTTGTGTTTAGGTGAAGTTTGGATTTTTTAATTGGTTTTGATTATTTTTTAGAGGTTTGAACTTATCAAAACCTAAGTGGTTTGGGTTTTTGAGGGAATTTTGAATAATTGTTTCTTTGAGTATTCCCACAGAAGACACTACCCAAACTCTGAATTGTGTGCTCTAACTGGATCCCTTCATGATTTTAGATGACACTCAAGGCTTCTTGGTTTTCCCCTACTATAGTCATCTTAAAAGGAGAAGAAATTTTCATTCATAGTGGCTTACATGAAGATGTTTCGATTGGTGCGGTAACTTGGGTTTTCTGAAGGGGTTCTATAAACTTCACTACCAAAAGAGGAAGTTGTTTTTGAGGATAATTAGTTGCTTAATGAGGGAAAAATATTATTATTTATCCATTCATAGGTCATATAGTGAATCATTTCATGCTGCCATGAATTATAATGATGTGGGGGACCTTGGTCTAGATTTTTTCACCAGTGATGGAATGGGAACAGTTTAAGTTTTTCGGTTGTATATTTCATTGTTTTCATGAATTTTTTTAAATAATAAAGGAATCATTTCATTATTGTATTTTTTTTAAATTTACTAGGTTGTAGTTTTCTTAATTCTTTATAGTTCCCCTTTGATTGTGAAAGGCCTTGTGGCCTTGTAACATTGTAAACCTTTTTAATTGTGATTGTACCTTATTTATATAAACCCTTGAATGGTGGTCTCTTTGTGAATTGGATTTAGTTTTGGTTTTTTCTTATTTGAGAGATGCTTTCATCTTATGGGGGTGGTGAATCATGGTTTGGTTAAATACTCGGTTTGGGGCGTTTTCAATAGGGGGGTTGTGGTGCTGGTTGGTCTTTACCGGAAGTTCCTCGGTTGGTTCATATTGGGTATTACCACTTTTCTTTATGTTGGTAGTTCATGAGTTGGCCCGTTCGAGGAGTCTCAATGTTGGACATTCTAGTAAGGTCTTGTGATGGGGAGAACCCTAATATTTTTCACATGGCTCATCTTATTGTTATTATCCAAGGATTTGGTCGGTTGTGACTTCTGAAGTTAAAAGGTAACATAGAGGTTCATGGTTTCTTTTGGACTTGTGTAGTTTCAGGTTCTGGTTTTATTCCTCATTCAACTAGGTGACTATGGGGGATAAAAGTTTTTTTGATGGGTATAATTGTCACACCCTGACTATAGTATATTTATTTTAATCCTTTTAATGATTTTGTGTCTTTTGGTCGAGGTTTGAGTTAATTTCTCGGTGAATGTTTTTGAGTTTTGGATTCATCTGAGGGTTTTTGGACCGATGAAAATTTTGATCACGGTTTGGCCCAAATCATGAATGGAATAATAGTGACTGAGTTCCCTTCACTTGGTGGAACATAACTTTCAAACATTTATAGGAAACAATGTGATAAGCATTCTAAATGGTTCTGTATAATTATAGAACTAAGTTACATGGTTAGTGCATGTTTTCTCGAACTATGAAACCAGCCCGTGCAATGGTCACTTCTCTCCTGTAGGTTGTGAACTATTAGTGCACAATATGGCATACCATGTATTCATACCGTCTGGTCGAGAGTTTAAAAACATTAAAATAAAGAAAAATTAATTGAGATAAAATAATATCAAATAAAATAAAAAGAAAATGTTTTATTATTATTATTATTATTAAGTTTATTATAATAATTACTAATATTTTGGTTATTCATAATAATAATATTATATTTTTGTTTCAAATTAAACCCTCAAATATGGGTTCCCCCTTACCCCATTGTGGTCTCATGCCCCCTACCTCACATGTCACCCTCGACCAAAGCCCCTCTGGCGCACCACATCCCTCCCTCTAGTGACTATTTATCCTCCATATTTTGGGTATGATTATCTCTAGTTAGTTCCCTCTCTTATCCTCTTAATTTTTATTATTCTTATTATTATTATTAATATTATTAATATTATTATTATTATTCTTCTTCTTCTATATCTTGGTTTCCTTTTCTTCTAGGTGGTGTGTGTGCTTTGGCTGAACCCAAATTTGTTTTGGGGGTTTTGTTTTGGTTGATTATTGATTATTAGGGTTTATTGGCCCCATTAGAGATTTTTCTTTCCATGGATAAAAAAGGATGTGATTTTTTCTTTGGTTTCAGGATAAGTTTTTCATTTCCCTTGATTTTTCTCATTTTTAATTTAGGTGTTTTCTGGATTTTGATTTCTTGGTATTTTTGAAGAGTGTGTTAAACCCCAGTAAGGTGGTTTTGGGTTTCTATTGACAAAAGAGACTGAAATGGGTATTCATAGGTAAGAATATATATATATATATATATATATATGGAATTTCCCCCAATGTTTATATTTATATATATATATTCACACATGGTTTTATGAATATATATATATTGGGACTAGGTGTTCTTATGTATATATATGAAAATTGAATGTGTGTGTGATCTAAAGTTCTATAATAATATATAAGGAAATATATAAAGTTACTACTTTACATATTTAGCCATGAAAATATTTACATAGGGGCTAGGCATCCATACATATAAGTGAACATGTATATGTGCGAAGAAGAAAGGGAATTCGAGTTGTTGTCATCAAAAGCAGTATGTTTGAGGTAAGATCCCTTTGAATTTGGACTTTAAATTTAAGAATACATTGATTTTTTTCCATTCCCACCTTTTATTAATTCAAGTTAGTAATTTATGTGATTTAGAATAATTTTTTGATGTTGAATAAAGTAATTTACTCTTTGTATATGAATTTCAATATTTTTCTTCAATGTCCATACCAAGTGTTGGTCAAAATCTCGATTGGCCTTTATAAGTGATTTTTCATTCCTAATGAATGGTTTGGGTATTTTAAATTTATTTGAATTATAAAATGGTTTTTTTTCTAAATGGATTTCAAGAAGTTGAGTTTATAAATTATTTGTATTATTTCTGGGATAAATGGTTTATCCTTTAAGGATTTCTTGAGGCCCTTTTGGAACCATCGTAAATTGGTCCCTTTTTGAAACACTCAGTGGATGATCCTATTTCCATAGTTTTGTTGAATGGTATGTATGGTCTTTGGTATGGGAATCCCTTGTGATATAATTTCTTAAGGTCAAGGTATTGTTTTTCAGAGTGATTCAGGGTTTGGTTTTTGTGTGATTTCTTATGTTATAGATATGGTTGGTTGCATATTTGATTTTGTTTGGCACACCCCTTATTTAGACATGAAAATGGAATAAAGAATAGTAAGAATATTTTTGAAGAATTATTCCAACACTATTTTGGATTATTCACTGTCTAGTGTACTATAGTATATTCATTTCTCTACTTTGGGATTATACCACTCGGTTAGGCCAGGTAGGGTAAGTTGATGTTTGTCCGCAAATTGATGTCATAGTCTGAGGCATGCCTATGGGATGAGTTAAGTGTTAGTATGTTAAAGATTATCCACTGAGATCCTAGGAACTCCCTTGTAATTTGTCACTTAGTTGTCTATGGTGGATTATTGAGGTTCCTTTTTTGGTTACTCATGAATTCCATATTATATTTCCCTTATTATGTGATCATTTATTCTTTTCTTCTACATAGTGTACATATTTATTAAAAAGGTCAGAATGTGTTTTGAAATGTTTTATTGAAATGTATTGAGAATGTTTTACACATTCTTTTATATTTAAAATAAAAATTTTGTTCTTATTTTCTTCCACTCTCTCTTTGAAATGAAAAAGCTTCCATCTTTAAAAGAAACAAGATTTTAAATGATAAGGCCAATGGATATTGTATTTCATTAAAGATAAAAGTTTGGAAAACTATAATTTTATATACAATATTTCAAACGTGAAATTTATATTTTATTTTTAAAAGAAAATTAATTGAAAATATTATATTTTGGTAGACCTAGTATGTTTTAATACTCATTCCTATATTTTTTTATCGTGGATGCTACTTCAAACTTAGATTTTTTCATCATTGGGAGATGATAGTTTAGTGGTTGTTGGTGACCCTTAGGGTCACATGGTGGTATGAGAAGTTTTATTCATTTTCCAGTATAAGGGTATATCGTTTTATTATTCAGTTTTTTAATGTGTTTATAGGTCAAATCATTCCCATCTTTTTTACATTGATGACCCATACTATTTATCAGCCCAGTAGGATTAAGAATTCCTTTTAAGCCTTGTTGTGGGCTAGCTTAGGTGATCTGTTCAAGGTTGAGATGAAATGGTTCATAGTTGAACATAGAATTCGACCATTGAGGGTTTTCTTATATAAATTATCTTAGTTTCTATGATCGTAAAAATAAGGGGAAACATTGTTGAGTCGGTAATTTTTTGATGCCTACAAAAAAAATTATCATGTTATCACTTCTGGTTATATTTTATTTTTGATGGATTATTATATGATTTCAATTAAATTGTTTTCATTGTAAAATTTCTTTCATATTTTTATAATATCTGGGTTTCTAATCATTTGATACTTGGGTTTTTTAGGGGGAATACACATATATATCCAATTCTTCAATACCATGAGAATCCATGTTGTGTAACAGGTGTTACTACTGATCGAGTTGATTGAGGAATTTTTATTAGAAGAAAAATAAAATCCTACAATTTATAGAAGTATATTGATACCATTTGATTGGTTAAATCAAGGTGTTACTATGGATTATAATTCAAAACGTTTGAAATGTTAAAGTCAAGGATACCTTGAATTAGTTTTATTATTTCCCTAGTGTTTTGAGTAAAACTACAATTTATAATATCCTTTAAATAGATCATTGATTTCTGAACCAGAATCCATATTTTGATTTATTTACACTATGAATTTTACATTTATTAGTTTTTTTATTTTTGTCATTCATTTTCTTTTTTCATAAATGTATTAAAATTTCATAGAATTATTTTCTTCTACGCATACATGTTGAACTTTAATATATTATGGTTTTATATTTTTTGGGTTTATTGCATCTTATTTCTTGTGTTAGTTTTAATACTTGAGGAGTTGACAAAAATATAGTCACATTTTTCTCTATAATTCACCCCTCCTCGTATAGTTTAACTTCCTTGGAAATATGGGGGAACTAGTAACACTTAGATCAAGATATTATGATACTCTGTCTACTAAAATCCATTCTAAATTTCCCTTCCTCTATATATGACACAATATATATGGGCTAAAATTCATATACTGGGTGAGTATATACATGCCCTATAGGATTCCCTGAAACCGTGATCGATAAATAGAATTGATTCAGTCTTCACAAGATTAAAAAATTAAATGATAACACATATATGATTAAAAGATATAGAACCGAAGTTATATGAGAAATATAATAAACTAAGCAACCCAGATCTACAAAACCCATACCACCTATATATGATTATATTGGGGGACCCATATATTTTCAAGGTATAAGAATTTTTTCCAAGGAGTAAAAACTCCATTTATCTAACCGTTTCCAATTGATAAAATCATATCAAATGAGGTAGCACATAAATATATAGATAGAGGAGTTTCACCCTGGTAGTGGGGGAGTTTTTCACACTATGAGTCATTTTTGGAATTTATGCCTCATTGATGTCAAATAAGTATTACACCCATGATGAAATATAGAGTTATATCACCCCATGTATGTGATAGGAGTATTGAAATATACAAAAAATGTGGGGGATCCACATATTTTCATCAAAACATCTCTATGAGAGTACCAAACCTCATGTACTCTCTGGTTTTTTTTCATACCCTGACATTTTTCCCATAGAACTATGAAAATTAAACTACTTGAATCACAACATGCCTTCCCTCTGATTTAATAGAGGGATGTAGTATCAAATTTTTTGTGAAGATCGCTCAAGATAGATAATTTTTTTTCCTAATTACAACATGTGGACCAAGAGGCATGAAAATGTCCCCAAATGGTTTGTATCAAGAAATTGTACTTTTGGGATTTCATCCTAGTTATAGAACAATTGATACTATCATATCAGAGTGATTATATAAGGACCCAACCTTAAACATTACATAATATTGAATTAAATGAATAATTCACATTGAGGATCTTTTCAGGTTAAGAGTTTTAGAGAATTAGGTCATAACTATTACATTACAACATGAATATTACAAGTACAACCTACTACTCAGTATCCATTTCTTTCATAAAATAAAAACTCTTAAAAAGAAACATGTCTAGTTCCATGTTTTAGATAGAATGACTTTTCCTTGATCCCATACTCAACCCTATTAATCATTAAGTCCTGTGGAAAACATTTAAAAAACTTGGTATGACCATAAAAAGCTCAATAAGGGTTATAAAATAAGTAAGCAAAACCTAAGCCCATCAATAAATAAAAATCAGTGAAACCATACTTTTCAATCTTAACATACCTTATGAAATACTGAGATTTATGAATAACACACACAAATCATAAATCATAAAGGTTATTTATGGCATACATATCAAACTTACATTATAGATATCATAGTTACATAGGTAGTTACACTTGGAATTCACATCACGGTATATTCCCAAAATCTCTTAGGAGAAACATCACATTTACCTCTGTCACATTACCCAATGCATTGGAGAGCTATCTCGGGCTCACCCGCCCTAGGTTTATCACGTAACCACCCATATACATAAACAATTCCCAAAAACCATAACATAATCATAACCTATAACATATGTATAATGTAAAGATAACATTTCCACATTCCAATATATCAAATCAAGATATTTAAATAAACAATGTCTTATGAAATCATTTTCAAAACCATTTAGAAAGATATTTTTGAATCAAAGTGTACCATACAACTTTGAAACTTTTAAATGAATTCTCATTTGAAAAAATTAATGTCCATATAAATAAATCCCAAAACCCATTTTAAAAACATGGACATTATTCAGAAATATTTAGAAGAATAAATCTTTAAAACATTTAAAACGATCTTTTAGTTAAAGAGTTTTTTTAAGAAAAAGGAGAGACACTTGAATAAAAATAACTGAGGAATAACATTGAATAAAAACTCTTTACTATCATGATAATAATGTTATTCATGATATATTATGAAAAAGGACCATATATACACTACAAAATAGTGAATTGGTGCATAACAACAATGATGTCTAAATGGAAGTGTAAATTGAGCAAAAATCCCTTATAAAGATGGTATCCTTAAATTAAGGATAAAACAATCACATAATTATGTGTGAAAAATATAAATACACCCAATATAAGTGGATATTAAGTGTAAAACAATCATATTTCATTCACATATATTCATAGGACGACATGTTCAAGAAGTACAAGTTGAACGCAAAGAATTGAAATTGGGTTAAGAAGTTCCCTTATTAAAATTCGACATCCTAACAGCGTCACTTTAAAATTAATAAAATGAATTGATGAGATAAAAAGGGTATATCATCGATTGGAAATAAAGTTTACATCAATAAGGATATAAAATAAAATATCCCATCATAATAAAATATATGTTAAAATACATAACAAAAAGAAGCCTTTTAAAAAAAAGAGGAGGGTGAAAGATTTCCTTACCGATTTGGTAACTTACAAAACATACGCCACATGAAATAATAATCATACAATGAAGATGTAAATACTCATAAATAAAATTATATTACAAAAATAGTACAATCATGGAGAGTACATATGCCACACAAAAGAAAATAGTGGCCAATATAGCATGAATCTCACGGGAATAAAAAGTGAGATGAAAAACCCTTACTTCATTGTATTCAAATTGAATCGTATGACCAAATGTTAATAACCAAAAAATGAATCACAGAACACCGTGAATATAAATCTAATCATTATTATATATATCAATGGTAGTACACATTACACCACTTGTAATAAATAAGTGACGAACAATGGAAATCTCACGGAATTAAAAGTGAGATAAGAAATCCCTTACCTCGTGTCCGAATGGAATCGATCATTCTTTAATCTCCTGAATAATAAACTATAGTTAATTTCTACTTTCTTAAGAACCTTTTCAAGTTTATTATTCCTTTTATTTCACTTATTACCATGTTATAAACATCATGTAATCATTTAAGTTAATAAAGTTCGTTTTGTCGATATTTGGTACTTGAGTCAAAAATGGACTTCTTATAATTACATGTTGTTCATGTGGTCAAAGGTTCATTATATCCAGAATGATATTCATGATTTAGATATCATGTATATCATATATATCTAGTATATACAAGTATTTATAATAGTACATAACATTTAGAGATAAGAGATGAAATTCACCATTCGTGGAGACGGTAAGCCGTACGTACGCATGAACGCTACTTTCAATTCTATTTAATATTTTAATGGAATTAAAACATAATTATACATAGTGTTATTTTAATTAAAGTATAATATCATATATAATATCATTAAATATATCCTTTATACATCCCACATAAGGCATTAACGAGTCACATCACTTTGAGGGGGCGGTAGTCCGCGCTTCCTCAAATGAGATTATCGTATTTACCCACTATGGAAACCATAAAGGAGTGATATAAATTAAAATACAGAAGCATAAAGAAAACATAAAAATAATATATATCATATATAAATATATTTCCATTATAATGTACACCATGAGAGGTAGTTGGAGATATTTTAACAATCATCGTTTCGTGAGGCGTTAGTTTGCCATCCACAGAAACATTATGTTCTTCATCCATTAGATGGAGGTGTGTGTAAGTGTAGTTAGAATCTGTCTCATAAAAAAATCATAGAATATTGAGGACACTGGTGTTGTCACAAAGTAATGGAATAAAAAGAGTTTATGGGTTGGATAATTAAATAAAAGAAAATAATTTAAGAGAAACTATTACCTTTAATTTGGGTAACTCTCTTTGCTTTGAACCAAAGGACTTCTTGAAGTGCCTTCTACCTAAGGTAATGCTTATAAAGGGAGGATTGGGATGTAGGGAGCTTAATTGGTCAGATTTTGGATGATCCAAATGGCTTTAGAGGTTTGAGGAATTGGATAGAAATGGTCTCCTTTTATAAGGGAGTGGAGGGGCTCTTTAGGAAAGTGTGAAAATATTATTTTATTATATAATGATTTTCGGTTTCAAAAGGTCCAAAAAAAATTAAATATGAAGAGAAGATGACTCATGGTCAAAATAAAATCATACAATCAGAATTGGACATGTTTTTTGGGTAATATTTTAATCATTATAATCTTATTTATTTAAATAATTCATTAATGAGGTAAATACTGCATCATTGTTGTGTCATAAATAATTTAATTTATTTGATGTCTAAAAATTATAAACAAAATACCATGATATATGAAATATTTTTATATTTCAAATTAATATTCATAGTAGAAAATATGACTTATATAACTCTATATAAATATAATTACTAAACGATTTTTGTTAATGTCAATTTTGTCTTTACATTATATTAATTAATCTAAATTGTCATTATCACTCCCATGTGGCTCAATGGGGTCCCAAAATCGACCCAAAGATTTCCATGGTCATTGATGACTCAAAAAATATATTTTGGACAAGTGTTAAGGTAACTTTGAATTATTATAATATTCTTTAATCCTTGAATTACATTATTTACCTTTAACTGTGGTAAATAAAAGTCAAAAGTTATTATTCACGAAAAATTATTTTCATCTTAATGAACCAAATTTTACTTCTTGATGACAACCATATATTTCAGATTTTCTAAATTCAATTAACATAAGTGTTAAAATTTTATTTAAATGAAGAAGTCGGGTTTTTAACTATCAGTAACTGGTTTCACTATTCATCAAAAATTAAAGTTTTCCAGAAAAATACCAAAAATTCAGCCGAAGTTATATTTGATATTCTGAATTCAAAAATTATTTCTATTATGAAAAATTAAAAACATATAAGTGGCATTAATTAACTTTAAAATTAATTCCCATTATCAAAACAAATAGCGTGTTTTAAGAAACAATAACTATCAAAAGATTGATACTTGTTTATGTCCAATTTCAAATTGAAATTAATTCCAATGACCCACATTGGATTAAATGGTAAAAATATATATTAATTTCACTATAAAAACAATTAAAAATATAATCTATCCATATAAAAAATTAGATTAAAAGGCACTTTTGAATTAAAATTCAATATTTTTCACTTTTCATTAAAAATGAACTTTATCGGAAAAATTTCAAAAATTTAAAAAAAGTAATTTTTGATGTCCCCATTCTAAAAAATGATTTTATTTTGTCAAATATAATGTATTAAGGTAACCAAAAATATATTTAAACAGGGTTCCCCATTAAAAGGTGACAAATCGTCCTTTTAATGTAAATTATGATTAAAATTAGTTTCGTTCACATTTTAAGCCAGTAACTTTTATTGGATAAATGTAAATAGATTTAATAAACATGTATAATCATATTTTATTTAGTATTGTTCATTCTGTTCAATACAACGTCTAAGAGTTGACTACTATTTAAAATAATATTATTATATTATTAGTACACAACGTAAGATTTCAAAGAAACTCGTTGTTGCGTATCGGGTATGCTATCGAACATAGAAACCCTTTTAAAGTAAAATTAATATTTAATTCAAAAATTAAAAAATATGAATAACTCATATTATTTATTTACCCGGGATGTTACATCCTTCCCCCTTTGGGGAATTGCGTCCTCACAATTTAAAAATTTGGGCTCAGAAACTTTATTGGAAGTCCCATATCAGAAAAAAAGAGTCATTAAAACTATCACTTTAAAAGAAATAAAGGGAAGTACAATGGTCACCCGAGTTAACCCATACTAAGATTCCATGAAAACATGGATATGGAGGAGAAAACAATGGGTCATGTTCTGATGGAGAGTGATAGGAATAACGTTTAGGAGAAATTTAACCACCAGAAAATCACAAACTTGTGATGGGTTAAATAGTCTTTGATTCCCCCATAGGAAAAGTTAACGGACAAGGTTTTTGTTATAGTTACTTTTTTCAGAATTTATTTATGAGCTTGACCAAAAACATAAGGAAATATACTTTTCATGTAGACATTCATCATTTACTATATTTCTAACACAAACTCATATTTTCTCCAAACGATGAATATTTAGGATGACTTTTTTCACATTAAGAGTGTTATAATCAACTTCGAGAGAATCACATAATCCATAAAAGATGAACTATATATTTCTTATGTCTTTCGATATTAACTAAAAATAAAACGTTTAGTATAAGATCTGTTAATCACCAAAAGGATAATCCTTTATATAAAGAAATATTACTCTTAATCTCCAAAATTAAACAGAAAACCCCAAGGTTTAAGAAAGACCATTAAATAAACAGTTATCCTTAAAATTATTCAAAGTAATCCAAACTAAGATTGAAACCCCAATCTCTAAAGGATTTAATCACATAGTCTTCCAAGTTAAATCTTAACAGTTATCTCCAAATAAAATTAGTTACTCATAAAGTCTCATACTAAAAAGTAATTAACCTAATCACATGTCCTCCATGAAAGGTTAATCATTTCCATAGATAACCCAAAATCAACTTATTCCTGATTCATAAGATCGTCTAACTAAGAACAATTAGTCATACTAACCATGGACTTCACATAGTCCAGTGGTAGATAATAAATACCAGTCGCACTTTGGTTGTGGGTTTGATTCCCATAGCTTCGTCCGTCGCAATGGGTTGTCACACGGTTTTCGTGTTGTCATTTTTCAAAAACTACAAATTTTATAACATTCCAAAAAGAGATAAATTAATCAAATATAACCCAGACATATTTTAACCACAAAGGTTATCTAATAACTTTTGTTTTGCATCCCAAAATGTATTAACTGGTACTTGCCTCAAATTCAAGGAACATATAAACCCAAATAGTTCTATTATAACTATAAACACAAACAAAAAGATACTTATTCCTTGAATAAAAATTTCATATATCAAACATCAAGGTTACACATACTATAAAGAGTCTTCTAATGTAATACCATCATCAAAAGATCCTTAATACTTTTAAGAATTTCACCAGCCTGAAATCTACCATAACTCTTGAATCCCTTATATGTTTACCTCTAACTTATTCAACGTTCTTCATGATCTATTAACCATTATATACCAACTTATTCTGAAATACTTCTTTCCAACAAATAAAATCATGAATCATATCCTAAGATTTCAATAATAGGAAAACATATGTTATGAAATAATCCATACCTTTCATTGGTAATTGTTAGTTTCTTCATCCACAATAAGAATGGAAGTAGGTATTGGTAAACTAATATTTGTATGATCCTGGTGACCCCATTCCCAAAAATTCTGCATAGGACATGTGTTTGCATAATGATCATGCTCACCACATTTAAAATGTTCAATTTATCCTTCAGAAAGAACTTCTTTCCCTTTCCTAGAGTCAACTAGACGCTTCCTTTTTCCATGCCAGGTTCTTGCTTTATGACCTTCATTTCCACATCTATAGAATCTTTCAATCCCTTTGAAACATTTTCCTATGTTTTTCTTTCCACATCATTGACACATAGGTTTTTGAACATACTTACCTTTATGATTATTACCTGAACATCCGTAGGGATTTTTTTCTCGCATATATGATGTCTTATAAAAATCACTAAGTTTCAGGTGCTCAATCATGACTCCAGATAGATGGATGAGAATAAACACAAGAGTTCTCATTGCAGCTCCCATATCATTCAGCTGCTCATTCAGAAAACTGTCATAGTTTTCTTCACATCTATTATTACTCTGATTCCTACTAGATCCAGCCATTTACTATAACCAAAAAGTTCAGTGTGAGTATATCTGTAAAATCATCATATAATATCTTATGAGGAGGGTAAACACTGAGATATACTTATTCGTATTATCTTAAACTCATTCATTTTATAAAAATAACTATGACTCTTTCTAAAATCCAAAACATTATGGTAGTGTCACTTATGCTTAAATTGTACCCTAACCTCTAAAGTTATCTAAACCTCCCTCTGATACCTACTATAAGGTCTCAACCTTAAACATTACATAATATAGATTTAAATGAAAAATTCACATTGAGGATCTTTTTAGGTTTAGAGTTTTAGAGAATTAGGCCATAACTATTACATTACAACTTGAATATTACAAGTAGACACTACTACTCAATGTCCATTTTTGTCATAAAATAAAAACTATTAAAAAGAAACTTGTCTAGTTCCATGTTTTAGATAGCATGACTTTTCCATGATCCCATCCTTGACCCTATTCATCTTTATGTCCTGTGGAAAACATTTCAAAAACTTGGGATGAGCATAAAAAGCTCAGTAAGGGTTGTAGAATAAGTAAGGAAAACATTAGCCCATTAATAAATACAAATCAATGAAACCATACTTTTCATTCATAACATACCTTATGAAATCATGAGATTTATGAATAACACACACAAATCATAAATCATAAAGGTTACTTATGGCATCCATATCAAACATAAATTGTAGCTATCACAGCTACATAGGGAGTTACACTTGGAATACCCATAATGGTATATTCCCTAAATCTCTTAGGAGAAACATCACATTTACCTCCGTCACATTACCCAATGCATTGGAGATCTATCTTGGGCTCACCCGCCCTAGGTTTATCACAGAACCACCCGTATACGTAAACAATTACTAACCACCATAACATAATCATAACCTATAACACATTTATAAAGGAAAGATAAAATTTCCACATTCCAATATATCAAATCAAGATATTTAAATAAACAATGTTTTATGAAATCACTTTCAAAACCATTTAAAAATATATTTTTGAATCAAAGTGTCCCATACCATATTGAAGCTTTTAAATGAATTATCATTTGAAAAAATTAATTTCCATATAAATAAATCCTAAAACCCATTCTGAAAACATGGAAATTATTGAGAAATATTTAGAAGAATAAATCTTTAAAACATTTAAAAGATCTTTTAGTTAAAGAGTTTTTTTAAGAAAAAGGAGAGATGCTTGAATAAAAATAATTGAGGAATAAAATTTAATAAAAATATTATAATATTATGAGAATAAATTTATTCATTATATATTATGCTAAAGTATTGTATATACACCACATAAGTGTGAATTGGTGCATAACAACAATGAAGTCTCAATGGAAATGTAAATTGAGATAAAATTCTCTTATAAAGATGGTATCCTTAAATTAAAGATAAATCAATCACATAATTATGTGTGAAAAATATAAAAACACCAAATATAATTGGATATTAATTGTAAAGCAATCATAGGTAATTCACATATATTCATAGGATGACATGTTCAAGAAGTACAAGTTGAACCCAAAGAATTGAAATTGGGCTAAGAAGTTCCCCTGTAAAAATTCTACAGCCTAACGACGTCCCATTAAAATTAAGAAAATGAGTTGATGAGATAAAAATGGTATCTCATCACTTGGAGATAATTTTTACATAAATAAGGATATAAAAGAACATATCCCAACATAATAAGATATATGTTAAAAGACATAACAAAAAGAAGCCTTTTTAAAAAAAGAGGAGGGTGAAAGATTCCCTTACCGATTTGGTAACTTACAAAACATATGCCACATTAAAGAAGAATCATACAATGAAGATTTAAATAATCTTAAATAAAAGTATATTACCCAAAGAGTACAATCATGGACAGTACATATGCCACACAAAAGGAAATAGTGGCCAATATAGCATGAATCTCATGGGAATAAAAAGTGATATGAAAAACCCTTACTTCATTGTATTCAAGTTGAATAGTATGAAGAAAAGTTAATAAACACAAAATGAATCACATAACACCATTAATATAAAGCTAGTCATGATAATATATATCAATGGCAGTACACATTACACCACAAGTAATAAATAAGTGACGAACAATGGAAATCTCACAGAATTAAAAGTGAGATAAGAAATCCCTTACCTTGTGTCCGACTTGACTCGATCATTCTTTAATCTCATGAATAATAAACTAAAGTTGATTTATAATTTCTTACAAACCTTTTTAAAGTTTATTATTCCTTTTATATCACTTATTACCATGTTATAAACATTATTTAATCATTTAATTTAATAATGTACGTTTTGTCGACATTTGATACTTGAGTCAAAAATGGACTTCTTATAACTACGTGTTCTTCATGTGGTAAAAGGCTCATTATATCTAGAATTGTATTCATGATATAGATATCATATATATCATATATATCTAGTATATATATGTATCTATAATAGTACATAACATTTAGAGGTAAGAAAGGAAATGCACCATTCATGAAGACGGTAAGTCATACGTACGCATAAACGCTACTTTCATTTCTATTTCTTATTTTAATAGAAATAAAACATAATGATAGATAGGTATATTATAATTCCATTATAATATCATATATAATATCATTAACTCTATCCTTTATACACCCCACATAAGGCATTAATGAGTCACATCACTTTGAGGGGGCGGTAGTCCGCGCTTCCTCAAATGAGATTATTGTATTTACCCATTATGGAAACCATAATGTCATTCTATAAATGAAAAATACATAAGCAAAAAAGAAAACATAAACATAATATATATCATATATAATTATAGTTCCATCAAAATTTCCACCATGAGAGGCAGTTGTATATATTTGAACAATCGTCGTTTAGTGAGGCATTAGTTTTCCATCCACAGAAACATTATGTTCTTCATCTATTAGATGGAGGTGTGTGTAAGTGTAATTTGAATCCTTCTCATAACAACATACTAGTATAATGAGGATACTATTTTTGTTAAAAAATAAAGGAATAAAAAGATTTTAGGGGTTGGAGAAGTAAAATAAAAGAAAATAATTTATGAGAAACTGTTACCTTTAATTTGGGTAACTCCCTTTGGTTTGAACCAAAGGACTTCTTGAAGTGCCTTATGCGTAAGGTAAGGCTTATAAGGGTAGGATAGGGATGTAGGTAGATTAATTGTGCATAGTTTGGTCGAACTAAATATCTTGAGAGGTGTGAGTAATTGGATAGAAATGGTCTCCTTTTATAAGAAAGAGGAGGGGCTCTTTAGGAAACTGTGAAAATATTATCTTATTATATAATGCTATTCAATTTTAAATGGTCCCGAAATCATTAAAGATGCAGATAAGACGACTCAAGGTCGAAATAAAATCATCCAATCTGAATTGGATATGTTTTGGATAATATTGTATTCATTATAATGTTATTTATTAAAATCATTTATTAATGAGGTAATTATTGCATCGTTATTGTGTCATAAATAATTTAATTTATATGATGTCTAGATATTATAAAAAAATTCCCTGATATAGGAAAGATCATTATCTTTCTAATGAATATTTATATTCTAAAATATGACTTATATAAAACCATATAAAAATTAATTAAAAAGAGATATTTATTAATGTCAATTTTGTCTTTACATTATATTAATTAATCTAAATTGTCATTATCACTCCCATGTGGCTCAATGGGGTCCCAAAATAGACCCAAAGATTCCCATGGTCGTTAATGACTCAACTAGTAAGGTTTGGACAAGTGTTAAGGTAATTTTGAATTATTATAATATTATTTTAACCTTGAATTACCCTATTTACCTTTAACCGCAGTAAATAAAAGTCAAAAGTTACTATTGACCAAAAATTATTTTCATCATAATGAACCACATTTTACTTCTTGATGAAAACCATGTATATCAGATTTTTAAAATTCAATTCACAGAAGTGGTAAAATTTCATTTAAATGAAAAAGTCAGTTTTTTTAACTACCACTAAGTTGTTTCACTATTCATCAAAAATTGAAGTTTTTCAGAAAAATACAAAAAATTTAGCCTAAGATATATTTGATATTCCGAATTCAAAAATGATTTCTATCATGAAAAATTCAGAACATATAAGTGGCATTAATTAACTTTAAAATTAATTCTCATTATCAAAACAAATAGCGTGTTTTTAAGAAATAAAAACAATCAAAAGATTAATACTTGTTTATGTCTAATTTCAAAGTGAAATTAATTCCAATGAATCATATTTGATTAAATGGTAAAAATATATTTTAATTTAACTTTAAAACCAATTAAAAAGATAATCTAACCATATATATAAATTATTTTAAAAGGAACTTTTGAATTAAAATAAAATATTTTCACTATTCATTAAAAATGAACTTTATCGGAAAAATTCCAAAAAGTTACAAAAAGTAAATTTTTATCTCCCCATTCTAAAGATGGATTTTATTTGGTCATATATAATGTATTAAAGTGACTGAAACTTGATTTCAAAAGGGTTACCCATTAAAAGGCGATAAATCAGCATTTTAATGTAAATTATGCATAAAATTAGATTCATTCCCATTTTAAGCCTCTAAATTTTATTGGATAAATGTAAATAAATTTATCAAAAATGTATAATCATATTGTATTTAGTTTTTTTCATTACTTCCGCTACAATGGATAGGAGTTGACTTGCATTTAAAAGAATAATATTATATTTTTAGTGTGCAATGTAAGATTTCAAAGAAACTCGTTGTTGCGTATCAGGTACGCTATCCGACAAAGCAACCCTTTTAAAGTAAAATTAATATTTAATTCAAAAAATAATAAATATAAAAAATTAATATTCTTTATTTACCTGGGATGTTACAGATTAACATATCTCATGCTAAAAGAAATATCCCCACACAAAAGCCAAATCCTCTTTGACATAACTGGCCACACCAAATTCATCATCCTCATGGTGCAACCACTTCCCTCACAACAAATCTCAATCATACATCACAAACATCTGGGGTCAAGATCATGGATGAAATTTTCCTTCAAAGTGTGATGATATGAACTAAACATGAATATCATAGGGGAAAATTTATCCCTATGGAATGTAATGTATTGTAGTGTGACCCTCCCAATTGAAAAGAATGAATATATTTATAGGGAATACATTATGTAATGACATGAGTTTTCATGGTGCAACATGAATCTACATAAAAATTTATTTTCTATAATTATAATAGTATAACATTTTCATCACCATGTTTTTCATCTACTAATATACATCATTACCTTTATGCTCTGGTTTTTGTTTGATGGATCTTGTTTGATCAAACTGAATGATAAAAATGGTAGAATCGAAGGAAATTAATAGTAATATTGATCATCAATAAATGCATAACTATGAAACAAGGGATAAATTTTAAAAAAAGTGTTTTTTCATAAAGATTGATATATCTTTAGATTTATTATATCATAAGGAACATAATGATATTATGGGAAATGAGATACTCTAAAGTATTACAATAAAATCATGCAATAACATATCATAAATTAAGAAAATAGTATTACTATAGAATATGTCTATCATTATTTCCCAATTTTACATTACAAATGCCCCAATAGATCAATATGCATTCATTAGTGGTTGAATATCTATACAACCATCTATGGAACCCTAAATCACACAAAACTTTACATGGAGTTGATTGAAGAATAGAAAAATCAATATGAGAGATGGGTTTACTTTTTCTAATAATTAATACATAGTCCATTAAAATATTGGAGAAATATACACTATTTTTCTACAATTACCTAAACCTATAAGAAATTCATGGAGTAATAAGGATTATAACACCAAAAAATTACTTGGACATTCGATATCTGAAAAGCATAGTGCAATCAAATCCTCTTATAATGCCCTGTTAAACTCAATAAATTATCAATAACATCCTTAGACTCATTCATATTTAGAATTAACATATATTATTTTAGTTCATTACTTTAACACTAGATAATCCTAAAATTACCCTCACTCCTCCTTGATCAATCATAGACAATGGTCACAACTCAATGCCAAAAATCATAACACAATGTCTTCTACAATGGTTAACCTAAAAGTACATACCACAACCTACACTACCATAAAACTTAGATAATAATTATTATGAATACTAACTAACTATGCTACAAATATACTCTTCAAATCAATTGTTTTAATGTATTCAGTTTAAAAAATCCATGTTGCTACAGTATTCTCATGAAAACATTGTATCATAAGTTAAATTACATAATTTATAATTCCTACACATTCATAATTTTTATGAGTAATATTAATTACATCATTCCAACCAAATAAAATAACCCCAAATTACGCACACATTGAGTACCATGTTAATTTGTACATAATAATGGATTATACCACTATGAATACATACATAGATTACTAATTTCATAAAATAATGGTTGTTTCCATGAAAATTTCCTTCAAAACTTCATTAAAAACAATTACTCATGACATTACTAATTTTGAATATATAAACACACACACACACACATTTCAGTATGTGTGACTATATATATATGAGACTTATAATTTTAAACCATAAAAATCATCATCCAAACAATTTATATACATTTTCCTATATAATTTTTTATAAAATTTTATTAGTTAAACTTTCCACATATAAAATAATTTAATACAAACCATTGTTAAAGATATAGTAATTTGTATTTATCTATTCATTTGGATTTTATATTAAATAATCATTTCACTCTCATTAATTAATTTTGTTATAACTTAATTAAAAATCATAGAATATACACAAACATTTCATTACTATTATCATAATATAAAACGTCAAAAATGTCTTGAGGTACTAACCAATTAACTCTATAGTAATTATTATATTAATTTATCACTATATAATAATAATTTTATTTTAATTATATTATATTTTTCCTTATTTTATATTCATTTATATATAATTGATAAATTGAAAATTAATTTTTTATAATTACATAATAAATCATTACATTATCTGACTACTAGTCATTTCAGCATACCTCAATGAATAAAATATTTGATTTCAATAATTTCACCCCGAACACATTTTAAACAGTATAATAGACTCATTTTATTTTCTTAAAATCAATGTGTATTATAATTTCAATTTTTTTCTTAATTATTTTTTGTTTGTTAAAATTTTCTATAATCCAACACAAGTAAAAAACATTAGAAAATTTTATATACATTTATAAAATCATTCTTTATCATTAATTTTTTAAACATATAAATTAATGTATTTAATTTTTTAACCTACTTCCTTATTTCTAAGAATGATTTCAATTTAACTATTACATCCAAGACATTTCATAAAATACATTTTACGTGGTCTAAAAAATAATATTATATCAATCAATAATTTTCAAAAATTAATATTATAACCAATTAATAAAATGACACAATAGATAAAAAAATTTGTACTCTTGTATGCTTTTAAACAATAATTTGATTTTTAGGAACATATTATGGTAACTATTTGGTATATGGAGAACCGTAATGGGGTAAATTAGGGTACATAAATTTAAATATTTTTTAACCTTTTTACTATTTTCTATAATTATATATTATTCCCTCTTAGAAGATAATTATATTCAACCAATCCCTCGTATATTTATTTCCCAACATCATTGAATTCTCAAAAATATAGTTCGTAAAGAAAATATTAAACGGACATGAGAATTTGACAACATTCACCCGTATTAGGATTATTTAAGGAATATATATTGATAATCTATAAATCATACCTGAATCCACAAATTCACCGGTTTGGTGGATTCAAGAGGCTATAGTCACTCCATTCCTAGGCTCACAGCTTGTATAAGATTTTTAGACTAACTCACAGTTTCCCAAGGATCACATTCCCAACACCAATTTTACACTCTACTTTGGAGAACATCACACATATTTTATATCTATGTAGGTATATCTTAATCTATAAAATACTCATGGATGATTTCATCCTCACTTTTGTATATATGTGTTTTTTATCTTCTTATCTACTCCTTTATAGAAAATTTGTAAACTCCTCCTTCACATCTTCACCTTCTTCCTAATAGTAAAAATACAGAATATTTTTATTTACTAGAAAACTATGATGTCTTCTTTATTCTTCAATTTTATAAAAAAGAGAAATATCCTTCTTCTTTGATTACATATATCCCATGGGATATAAGTTCCTCATTTTATCTCATTCGATTCTATGATATTTCTGAGAAAAAAACATTCAAACCTCGATCCTAATTATTCTTCCTACCATTATTCATTTAGAGAAACATAAATTTATGTGATATTATCTTTCAATATGTTTCATATGGAATTATCACAAGTCTCGTCACATTATTCTTGAGTATTTCTATTCATAGAGTATGGAAACTCTCAAGATATAACTAAAACTTATAAAGATACCATTAAATTCACATAATATCAAATATATCTTTTATTCTTGAACCTTGATTGTCAGTTATAAAAAGATTCTTTAATATTAATGCATGTAACTAATTGTGGTATATCTATCTCCTTCACAATATGATATAATTTTTCACTGAAAATTAATCCTTTAAATTTATCTTGAGTCGTGTCTTTATAAGTAAAGAATCAAGATATTTGAATCATTTAAAACTTTCTCATGCATCCTATGATGTGGTGGTACTCCTCTATTTGAATACTCACCACCACCATGGAACGTGTTGTGATTTTACAGACAGAACATCCTTTAAAATGACTTGATTTATGCTCAATTTTTGATCTTTTAATTCCACTTTGAAGACATGATACTCACCATGTCTAGTGCCATGGAATGGTTATTTTAGGATCATATTATGACATAAACTTTTACAAAGATGATAGAACTTATGAAATTCTATATTATCCTCATATAAAAATGCACCACAGTCAGCTCTATTTCTACATTGGGATTCCAAAAGTTGTACATGGATTCTCTCATACCAACATACCATGTTCTATATCATGGTGGTCTCAGTTTTGATTTATAGAAATCTTCTGGAAAACAAAACATCCATTGTTATCATTTTATATCTGTTGGAAATCCAGTAAGGGCATTATAATCTCTACTAAAACAATATTAGGCTTCCATATTTCAAACAGGTAAAATCCCACTGAAAATCACCATCTATTATAGTATAGCCATTATCTCTTCCATTTTTCACATTATATTTTAGCACCATGTTATTTTAAAATCCATGTTAATAAATTTTCATTCTAATTTTTGACAACCATATGTCATTTTAGAGTTTAATTTTCTCTACATTATCTTATAATGGATCATTCAGAGTTAATGTGTTTTTAAAAATGTTTTTAGTGTTTTGGAGGGTTTTTTTCTGTTTCACAGCTTACCCTCATATTTTAGAGTAACCGTGTGATAACCATGAATAGGGGGATTTTATAGTGATATATCCATTTTACATAGCTTTCACATGATTTTTTAAATCATGTAGTGCTCCCCAAAAAACATCAAGGTACTCCAAGACTAAGCTATTTCTTATGGATTATTTGGAATGTTGTACTTAAAAATCATGTGAATATATTAGGTGTTGAAATTTTAAGATTTTACACGAATTCCCCTTTATAAAAATAAGGGGCTTTCACCACTTTATTACTCCAAATTAGTTATACAGTTGTTGGGACCCCAAGGAGGAGCTCTGAACTCCATCCCTCTCAATTTTTTGTCATTATTTGGTGATTTTAAATAGGTTCCAAGGTAAATCTCTAATATTTTTCCCCTCTAATCCTCTCCCATTATTATTTCCTAGGTTTCCCCTTTCTCACAGAACCCCAGTTCACTATGTTATCTAGGGATTAGGTTTGGGATGGTTCTATCCTAGGGTTTTTTCTTCTATTGGTTTTATTTGTGGTATTCTTGCTTATTTGAGTGGTCAACAGTAATGGAAACACGTTTTAGATTAGTTTCCACTTTTTCATGTATATTTTCTTTTAAATTGTATAATTTTGGAATTAAAAGTGTTATTGTTCTATTTAAATTATGTTTTATCAATTTATAAATATATTTTATATCCTTTTGAATATTTAAAATTATTTCATTATGTTTTGAGCTTGACCTAAAGGGTTTCTCTTTTAAATTCCATACTTTTATTTTTGAAATATAATCTTATTATGTTATAAGAATAAATGAAATGGTAAAGAGGTTTTCTAATAATGTTTTAATGGTCTGTGTTGGATTTTGATCTAGTTTTGGTTTTCAATGAGTAAAAATATGTTTTAATTTATAAATTATATTATAGTGCAGTTTTGTACTCCAAGATTATTAAAATAAGGTTCTTTAATAAATTCTGAATGTTTTTTGGAAATGAGATAGTTATTTATACCTTGTAAAAAATACCTTGAAGAATATTTTAAAATGTTTTTTATATAAATAAAGTCTCTTAGACTTTTTTTTTTCAATGAGTAAGAACCATTTTTTGAAGAGATGATTTGAAATGTTTTAAATGGTGTGTGATATTCCCATAAAATTACAATGAGTGTTTTGGAGTGGTGTTATGTAATGCCCCGACCCTAGTTACATAGAGTCGATGAATTATTACATAACATTGGAATGATCACAAAAGATCAATTCTTGAAAGACTGATTAGTTTAATAGCCTTGGAAGTACTAGATACATTCATAATGTTTACATTACATCATAAAATGGAAAACTAAAAAAACATTGTTTCCATATAAAACATTGAGATCCCATAGAATATCCTTGCAGGTCAGTCATAATATATATCTTTGCATCCTGGGAAAAATAAAACATATAAATGGGTGAGCTCATATGCTCAGTAAGGATAACAATATACATAAACTTTCATAAATAAGCATAAACATTTAAGGAAATGTATTGAACTAAAACAAAAGACTTTTCAACATAAACTTCATCATAATATGGAAAATATAAATCAAAATAATTCCATTTACTTACTCACATGGAAGTTCTATTAGTCGAATAATCGCATGCAATATCAATATCCACTTTCATAATTATGGAATGCATAGTGCCAGACTTTCATAACCACATAGTCAAGGCCTTGTGCCAAGACTATAAATAAGATTTTGTTAAGTCCTTATGCCAAAACACTAGTTTGTCTCATGAGACCAGCCGATTCATAGAGGAGCTATAGCGGGCTCCACTCATCACTTACTAAGTCCAATGCATTCCTCGTAGGAAAAGGTTTAAACATAACATAAACATTTGTATTAAAACTAGAATACAAAATGTCAATACTTTATCCATAATAATGAAAATGTGTAAAAATAACACATCCATAGTAAAACATATCACAAAACATTCAATACAATATGGATGTTTTGTATCATAATAAATCAACTTCAAATAATCTTAATATCCATCAAAGGATGTTGACATAGATTAAATCAAAACCTTTTTTTAGAGGAATATATCTTTCTATATTGAAATAATTTAAGAGTCACATAATTATAAAGAAGAAATTTATTTTGAAAATATTCTTATAAGCTTGTAAGGGAAGCTTTGATGATATTATAATGGCTGAAAATAGATGCACCAGCAATATAAGATAAGAAACATTCTTACCTTAATTTTGTCGAAAAGGTCATAAAGTACCTTGTTTGGAAAATAATCAAAAGATTATTTTCAAAACATATAAGGTCAAATAAGGGTATAAATGATGTTACCCCATTGTATAGTAAATATTAAAAATGTTTCTAAATATATTTTGTAGAAAATGGATGTGGATGATAAAGAGGACCCAGTAGATACTTATGTAAAAACAACCTTGGATAATAAAGAGATTGTGAAATAAACCTGTACCTTGTACTTTTCCTTGGATGAGGGTAGGTTAAACACCTTTATAATGGTGAAATAATTGTTTTTAAATTATTTGAGAACTATATACATTAATATGATATCATATATGAACTTCTAATATTTCTTTGTTAATAATATTTTAGTATTATCGTCGTTTCTGGTGTTAACTGATTTATTTTCCTTCATATGATATGTTACATAAGTAATTTTTGTTATGGATAGGATGTATCTTATATATATTCAGAATGATATTAAGTTTTTAAAAATTATTTATGATCATCTAATGAAAATTAGTCTTGAATGGATACGATGGGGAATGAATCTCATCGCGTTCTTAGAGACGGTACTCCATACGTACGCACGAGCAACAATATCATTATTTTGATATTAAATTAATATATAATTGGATGGTATATCATATATAAAGTATAATTTTCATGTTATATTTATTATTCACATAAATTAAACATCATTATTATACCCATCCAAATAATAATGTATTGAATAACAATTACACCACGGCGTGGAGACGGTATTCCGTACATACGCACATATGGTGACATGTCATTCAATGGATGGATAGAATAACGAATATGGATGTAAAATACTTATAATAAAATCACAGTATATATAAGATACTAGATTTATCATTTTAGAATGGAAACAACCAAGAAAGATGAAGTGGAAGAAGAAATGAACTTGAAAGAGGTGATAAAATATTTACCTCTTCTTCTGGTTCTTCCTTTTGATTTGATCAAAATGGATCCTTAGGTTGGATTTATGACTAAATTAAGGCCTCTAGGATGAATAGAGGATAGTTGATAGTGTATTTGGGATGAGGTTGGCTAAGCCAAATGGCTTTGATGGTGTGAATTAGATAGAAGGGGGAGTGCCCTTTTATAAGTGGGGTGAGGGGAACCTTAAGAAAAGATGGAAATATTATTTTATAATAAAATAATTCCCGGTTTCTAATGTCTGGAAAATGAATTATTTAAATTATAAGGTTGGTATGGGTCGAAAACCACTAAACCAATAGGTTTTAGATAGATTTGGGTCACTATATTAGCCTTATCTTTTAGATTTAACTCTTAATTAAATAGTTTGACATTTACCATGTCTCTTTGTATTTAATATTATTTGGTTTCTAAACATACAATATACACTCAATAAAATTCCAAGTGGTTCATTAATGATACACCTATCAATATATGAGACTTATAGGCAAAAAATAGATTTTTTGGAATAGAATATCAATTAAAAATATAATATTTGTTTTAAAAACATTTTTATGTCAATTTTGATACAATTTGGTATTTTGTTTTTTCTAAATTCATAACATCATTATTACATCAAAAAGAATCATCTAAAAAGCCCTAATATGTCTTATTAAACATAAAAATCATTGTAATTCATAAAAAGTCTCAAACTACATTTATTTAGATATTTATAATATCAATTATTTTAATATATCATTAATTAGGTTATTACTGCATCATCATTGTGTCATAAATAAATTAAATTTTTTAATGTCTAAAAAATATAAATAAAATACCATTATTTAGGAGATAGTTTTATATTTCTAATTAATACTTATAGTCTAATTTATCTTATGTGAAACCATATATTAAAAATGTTTTAGTTATTAAACTTTGATTTTAACTCTTTTAACTCTTCTTTGAATTAATTAATAATAAATGTCCTAATCAAATAAAACTGGACCAAAGAGGTTAATATTTTATTATTAAGGTTTGTTTGGCTCGAATTATACTTATCCAATAGAATTAGGACATGTGTTAGGTTAATAATAATGTCATTTTTACCCTTAATTACCCTATTTACTTTTAAACGTGGTAAATAAAAGTAAAAGGTTACTATTCACCCAAAATTATTTTTACCATATTAAACGAAATTTTAGTCCTTCATATTAACAATGTCTCTAATGTTTTTGAAATTCAACACACAGAAGGGGTAAAATTATGTTTTACGTAAATTTGTAGATTCTCCTAGGAGGTGGGTAAAAGACGGTAAAAAGTTCAATAAAATTTTTATATATCTAAAATTATTATGAACTGACTCCAATGAATTATATTGAACATATATAGGTATTATGTATCTATTTTGACCTAAAATAAATTTAAATAGAATAAATAATTATTTAAATAAAAAGTCGGTTTTAAACAATAACTAAGTGTTTTTCACTATTAATTAAAAATTGAAAGTTTCCAGAAAAATACCAACAATTCACCCTAAGATAATTTTGATATTCCAAATACAAAAATAAATTCAATTTTACCAATTTCAAAACATAAAAGTTTCATTAATTAATTTAAAATTAATTCCTGTTTTCAAAACCAAAAAGCTTATTTTTAATGAAATAATAAATTTCAAAAGATTGACACTTGTTTATGTCCAATTTCAAAGTGAAATTACTTAGAATGACCATCGTTATATTAAATGGTAAAATTATAATATAATTATAATTCCAAACCATTAAAATGTATAATTCAACACTATTAATTACTTTGACTAAAAAGTTGTTTTCAGTTAAAATATAGTATTTTTCACTATTCACCCAAATATGAAAGTTATCAGAAAAACACAAAAAATTTATTGAAACTAAATTCTTATGTCTCAATTCTAAATAATAAGTTTATTTTGTCAAATTGAATATATAAAAGTTTCAAATATTGTATTTAAATAGGGTTCTCCATTAAAAGGCTGTAAAATTGCATTTTTTCAAAAATACTTCTTTTATTTGAAAAAAATGAATTTTTCTTAACAATAGGTCTAAGAAAATCATAATATGGATTCTAAAATTATAAGTATTATAAAATGTCTAAAATAAAGTTAATACTATTCAAAATCGCTTTTGAACGGCTAGTTTGGTAATTCGTGGTGCACTTGAACTTGGTTTTGCGTGTAGTGCATGTTATTGAATTACTTTGAAGTAATAGAGTATTATGAAATCATGGGGTGTTACATTCTTCCCTCATTCAATAAATTGAATCCTTGAAATTTAAAATTTTTCTTCGAAAATAAAAGTTTGAAAATAGAAAATACCTTTGTGGGAAAACCCACATCGGAAATTGGGATAATAAAAATTATTCTTAATAAGAGGAAAGGGGGAATGAAAACGTGACAACCAAATTATGATCTCGATTAGAAGTACATTGGTTGCAATTAGAGACACATAATTGGAAGAAAAAAATAAATATTTATATAGAGTGATTGAGTTCATCAGTCACAAACAATTCTAGAATTGAGGGCCTCAAATCCATTAATCTATAATGATTTAAACTATCATTGGTTCAACAAAACATAGGGTATTAGGATAACACAATTTTAGTTTTAATATCACTTACCTAAAGTTTAAGAATTAAGTTTTTCATAGAATAAGTGAAGAAAAACAAAATACTTGACAGGTAGAGTTCCATCCTTTAACTATTTTCTACCACGAACTGATCTTTCACTCTAAAAGATAATTGAACTTAAAAAAATATTCTATTTATCCTATTAGTATAGGGTTCAATAAATGAATTTTTAATTCATCTTCCAGACCCTTAAAAACTACATTATTCAATCCAGGACATCATGTGGGCTAGTGGTAGGCAATACACCCATGTCACCCTTCGGTTTCTGGTTCAAATCTCATGGCCTTGTCAGACGCGATGGGTTGCCGCCCGACCTCCGGGTGATCCTTTTTATGGAAATCCAAAAATAATCTCAAACTATAATTATCCAAAATAATTCTGTCCAAACTCACAGTCTATAATTTATAATGAAGGTAAACACAATAAATATCTTTTATGCCACGTAATAACATATGAACACCTTCATCATGTATTCTTTTAAAATAATTAAACATCCTAAATTACTATAAAACCATATTAATTACATTCATACTCTCTTATTCCTTATAGAATACTAGATATACTCCTTATATCCAAAAATTTGTAAACTCCAATATTGATGGAATATACAAATCATTAATCAGTTTCAAGGTACTCAAGAATCTTCAATATAATTTATCCCAATCAATCATGTAAAATTCCAAAATCACTACCTCAGTATCAGAACCATATTATGGTTTATCTTTCTCTCAACCATATATTTTCCAAAAATTTAACCTACTATTGATTTAATTTTCTTGATTCCACACAATCTCAAGTCCATAATGAAATATTATTGTTGTACAATACCTATATACTCTATAATTCTTATAACATGTACATAATTAATACAATACTAAAATGACACAATATATTAATAACAACGTAAGAAATATAATCATTCCTCTTCATCTTCGTTAGTATCATAACATTATTATTATCCAATAGAATCATTTTTGGTATAATATGATGATTTGGACATTGATTCGCGTAGTGTTCGAACTCCTAAAAGATGAAGCATTGTACATTTGAATCTTTTTTATTACCCTTGAAATCACGTACTTGGTGTCCTTTTTCTCCACACTTATGAAAAACTCCCATTCCCTCCAAGCATTTACCAAGGTTATTCTTTCCATATTTATCACATATGGGAAAATCCTTCTTTTCCATCTTCCATTTATCCATCGTAATCTCTTCTATCCATTTCTTCTCTTTCTTTCCTTCAAAGCCATAGGACTCATAGAATTCTTTACTTATCTTATTAACACATGATATTATTTATTCATATGTTGAGAATACATGGGAGGATATTTCCAATTTAAATGTTAGCTTAATACAATGAAAGATATGATCCTTTTTACTCTTTGGATCATAAGTATTGCTGGAGTTCACATTCCTTCTACTAGGCACCATTTCTACACAATGGCATACACTAGGTTAGTTTATGAATTGAAATGAATAATTCCAAACTTGTAAAATAACTATCATAAATTGAACATTTTGTGGATATAATCCATCATCATAAAAAAAGTTTTTCATTTAGGATGTATATACTCATAAACCCTTCATAATGGTTTTTAAAAAAATGAGAATTATACTAAGCATATCCCTTGGGAGTGTCGTAACCGAGAGTGCAGCAAGGCCCGTTTTCGTGCACCAGTTCTTGTTCATGTCTAGATCAAAGAGGTTTTTTCAGGTTTTACCCCTAGGTACATATGTGCTAGAGCTACCTCTACCTTCTTGTATCCAGATATAGAAGTATTTCTTGGAAAACTCACAAAATCTCTACAATACCATAATTCTAGGAAGTTTTTATATACTAATATTCAAAGTATATCTTATGAGAATGTTCCCTAATCAAAGTTTATCTAAATCTAGATTCCAATGTTTGTACTAAACTTCCCCTGAAACCAACTATAATGACCCGACCCTCGTTACCCAGGGTCAGTGCACTATTATATAACATAGGCATGATCACAAAAGATCAAGTCTCAAAATACCGATTAGTTTAGTAGCCTTGGAAGTACTAGATACATTTACAAGGTCTACATTAAATCATAAAATGGAAAACAACAACAACATTTTTTCCATAGACAACACTGAGATCCCATAGACTATCCCTGTAGGTTAGTCATAATACACTTATTCACATCCTAGGAAAAATAAAACCTAGAAAGGGGTGAGCTCAGATGCTTAGTGATGATACCAATATAGTAGAAACTTTCATAAATAAGTACACACATTTAAGGAAATGTATAGAACTAAAACAAAAGCCTTTTCAACATAAACTTCATCATAATATCAGAAATATAAATCAAAATAATTCCATTTACTTACTCACATGGATATTCTACTATTAAAATAATCACATGCAATATCAATAGCCACTTTCATAATGATGGAATGCATAATTCTAGACTATCATTACCACATAATCATGGTCTTTTTCCAAGACTAAAAATAAGATTTTTTCAAGTCCTTGTGCCAAGACACTAGTTTGTCTCATGATACCTACCGATGCATAGAAGAGCTAAAGTGGACTCCACCCATCACTTACTAAGTCCAATTCATTCCTCATATGAAAAGGTTTAAACATAACATAAACATTCATATTAAAACTAGCATACCAAATGTCAATACTTTATCCATAACCCTGAATAGTGTAAAAATAAAAAATCCATAGTCAAACATATCAGAAAACATTCAATACAATATGGAAGTTCTGTATCATAATAAATCAACTTCAAATAAGCATAAAATCCATCAAAGGATGTTGACATAGATGAAATCAAAACCTTTTTTTAAAGAAATGTCTCTTTCTATTTTAAAATCATATAAGAGTCACATAATTATAAAGAAGGAATTTATTTTGAAAATATTAGTATAATCTTGTAAGGGAAGCTTCGATGTTGTTATAACAAAGGAAAATAGTCTCACCCGACGTAAAAGTTATAAAAACATTCTTACCTTAATTTTCTCAAAATGGTCATAAAGTACCTTGTTTGGAAAACAACAGAAATATTACTTTCAAAACCAATAAGGTCAAATATTGGTATAAATGAATTTACCCCATTGTCTAGTAAATAGTAATTTTTTTTTGAAAAACATTTCTACGAAACATGGATGTGGAGGATAAGGAGGTCCTAGTAGATACTTACGTAAAAACAGCCTCGAATAATAAAGAGATTGTGAAATTAACCCTTACCTTGTACATTACCTTGGTTGAGGGAAGGTTAAACTACTGTATAATGGTGAAATAATTTTTATTAAATTATTCATAACTATATAAATTAATATGATATCATATATGACATTCTAATATTTCTTTGTTAAAAATATTTTAGTATTATCATCGTTTCAGGTGTTAACTGATTCGTTTTACTTTATACGATTTGTTATGTAAGTAATTTTTGTTATGGATAGGATGTATTTTTTTCATATTCAGAATGATATTAAATATTTAAACCTTATTTTTAATCATCTAATGAAAAATATTCTTGAATGTATACAGAGGGGAACGAATGTCATCGCGTTCGTGGAGACGGTAATCCGTATGTATGCACAAGAAACAATATCACTTTTTTGATATTAAAATAATATATAATTGGATCGTATATCATATATAAAGAATCCTTATCATGTTATATTTATTATTAAAATCTATTATACATCATTATTATGCCCATCTAAATAATAATGTTTTGAATAACAATTACACCATGACGTGGAGATGGTAAGCCGTACGTACGCACGTATGGTGACATGTCATTCAAAGGATGGATAGAATAATAAATATGGTTTAACCATATTTATAATAATATAATATTATATATAATATACTGGAGTTATCCTTTTAGAATGGAAACAACAAAGAAAGAGGAAATGGAAGAAGAAAGGAACTTGAAAGAGGTGATGAAATATTTACCTCTTCTTCAGGTTCTTCCTTTTTATTTAATCAAAAGGGATCCTTAGGTTTGCTTTATGAATAAAGTAAGGCCTATAAGATGAAGTTAGGACACTTGATAGGGTATTTGGGCCAATTTTGACTGATCGAAATGGCTTTGAAGGTGTGAATTAGAGAGAAGGGTGAGTGCCCTTTTATTAGAGGGTGAGGGGAACCTTAGGAAAAGCTAGAAATATTATTTTATAATAAAATTATTTTTGGTTCATAATGACTCCAAAAAGTATTATTTAAAGGATAAGGTGGGTTTGGGTCAAAACCACTAAACCAATAGTTTTTAGAGAGTTTTGGTTCAATATATTTACCCTATCTGATATATTTAACTCTCAGTTAAATAGTTTGACATTTACAATTTCTCTTTGTATTTTTATATAATATGGGTAAATAACATACTATATACTTCCATGTGAACACCAAGTGGATTATTAATGATACACATATATTATTATAAGTCTTTTTGCTGAACCTTAGATTTTTTGTAATAGAATATCAATTAATAATATAAAATTTGTTTTAAAAACTCTTTTATGGCAATTTTGACACAATTTGGTATTTTGTTTTTTCTAAATTCATAACAGCATTATTACTTCGAAAAAAAATCATCTAACCCACCCTAATATGTCATATTAACCTATAAAATCAGTGGAATTCATAAAAAGGCAGAAATTATATTTATTTAGATATTTATAATATCAATTATTTTAATATTTCATTAATTAGATAATTAGAGCATCATCATTGTGTCCTAAATAAATTAAATTATTTAATGTATAAAAAAATAAATAAAATACCATTATTTAGACAATATTCTTATATTTCTAATTAATATTTATTGTCTACTTTTTCTTATCTGTAACCCTATATTAAAAATGTATTAGTTATTAAACGTTGATTTTTACTCTTTTTACTATTCTTTGAATTAAATAATAATAAATGTACTAATCTAATCCAAGTGGACCATATAGGTTCATATTTTATTCATAATGTTGTTTTAGGTCGAATTATACTTATCTAATAGAATTAGGACATGTTTTAGGGTAATAATAATATCATTTTTACCCTTTAGTACCCTATTTACTTTTAACCGTGGTAAATAAAAGTAAAATGTTACTATTCACCAAAAAATATTTTTATCTTATTGAACCACATTTTACTCCGTGATATTAACCGTGTGTATCGGATTTTTGAAATTTAACTCACGGAAGCGGTAAAATTATGTTTTATGTAAATTTGCAAATACTCCGAGGAGCTGGGTAAAAGACAGTAAAAAGTTCAATAAAATTTTTATATATCTAAAATTATTATAAACTGAATCCAGTGAATTACATTAAAAATATACAGGTATTATGTATCTATTTTGACCTAAAATAAATATAAATAAAATAAATAATTATTTAAATAAAAAGTAGGTTTTAAACAATAACTCAGTGTTTTTCACTATTCATCGAAAATTGAAAGTTTTCAGAAAAATACCAAAAATTTACCCGAAGCTAATTTTGATATCTGAATTCAAAAATGAATTCTATTTTACCATTTTCAAAACATATAAGTTGCATTAATTAATTTAAAATTAATTCCCATTATCAAAACCAAAAAGTGTATTTTTAAGAAATAATAAATATCAGAAGATTGACACTTGTTTAAGGCCAATTTCAAAGTGAAATTACTTACAATGACCATCATTGGATTAAATGGTAAAATATAATCTAATTATAATTCCAAAAAATTAAAATGTATAATTCAAAAATATAAATTATTTTTATTAAAAAAGTTGTTTTCAGTTAAAATATAGTATTATTCACTATTCACCCAAATATGAAAGATATTAGAAAAACACCGAAAATTTATTAAAACTAAATTTTTATGTCTCAATTCTAAAGAAGAAATTTATTTTTTCAAATTTAATATCTAAAAGTTTCAAATATTGTATTTAAAAATGGTTCTCCATTAAAAGGCAGTAAAATTTTATTTTTTGAAAAATACTTCTTTTCTCTGAGAAAAATGAATTTGTTCTTACAATAGGTCTATGAAACTCATAATATGGATTCTAAAATTATAAGGATTAAATAAAGTTAAAATTTTATTTAATACTATTCATAACCGCTTTTGAACTGTTATTTTGGTAAGTCGTGGTGCACTTGAACTCAGTTTTGCATGTGGTGCAAGTTATTGAATTACTTTGAAGAAATAACGTACTATTAAATCATGGGGTGTCACATGTAATAAGTACCCAACCATAAAAAATTAATAAATTTTATATTCATAAAATAATTAATTTTCATACCTTCATATAGATATTTTAGATTTATAGTTTCAGAGAATATAGCCATCACCCATATGTAAATAAATTTTACATCAAAAATTGGACACTTCTGGTCAGTATCCATTTTCCCAAAATAAAAATATTTTATGATAGAATATGTTTTATTTTCCTGAAATATATTCATAATTTACATATTTACTTCATCCATATCCAAATTAATCCTCAAAAACCTATTAAAAACGTTTGAAAAGTTTTATGAGAAAACAATTTCATTAATGGATATATAAAAATAACTAAATAAACCTTTTCTTCCATGAATACTTATAAAAAAAATTTCATCCTCTAAATAAACATTGATCTTTAAAATAAAAATATTAGTACCTAAGAAATGAACTTCTCTATCCAAATATTTTCATAAAATATTTTATATGAAATATTATATTTAAAGTAAAACTCATTTAGGTTTCTTTTTATGCATGAAAAACTCATGAATTTTATTTTTCAAATATTTATATATTACACCCTTAAGAAAAAGAATAAACATCCCTTTAAATTAATATTTTTATCTTACCTTATGTAATCATAATATTTTCATTAAAACCCATTGAAATTATATATAAATAATTTTGGTAATTGGAGACATCATTTTCATAACACTCTTATAATCACTCTTAATAATGGAATAACCTACCAAAGAAATATAATAATCTCTTCGGATAAACCTAACCAGTAAACTCTATACCATTATCTAATGCATTGGAGAGCTATATTGGGCTACCTTGTCATCATGGGATATATCATGATCACCAAAAATCGTAATCTATATTTTCATCTAAGACCATCATAAAATATTCCCAATAACTTTAACCTAATGATAATACATGAAATCTAACATTTCAGTCATATGAAAATTCTCTTCACCCATGAGAAAATCATTTACGGTTATTAAAATATCCATTCCAATTAAAAACCATTTTAGAAATACCCTAAACAAATGGAAGAGGGATTTAATTTAAAAAGAACATGAATTATTTTGAATTAATAATAAAATAATAAAATTATTATGGTTGTAGGAAAAACAATTTATGCCATATATGTAAAAATATAACATTTCTTGCACCTTTTTAACAAAATGTTCCATTTAAAATATGAAAAAAAATTCCATTTGAAATCCTTTAAAATAAAGTAAAATTAGACAACAAAATTTAAATTAATAATTCGTTAATTTTTATATAAATACTTATAAAAATATTTTAAAAAAATGTCGAAATGGAATAAAAATATTTATAAAATAAGTCATTAAAATATTTAAAATAATGTTTCTAAGGTAAAGGATTCTTTACCTCGGGTCTGACTGGTCACACATGTTCCTCATTTTCATGATATATAATCTTTTGTTAATTATTTAATTGATCAAAAAAAATTTATTTTTTTTATTCCTTTTGTTTTATTTATTACCGTGTTAAAGATAATCACTTAGTCAATTAAGTTCACGTTGGATGTTTTGACGATATTTAGCTCATATATCCCAAATGGATTTGGTAAGCTTACTATGATCAAAGATGTAATTATTACATAATAAATAAAATAATAAACATTAAAAACTATAAAATCTATACATTAATTATACTTTTAAATTTGACCATTAAATATGGCTATGGAAAATGAAGTATGTTACAAAATGGAGATAGTAGTTCGTATGTATGCATGAGTAACATTTCCAGTTTTAAATGGGGTGAAAGATAAGAAATTATAAGATCTATTATCATAATATAATGATAAATAATTCATGAAAATCATATATACACATAAAATCCATCATTATAACCATCCTTGATAAGCGGTGATGGAGAACAAATTATGTTGATTCATTGGGAGGTTGTCTTCCATAAAAAATAATAATGGCTTCATTTCCATTTTTTCAGATGAATGAGATGGATATAGGTTATTTCAATAAAATAAAAACATATAATTATATTTTAGATATTTATTTTATTATTTAAATATATTTTTTGATTATTTCACGGAGTTAAGAGAATAAATAAATCTGAAACATTCGTTTAATCTCTATACGTCTTCTTCAGAAAACAAAATTTTATTTACACATTAATCCCTCTAAGAATGGTATTATTTATAAAATAATCCCTCTAGGATGTGGGAAGTGATTTTGGGAAGGTATTTTGGTATGTATTTATGATATATATTTCTGCAAAATGGTTGTTTAAGAGAGGAGTAGAGGTTCCCTTTTATAAGTGAGGGAAATGAAACAATTGGAATTACATAAAGATTAAATAATATATATATATATATATATCATAATCATGTAATGTTAAAACAAGGAATAAAATATTAAAATATAACATGTTATAGGGTATAAATAAACAAAAAAATATCATTTATAAATGTTTTGGATATATTTTAAGCCTTATTCATTTGTTAAACCACTCTAAACTCATTTTAACCTAAACTATGATAAATTATCTTTCTTCCATGATAACATAATTATATGAAGAAAAATAAAATCGGAATTCAAAAAAATTGGCTATGATGAGTCCCAAATTTGTAATCCATTTTATCGGGTTAAAGTTCTAAAGGTGGAAGAAATTAATTTTAATATAAGAACGAAAAACACATGGAAAACCCTTCTAAAGAAAATACCTTATTTATGTGTAATAATTATTTTACCATGAAATCAGATAATAAATTGGTTTCTACGATTTTTTGGTTAAATAATATAAAAATTTAAGTTTTTATAGTTTTTTAGAAATAAAAAAACTAAATTTGACCTTCCAACCATGACATTAAATGAATAGAGCCGAAAATTGGTTTTAATTTTAATAATATATAACTTGTCTTCTCAAAAGAAACTATTGGGTTTAAAATTTCAAAATAATGTTCTAAAATAAATTATTTTAATCCATAAATAGATAATTGGTTGAACACAACAAATCAAACAGGATAAAATCAAGTGTTTAGGTAATTCTATCCCTCATCTCTTTAGTTTAACCCTCAGTAAACCTAGTTTAACCATAACCAGGGTAATAATTTTTTTCTTTTATTACTATTAATTAGGTAAAAAATGAGTTGATCCTATTAAATTTTATTTATTATTTTGAATAAAATTTTTCTAACATTTAATCAAATTAAATTACTATAATTGATTGAAATTACATCTAATATAAATGTGAAAATCAAAATGAAAAATAGTTTTTTGGGAAAAAATTTTAATTCCAAAAAAAATATACAAAAGTTAAATATAATTATTATTTATAAGATTATTATTTTTTTATTTTTAATTAAATTTAACTAATTAATATTTAAAAATAATGCCAAAATATAACATTACATGGTAAATACATGAAAATAAAATATATTTTTTAATCAAGATAAGTAATTTTACTATTGACTAAAATATAAATCTTTATTGACAAATAAAAAAATCACCATATAATTTTTTTATACGATTATTTTAAAGATTATATCTTTCTATTAAATAAAATTTCTAAAATATAAATAAATTAATTATAATATTCACTCATAAAAATCCAAAACCACCATTTTTTAGGAAAAATTATCTTGGAAGAATCAAACAAATTTTCTAAAAAATGAAAAATTATTTCCTAAGAATTAATAAATAAATTTTAATCGATGATTACCATTATATATAATTCAAAAATTGGTTATTCCTATTCAAACCTTCTAATTTAACACCTTGGTTATAAAATTATCATTTAAATAATTATATTTTGCATTTCATTTATGATTGATGTTATTGTTGTATATGCTATCAGATGTGGTGTTCTTTTAAAATCTTAAGGCGTTACATGTCTTTTATAAAAAGTGAAAATTTATAGTCATTTAAATCCATTTTTTATGATAAAGTTGTTATTAACACTTTGGATATAAATGGTTGATGTGAAATACACCTCTTGATTTCACTTCAAATATTTTACCCCTTATGTGGGTGGTTTATAACTATGTGATGTTTGTTTCTCCACTTATGTGGGGAGATTATTTTTTATTCCATAGGTACAGGGGATATATGGTTCTATTAATTTTGAGTGTGTTGGTTTTGAGATATTTTCCTTACATTTGACTTGTGTGTTAATATTGTATTACATATCATTTTGTCTCAATTATTTTTTAGTCATGGGTACCTAGGTAATAAGTGGGAGATCTATATTTATAGCATGATAGTTAGTTCACATGATATTAGTGTGCCTCAATTCATGTTGGGACTCAAGATAAGAGGGATGTGTCAGTGTACTATGTCTAATGTTGGCTGGTTGAATGACTTTTGGTTTGGATTTCAGTATATTCCAATAGTTGGTCTATGAATGGGAAAATATTAAAAGATTATATGGGTCCCACATTAGAGATCAAGGATAGATCCCATGATACATTCAATTGATTTATTAGTTGTTGATATTGGTGGTTTTGATATAGTTATTGATTCTATCAATTCCCCTTGCTTATATTATTATGGAATCCATGTTATTCTTTCATTAGTTTTATGTTTTTATTTGTTATAGATCGTTATTTGATATGGTTGACCTTTTTGTTTTAGGGTCATTATCTTTGGAATATGGTCTTCAAAGAAGTTTGGATAAACCTATTTTTAATTTAAATACTCTTGTATGGATTATTAAATAATATTTTTAAATGTTTGTTTTGTTTAAATAAGGGTTCGGTCTTTTAAATGTTTCTAAAGTGGTCATTTTCATTTAAATAAAAATTGTGTTTTTTAAATGTTTATGGGTGTGTGGTTTTAAAATATCTATGTTCAGTGGATTTTTGGTCAAGTCATATGTTTTTAGTTTCAGAAAACAAAGTTGAACGATTTTAATGGTAAATTTGAACTTGTTAGTTGTTTTAACTTGTTTACATTCAAAAATAAAACATTCTAGGTATATTTTAAAAATATCATTTATGAATTTACTTATATAATAAATCTCATAGTATTTTTTGTTTCTTATGTCCTAATATTATTTTTATGTCAAGATTATATATTATAGGTTCTTGGATTCCAGCTGGATTCAGATTTTTCACTTAAAGATGATGCTGGGTGAGTTGGGTGATGGTGATAAACTATAGGCTACATGGAGATGGATTTGTGATTAAATAATATTTCTTTGTAGAAGAATTATTTTTTGTTAGATTTTTATTACATAATAAGGACACTTTAAGATCCCATATTTTTTTAGGTATGTCCCTCTTTGAGTTTTTCATTTGAACCTCGGTCACTGAGTCTTGTTCGGTGACAGAGAATATTTTTTTGGGAAAATGAAATAATGTTATGGGATGTATGTTTATTTGATTTAATGGAGTTCTAATATAAATGGGTCATGTGATAACAATGGGTTATTGTGATGTTCATAATCCTTAAAGGGGGTTCAGGTTTCTGTAAGGAATTTGGGTAGAAAAACTTTTTTCATAATAGTTACACACTATGTAATTATAATACACAACATGTAATTGTTCATAAACACATGTCGGGATCTGTTATAGGTCTTGAACTCATTCAATACATTTATTAAGTAAATTGTTTTTAATTATATTACACATCGTTTAATAATTGATTGGAATAAATAATAATCCAAATAGATAGGGGTTTTAGTGAATCCATTTAAAAAGAATTATACATTTGGTAACTAAAGTACACATCATGTAATTCCCCAACATGCAGTTTTAAAATATTCCATTCTTTTTATTATTTATTTATTAGTGTGAATATTTTCTCCTCTTATCCTAGGGGAATCCTATAGGTGATTTTTGAGATCCAACCTCCCTTTTAGACAACTTGTTTGTATAATAAATTCATGATAAGTAATTTGCGTTAGGTTTTCCCCTTTTCTCCCTCAGTTCTCCAACCATTGTGGTGAAATACCATGACCAGATGCATTGTTGGTTTTTATCATGATATGTTTTGATTTAAGAACCTCTTTGCAATCATCCATGCATTTTTTCTCCTTGTTTTTTACCATTATAAGCTTTCTTTTTTTCACCAGTTAAGGTTGGGGGGTCTAAATCTTAACCCTATGGGTTGATAATTTCCATTTAGATGCAATATAGTGGTTGATCCAATGTAATGTGTGACTAAATTAATTAAATAGTGAATATTATTATTCCTTCGAGTCCTTTAGATTCAATTTTTATTAACCTAGATTATGGCTACCCATTGGGTAAGTAAACTGTAACACCCCAGGTAAATAAAGAATATGACATTATCACATTTATCCATATTTTCGAATAAAATATGAATATTACTTTAAAGGGGACGCTATGCTCGATGGCATACCCAATACACAATAATGAGTTTCTTGGGAATCTTACGTTGCACTCTATTAATAAAATAATATTAATTTAAATGGTAGTTAACGCCTAGCCATTGTAATGGCGGGAATGAACAGAACAAACTACAAAATGATTATATATATATTTCAAATATTTTTACTCTTTACAATAAATTTTAGGGGATTAAAAATTCGAATGAATCCAATTTTAAGTGTAAACATTCTAATATTCTTTAAAAGGTCGATTAACCTCCTTTTGATGGTGAACCTATTTTAAATCCACTTTTTTACAATTTTATGTGTTATATTTTACAAAATAAAATTCTTCTTTAGAATAGGGACATCAAAATTTACTTTGTGTAAATTTTTGGTATTTTTCTGATAAAGTTCATTTTTTAATGAATAGTGAAAAATGTTGTATTTTAATTCAAAAGCTCTTTTTAATCTAATTTATTTATATGATTATATTATCTTTTGAATTTTTTTTAAAGTTAAATTAGAATATATTTTTACCATTTAATCAAATAGTGGTTATTGAAATTAATTTCACTTTGAAATTGGACTTAAACTAGTGTCAATCTTTTGATATATGTTGTTTCATAAACACGCTATTTGTCATGACAGCGGGAATTAATTATTAAATTAATTAATGTAACATATATGATTTTAATTTTGTAAAATAGACATAATTTTTGAATTCGGAATATCAAATATAGATTAGGGTGAAGTTTTGGTATTTTTCTGAAAAACATCAATTTTTGATGAATAGTGAAACCACTAAGTGGTACTTAAAAAAATGATTTTTTGTTTAAATGAAACATTAACACTTATATGTTTTGAATTTAAAAAATCCTACATACATGGTTTTCATTAAGAGGTAAATTTTGGTTCAATGGGATTAAAATATTTTTTTTGAAGAATAGTAACTTTTATGTTTTTAATCGTAATTAGATGTAATTAATGTAATTTAAGGTAAAAATAATGTTTTAATAATATGAAATGACCTAGAAACATGTCCTACCCTTATTGGATGTGTCATGGGAGACCAAGAAAACCCATTGGTAGATCTTGGGGACCCCATGGAGCCACTTTGGAAGGAAAATGACATTAATATCTGTTTATTTGATGTAAAAGTAAAAATGACACAAACATGAGTTGTTTTACTAAAACAAATTTTAAATGGGGTTATACAAGTCAGATTTTTGACTGTAAATAGTTATTGGAAAACTAAAAAGATTTCCTACATAATAGTATTTTTTTTATAATTTTTAGACATTATGTAAATTAAATTATTTATGACACCATGATGATGCAGCGATTACCACATTATTTAACAATTTGAATAAAATGAAAATATAATGTAACATATAAGACCTAAAATTTTCCAAAACCTATGGGATGGGTGGATTTATTACCCTTATCACCTTATCATGAAAATTTATAATTTTGGGACCTTTATTATCCGAAAATCATTTTATAACAAAGTATCTTTTCTTAACCTTCCAAGAGTGCCCCTCCTCTCCTCTTATAAAAGGCCCCCACCTCTACCACCTTACCCACACTTCCAAAGCCTTTTTCTCGGCCAAATCTTTCCCATTTTGTCTCTCCACATACCTCTATTACTCCTAGAAGCCTCACTTTGGGCAGAAGTCTTTCCAAGGAAGCCTTTGATCTCAAATCAAAAAGAGTTACCTGATTTAAATGTAGTGTCTTATCTTGTGTTCTTATGTTTTATTTTTCTTCTCCAACCCCCTAAAATCTTTTTATTATTTTCATTTGTAACAAAACCATTATCTTCAATATAATAGTATTTTTTTATGTGAAGGATTCGAGCTACACTTACACACACCTTCGTCTAATGGTTAAAGAACATACTGTTTCTAGGGTTGGCGATTTTCTATCTCACGAAATGATGATTGTTCAATATTCTTATAACACCTTTAAAGGTGGCCATTATGATGTCACTGTATTTTATATATGATATATATGGTATTTATTTTTACTATATGCTTCTATATTTTATATTTAAAATGTATCTTTATTCTTTTCATGTTGTGAAAATACGATAATTTCATATGAAAAAGTGTGGACTACCTCCCCCTCAAGTGATGTGACTCATTAATGCAATACATGGAATGTATAAAGAATGAAATTAATGAAAATGTGTGACCTATATAACATATATATTTTATTTTATTTATAATATATATATATCATTTATTTTTAATTCCATTAATATGACAAAAAATGAAAGTAGCGTTCATGCGTACGTACGGCCTACCGTCTCCATGAACGGTTATTTTCATTTTTTATCTCCAAATGTTATAGAATAGTATAAATTGAATATGTACTGGATATATATGATATTTTAATCTTTAATACTATTCTTTAAATTATTTACTTATAACTACATGGGCAATCATTTTCAAACAAGTTCATTTTTTTATTCATGTACCAAACATCGGCAAAAAACATCTGATATGAACTAACATTATTAAACAATTATTATAACATTATAATATGTGATATTAACTAAATAATAATTTTTAATGGAGGTCCGTAAGCAATTATAAATTTACCAAAGTTTATTGTTCAAATATATAAAGAAACGAACAAGACAAGTCGGACTTGAGGTAAGGGATCCTACCCCTCTCTTTCTTGTTAAGTACACTCTTTTATGTCGTTCATTTTAAGATCATCTTTCTTATGATTGGGATGTTATTTTATATTAATCTTACTGTACTATTTATTTTCATAGAATGAGAGACCCTATTTTCTTTCATCAATCCATTTTGGAAGTTTTGAGTGGCGCCGTTAGGCTGCCGAATTTTCATAAGAGATCCAACCTCTCTCTTTCTTTTTAAGTACTCTCCTTTATGTCACTTCTTTTAAGCTCCTCTTTGTTATCTTGGGGGATGTTCTTTTATATTACTCATTCTGTAAATTTTATGTTAATATGGTGAGAGACCATATTTTGATCTCATCAATCCATTTTTTGGATGTTTTAAGTGGCGTCGTTAGGCTGTCGAGTTTTCTTATGGGATTTTTCATCTCACTTTTATTCCTGTGATATTTATGATACATTTTCCACCATTTCAATTGAGTGGTATATGTAATGCCCATTATTTTACTCTATGTGTAATATAATTTCATTTATGAGTATTTACATCAATGTTTTATTGTCCTTCTTTCATGGGGTGTATGATTCAAAAGATACCCAAGTCGATAAGGGAACTTTTCACCCACTTTTTAAAAGACTAATTTTGTTGGGTCTTTTAATTTACATCTTGTAATGTTGGGATATCTTCTTATATATCCTTATTGTTGTAAATTTTTTGTCCAAGTGATGAGATACCCTTTTTATCTCTCATCAAATCATTTTCTGAAGTTTGAAGTGACGCCGTTAGGCTGTCGAATTTTTGTAAGGGAACTTCTTAACCCAATTTCAATTCTTTGGGTTAATGTCCTACATTCAAATTATATCATGATATTATTATGTAATATCTTGTATTTATATTTAATTTATGTGTAAATATAGTGAATACACATAATAGATATACTTTATTTAAAAAATGATCCTTGTATGGGACTTCGTGTCAATCTCCTTTCATTGAGGCATATTTTGTTTTATACACAAACTTCTTTTATACGGTGTATAACCCCCTTTGACTTTTATGTTTATCCAAAAGGAATCTTTTTTTATATGAATCGTTTTACTAAATGATGAAAGGGAATGTTTTTGTCGTATGTATGCGGCAACAATGACTTCTCCGCCGCCGTGACCATTATTTGAGTTTCGGCTTCCTCTACAAGCCATACATTTTTTTAAAAGAAACATAAATACCCTATTTTACATTTCTTTTATTTTGGTATTGAAAATGGTTTTCATAAATTTTTTATATCAATGTGTTGTATTGATATCTTGTGATTGAAAAGTAGAAATGTTATGTTTCCTTTATACATGTTTTATGTGATACGATTATGTTATGGTTCTTGGGTATTGTTATGAAGACGGGTGGTTCCTTGATAAACTAAGGGAGGGTGAGCCCGATATATCTCTCCAATGCATTGGGTAACGTGAAGGAGTTAAACGTTAAGGTTTCTCCGAAGAGATTTAGGGAATATATTATGATGGGTATTCCAAACGTAACCAAGAGGGTTACTCCCTACATAAGAATGTTATGAATGCCTCATGTTACCTTTATGCCTCATGATTTCTATGATTTATTCATGATTTGATGAGGTATGTTAAAATGCATATGTTTTATGTGTAAAGTATGATTTCATACATGGGCTAATGTTTTCTTTTTGTACTTTTATATCCCTTACTGAGGTTTTTATGCTCATCCCATGTTTTTGAAATGTTTTTCACAGGTCAGGGGAAAGGTGCATGATATGATGATAGTGTCAAGGATGTGTCAAGAAAGAAACCATTTTTTATTTTAAATATGTTTCCGTTGATGGCGAAAAACCAATACTATCTTTTATTATAACCACTTTGTTTAAATGTGGGATGTAATGCATGTTTTATGATCTAATTATCTAAAACTCTAAACCTGAAAAGATCCTCAATCTATAATCTTGTAGTAACTCAAGATTAAGTAAGGTTCAAGGCTGGGGCCTTATAGTTGGTATCATAGGTCGGTTTAGACAACTTTAGGGATTAGGAGTTTTTGTTAGACACATGATTAGTCCCTATATCTATTATTTCAGTTAAATACATGTTTTATAACTTTTTTCAGGTCATGTAAAGTCGGTAATGAATGGAAGGAGGAGGATCTCAAATGAAATTCCTATCTCTTCCTGATGACATGTTGGAAATAATTATTGCAAAGTCATGATCAGTTGATTGTGAAACCTTTTCTAGCATACAACTCACTTGCAAGCAGTTGGTTGAGATATCAAACACCTCCAGTATACCTCGTTATCATCATGGGTCTTGGGTTGTATTTAGGCAAATACTATTTTCACAATATTCTAATATTTTCAAGAAAGGTAAATATTATCAAGGTATTTTCAAATATTTTATCTTATCACAAGAATTTGAAGCATATTATGATTTTAAAAATGGTGCTGAGGAAGGAGACCCTTACGTAGCCTATTTATATTTGATTTTAAAATATAGTCTCTCAGGACGTACTTATGGTATTTTAAAAGGACCAATAATAGAAAGTTTCAACCCAAATTCTATCTGACTATTTTATAGAAATCATCTTTTATCAGATGTTTTGGAATTATATGTCATACATGATTATTTTCCAAAACTGTTTTGTTGTGAACACCCATATGACCCACGTTGTACAAGGTGTATTTGGATGGAGGAAGTAAATGATTTTGAAGGATCTCTAAATCATTGTTGTAATGCATGGGACTTCTACCAACGTGAAAAAGATGACAATGAAACCGAGTGGACACCATGATCAAGATATGTTGTTATTCATTTTGGGAATCGTTTTATTTTATGGTGGAGAAATAAGACTTCAAGAATTAAGAAGTTGAGATCGTAATGAATTTGGATGAAAATGAGAGGTATAAGAAAACTATTGAGGTTAAAACATGTTAGGGTTTTTTTGGAGTTTTATAAAAAGGACAACATGCAGACCGTGTGACAACCCATCACGTCGGACAAAGCTGGGGGAATCGAACCCACAACCAAAGTGTGACTAGTATTTATCACCTACCACTGGACTATGTGATGTCCCTGGTTAGTATGACTTAATATTTTTAGTTAAATGATTTTATGAATTAAGAGTAAGTTGATTTTGGGTTATCTATGGAAATTATTAACCTATCATGGAGGATATGTGATTAGGTTAATTACTTTTTAATATGAGATTTTAAGAGCAACTGATGTTATTTGGAGATAAGTGTTAATTTCTACCTTGGAAGACTATGTGATTAAATCCTTAAAATGTTTGGGTTTCAATATTAGTTTGGTTTACTTTGAAGAATTTTATGGACAAATTGTTTATTGAATGGTCTTTACTGAACATTGGGTATTGTTTGACAAATTTTGAAGATTAAGAATAGATTTTTCTCCTTTTTGGGTATTATCTGATCTCATACTAACCTTTTAGGTTTTAGTTTTGGTTAAGGTCTAAATACATGGGAAGTATATAGTTCTCTTTTGTGGAATTAGGTGATTCTCTAGTAGTTGATTATAGCTCTCTTAATGTAAACAAGTCTTCCTAAATACTACACATTCGGGGAAAGTATTAGTTTGTGTAAGAAATCTAGTAAAATTTGAAAGTCAACATGACAAGTAAGTATGTTTCCTTAAGATCAAAAATAAATTCCTCAATTAAAAGTAACTTAAAACAAAAATGTTGTCTATTAAATTTTCCTACTGGGGAATCGAATACCGTTTAACCCACCATAAGTACGTGATTTTCTTGTGGTTAACTTTCTCCTAAACATGTTTTCTATCACTCTCCCTCAGAACATGACCCTTTGTTTTTTCTTCCATATCCATGTTTTCCTAGATGGAATCGTAGTATGGGTTAACTCGGGTGACCTTGTAATTCCCTTTCTTTATTTTAAAGTGATTGTTTTACTGACTCTTGTTCCGATGTGGGATTTTCAATGAAGTTTCCAAGCCCAATTTTAAAATTGCGAGGACCTAATTCCCAAAGGGGGGAAGGATGTAACACCCTAGGTAAATAAATAATATGAAATTTTCACATTTATCCATATTTGTGAATAAAATATTAATATTACTTTAAAGGGGACGCTATGCTCGATGGCATACCCAATACGCAACAACAAGTTTCTTGAGAATCTTACGTTGCACTGTAATAATAAAATAATATTATTTTAAATGGTAGTTAACGCCTAGCCGTTGTAATGGTGGGAATGAATAGAACTAACTACAAAATGATTATATATGTTTTTCAAATATTTTTACTCTTTACAATAAATGTTAGGGGATTAAAAATGCGAATGAATCAAATTTTAAGCGTAAACATTCTAATATTCTTTAAAAGGTCGATTAACCGCCTTTTGATGGTGAACCTATTTTAAATACACTTTTTGACAATTTTATGTGTTATATTTGAAAAAATAAAATTCTTATTTAGAATCAGGACATCAAAATTTACTTTGTGTAAATTTTTTGTTTTTTTCCGATAAAGTTCATTTTTAATGAATATTGAAAAATGTTGTATTTTAATTCAAAACCACTTTTTAATATAATTTATTTATATGATTAGATTATCTTTAGAATTGGTTTTAAAGTAAAATTAGAATATATTTTTACCATTTAATCTAATAGTTGTTGTTGGAATTAATTTCACTTTGAAATTTGACTTAAACTAGTGTTAATCTTTTGATATATATTGTTTCATAAAAACACGCTATTTGTCATAACAGTGGGAATTAATTATTAAATTAATTAATGTAACTAATATGATTTTAATTTTTTAAAATAGACATCATTTTTGAATTTGGAATATCAAATATAGATTAGGGTGAAGTTTTAGTATTTTTCTGAAAAACATCAATTATTAATGAATAGTGAAACCAATAAGTGGTACTTAAAAAACTGATTTTTCGTTTAAATGAAACTTTACCACTTCTGTGTTTTGAATTTCAAAAATCCGACATAAATGGTTGTCATTAGGAAGTAAAATGTGGTTCAATGGGATTAAAATAAATTTTTTTGATGAATAGTAACTTTTATGTTTTTAATCGCGATTTGAGGTAATTAGTGTAATTTAATGTAAAAATATTGTTTTAATAATATTAAATGACCTAGAAACATGTCCTAAACTTATTCGATGTGTCATGGCCGAACAAGAAAACCCATGGGTCGATCTTGGGGACCCCATGGAGCCACTTTGGATGGAAAATGACATTAATATCTTTTTATTTAATGTAAAAGTAAAAATGACACAAACATGAGTTGTTTTACTAAAACAAATTTTAAATGGGGTTATACAAGTCAGAGTTTTGACTATAAATAGTCATTGGGAATCTAAAAAGATTTTCTACATCATAGTAGTTTTCTATAATATTTAGACATTAATTAAATTAAATTATTTATGACACCATGATGGTGCAGCGATTACCACATTATTTAATGATTTACATAAAATGAAAATATAATGTAAAATATAAGACCTACACTTGTCAAAAACATATTGGATGGGTGGATTTATAATACTTATCACCTTATCCTCGAAATTTATAATTGTGGGAAATTTTTTATCCCAAAATCATTTTATAACAAACTATCTTTTCTTAACTTTCCAAGAGTGCCCCTCCTCTCCTCTTATAAAAGGCCCCCACCTCTACAACCTTACCCACACTTCCAAAGCCTTTGGCTCGGCCAACCCCTGACCATTTTGCCTCTCCACATTTCTCTCTTACTCCTAGAAGCCTCACTTTGGGAAAAAGTCTTCCCAAGGAAGCCTTTGAACTCAAATCAAAAAGAGTTACCTGATTTAAAGGTAGTGTCTTCTCTTGTGTTCTTATGTTTTATTTTGCTTCTCCAACCCCCTAAACTATTTTTATTCTTTTCTTTTGTAACAAAACAAGTATCTTAAATATACTAGTATGTTGTTATGTGAATTATTCGAGCTACACTTACACACACCTTCGTCTAATGGTTAATGAACATATTGTTTCTGTGGTTAGCGATTTTCTGCCTCACGAAATGATGATTGTTCAATATTCATTTAACACCTTTAAAGGTGGCCATTATGATGTCACTGTATTTTATATATGAAATATATGGTATTTATGTTTACTATATGCTTCTTTATTTTATATTTAAAACATACCTTTATTCTTTTGATGTTGTGAAAATGCGATAATTTTATATGAGGAAGTGTGGACTACCGCCCCCTCAAATGATGTGACTCGTTAATGCAATACATGGAATGTATAAATAATGAAATTAATGAACATATATGACCTATATAACATATATATTATAATGGAATTATAATATACATATATATCTAATTTATTTTTAATTCCATTAATATGACAAAAAAATGAAAGTAGCGTTCATGCGTACGTACGACCTACCGTCTCCATGAACGGTGATTTTAATTTTTTATCTCCAAATGTTATGTAATAGTATAAATTTAATATGTACTGGATATATATGATATATTAATCATTAATACTATTATGTAAATGATTGACTTATAACTACATGGGCAATCATTTTCAAACAATTTCATTTTTTACTCAAGTACCAAACATCGGCAAAAAACATCTGATATGAACTAACATGATTAAACAATTATTATAACATTATAATATGTGATATGAAATTAATAATAATCTTTAATGGAGTTACTTAATCAATTTTAAATTGAACAAATTTTATTATTCAGGAATATAAAGAAATGAACAGGACAAGTCGGACTTGAGGTTAGGGATCTTACCCCTCTCTTTCTTTTTAAGTACACTCTTTTATGTTGTTCCTTTTAAGATAATATTTATTATGATTGGGATGTTCTTTTATATTACTATTAATTTAAATTTTATGTTCATATAATGAGATACCCTATTTTCTCTCATCAATCCATTTTGGAAGTTTTGAGTGGCGCCGTTAGGCTGCCGAATTTTCGTAAGGGATTTTTCATCTCACTTTTATTCCCGTGAGATTTATGCTACATTTGCCACCATTTCCTTTGAGTGGTATATGTACTACCCATTATTTTACTCTATGTTTAATATAATTTCTTTTATGAGTACTTACATCAATGTTGTATTGCCCTTCTTTCATGGGGTGTATGTTTCGAAAGATACCCAAGTCGGTAAGAGAACTTTTCACCCTCCTCTTTTTAAAAGACTTATTCTGTTGGGTCTTTTAATTTACATATTGTAATGTTGGGATATGTTCTTATATATCCTTATTGTTGTAAATTTTATGTCCAAGTGATGAGATACCCTTTTTATCTCTCATCAACTCATTTTCTGAAGTTTGAAGTGACGTCATTAGGCTGTCGAATTTTTGTAAGGGAACTTCTTAACCCAATTTCCGTTCATTGGGTTAATGTACTACTTTCAAATTATGTCATGATATTATTATGTACTATCTTGTATTTATACTATATTTATGTGTAAATATAGTGAATACACATAATAGATCTACTTTATTTAAAAAATTATCCTTGTATGGGACTTCGTCTAAATCTCCTTTCATTGAGGCATATTTTGTTTTATACACAACCTTCTTTTATACGGTGTATAAACCCCTTTGACTTTTATGTTTATCCAAAAGGAATCATTTTTTTATATGAATCATTTTACTAAACGACAAAATGGAATGTTTTTGTGGTACGTATGCGGCGACAATGACTTCTCCACCGCCGTGACCATTATTTGAGTTTCGGCTTCCTCTACAAGCCATACATTTTTTTTAAAAGAAAAATAAATACCCTTTTTTACTTTTCTTTTATTTTGGTATTGAAAATGGTTTTCATAATGTTTTTATATCAATGTGTTGTATTGATATCTTGTGATTGAAAAGTGGAAATGATATGTTTCCTTTATGCATGTTTTATGTGATACGATTATGTTATGGTTCTTGGGAATTGTTAAGAAGATGGGTGGTTCTGTGATAAACTAAGGGTAGGTGAGCCAGATATAGCTCTCCAATACATTGGGTAACACGAAGGAGTTAAACGTTAAGGTTTCTCCGAAGAGATTTAGGGAATATACTGTGATGGGTATTCTAAACATAACAAAGAGGGTTACTCCCTACGTAAGAATGTTATGAATGCCTCAAGTTACCTTTATGCATTATGATTTATATTATTTATCCATAATGTGATGAGGTATGATAAAATGATTATGTTTTATGAGTAAAGTATGATTTCATAAATGGGCTAATGTTTTCTTTTTTTACTTTTATATCCCTTACTGAGCTTTTTATGCTCATCCCAAGTTTTTGAAATGTATTTGACAGGTCAGGGGAAAGGTGCATGATATGATGATAGTGTCAAGGATGTGTCAAGAATGAAACCATGTTTTATTTTAAATATTTTTATGTTGATGGGTAAAACCCAATACTGTCTTTTATTGTAACCACTTTGTTTAAATGTGTGATGTAATGCATGTTTTATGATCTAATTCTCTAAAACTCTAAACCTGAAAAGATCCTCAATCTGTAATCTTGTAGTAACTCAATATTAAGTAAGGTTCAAGGTTAGGGCCTTATATAAACTATGAACCTATTGTAATTGGATAATTGTTTAAAGTGTTTTTATCATGAAATGAGGCCTTAAGTGATTTCTTGTCATATAATTCCTATGTAATGGATTACTGATTATTGATTTGATAGTTATCAATTATGATAAATGAAAGTGGTAATTGAAAGAAAAATGGTAATTCTCATAATTAAACATTCCATATTACAATGAGATATTGTGATATCCATGCTATTATGACATTTCTTCTAGTATATGATGTATTTATTTTAAGTATTTAACCCGAATGATTTAATGAATGTAGTTATTTGACCTGAGTGTTGTAATTATTATAGGGATTTTACTCCAACACTAAAATTCATATAAATTATGCATGACCCTAGAACATTCACACATATATTCTATAATGATGATATTAAGAAGACTAGTTCAATTACCATGTTGTAATGCTTATAGGGATTTCAATCTGGTATTGTATTGCATATAGGTCTTTGTCCTAGATTATTGTGGTTATTTACTATTGTTATCTGGTTGTGGTTGGAATGGTTTTCAAACATTCTTAGAGATATTTTGGCATGGATTAAAAGAATGTTATTTTACCATGGTTATATGTTTGGGGTTGGCATGGTTATGATACATGCAGAGAGATATTATAGTAGGGATCCAGAATAGGTTCTTGTTTTATTTTATTAATTATTTAAATAACTAATAAACCTATTTATCACATAATTTCATATACTTATTATCATATTTGTTTTTTAGACATAGTGGTGTCGACAAATTGAGTTATACTCACGCCCTATTCATGTCATCATTTAGTACCTGAGCAGATTATATAGATTAAGGTTTGGAAAAGGGAAGAGGACATTATTTTTATTTTTTTCTTGTTGGATGGGCTGGATTATGGTGGGAGGACCAACATGGGGTTCAAGATAAGGGAATATTTAATTTTTTTTTGTTTTATAGAATTTTATTTTTATTATTTATAGCATGACATTTAGAGACATTCCAATATAGAATTACATTATTCCTTTGTTATTTATTAGATTATCCATTTTTATTTAATTGTTTATTTACACTATTTAAATTCTTTGATTTATTTTATTTGTATATAGTATTTCTACTCCAATGAAAATTATTATGTTGGATAAATCCATCAAGACATCCAATGTTTTTGGGTATGATTATGTTTTTTGAAAAACTCATAAAGGAATTCAGTGTTCACAAACCACATAGAAGTTATGTGAAAAGGTAATAAAAATAAACAAAAGGAAATTTTTTTTCATTGCATCATAATGTCTAACATGAAGGGTACTATGAAGACTATGAATGAAAATTGGTTTATAGATAAAAAGTATTTTGTCAGAGGTTTTTTTCAAGAAAAGGTCATTCTTTTCAATTGAGAGGTTGTGTTTAGTCCATAGGATGGCCATTGTTTTTTGGCTGAGAGGCTATGATTTGAAGATCCACAACGGTTTATCATTCGCAGAAGAGATTAGATTCCATTTAGAATCAGTGCACTATATGGATCATATAAGAGAACATGGTGAAGTCTGCACCACATCATGGTTTTGAGTAAAACTGATTGGTGGGTTTTACAGATATTTTTTCCTATATAATGAATAGTAATCCAACCATTACATAGAGATATTATCATTCGAAAACATCATTTATCCATGATTATTTTGGTGAAGTCCAAAATAGTCATGAGTGGAATTTTGTGAAGGACAAGAGGTTTGAGCGAAGGATACTGCAAAAGGATAAGTGGTACGTGGAAGTTAGTTTATGGAAGGGGTTTTGTGTAGCACAGTTTCTCACAAATGAAAAATCAGCCACATATCATAGGCGATCCACAAGGCATCAGCCATCCATGAACGATAATGGTCTATGAAAGAATAGGTGGCCCTTAGAAGTAGAAGATATTCATAGATGAATAGGTTTTCTGAAAGAGAATAGGTAGTCCTTGAAAGAATAAGTGGTCCATGAAACACTCTCTCCACATGGTTCAAGTTAGTTCATGAAGGAAGAAGGGAAGTTTGCGGAGGATTCAAGAGTTCATTAAATTAATTTCTGCAAATAAGGAGGAAAATTGAATTTCTTATATGGTTGAAAAGAAAATTTCAATAGAGTATCCCTCTAAAAATGAGGATATTTGCATTCAAGAAAATGAAGGGACCTACATGTCAATAAACTATTATTGTATCCCTTCCAAGAGTAGTGAGAAAAGAAAGAGTAAGATAGTGGAATTTTCTACTAGAAGTGAACCAGAGAAAGAGATAAAGGGAGTGACCCTTGGGAAAGCATTAAGATCACCCTAAACCTTGTAAAAGTAGTGAGTCTGTACATTAATGTGATCTATCCCAGTCCTTTTAATTTGATAATGAGCCTTAATTGATTTGGTACATCAAAACAATTCTATTGTATGCTCCTCGGATATAGCCCAATGAGGGTGAACCAATTACAATTGTTGAGTCTCATATGTGATTTAAATTATATTCATAAAATGCAATAATTAATTGAGATAAGAGTGTTTTGTATGAAAATCAATCATGATATCAAGGTGAGGTTATTTTAAATTTTTCATAGCCAGATTCACCACCCTCTTAGGGTATTTAACTTAATTGGGATAACAATATATCTGAGGGTATAGTCTCCCCACTATACATTTAACATCTTCACTGCTATTTAGTAGCCTTTGGAGTATTGGGTGTCCCACTTGATATGTCATAACTAACTCTCTTTTTCCACATGAGAGAGTGTTAGATCAAGAGTTGTTACAAAGTGGTATCAAAGGAAAACTTTTTTTCTTTTGTTTTACTATTTGGGAAAGGATTAAAGGAGACCAGGATATGTCAAGAACTGGTAATAATACACTGCATGGGAGTAGTTAACCCATATATAGGGGAAAATCAGAGTGCCCAGCTTTTGGATTATAGTTTATACTTTTTTCTTGTTACCACTAATGTTATTTCACCTATGGTGATTCACATATTGGGTATGGTTACTGATTTATGTTATTATTGTTTCTTGAGTTTTTACGCATGGACTGGTATGGCATGAGATTTTTATGCGTGCATCATAATAGTTAAATAGGGTTATACTGATATTCATTGTTCATGATAGGGACATATTTATTTTTCCTATGATATATAGTTTTTTATTGAACTCTTATATGAGAGATTTTTTATATCTGATAAATGAAATAAATATATTATAATATAATGATAATACACATGTAATCCATGTTTAGAGTGACCAAGAGACATTGGTTCTCTATTGTGGTCATCTTTTTAGGATGACCTTATTGTTGACTAGTTCTATAAGGAGTGCATAGGTCATGTATATAAAATGACTTCTCATTATCTTCAACTTGTGTTTCATAAAGGTGGAAATCAGAACTCTATTGATGTATCTAAACTAGAGCTTCTAATAGTAACTGGGGGTTAAATTGATGTTCATCTTCCTAACACCTTCCAAATGGTCATGCGATCCATAGAAAGGGAGACTATTTATACCCTTACTTTGATGTCTAAGTTGAAAAAATTGTTCCAGATATAGAATTTTTCTACATTCATTGGGGAAGGAGAACCTGAGTTAGTTGAGTTATAGATCATTTCATTCCAGAGGATCCTTAAGCACCTTGAGCCACTACTAAATAAAAGGGTGGAGCTGGTTGCATATAAGCTTCATGGACCTACCTATAGTTATTTGGATATTTTTTGAGGAATATGGGAAACAAGATGACCTATCTTGAATGGACTTAAATATTAAGATAGTAAGCCATTTCTATAATGAGTAGTTGAGGGATGAAAAATATCATAAGATCATGCATCTGAAAATGGATGGCATGTCAATGCTGGACTATACTGGGTGTTTCACCAACCTACAATACTTTCTGTTATATTTGGAAGATGAGGAGATCTCCAGGGAGAGGCATTTTTATGAAGGAATTCATTATAAGCTTAGGCCACTGGTGAACATTTTTCATTTGAGCAGTTTTGATGGTGTGATTAAACAGACACTTGTCGTAGTATGACATATGATAGAGGCCTCGAGCAGTGGTTAGATAGATTCAACAAGGTAAACTGGGAGCTCTTATTTGGGTAGTAATAAGTGACTCTATGAAATATTTCAAAAAGGTAGTAGTTTGAAGATAAGTTAGAGTAGTGGACATCCATCTCAAGACCATGTTCTGTTATAGCACTATTAGTGTGGAATGTTTGTCAATAAGCACCCATAGTGTCCTTACCTGACAAACAAGTGTCTTATTTGTTGTATAAATGATCATATTCATAGTCTATATGTGAAAATTCCAAAGTAGATTAGTCATAGGGGATCATGAAAGACACCTGAGTAGAGAAGGGTATCAGCTACCCCTCAGTAGGCTAGTTAATGGAGTTCCACTAGTCGTTCGGGATAAGGAAGGGTATGTGGTACCCTGGTGCCTAAGAAACAGTACTAGATATGGTAAATAGTATAGGGTATTCAGACTATAGCCCATGGTATAGGGATAAGTTAGATACCTGTTATGTAGACTACTCCATTTATGTGGAAGCAGGACCATATTCCATCAAAGGAAAGATTCTTATTATCCTATATTATCATGTGTTTTGTTTGACAGAGGAGAATCAAATTATATTATATCTTCTATTTTCTATAAATAATTTGGGCCTGGATGTGGAAATCATGGATAGTGATTTGACCATCAAAACACCATTGGGATCACGATCAGATAATATCAAATGATGTATGGTTTGTTCTCCAGGGATTAGTGGTTATCATTTCTTTTAGGAACCATTCGTTCTAGATATGATTGACTTCAACTTGATTCTTTTTATGGATTGGTTAGTTCTATACCTAGATATAAATTAATGTTACAAGAGGAGGGTCAAATTTTAATCTCAGGAAGGAGGCATCCATTCTCAACAGGTGAGTAGGATCTTCATCCAGGTCGTACAAGGCCAATTCAGTATAGATTGGATTGTTTCATGGATCAAATAGCTGTTATTTCTCCAGATTTTGGTGTAATGTTGAAACATTAATTTCCTCTTATATTAGATAATTTTCACTATGTTTTACCTAAGGAGTTCTATGGATTACCACCTGAGCGAGAGACAGAATTCATGATTGAGTTGGTTCCAGGACTAGAACCAATATCCATCCCACCTTACAAAATGGAACCCGCAATGCTTCAGGAGTAAAAATCTCAATGGGTAGATCTAGAATCTAAAGGCTTTATAAATATTAGTACATTTCCTTGGAATTATTCAGTTATCTTTTCTAAGAAGGATGATGGGTCTATGCACTTATGTGTGGATTATCAGATATTGAACTAGATTTTGGTCAAGAACTGATATCCTCTTTATTGCATTAGTGATATTATCGATTAGTTTAGAGATGCTAAAACCTTCTCCAATATTTATTTGAGATTAGGGTACTTGTAATTATTTATGATACTATGAAACATATCTTTGGATGATTTTCATAGCAGTTATGACATATATGACTTTTTAGGGATGTTTTTTCTTTGATTGATGCACATATGGTATTCGTGGACTCGATGAATATGATATTTCATACTTTTTTGGACAGATTTGTGGTGGTTTGTTTTGATGATGTAATATTGTATTCCTACTCTATAGACAATCATATAGAACATCTTGATATCTTCTTGAGAACATTGAGAGAGTATCATATTTACATGAAGCTGACCAAATGCATCTTCTAGATTAATAATGTGCACTTATTGGGCCTTGTCAACTCAGGGGAATGAGTTTTAGTGGACCCATAGAAAGTTACAATTTTGGAATCATGGGAATAGACCAATAATGTATTTTATATTTAAAATTTATGGTTTTATAAGGTTATTATCAGTGATTTATTTAAAATTTCTCCCATTTGGAAGCACTGGTGTTTGGGATGACAAAGAAAGGGGTGAATTTGTTTTTTTCTATTACTTGCGAGAACGATTTTTAGGAGCTGAAAGATAGTTTGACCTCATCACCCATCTCTACATTACTTGTAATGGGTAAAGAATACACTATTTATTTTGATGCATCTAGAGTTTGACATGGAAATGTTCTGATACAGGAGGATCAAAAAGTTTCTTATGGCTCTAATAATTTGATACCTTATGGTAGGAATCACCATACTCATTATCTAGAGTTATAAAAAGTAGAACATTACCTAAGATGCTAGAGGAATTATCTCATGGGTGTGAGGGTTTTGGTATACACAGACCAGAAGAGTATCGGCTACATATTTTCTTAGTCATACCTAAACCTTTGGAAGAGGAGTTTGGTCGAGAAGCTATAGTTTTTAGACTATGAGTTGGATTAAACATCGGTCAAGTAAAACGTCATTACAAACACTTTTAACCAAAATAAATTGGTAGATTTAGTATAGGATTCTTGTAAAAGGTGTAATATTATAGCCCTATTTTCATAGAGTCATCTAGATGTCCAAGAATCTCATAGCTGGGTATCTCTGACTTCAACATTTGTTATAACCATGCTTTTGGACCGGATCAAGACAAAGAAGTTGTCTAATCCAAAGGGACCAGTTATGAGAGAATACTTATTTAATGGGGAAACATCATTCGGATTTATTCTTGGTAGTGGAAATTTTATCTTTTTTCATTCTCTATTATGGGTTTCTATGAACTTAGGTGAGGATATGATAAGGGAGTGTCATGATTCTAGATGGGAAATTCATCATAGCATTAAAATGTTGTATGAGGATCTCTGTAGATAATATTGGAGGCTTGGAATTAAAAAGGAGGTGTAATGATTTATGGATATATGTTTTACTTGTTAGTTGGTTAAAGGTGAGGTTCATAGGCTATCTAGGATTTTGTAGCCTTTTACCCTTGATGAGTAGAAATGGGATGATTTAATTATAGATTTTGTGATAGGATTACCTAGGATAACCCATAATAATTGTGTTTTATGGATAATTCTGGATTGATTAAAGAAGGTCACCCACTCCTTACCTTTTAGGGAGACCTTCTCAGTTAATGATCTGGGTAGTCTTTATGTGTATGACATAGTTCATTTTCATGGTGTTCTGAGGATTATAATTTTTTATAGATATCGTCAATTTACATAATGTTTGTGGAAGGGACTTTAATAGGCTCTAGTATTGGAGGTTATTTTGAGAAAAAGCATATCATCCTTAGATTGATGGTCATCCTTGGTGAACTATTTAGGTTATAGAATATATGTTATGATCATGTGTTTTTTACTTTGGTGGGTTTTAGATGCGATTTATGGTACTCATGGAGTTTTTATATAAAAATAGATACCATTAATCTAACAAAATCGAACCCTCTGTGGATTTGTATAGAATTTTATGTCGTTCACTTATTATTTGGATTGAGGTAGATTATTCACCACTTATTGGTCCTAGTCTCATGCCTAAGATATATGAGTTGGTTCCATTGGTTAGACAACAGTCGGTGACCACACAGATGAGGTGGAAATTTATGCCAACCATTATATATGAACTCAATAATTAGAGGTTGGTCACCATGTTTACCATCGGGTGTTTTATAGATTGGCACAACACTGTATCAGCAAATAGGGAAAGCCAGTGCCTAGGTTTGTCAGGTCATTTGAGATTATGGGAAGGGTCAACCCCATGGTGTACCATTCAGACCTTTCACATAGTTATAATTTAATGAATGACATATTTCATGTGTCATGAATTTAGATATATCATTCATCCCATTCCCATGTCATTGAAATAGTAGATGTTATTTTTAGTGATGATTTATTCTTTGAGTAGCATCCAATATGGGTCCTGGATCAGAGTGAGAGATATCTTCAGGGTAAGACTATACCATTTTTCAATTGTAGTGGTAGAATTGGAGAGTTTAGGAATATACTTGGGTGATTTTTTATGATATGAGAACATAGTAGCTGAACTTGTAAACCATGTTTATCCAATTATACTTAGAGTTGCTTAGTGATGATCTGTTATATAGTGGGGAGGTTGTAAGATACCTTTTTTCAGATACATCCCTCCTTGAGTTTTTCATTTAATCCTTGGTGGCTAGTTATTATTTATAGATAGATATCCTTTTTAGGGAAAATGACTTAATGTTCCAGTATTTATGTTTATTTGAATTAATGGAATCTGGGTATAAATGGGTCAAGTGTTACCAATCGGTTCTTGGTAATTTGATAATCCTTAAACAGGGTTTGCATTTTTGTATGGAATTTGGGAAGAAAATCTATTTACATAATATTTATGTGTCGTGTACTATAATACACACCATGTAATTGATGTCTCACACATGTCGTGATCTATTATAGGTCTTTAATTGATTCACGAAATAAAGGATATACACATCATGTAAAAATTGATCTGAATAAATAATACTATGAGGTGATGGGTTTTTCATCGTATCAATTTATACATAATCAAACATCGTGTAACTAAATTACACATTATGTAATTTCAGGACCTACAGTTTTAAAATATGTTGTATAGTTGATTTTCTTTTCACTCTCATGTATATTTTTTCCTCTCAACATAGGGAAACCCTCTATGATATTTTAGAGTTCCAACCTCCCTTACAAATGTTGTGTTTATGTAATAATCCTTGGTATGTAATTTTGGTTAGGTTTTCCTCTTCTCTCCCTCAGTTCTGTAACTTCTTTGGTGAAATCCCTTAATCTTATGCATTTTTTGTTTTCATCTTGATATTTTTTTTATCTAGGAACCTCTTTGCGATCATACTCACCTTATTTCTCATGGGTGTCTTCATCTGGAAATGTTGTGTTCCTCATTAGTTAAGTTAGGGTGTCTAAATAATAACCCTATGGTTTTATAATTTTCGTTTGTATTTAGTATGCTGTTTATTCCAACATGATGTGGGCCCGAATTAATTAAATAATAAATGGGTTTAATCCTTGGAGTTTGTTCGATTCAATTGGTTATTAACCTTTCTTATTGATACCCATTAGAAGAGCGAACCTTGAATCTAATTAAATTATATAATGGATTAAATTGTGTTTATCATGACATGATACCTTAGGTGGTTTCTTGATATCAAATAATAATGTTATGGCTTAATACTTATTGATTTGACTATTATGAATTGTGATAAATGATAGTGATAAATGAAAGGAAAATGGTAATTCAATAATTAACTATCTAGGATTGTAATGTTATATTGTGATATCCATGATATTATGACATGTTTAGTGATATATGTTGTAATACATAAAGGGATTTGACCTAGACATTTTCCTGATTATAGGGAATTGAGCTAGATGATGTAATGCTTATAAGGATTTGAATTCGATGTTGTAATAATTCTATATCAGAAACACCCTAAGAAAATGAACACATATATGTTGTAATGCTAATATTGAGCAGGCTCTTCCCAGTACCATGATAAAATTCATATAGGGATTTCACCCAAATGTTGTAATTATTATAGATATTTTACCTGAATTATTGTGGTTATTTACCATGGTTTTAGGGTTGTGGTTGGAATGGCTATGTGTTATGATCATAGATATTACGTTATGACACTGAAAGAGGAAAATTTACAGTGGTTATATGGTTATGTTTGGTATGGTCATAAGACATGCTCAGAGATATTTTGGCTGAGAGATGAAGTAGTTTTTTGTTGTAATTTATTAATGTTTGGGTTAATTAATACACATGTATATCGCATTATTGCATACACTTCTTATCAGTCTTGTTTTCTTAGACATGTTGGTGTTGACCTGCTGATTTATACTCACACCCTATTTGGGTTTCCATTTGGAATTTAATCAGGTTATATGGAGAAAAGATTGGATAACAGAAATGGACCTTGTTGTTGGTTTCTTTCTTGTTCTATGGGATGTAATTTTGAGGTGGGACTAACATGGGGTTCTAGACTATGGACTTTTGAGAATTTTATTTAGTCTACTAGTATTTTATTTTTATTTCTTCTGGTATTTAATTTCAATACATTCCAACATGTCATTACATTATTTCATTATTATTTGTTGGATTATTCAATTGTATTTTATTATTATTTTTTATCATATTTATACTCAAATTTATTTCTTTTTTATTCTATATTTATACAACTAAGAAACTAAATACGAGAGTGTATATTCTCCCCACTATATATTTCACACTCCGGTATCTAGTAGGAAGCCTTTGGCATAAGGTGAGGTGTGTTTTTTTCTCATTACTGACCCTATTTTGACATGTGAGAGGGTTCTTGATCGAGGGACGTTATAAACACCATTGTATCTACTTTCAATTATTTTTGTTGTATATATTTGTGCCTTATTGTATCATTCTATTTATGGATGATGATTAATATTTATGAAAATTGATTGTATCATTGTTATTGTTTATGAACTATTTATAATGTTTTTTTATTTATTTTAGTAATATCATGGATGTTCTATAGATGTTTAATGTAAGAACGGTCCATGTAGGACTCTCAGATGATGTTACACTGCCTTTTATCTATGATTTTTATAGAATAATTCCCCAAGGGATTCCTATGATTCCCAGACACTAGTTTTGAGTCTATGGGGATTAGTGATTCCCTTTGACCCTAGTGGTGGATTAGCTCGGGATCCATGTTAGCCGGAACCCCAAGTTAGTTCACTATCAAATGATATAAGAGATTTGAGTTCTTTGATTAGATTCTAGGATTCTTGAGTATCCCCTTATTATTTGTGGATTCCCTAGTAAATATTACATTATGGTTTTCATATATTAAGAGGTATGGGTAGTTAGATTCTAGAAAGATAATTCACATTCTAATCCATAAGAATCCAAGGAATGTTGGATTTTGAATTGAAAATTCAATAATGTTTTTATTTATTCATGATGTATTTTTATTTATATTTATGCAGTTATGATCTCCTTTGAGAATGTAAGTTATTTTAGGGATTGTTACCTCGTTTTAAGGTGAAAATAGAGGAGAATAATTGTAGCATAGTTATCTCAAATTACATAGGAAACTATGAAATGATCATGAAGTTGAGTCCATCCTCTTTATAGATCATGTTGCACAGTTGGTATACATTTGGAAAACACATACATATAGACTATGCACAACCCTATTTATTCCCTAATTTAACTTTTTTGGATCCACATGATTTTGATTTTCCCCTAAATTGATTCTTACTTGTTGGGATTGGATTAATGATTGTTTTTCTGTTGTTCAGATGTGGTTCCTGTAAACCATGTATCTTGGTTTTTATGGTTCTTTGGTTTCAATTGGTTTTAAAACCATGTTTAAAAAGGTGGTATTTTTTTAAAATGTTTAATTTGAAACATGGTTTTATGAAATGTTGGAAAGAGTAAAATTACCTTGGTTTTTATGAAATGTTTTATAATATAGTTGTTTTCAATGTGGTGATTGGAAAATGATTAAAAGAGAAAATGTGATGTTTCAAATTTGATTTACTACACTTTCTTTGAATCAAATGGTTTCATGAAAGGGATTTCTAAAATATTTTTGAGATTTATAAAGGGTATATTATTTTGGAAAACATATTTGGATGGTGTTTTTAATGGGAACTAAGTTCTAGTAAGTTTTAATTAGAATCTATAGTTTTTATAATATAATAAAATTTTGAAAGTGATTTTTGTGACATGAATTTTTTGGGAGGCATGTGTTACACTAAGGTTGAAATGTTCTCAAAGAATGAGTTTTGGCTTGGTTGTCAATCGTATTCCTTTGTATAGTTTGGGTATTTCAGAGTAAAAGTTTATTTTCTTGTTATGGATGTTTTGTTTCTTCCTTGGATGCATGTTGTTCTTGATTTTAGTCCCTAGTTTATGATGGGATCATTTTGGTTATGTTTTGAGGCACAAATTTTTTTTCCATGACATATATTTTTTATTTTATGCCTCAAAAAATGGTTGAAAGAGTTTATTTATTTCCATTATCTACTCAACCTTCATGTGGAATAGTGGACATGGAAACTTCCTTTCCCTTTGATCCCATATTAGATTTCATAACTCAATATGTTACTTCCATATATAGTGTTAAAGGGTCAAAGGAAGAAAAATTAGTGGTTTTAAAGGATTTAGGAGATCCTAAATTGTCTTTTAATAGCTGACGAATCATGGGAGAGAGTTTTCATAAGCTTTTTATTAGTTTTAGTGATGTTTAGTGAGGGTCAATGGTACCTTATCTGTTGTGTGAAGGTCTGTGTTGGGAGTTTTTTAGGATGGTGTTCATCCAATAGTTCTTTATCGATATCATGAAATAGAGAAATAATTTGACATTTTGAAACTTTATAAGGGTTTCTGATTAGTGTGGGAGAACTTTGATCACTTCTCAGAGTAGGCCATCATCTCTCCAAGACTAGTTTTTAACAATTCTAAGAAATATAATTTATTCAGAGGTGGTATTTAAATAATTTTTCATCTAGCTATACTTAAATCCAGTTTATAATATTTTTAAGAGGTTTTAACTAAATCTGTTCAGGTTGAAGATGGCTACTCTACAAATCCATTTATCAGTAATTATTTAGTTTTATTTGATTGAAATTAGGGTAACACAATGTGTGATGAGTATAAGTAGGATGATACAAGGATATAAGAAAATGTTTCTTCTTGTGGGAGGAATAGATCTCTCATTTTCTTCTAATTTGGGGAACTAAAGCATTCTAAGCCATCATGTTTTAAGAAACCAATAATTTTTCTCAATTGTGGATGTTTAGGTCATATTTATAAGTTTTATAATATGGATTTTTGGGAGAGATAAAGGGGTTAATCTTTATGAGGGTGGATTTTCTAATACCTTTCATTTGATGGTTGTAATCTAGGTTTAGATTTTAGAGCTTCGACTATTGTCATTAGAATCATATGGATCGTTCCTTTTGGGAAATTTCATCTAGATGCATTTGAATTCAATATTCTATAATTCAATTACCCTTTTGTGTAACATCTCTTACGGATGGATTTTTAGGTTTCTGAATTTGTTTTCCTCACTCATTTTTTAGTTCTATTTTTATGTGGCTAATTTTTTTAGAGAAAATTTATTTAAATCTATGGTTATGTTCATTATTTATGTTGATATTTTAGGTAACTATTGGTTGCGTATGAGAGAGAATTTGGGTTCCTAATTTGGTGACTTGGGTGGGTAATCCAACAGTTTAGTTTTAATACTACCTAGTTCCTCGCATGGGCCATTTGGATCCACCATGTGAGGGTGATCCAATTTTTAACCCTAGTTTATCTGTGTGGGTTATGTCTTGAGGTGAAATCATGTGTCATTATTTGAGTAAAATTTTGGTTTTCCCTTTGTTATTTGGGGTTGGAAGTGATTTTTGGTTTAATAGTGTGTTTCTATCATGGATTCCCAATTTTCTTGAGGAAGAGTCTCTCAGTATATTTTGTGTGTACCACCATATCAAAGGAATTATAAAATGTGGAGAGATAGTCCATGGTCACCTATACATTTGGAGATGTTTGGAAATATTGTGGATGATTGATTTGGTCATTTTTTAGGATCTTTATTGTTTTACATCAAGATTCGATCTTGTTGAGATGTTATTTTGGTAAGGTAATTTTGGGATCTTATATTCTCAACTACCTTTATTTTTTGACCATGGACTTTATGAGGACATAAATTATAATGGTGGGGAGAATTTTGACACCCACATGTCTCTATAGATATTAATTTTTCTTATTTTGTCTTATCTTAGTTCGTTCTAAGACTCGACGGCTTTTTTCCAGGATTTTTTCTGTTTTGGAGGATTTATAGGTGTTTTATGGTTTACCTGCATAGAGATGAGTAATCATGTTGTGCCCATGTAGAGGAAAATTTCATGGTGAAAATTTCAAATTTCATGGCTTCCCCACAATTTTTAAAACAATGTTCAGCTCTCTAAAAATTGTGTAAGTGCTCATGGATTAGGATGTGTCCTATTCATTCTTTAAAAACTGTGTTTGAAAAACATATAGACTTATTAGGTGTTAATATTTTATGATATTCTAAAAATTACCATTTTTAACAAAATGGTTATTCACCCCTTTCATTCCCCAAATGAGTCATCTAATCCTTGGGAGCCCCAGGAGGAGCCCCAACCTCTGTTACTCTTAATTCATGGATCTTAATTTTTAATTATCAAGTGGTTTTAATGGAAATATTATATTCATTCTCCACTACTCCATTTGTTTTACTCATTACTATTGTTCCTCTTTCTCTTAGAACATTATTTTTATATTTAAGTTATATATTGTGTTTATGATAGTTCTAAACTAATTTTTTAGAAACTTTTGTCACGTAGAAGAGGCCTTCTTTCTTATTCAGTCAGTCCTCAATGAAGGAAACATGTTTTGGATTGTTTTCCACTTTTTATAGGTATTTGTTTCTATAAAATGCTTCCATTTTTTGAATTCAAAGTATGCTTGTCCTTTCTAAATTACATTTTTATGAATTTATGAATATATGTGATATCCATGTGATGATTTAAAACCCTTTTACTATGTTTTGATCTTGGAATAAAGGTTTTGTCTTTTAAATACCATGTTTTATTATTTGGAATGGAATGTTTTTATTTGGTAAGAATATGTGAAATTCTAATGAGGCATTTTGAAATTGTCTTAATGTAGTGTGATTTATTTTTATCTAGATTTGGTTTTCAATGAGTGAAAACTATATTTTTATGTGAAAATTGTTTTTTAGTGAGGTGTTTAACTCAAAGTGTTTTAAAAGGGGGTTAATTAATAAATTTGAAATGCGTTTTTTAAATTAATATGTGATTTAACCCTTCTAAAAAATTCCTTGATGGCTCATTTAAATTGTTTTTGGCCATATTCTATATTTCAAAGTAGAATGACCATGTTTTAAATGGTGGATTATAAATGTTTTAAAGAGTCCTGTATATTTCCAAGTATTTGAAAATAGTGTTTAGATTGGTATTTTATGAAATGTCAAAAATAATTTCAATTTAGGATTTTATTTTATGATAAAGGCATGGGTGGAAGTTTGGTTTTAAATGGTTGATGTTAATGAATCCACTGGATTTACCCTTGAATTTGTTACCCCTTGTGGGTTGGTTTATCATTTTGTGATGAATATTTCTCCCCATGTCGGGTAATATGATTTTTTATGATGTATGTGAATGGGATATATGGTTTTATTCATTGTGAGGGTTTTGGAGCGAGGGGTAGTCATTTCTAGTGCCTTGCATGTTAATATTATCTTACATTTTCTTCCTCCTCACTTATTTACTAGTCATGAGAACCTATGTACTTATAGGGAGATCCATATTTATTTTAATCTAGTTAGATAATATGTTTTTAGTGGACCTACAGTTCTGTTAGGCACTATGGATAAAAGGGGTGTGTCATCATAATAAGGCATGTGTGGGTTAGTTGGATGATTTGTAGATTATATTTTTGTATATGTCATTATTTGTTCCATGAGTGGAAAACACAAATATGATTAGATTCATATAATTTTATAGATTTATTTTAAAGACCCTAGCACATTCGATTTCATGATTGGTTATTGATATCATGGATTTTGACTTAGTTCTTGATTATATCCTTTTCCCTTAAGTAAATTGTTGTGAAACTAATTTCATTCATTCATTAGTTTCATGAAATACATCGTTGTTGTGGTCGGTTTTTTATGCTTAACCCATGTGTGTTATAGTTTATTCCTTTAGAATATGGTTTTTTATATATTTTGGATAAACCTATTTAAAATTTAAAGAGTCCTACATGGGTTTTTGAAGTGTATTTCAAAATGGGTGTTTTGTTAAATAATGCCTTGGACTATAAAATGTTTGTGAAGTGATTATATTCATTTAAATAAAAACAAATGGGTTATTTTTGAAAAATGATAATGGTTTTGTGGTTTTCAAATGACTTAGGCAGGTGTAATATTTTTAAAAGTGTGTGTTTTTAGTTTAATAAAACAATGTGGAACATTTTGAAATGTATGTTTCAACTTATTAGTTAATTTCACCTAATTAAATATTAAAATATAATTTTTTATTTATATTTAATAAATTTACATATTAATTTACTTATGAAACAAATTATACAGTTTAATTGGGTTATTTTTACATTTTGGGATTTTTAGATCATGCCTATATATTACAGGTTCTAGGTTTCATGTTGGATTTGAGTTTTGTTCTTGAGACCCATGTGGGGTGAGTTGGGTAATGGTGAGAAACCTGAGGTTGCATGGAGATGGTTTATGGCTTGTCTTGAGTGATTTTTAGTTTTTTTCTTATTGGTTAGTGTTGTATAAGTGAAGAAGGAAAAACATGTATCTTCTTTCATTTATATTTATTATAGTTGTTTTCGTCTTATTGTGCCATTCATTTTATTGATTATAATTTTTATTTATGTAAATGGGTAAGATTGGTATTATTTTTATGACCTATTTTACATGTTTTTTTATTTTTTATAGTCATATGTTTGAGGTTTCGTAGACCTACAATGTAATGATAGTATATATTGCACTCTTATATGACATTCTTCTAACTTTTATATCTGATTTGGGAAAAATTATTACTAAAGATATTCCTATGGTTTTCATCCACTAGTTTATACCATGTGGTAATTGGGAACACACTTTGATACTTATGTGGATTACCTCATAAGACAAGTTAGATAGATCCATAGGTTTGTTCAATGCATTTTTCACATCTCCAAGTCGTCTGTGACATTTCCTATCCTAAATCCAATTAAACATTGACCCTTATGGTGTGTTCCCACATGTATTTTTGCATTAGTATACATATAATGTGTGAAACATTGAGCTCTTTATCATATTTAAAATATGCTCACCATTTTTCCTTCACTATTATATAGACTCCCAACTACACAACATAGTAAAATCCATATTCCAAAAATTATTAGATTCTATAATTGATGTTGAAATGTAACGCACATTTAAAAATTATACATCAAAAAATCATGAGGTTGAGAACTCCCTTATTACCATGGATGAAGAAGAATATAATCAATTAAATCATTTTTTCTCATCCCCATACATGTCAGTCATGTGCCACCTCACACATGATATTTTTACTTGACACCAACCCATTCTTGTACTCACTTTCACTATCCACTATCTCAATTGATGATATTTAGATCAAATACTGTAATTCCCCGACCTGAAAAGCTTGGTGTCGATGTATTATTTTATTACATTGGCTTGTTTATAAGGAAACAAATACTAATGGACTGATCAGTTTAACAGTCTTGGAAATCCAGATTACATTCATGATACCCGAAATACATTGGGAAATAGAAAATAAAAACATAATATATAATAAAATGAAATAAACTACATCATTTAACAATTATTCAAATATTTCTTCTTTATAACCTAGGGAATTGAGACATGATAAGTGTGAGATCAAATTCTCAGAATGGTTATGTAAAGAGAAATATATAATTAATCAATAAGATTAAATTAACATGGAATGTTAAATAAGAGATCACACATTCCATTCAATTAACTAGATACAGAATTATCAATATGGCATGGTACGAAATAAAAAACTCATTCCATTAAATCAATGAACTGAAATTGAAATGCATCCATAGATATGTTGACACAAAATATCATAAATAAATAATAACTGAATTATCAATAAAAAATTCATAATTATTAGATGCCATTTTTTCTAGGAGCATTAATACTTTACCTTCAAGAGATAGTAAAAATATTTGGAAAACTAATTTTCCTCTAGAGGTTGTTGATGCATCGAGGTGGTTGCATTAATTATTCCCCAACACATAAGTATTACCATAAATGGTCTCCAACCCATTTATTTTATTTCCAAATAATTCCTCATATATTGAATAAACACTGTTCCTTATCAAAATGTATCCATATTTAATAGAAGTTACAGATTTATAAATAATTCATATTTAATCAAAGAACTTCCAAGTAAACACCATATGTAAAATGATATAAAATTTTGGAAATATTAATATCTATTATGTGAGAATTTGAATATTCAAGGTGATTTACAATGAAAAATTATTAGAATAGAGTTATTGATTTAAGAGAAAGTTAAAAATTATAAGATGAAGAGATATTGAAAAGATTATCATTAAGAAAATTCTTTTGAATAATAACCTTTAAACATTCCAATGTTTTTCATACCACATTGAACCATTTGAATAAAAATATCTTGAGATATATGACATTAAATAAAACTATTAATATCTTGATAATAATGGTTTTCATTATATATCATGAAATAATAAATTATATACACAAAATAAAAGTGAATGGGTACATAATAAAAAAAGTCTCAATGGAATGTAAATTGAGACGAAATTCCCTTATCTTAACCTTAATTTTGTTATATGGTATTTATCCTCTAGTATATGGGTTTGAAATATATTTATAAATTATAAAATAACTATAATAATTTTAATAATATCATATATTATCTTCTTAAAGTATTTTATTACCTATTTTATAACACTCTTTCATTATTTTAACTATTTTGAGTGTTAATTTCCTTGCGTTCTAATGTATGTTTTAACGTATGATTTGTTGTTCCTATTAATTAGTTAATTATTTCATAATCTAAATAATTTAAACCATGATTTAATTATAATATAAATTCAGTTTATATGTATTTATAGAAGTCCATTATTTTTGGAGATTATAAATGAAGTGCATTGTTCATGTAGATGGTAGGTCATACATATGCATGAATTCTACTTTAATTTATTTTTTTATTAAAATAATGAAAACAAAATGATATGTATGTATATTATAAATCTATTATCATATATATATTTTATATGTTACATTGGTTTATTAATACTATCTTGTATACATTCCATGTATGGCATGAACATGTCATATCTCTTTGAAGGGTGGTAGTCCACACTTCCTCAAACGAAATTATCGTATTTACCCAAGATAGAAAGAATAAGGGTATGATATAAATAAAAATTAATAAATAATAAAAAAATCTATAAATATCATATATAACATATATAAATAGAGTTTTTATCATGATGACCACCATGATAGGTGGTAAAGGAAAAAATGAACAATCATTATTGCGTGAGGCACTAGTTATCCAAACACAGAAACAATATGTCTGTAACCTAATAGATGGAGGTGTGTGTAAGTTTAGGTCTAAACCATTATATAAAAACACCCTATTATATTTAGGAAACTATTTTTATTATATAATATATGAATGAATAGATTTTTTGTGGTGGATAATGGAAAAGAAACTAGAGATATTAAGGGATGATGTTACCTCTTAATAGGGTAACATACTTTGGTATGTAGCAAAAGGCTTCCTTGGATGGATTTTTTCCCAATGGGATGCTTATAGTATTAGTTTAGGGGGTTCTATGATCCATTTTTCTGATCTTATTTGAGAAAAAGTGGCTTGAGAGTTGTGAGAAAGTTGGAGGAGTGAATGCCTTTTTATAGTGGAGGAGTGGCACTATTGTAATATATTGAAAAAGGAATTCCATGCCCATTTATCATTTTTAAATTGGATCCAATAATGGTAAAATTTAAAGAATATAGAGTATGGGGTCGTTATATTTCCATAAAATGGCTTTTGGACAAGTTTATTGGTCGTTTTTTTCCTAAGTTTAAGGATTAATCCTTTATTAAGTTTAATTTTACCATAATCAATATAATTATTTTTAATTACATTCACAAATATTTTTTCCAAAACAACATTGTTGTTGTTAGAAATTATATATTATTATAAATCCAAATATAGGATCCATTTATATAAATTATAATCAAATCATTGGAAGAAATTAATTTTAAATTCATCCCATAGGTGGGACGACAATGCGGGTTTTTAAAGTAAACAATCAAAAGTTTGATAAGTTTTTACATTAAATTTCAATGTTAAATTGATTAAAATAACCTAAATTGGATTAATTTATAAAATTATTATCTAATTAAACATTAAAACCTATTTAATGTATAATTTTAACTTATAAATAAAATAGAAGAAATTGAAATTTTGAACTAAAATTTATTATTTTTAACTATACATTAAAAAATGATATGATTTTCAAAATATAAAAAATTCACCCCAAACTATTTTTTGTGTATAAATATAAAATATGAAGTTTATTTTGAAATATTACATAAATTAAATTGTCAAAATTCATATTTAATAATGGTTCTCCATTAAAATGTGACAAAACAAACTTCATAAAAATATATTATTTTCTGTATAATATTGGGTTTGTTCTTATATTATGACCATCAAACCTAATGGCTGAATAAAAAATATTTTATAGCATATATAACATATATATTTCTTTAAAATAATTAAATAATTGTAATTAATTGTGTTTATTCATAGAAAACTCCTTCAGAATCAAAGAAATAATAATATTTATTTTTATATCCAATTGGTTCTTGTTTTTTATTCTAATTAATTGGTAACTAATGAATTAATTTTATAATTATATAAATCATAAATTTTAATAAGTTAGTAAATAATATTAATAACTTCAAACATAATGGATAGTTTATGTAATATTATATTAAATAATAATAATTTAATAATACGTTGTTATTTGATGAAACTCAATCTTGTGTGTAACGAAAGCTATTGAATAAGTTAACTCTACCATGTAACGTAATATAACTCGGTGTTGTTTTCATTAAAAGAATATGTTATATTTTTTAATATATTAAATATACTTTAATTTATCATGTTAATATATTCCATTAATAAACTTAGTGCTGTGTGTTGTACACGCTATCGAATAAAATAATGTACTTTATAATTTTGGGGTGTTGTATTCTCCCCATCATAATTAAATTACATCCTCGCTATTTAAACATGATCTCTATAATAAATATATTGTTATTTGAAAATAATCTATTTTTGAAAAACCCACATCGTAAATAGGGTTAATAACACATCTTCTTAATAAGAAATAATGGAATGTACAATGGTCATGTAACTAGGTTTTCTAGTAGGAGAACATAGGGAGGAAATGTAAACATGAATATAGAAGAAAATAATTTAACAATTAGGTTATGGTGGATAGTTCTGTAGAACATGTTCATTTGAAAGGTGTTAACCATAAACCATAAACCACAGGGGTGAATAAAGGTCATTTATAACATCATAAATGATGATAATAGGACAACATTTTGGTTTCAAAACAATTTTAATTATATAGTTAAGTAATTATTTCATTATATGAGAATATAAGTAAATATAAATTTCTATAGACATAATATTTTCCTTTTATTATGCCTCGAACTATTCATACTTCATCTCTTAGCTCGTGATGCATTATATGGTGAAGTAATACATTAACCTCTAAAATCTCATCAAATGGTTAGATTAAACCATTTTATAAATGGTTAAATTTTCCAAAACATTATAATCCAATACTTTAGAAATAAGGTCCCTAAATTCCGAAAATGAACTTATCATTATCCTTCAATCAATGTGAATTATCTATTATATCATCACATGCAGAATATATGAACACGTTCACCTAGAACCCACTTGAAATATGGTATTAGCTTTAATTTCTATAAAACCCTATTGGAAACATAAATTATTCCTTATTTCATAAGTAAGACACATGTTATTAGATATATTCCTTAAATCCAAATGTGTTGTAAAATTTATCAATTATAGTACAGACAACTTTTCAAAAAGTGATTAATCAATTACAAGGTTATCATTACTTGTCAAAATCAATCATTTCTTCATCATTATATCCACATTTGAAATGTATTAAGGGTTGTATTTCCCTTAGTCATGGGTTTTCTAAAAAAATCAACATTCTAATGAATAAATTTTCTTGCTACCATTCAGCTTATAATCTCAAATCCATAATAAAAAATTACTTTAGTATAAGCCTTATATATTTCATAAATCATATTATGGGAACATCATAAATAAAATACTTTAACACCATATTTTTTAGATCCAAATACATAAGTACATTAATCATTAAACTTCAGTAGAATCAATAACATAAGCTTGAGCTTGATCCCTTAGCTTCTTCTGAGGTATGATCTCTTGATGCTTGTGGCATTCATTTGTATAGTGTGTCATATCCATGACATTTTAAAATTGAATATACATATTTTCATTCTTTCCATTGTATTATTTTTATGGGTTGCCATTTTCTCCACACTTATAAAAAACTTATAATCCTTTCAATAATTTACCAAGGTGATTCTATCCATTGTTATCACATGTTGTAAAATCATTCTTTCACTTTATCTTCTTTGACTCATTCCTAATTTCATGGTGTTCATAAGAATTATTCTTCTCATGGTTTTTCATGAATCCATTGGAATTAGAGAATTATTTATCTATCTTAATATCACATAAAATTATTTCGTCAAATAATGAAAAGTTTTGAGATGTTAGTTCCCATTGAAGAATTATATTAAATCCTTCAAGGGAGTGATCAATCTTGCACTCAATATTCTGTATATTATCCTTTGCATACCTGAATAACAATGTAATGGTAGATACATAATCTAGAATAGTCACTTTTTTCTATAATCTAAGAAACATCCGCTTCATCTTAATATTAAGATCACAAGGAATTTATTTATTGAATGAGATCTCCTTAAAAGTTCTCCATTCCATGACTTTAATTTCTTCTTCCTCTATTGTATTCGAGATTAAAGGCCACCACTGGTTAGAATAACCACAGAGACAATAGACCAAAATTGGAACATTTTAATTTTCACTACGTTCCAAGGTAGTAAATATATTCTCTATAAACATAATCTATTTCTCAGCAATATTTGGATTAGTTTTCCCACTACATGATGGGGTTTCTACTGAAAAAAAGTGATCTAGTATAACAGTTTATCTCTATGGAAAAGGTTACTCAATTTAGGAAAGGATTTTTTTAATAACTTGACTAAGATGTACAAATATATCCATGAATATTTTAGTTTTAATACCAGTTGTATTTGTTTCTTCTGTAGGTAAATCTCTATATTTTCCATGAGTACAGATACCATTTGTACTTCCAGGAATCAGTTCTAAACAATGGAATACACTATATTATCTCATAATTTTTTTAACTCTATATAACTCAAAATATGGTATATAAAATAATATTAATTTATGCATCTTGAATCCTATAATCATAATCTTTGGTTAATTTGGGGAAATATTTAGTTTTAAATCATTTATAATTGTAGGTAATGAAAATGTGAAACATCCTAAGTGTATACCCAAGGAGTGTGAAACTAGGTATGAATTAATGCATGTTTTTATGTACCTGGTTACCTCGAGTCTGCATTGGGACACCTTGTCAATGTTATTACCCGTAGGTATATCAATTCCAGAACCATTTCTACTTGTTGTATCTAGATAGGGATGTATTTTTTGAAATATTCACATAATCACTACCATATTAAAATTCTAGGATTTTCTTGTATACATGTCCTCAATGTATATATTAGGGTTTTCCTCCCTAATATATGTGTTATAAATATATTTTTTAAGGTTTTTTATAAACATCTTTTGATACCAACTATAATTCTTTGACCCCAGAAGCCTGGTGTCGGTGCATTAGTTTATTATATTGGCATTTTTACAAGGAAAAAATCTTGAAGAACCGATCAGTTTAGCAATCCTAGAAATCCATATTACATACATGATACCCATAATACATTGGTAAATATAAAATAAAAATATAATACATAATAAAATTAAATAAACTATATCCTTGAATACTTATTCTAGTTTTCTTCTTTATAACTCATGGGAAAAACATAATAACTGTGAGCTCAAATGCTCAGTAAGGTTTAATAAAGTGGAAGAAATAATGAATAAATAAGAATAAATTAACATGGAAATGTAAATAACATATCACACATTATATTAAAAAACTAGATAAGTCAATACCTATATCTAAAGGTAAAAACTAAAAAAAAACATTCCATTAAATAAATTAACTAAAAATGAAATGCATCCATATATATGTCGATGAAAAATCTCATGGATAAATAATAACTGATTTACAAATAAATGAAATTCTTAATTATCAAACTTCATGTTTCCCATACACAAGATGCATTTAACATCTAGAGACATTTTAAACTATTTTTCAACTAATTCACCTCATGAGACTTTAGATGCATTGGGAGGAATTCATTAACTGGTCCCTAACCTATAGGAAATTTATTAAACAATCTCCAATCTATGTATTGAATTTAAAAATCATCCTCATATATTGAATAAAAAAATTAATCAATAAAATGTATTCATATTAAATAGAAGATTCATACTTATTAATAATTCCAAATTAATCAAATAACTGTCAAAGGGAACACTATATATATAATTATATACAATTTAGAAAATAATAATATTCATTGTGTGACAGTATTTATATTCAAGATAATTTCCATTTTAAAATGACTAAAATATATTTATTATATAAAAATAAAGATAAAAACACTAAATGGAGCATTATTGAAATGATAATCATTAAAAACGTTCTTGAGGAGAATAATCTTTAAACATTCCAAAGTCTCCCAGAACACTTTGAAACATTTGAATCACAATATCCTGAAAGGTATGAAATAAATGAAACATATAATATAATGATAATAATTAGATTCATTATATAACATGTAAAATTAATTGTATACCCCAAACATAATTTAATCGGTCCATAATTATAAATAAGTCTCAATAGAATGTAAATTGAGATGAAATTCCGTTATCATAACATTCCTTTTATTGTGGGGTACTTATCCTCCTGTACAATGGTTTTAAATATGTTACTAAATAATACTAGAATAATAATCATGATCATAATATCCTATATTAAATTATTACAATATTTTATTACCAGTTTGTTAACACTCTTTCAATATTTTAACTATTTATGGTTTTAATAGCCTAGTTTTCTCAAGTATGTTTTGACTTTTTATTTTTATACATATTATTTATATCATGATTTAATTGTCTAAAAATTTTAAAACATGAATTAATTATGATATATATTCATTATATATGTATTTATAGTATTTTATTAGATTTTTATATTTTAAATGAAGTGCATCATTCATGGAGATGGTAGGTCGTACATACACATGAATGTTGCGTTCATTTCATTATTGTGTTAAAATAATGGAAACTAAACGATACACAAGTATATTATAATTAAAATATAATATATATATATATATGTTGAATATCCTACTTATTTTTATTAAAAAAATCTTTTAGACATTCCATGTATGGCCAGAATGAGTCATATCGCTTTGAGGGGGATGTAGTCCACACTTCTTGAAATGAAATTATCTTATTTACACAACATGGAAACATAAATGATTACTCTAAATAAAACATTAAAAATAATTAAGTAATTATAAATATAATATATAACATATATAAAAATATTTTTCAATTATAATGTCCACCATGATAGGTGGTAAAAGGAAAATGAAAATCATCATTTCATGGGGCAGTAGTTCACCGTACGCAGAAACAGTTTGTTCATTACATATTATATGGAATTTTGTGTTAGTGTAGGAAGAACCATTTATATTAAAAATATTATTATTATTAGTATTATTTTTGTTTTACATAGTAATTTAATTAATATATTTTTGGGGGTTTATAATGTAAATTATACTAGAGAACTTGAGAAAAGACGTTGCATCTTAATCAGGTACTTTCTTTTGGATTGTAGTAAAAGGCTTCATTAGATGGAATTTTATCTAAGGGGTTCCTTATATGATTATATGAGTTATGTTGAAGAGATATTTTGGAAGATCTCTATTGATCCAAATTGTCTTGAAAGGTGTGAAAAAGTTGGAGGAGAGGAGGCCTTTTTTATAGTGGAGAAGGAGCGACACTCATGTAATATTTTGAAAATGGAATTCTACGTAGGTTTTTCATGTTTCAAGTGGATACAATGATGGTAAAATTTATATAAAAGAGATTATAGTGTATATATATGTCCATACAATGTATTTTTGACAATTTTATATGTCGTTGTAGTCCATAAGATAAAGGTTTATACTATTGTTAGGCTTTATTTAACCATAACCATTATAATTAATTTTAATTAAGTTCACTAATATTTTTGTTCAAAAACAAGTTTGGTTTTATTATAAATTATAAATTATTTTTATTTGAAATATTGAATCCATTTTCCCAAATTATAAATATAAAATTGGAATAAATTAATTTAAAATTCATCATGTTGGGGGGACAACAATGAGGGTTTTTAAAGTAATAACGATCAAAATTTTGATATGTTTTTACATTCAATTTCAAATTGAAATTTATACCAATTTCCTACATTTTATTAAAAAAATTTATGATATAATTAAACATTGAATCCAATTAAATGTTTAATTCAACATTATAAATAAATTAGATCAAAAAGATGTTTTTATTTAAAAGTCGTTATTTTTAACTATTCATTAAAATGATATGTTTCTAAAAAATATAAAATTTAACCCTAACCTAATTTACATGTATAGATTTAAATGTTGAAGTTCATTTACAAATATTAAATTAATTAAAGTGTTAAAATTCATATTTTAAATGGGTTTTCAATTAAAAGGTGGAAAAACTACCTTTATAAGGATCTAGTATTTTATGTGTAAAATTTAGTTTGTTCTTATGTTATGACTATAAAACCTACGAGATGAATATTGAAAATATTTGATTGAATATATAACATATATATTTTATTAAAATAATTAAATAATTATAATTAATTATCTTTATGAAGACAAAACGCCTTTGTTAACATGGAAATAATTATACTTATTGTAATGTCCAATTGGTTCTTATTTTCATTTCTAATTAATTGATAACTAATGAAATCATTTTATAAATATATAAACCATAAATTTTCATAAGTTAGTCAATACTATTCAAAAACTCTAATATAATGGATATTTTATATCATATTATATTAAATAATAATATTTTAATAATACATTGTTATTTGGTGAAACTCGGTCTTGCATGTAATTTAAGTTATCGAGGAAGGCCTCTCTTGCATGTAACATAATATAACATGGTGTTTTGTAAATTTTAAGTAATAGAATATATTATATTTATTTGATATTGTAAATATATTTTATTGTATAACGTTAATATATTCCCTTTTTACACATGTTGTTACGTGTCATAAACGCTATCGAATACAAAGTTATACATTAGAATTTTCGATTGATACAATTAGAATCCTCTCTAGTTAAGATACAATGGAGCTAGCATTGAGGGGGAATGAATTTTTTCATTATATCCTTAACCAAATACTTTTCCAAAATAAATTTAATTTTATAGACATATATTTTTATCCATTTATATATATCTTCAGTCCTTCATTATATATATATATATATATATATATATGATAAGGGACAGAAACTATAACCACTTCATCCTAAATAAATCTTCATCCATAAAACTCACTACTTAAAGTAAGTCTTCACGGTTGAACCCATAACCATCCTTCAATCATTACCACAATTAATCAAAACTTCATGTATTTTTAATAAATTTATAACACCAACCATCACAAATTTTTAATAAATTCAACATAAACCCTTAGAGGATCAACAATCCCCCCCCTCATTTGTATTTTATTAATAATTATCCCTGAAACTCACTAAAACATCCACAAAATAAAATTAATCTTATAAATTTAAAACAAATATGTATAGATCTAAGGATTATATCTCCCCCTTTGTCAATTAAAAAAAGGATCTCTTTAATTACAATTCCACTAAATATTCAAGAGAGAAACATTCAAATTTCCTTCTCCTTTTTCCTGAAATTTATATAAAGATTTATTTATCAAATTTTCCCCTTTTTTTAAAAAAATATAAGAGGGATAAATTTATTCCTACTCCCCATTTCAATTTAATGAAAGATGGATTCTCTATGATCCTATACCCCCACCCCTTAAATTTTTAATTCCATAGAGGAGGGTCCATTAGTGCTTTGACATTAATTAGCATTTTTAAATAGTTATTTTTTCCGATTTTATATTGTAATTGACTAAAATAATATTATTGTTATATACAAATACAGAAACCTCCTCCTTTAACATTATAAAATTATATTCTCTATAATAATTTCATTACTCATAAAAATCTGGTGAGTTAAACTACCACTTAGAACATGAGTTGTCAATAAATCTTCAAAGCCTAATAATCGAAGGACCTAGATAGGAAGAAATATTTTAATTTAACACTTTCAAAAATTTCCATGTCACTCACTTGATTCACTAAATCTAAGAAACCAAAATTGTTCCATTATCTCAAAATACCAACTTATGATTTCAATAATATTCTTATAGAAAATTTTAGTATATAAACTATATGATGCAAGTATATGGGACATAAAACATTATTTGTCAATTTATACCACTTTTTTTAGAGAAAAATACATTCTATTAAGTAACCTTTTATATCCTATAACAATGAATATATGATACCAAAAGTTAAAGAATAAATTGATATATATATATATAATCATTTATTCCACTACTCTGAATATATTTTACAATTTTACTAAGATAATTCGTCTATCTCTAGGGGAAATTTTCACTTTTCATTACATATAATTAGTATAATGAAAATACTTTTCATAAGATCTATCCATGTGAAAATATTTCATCTAATTAAGTCTCCCTTTTCATCATATTTAGAAGAAAAACTTCACCACTAAATTTATTCTTCATGATACTACTTTTTATATACTTTTCTAGATTGTTCATATTTTCTTTCAACTCCATCACACATTCCTTTTGATAAAACATTACCCCATGGATAGTATCCACCCCTTAAAATCACATTCCTTGAAATAATAGTTAGTAATGTTTAATTTCATGGGGATAAGGGTACCTATAATTTCTCCAATTTGAGGGCGGTTGATGTTCATAGGGGTCTAACCATCCATATTTACACATTCATTTTCCCTTTTTTATGTTTAAGAAAATGAATAACATAAACTCATAAATCTCATAATTTTTTACCATCCTTTATAAAAATCTTCTTTAGACTTTTTCTAATATACCATATATATGTGACTCTACATACAAACATTTCTTCTTAGATGATAGAAATCCTTTTCTTTCTTGGATTGAGATTTTCCATAATTTTGAAACATATTCCAATTAAGAAAAACTCCCCTTATAATAAAAATATAGTGGATATTTATTCTATATTCCATTTATATTGGATGAAAATAACACCATTCTTCATTTCATACCTTCTATTATATTTTGTGAAACCACATAGGCATTTTTCATGTCCCTCTTTCTTAATATCCATGAGAGTGAACTTGGTTTGACCTATCCTTTGTCTTCCTTTCTTTATATGTCTACCCATGTTTTTTACAACCAAATAAAATTCATTATTTTTCTTCTATTATTATTTAATTTCTTTTTTAGAGGGCTTATATGAGTAATCTCCCTTTAGTTATTGATTCTCCCTTTGTTGAACTATATAATTTTCATCTAAAACTATAAAACATCTCTAAACACCATTTGATTAATATTTTGTTGTAGTAGGTTTTTTTACACCAATGAGGCTTTGAGATTCAAAATATGTACCCTTGAGGTTCCCAAATATTAGAAAATTATAAAACATTAAATCTAACATCTTTTATTCATACATTTTCTACATTTGTTATTAATGTTCTTTTTACCTCTATTTTCTTGTTTTGGATTCTCTTCCACTATACCTTATTGTGAAACAATGGAGAGAACTCCATTATTTTTTATATCCTTAATATTCTCATATTTCTTATTTAACGTGTAATATATTAACTAAATACATGAGTCATCTTCCATGCCATCCCATCTGCATTCCACTAGTTGTGTTTTAAAAGGTATATTTTTTTCCTTAAATTCATTTTCCATAGATATTTGTTTTCTAATTTCATGGAAAATTTCTTTAAGCAAGTAACATTTACCCTTTATTTTAGTTACCATTTTCTTAATGTCAAACATCAAGGATGCCTCCTGTCTTTATAAAATTCTATTTTACAATTCTAAATCTTATATTACTATATAATTCACTTTTTTAGGAAATCTTATTGATCTAAATTATCTTTTAAGGGTTGAATATATTATTAATGATTGAATGAGAAACAAATATTTTAATTGTTTAATTATGTTTCCATGTCATCATTGGGTTCTATACTTTTCTCCATCTCTAAGGTTGAATTTAATTTTATTAATTTAAATGAATTATCTAAAACTTGGTTATAATTATATAAAAAAATAGATTTAGAATCATCCAAATTAATTGGAGAGCATTTTCTCTTGCAGGATTTATTTTTATCTTTATTCTTCTCTCCTTTAGATGTAAGGAACTCTTCTTTGAAATTGTTACCTCCTTCACTCATTATTAATTATTTTATATAAAATTCCTTCAAAGTCATCTATATATATATTTAGATAAATTTCCATTATCATTATTTTTATAAATATCTTTTTAAAACCCACCTTTAATGAATTATTTATTAACCATTAATCTCTAAATTTCATTAATCTGTTTCAAAGATAATTCCATGATGGCCTAATAGTATAATTACATATTAAAAAAATTCTTGGATAACCTCTATAAATACCTCCATGTATTCACTGAACATATTTTTCTAACCATGTAACATATAAACTTTTAAAAATAGTGTATTTAGAATTGAATTCATTTGTGTATGAAAAACTAAATCTGTTTTAGTGGAAGAACCCATGACAAAAAATTAGGCTATGATACCATTATTTATGTCTCTTAGGAACCCGAAAAAGTTTTGGGGGAAGAAGTTTAATCAGGGTACATGAAATTTAAATCACATTTTACCTTTTAACTAATTTCATTATTTGGATATTTTTCCCATATAGGTTGGAATTGGGGTTTGTTGAACCCTTGTGTTTTTATCTCAAAACATTTTTGAATTCCCATAAATAAAAATCTTAATGAAATTATGAATTGGACTTGCGGATTGTACTTGTTTCACCTACAATGTGATTATACTAAGAGCATATTTCAATGATGTTTCAGCCATACCCGAGTCCACTACATCATTATTTTGTTAGATATAATAGGAAATAGTAAATCAATTTTTAGGCTTTATACCTATACAAAATTTTTGGGCCAACTCACTATCACCTAAGGATCACTGGTCTTTATCCTCCTTTGAATATTTCTATAGTGAAGAATAACCATTCTTTATCAATTTATAGGTCAATATTAAATCTATACCACTTTCACGGTATTGTTCATCCCTGCATTTTTATAAATGTGTTGTTGATATTCTCATATTATCCATCATAATGAATATATACAATCTTCTTAAAATAACAATACCATTCCTTCTATAACAAGTCTTGAATTATATTATTTGCTAAAAATAGTGTTGTCTTCCTTCTTCTACACTTTTCTATAAAGAGACAATATCTTTCTTCTCAGAAAACATATCTTCAAGGTGATTCTTATTTTTTTGGAAATTGTGAAGACTACTTGAGTTCATTGGAAGAATATGAATTAAAGGTGTGGTTTCATAGGATATTTATTTAATTGAGGTTGTGGTAGTAATTATTCTTTCACTTTAGTTACCCATAATGATATTTCTAGAAGGAAGATGTTTTGGAAGGGGATTCTTTTGAATGTGCTCAGAGATAAGTGTTCTGTTTTTGGATTTTTCAGATTTTATTTTCATAATTTATTGATTTTTTGGAGTTTTTCTATGAAATTACTAGTTTACTAGAATGGTAATGCAATTTGAATATTCTTACATGTAAACAACCAAGGTAATAATTGAACAGATGGACTCTCACCCTTTTTAGAGGTTGGTGAAATTGTATGATTGGGTGCCACTATGTATAAAAGGGGGTGGGTTCACTGATGTTTTTATGATGTGTTGAACACAAACATGATTACTTGTTTTATAGTAATCTGGGTTGTTATGTTTTTCTATGTAGAGAAAAGAAATAAAGTATTTTTCTCCCATGGATATAAGACTATCAACCTAAACCATATAAAACCAAAGTGTTATTTTACATTCCTACATTACATTATATTGTTCTAATGTTACATTTATTTGAGTGAAAAGTGGTATAGTGATGTTCAACTTAGTGGGATAATTTGTGTAGACTTTTTCTACTGTGTTCTGGGAAATTAAGTTGGGAGTGTTCTTTATAGAATCATATTTCGATAGGTGATTATAGAATTGATGGTTCTAACTATGGATTAGATGGATAGTTAAGTTAAAGGAATTCAAAATAAGTAGTATAAGTGGTATGTTCTCAATAGGATCAACATTTTTCATGTCAGTTCAAGTAACATTATTTTTCTATAATGATTTTCAAATTTTGGTGGGATTCATTATTTTTTGGAAGGATGGAATCAATGGAAGGAATGGTTTGGAGTGAAAATTTTGATGGAATTAATTGTTGTTTTGAGAAAATTTAGATAAAATATTATCCCATAAAGAAATATTTTAAGCTTCTGATGAATGGTTTCAAACTATAACCCATGAAAAATTTTAATGGGAAATGATGAATTAGAAGACACTTGGTTTGATATAGATCACATTAGTTCGAAATGTGGGTTCAAATATTCAAGATAAGAAAACCACAATATGTTTTTTGAAATATATGAAATATATGTAATGGAAACCTGTAACACTAAACCATGTTTTCTAGATGTGGATATTATTCAACATGTTGTTATGAGAAGGAAATATACATTTGATATATTGAATGATTTAACTTAATATGGATCTAATTGGATTTTTTAAAAGATATATTTATTGAAAATATATGGGTTATTTTTTTGTTATCATATATATTTGATTTTTTCGATTCCATGGTAATATTTTTTAGTTGGTCAAGTGGAAAGAATGATTTCTTCCCCAATGATGTTCAAAACATGATTCCCAATAAGGAGCTCTAAAGGAAACACAATGCAGTTTCTTCCAGTGATTTATTAAATATGGAATGAAGGAGGAAATCCCCACAAATGAATAATTAGAATCATTTACAGAAGAAATAAAGTGAAATAAGTAGAATAAAGCCTTCTAGAAGTAGTCTTGTATTTCATTATGGTGGAAATTGAGGTCTAATTAAGAAATATTTTCATTATTTAGAAGACAATATCATGAATTAATTCTTATAGGTTTTTTATTGTTCCAATGTAAGTGACTATAAATCTACTCACAAATGTTTCTTTCAAGATGGAATATTGGATTAAAGATTTTAGATCATTATTCAACAATATATGAGAGAAACTGTGTTTATCAAATTATATTTCTATAAAACTTGGTGAATTTTATCTTGATGTTGATAAATCCATTAATATTTTTGGAAAAAGAGAAGTGATACTTTAGTTAGATAATTGTTGTTTTTATGCCAAAATATGTTCTTCATGTTCTAAGACTTTAAAATACCCTGATTTTAGTGGGTTAGTTGGATAAATAATGTTTACAATTGATATTTTAGGAAAGAGTATTGAGGATTACTCGAGGTAATCATTTTATATATAGAGGTGTAAAGGATGGTCCTTATATCCAACCAGAAGGGAAGTGGGAGATATACCCTTCAAAACAAATTCTTATGGAAGTTCAAAACATTGAAATATTAGTTCTAGGAACCTCAATGAGAAGGGTATGAATATTTAATAAGATAGAGAAACACTGAAGATAGATCAATAAAACTTTAGAAGGTGATAAATTTTTTTAATTAAAACGAAATAGGAAGAAATTTTCAATATTTACAAAAGGTATCCAAAATACTAGAAGATATAATTAGTTCATACAGATGTTTGGGGAACTTCCTTAGTACCTTATTATAGAAAATTTTGGTACTTTTCTACCTTTATTGATGATTCCAGAAGAAAATAATGGTTTTACTTTAATTAACATAAAAGTGAACTTTTTTAATCATTTTTCAATATAAGGCTATGGTAGAAGGAGAAAGCATAAGTAAGAATAAATTTTCAAGATTATAAAATGGCGATGAGTTTATCTGAACGAGTTTATGAAAGAAATTTTAGTAAAATAGGAATCTTACAAGAGAATAATGTTTAAGGTGCACTTGAATAAAATATTATTATTAAGATAAATAATATGAAATTTATGGAGTAGATAAGAAGTATACTACAACATTATATAATTACTATGGATTTTTTAGTAGAACTTTTAGGGAATAAACACAAATAATCAATATAAGTCCTTCAGAACTAGTTGTACCATGGTTATTGGAATAACTATGGGCCAAAAAAATCTATATTTACCACATCTCAATTTTTTAGCAAGTTTATCCAATATGGATTTTTAGGAAAAAGGTTGTTATTTGTTAGAAGAAAAATATCAAGTTTATTTTGTCTTAGGCTATAGAGATAAATAATTTGGTTTTAAGATTTCGGATGCTGTAATAAAGAATTTTTTCAGAAGTATAAATATTATTTAAAATGATCAAATATTTTGGAAATATCGAAACATGGAAGGGAAAATATGTTGTGAATAAATATTTTATATCAATTTATATTGATCTAAATGGTATTTCTGGAGGATAAAATGTTCCAGAGTGTTAAGATGTATTTGAGTCTAATAAAATGTCTCATATTCTATAAGGATGTCAAAGGAAAGTGTAGGATGTTTAGAATTAAATACATTGGAAGATATATTATAATGTTCATGAATTTGGGAAGCTATATTAAGAGTTTCAAAAGGATAAGTCCTTTAAGGAGTATTTTAGGAAGGAGAAGTTTCAGAATTTTCTATTCCAAAATAAGATAATTACCTAGTAAATGTTTGAAGATCATCAAGGATCATATGTATGGTGTGCATGTGTGAAGATGATGTTATTTTCTTACTTATAAAGGATGATTTATACCCATAGTGTTTAGAACAATTAGTAACTTTGTGAGATTCTTCAAGGTAGGAGTTAGCAATACAAAAGGAGTTGGATTCACTAAAACTGAATAACACATGGTAAAATTATAATTTCCACTAGGGAAGAAAGTTGTGAACAAGTAGGTATTCCATTTGAGATAAGAAGCACATGTAAAGAAGTGATATAAATCTGGGTTTGTTAAAAAAGGTTTTCAATAGAAGACTTAATAGACCTCTATTATATATTTTCTAAGGTAGTAAATTATACTACCATCCAAACTATTTTAAGATTGGTTTGTTATTAAAATTTATTCATTAAACAAATGGATGTGAATGTTACTTTTATTCATATAAATTTATAGGAATAATCATATATGATTAAACCTGTTGGTTTCTTTGATAATTGAAATCACAACATGGTGTGTAAACTAAAATATAGCCTTTATGGTTTAAAATATGAACTAAGATATTAGAACTATATGTTTTATTCATTCCAGGAAAAAATTGGTTTATTATAGAGTAATTTTGATAATTATTGTTATCTAAAAGAGTTTAGTGGGAATGAATATATAATCATAATTTCATTTATAGGGGGTTTTATTTTGTTAGTTCTTAATATTCTACTAATTCCTAAGTTTAATGAGAACTTATTTATAAATTATGAAATGAAATATCTTAGTGAAGATAAGAATATGTTGGGCATGAAGAATGAATGTCATAGAAACACCGGAAGTTTGGTTTTATCACATAAGGATTACATCTAAAATATCATTGATATATTTATAATCAGTGGATGTAACTGGGTTAAAAATCCTTACACTGGTCACTTTAGAAATTTTAAGGAACAAGAGACAAGAATGAAAGAAGGAAATAAGCATAAGTTGAAAGTTATTTATGTCTCAATAGTTGTAAAAGTTATTTGTGCTATGGTATGTACACTCCCAAAAATTAGTCTTATAGTGGGTGTGTTTAGTGGGTTTATCAAAAATGTAGCAAAGGTTTATTTGGAAAATATTAAATATATTATTCGTTAACTCAAGGGAACATAAGGAACAATGGTTTATTTTGTAGATGATGATCCATTACCTAGGTTTGTTGGTATGGAATTTTGGTGTGATTCTGATTCTAGGAAGAGTAAAAATGTATGTGTTTACTCTTTTTGGGGAATTTAAATGAGTGACTTTAATTTCTAATTTATAACTAGTTTTAACACTTTATATAATATAATTTGAATATGTGGCTATAATGGAATAAATCATAGAGATGGTATGGATGAAAAGTTTGATTTAATAATGTACTTGAACTCAAGAGAATGTATTAATCTACTATGATAGTCAGAGAGAAATTAATTTTCATAATAATATTATGTTTAATTAAAAAACTAAACATATTGATCTGAAATACCCTTAAATTAAAAAAAATTAAAGATGGTGAGTTGGAGTTATGAAGGGAAGATAGAAAACAAAATCTGGCTGATATATTTTACAAGTGTTTAGGTATAGAAGTACTGAGGTAACATAAAGCCTCAGTAGGACTAGGGTGAATAAAGGGAAATGGAGGTAATTGTATAAAGCTAAATCATAAGGATATTTTTAGGATTTTGAAGTTTATTCTAAGGTTTTCTTTGAAGTAGTCTTCTAGTAGGATATAGTTCAGAATTATGAAGCATACATTAGTCAATTGGAAGGAGATGACAGGAAGGTGTGGTTATAAAATTTCAAAAGTTATTTGAATTTGTCAAGTGGTAGTGGTTTTCCATCATCATTCTATAATGAGGTTTTTAAAAAGAATATATTTCGAAAGGGGATTCTTCTGAATGTTCTCAATGTAAGGTGGTATGGTTATGAGAGTTTCAAATGGTACTTCCATACATTGGTGTGTATTTTAGTTTTATTATAGAATTACTAGTTTATCAGAAGGGATAGCTAATACAGATATTTATATGTGAGATTTGTGGTGGAAATAGTGGAATTGATCGACTCCCATTATTTTTATAGTTCGGTGCAACTAGATTATTGGATTACACTCTCTATGGGGGAGGTTGGGAAGCCAGTGTTTGTATGATATATTGGACACAAAAATGAATACTAATTTTATAGTAATCCAAGTGGTAAAGCTTTTCTTTCTCCCGAAATGAAACACAATAATATTTCTCCCATGTATGTAGGACTCTCAGTTTGAACTACATAAAACCATATTGTTCTTTTACTTTCTTATATTTATTTTATATTTTGTGAATGTTATATTAATTGAAGTGAACATGGATATAGTGAGGTTCATATTTGTGTGGTTTTTAGGGAAATTTTTTTTCTAGATAGTTCAAAAACATTAGTTTGTGAGTTTTTCTTATAGAATCAGATTCCTCTAGGTGATTTATGAATTACTTCCTCTGATTAAATGTTAGAATGATCGCTAGGTTGAAGGGATTGTCAACAAGTTATTGAATCACTCTCCTTTAAAACTTGAATATTTTAGAGAATAAACATTATATAATTAGACCTAATTCTTCTACCTTGTGTTCTTAATATGGGGAAACAAAAAACATTATATAATATTATATTTATATATTTTTTATATGGAATTATCATAACTCTCACCCCATTATTTTTGGGTTCTTTCTCTTCAAAGAATATAGAAATTTCTGGTATATAACTATAATTGAGAATTAGCTGATTGAAATCCAATAATATTCATGATAATTATAATTATCATAAATTATAGGTATTTTCTCATGAGACCCTTTAATATTAATACATGTAATGGATTCATATAATATATATCCTCTTTGTGACCTGATATAATTTATCACTGAAAATTGCATCCTTTAACATCCACTATACTGATTTCATTAGAACAAATGTATCATGATATGTGAGTCATTTAAGAAAGGTGCATACATCATCTGATGTAAAAGGACACCACTATATGAAGACTCATCCCCACCATGATATGTTTAGTGTTTTTCCCGATAAATAGCATTTTTGAATTCCCAAACCCATGCTCACTTATCGAATTTCACTTCATCCTGGAAAACCTGATTCTCACAACACTTAACACCCAAATATTTTCATTCTTGGTACCTCGTTTTGACTTCAATTATCACAAAGGTTATGAAACATATAAAAAAACCTTTTATTCTCCCAAAAAATTCCACCATTTACATCTCTACACCCACATTATTCTTCTATGTGTTGGATGTGGATTCTCCCAAACCACCATATCATGTTCTATGATATAGTTCTCACCGTTTTAGTTTTTTTCAATTATTTTGGACAACAAAAATATTTTTCTCTTATTTTATATTTTTCTGATATCCACAATGGCCACCACAAGCTCCAAAATTCCCATTTCGGGATTCCTTATTTCACAATGGTAAACCCCTTGAGAAAATCACCCTTTTTATAGTGTGGCCTCCATCTCTTCCATGTTTCACTTCAGACTTGGGAACCATAGTATTGTAAAACAGCAATGGAAATATTTTTCAAACCACTTACACATATTCAGGTTGACTGTGAAATTTTATATTATAATTCCACTAAAACTACAACCACATTATCATGTTCCTCCATTCCATTATTCATGGGTAGACTTCTCAAGTGTAAAACATAGAGCACCATGCTATTTTTAAAATATGTTGGTGGTTTTTAATTTATTACAGCATGGTATCTATGCATTATAACATAATAAAAATTATCTTATACGAATTATTCCATTCTTTATTTGAAATTTAACATTTCCACACATTTAATAATCTCAATTTTAAAAATCATTGGGTTTATAACTCCATTATTTACTTGTAAACAATATCAAATCATCAATAAAATCCATTAGGTACTTCCCCACACTGGTTGATCATGTACCACACTACATGTGATATAATTACCATGGTGTTGACTTAAATTAGTACTCACCTTCCTTTCCCACTCTTTTGGCCTTCGATCTCTTCCACCAGCCTCATCGACTAGGTTTTCGGGTGCCACCCTTGAGAGAGACGGACTTCTTTTTTCATTAAATCCTTAACTCGATACTTTACCCAAACACCTATAATTTCATATACATATATTTTTATTCAGGTAGTGACATCTCTAAACCATATTTATATTTATTTTATATATGTATATCTTCAAGGATAGAAAATGAAACTAATTAATTCTAAACAAACCTTTATCCATTAAACCTAAAACTTCAAGATAGTCATAATGGATGAATCCATAATAACCCTCCATACATCACCATAAAAAATCTAATCTCTATAAATTTTCAACAACTTTATAACACCAACAATCACATGTTGTAAAAAAATATAATCACCACACAAAAAATATAATGTCTAATATTGTCAATAAATCCATAACACCAAAAATTACATATTTTCAAAAAAATCCATTATGAACTCTTATGGATTTAAAATGACTAACATTCATAATTTTAATTAAAATAACATTTAAAATAAACATTATTCTAAATAATTTACTCCTACTCAAGTAAATATGTCAAATTTAACATCCACTAAAATTGTAAAAATAATACATTAATCAACATGTTTAATATAAAATTATGTTAACTCATAATATTATTTCATACAAATATCATAGCATCATGATTAGTATTATCACATTTAATTTTAAAGAGATCGAAGGAAATATATGAACACGTAATCATATATTGTTATCGCTATTTCATTTTAGCAATACATATTTATGAAAAATGTAAAAATTAATTTATTAAATTTAATTAACTGAAAAATTTACCACTTTCTATTTTTCCTTCAAAATATTTAATATATCCTAAAAAACCATTACACATAATCATAAATATATCAATGACCCCTCTGCATGTATATGATAAAGTGGATTTAACAACACTCTCTCCAATTCTATGGTTGAGTGATAAAGTTAAATAAAATATGTACATAAATTAGATAATAGAATTCATATATTTACTAACTTTACATAACAACTCTAGTAGATTAGGTAATATTATAATGGTTTTGATTAGGTACTTATAATGCTCTCCTACCTTGTACCCAATCATTCTAATCACCACTACTATGCACATACTCTAGAAAACATAATCACCACAATGATATAATTTTAATTGATAAAACATGTTAGTATACCCATTTTCTAAGGGAAGATTTCTATTGGGTATTTCAAACATCCAATGATCATCAAATTCTAGAGACTAAAAAAATGTAAAATTTAATTTTTTTGGAAAGATTGACGTAAATAACAATTTTATTATTCATGTTCATTTAAAAAAAATAATCATCAAGGATAAATAATTAAAACACCACCCAAAAACTATTAAATAAATGAAAATTTCTCCCAATTATTCCAATGTAGCATATGAAACTTAATATAAAAAATTTAATGAAATTTTAATCAACTGAGAATGTAATGTAAACATAATCTAATACTTGAAAATAATTCCATATAAAATTTAACATTTTTATTATAAAATAAATAAAACCATAGAATAATGTATCTAAATAATTAAACAAATAAAATATCAAAAAAATGTATACGTGACCTCATAGACATTTTAAGACATCAACCCACTTTTTGGACACATATTACCAACATGTACCTGAACTTGTATATAAAAACATTTGAATGTTCATTGAGAATAATATATTGGGTGTGAGTATAAAATAACCTATATAAAGTCACCACATGTCCCTAAATCTCTATTAAAATTAAAACATATAAATATGTTTTAGTTTTAGGAGTGATAAATTAATGCATTTACCAAAACACCCTAACAAGAATAAGTAAAATATCATTCAGAAATCATAGCACAATGAAATAATCACATAGTACCCCCACACAAAAATGAGTGTATCATACAATATAATGAAAATTTTTCTAATCTCACATGATATAGAGATCATCCATGCTACGTGACATTCTTTATAAATGATATTATTTTATAGAGATAAAACAAATTATTATTACTCAATGTGAAAGGAACCTTATTCAAATTTTAAAACTAATACCTATTAGTTTTAATAAGTTGGAAAATAATGGGGGAATAATTCTCTCTAGTTATGCCTTCAAGAAATATTTCTTATACATTTAACCATCACCTTGATAAGTATACCATGATTTGAAAACATGTAAATAATATTATTTTTTTCATATAATGAGGGTAAATGAAATCATTCACATTTATATAATTATCTCTAGGAAGAAAAATATCATTTTTTTACTTATATACTAAACAATAAACTTAGACAATACCACTATTAATTATTACCACATTATCATCTCAATAAAAAATCACACAGATGACTGTACATAGAAAATATTAAGCACAGAAGTAATTGGTAATAAATAAAATTCAATATATCCATATAAAATCTAATCATCCCATATAAACCTATAAAAATTAAATCAATATATATAAATACAAAAATTCATGATGAATGTAATCATATCAATTAAATAAATGAAAATATCTTTTAAATCATTCATCAAAATAATGTAAAATTTCAATTTATATAAATTTTCAAATATTAAAACATTCAATCTCACATATAAATATGGAACATGTTTGAATGGAATTAATAAAAATAATTATTGGTACCTAAAAAATCAAGAATGTATTCAAATGTATTAATTCAATTCTCTGGTTCTTGTAGGATTATCCCTTATTGAGTTTTAGATAATCCCGATTAAATTTGAAAATATTTAAAAGAGTATTTGGACATGAATGATTTGGTGAATGGTGAAAAAACTATTCAAACTAAAAATTTGGGATAAGAGGTAATCTAATAGTATTTTATTGGATATAGACATAGTTAGGATAACAATGTGTATTAGCTGTGAAATAGGATTTCATGATCTGAAATAGGCCGCATGGTCAAATGCATGGTTTTTCAAACTAAGTGATCCAATCGTGAATGTATGGGATTTTTACATGGATTTTTTTAACACTACATTTGATAATCCCAACACCGTTATTTTCTCTCATTCAGACTTATGAAAATATCAGGTTTATTTCAATAAATTTTGGGGCTTCTCCACCCATAAAAATGATTTCCTTTCAAACAATGATCAAATCATCATAAAAATAAAGGGATAGGGTCTGATATCTTCATTGATTACCAAATATTTCTCTCCATCTATCTATAATGATTATATTATTCTTGAATCTAAATGATTTTATGTTAGATTTTTTGATGTATTTTTCTTAGGATTGAAGATTTATCTTCATTATGTTAAGTAATATAGGATTAAATAATACTGGTGAAATTTCTACAATTGAGAATAAGTAAATATTGTGAATTTGTGCGATTAAGTTGGTGTCTATATTATATTTTATGAATGAGATAATTTATTATTACTTGATGATTTATTATGATCCATTTTGGACTACATTGATATAATTTTAGATGAGCTTTAAATTTATGATAAATGGTTATTTTTGAATCAATGGTTTTGTCCAAAATTGGGGGTTTTAATTAATTTTTTTGGTTTCAAATAAATAATATAAAATTAGATTGTGTTTATTTAAATTTAAATGGATTGGATGATTTTTAAAATTGATAAAATATTTTTTGAATTGAATTATAATTTACATTCCTTGGACTTTTAAGTTTTGTATTCAATGTAGTATATGTCTCTGTGTTGAAATAGAAATAAAGGTTTCAAATAAATATTTATCGACTAAATGGTGAATTAGTTTTTCTAAAAAAAATATTTTTAATTTACTAATTTTAATGTATTTATCTTTACAATGATTGTATTTAAATGATTTGAATGTATGTAATTTTTTAGATTTATCACACCATATGTGTGTGTGTGTTAATATGGGTTTTTAGATCTATTTTTGAAAAACATCTAAATTTCAACCATAGTAGAAAATGGGTCTTAAGGAGAATACATTATGGTGATAATAGATTGGCATGAGTGAATCCTTAAGGTAAAACCATTCTCTCTATTGTGCTAAATCATGTGGTTTTAGGTTTTGTAAATGATTTATGAGTTTATTATCACATATAACTAGAAAAGTGATAAATTAATACAAGTGGATGGATGAAGAATCATACTATAGAGCTAACAAGAAATATTAAAATAATAAAATATTATTAGTGATCCTTATCATGGGATAATTCTTATATGGTGGAAAAGAGTGTGTAATTTATTTTGGGGAAAATGTGAGTTTCAAAAAACGTGTAGGAAGGAGGTATATTTCATCAAATATTCGGGAAATAAGGAGTGTATAATGGATTTTATGAAAATAATGGTTCTTCTTAGAATTAGTGAAAAATTGTTTTTAAGGGGTGTTTTTCATGGATAAATATTATATTTTTAAATTTTTCTTGAATTTTAATTGATATTTTTTTAGAAAATTTAAAACATTATTTCTGAATGTAATTTTATTAAATGTTGGACAAAGCATATGGTTTTAGGTTTTAAAAGTTTTTTTTGTATTTATATTATCATTGAATTTTCAATTTTTTTCATAAGAAAATTATTTTCTTAAAAAATACTAATTCATCCACAACATGTTCAACTTAGTGGACATGAAGAGATGTTTTGTATCTATTCAAATAAGTGGAATAAGTAATTATTTTTTAGTGTAGATCTATAGTTACACGTCTATATTATCAAAAAGGATATGGAAACTCATGGTTTTGAGAATTTGGTTTTTGGTATGTTTGTGTAATTTATATTCTATCCATTTCATTGGTTTTGGTTGGATTTTATAAATGATTGGTTTTATTTGACATATTTATTTTTAAAACATGTTTAATATATGTGTCATTACAGGATCATGTATGCTTTGTGGTTAGTTCATGAGACAAAGTAATTATGTATGATTTATTTTTTAACCTGGTTCTTTTATTGTAGCCTCTAGAAATTAGGGGATGTTCTTGAGGTAATATATATTAATGTATTCTTCCTTAAGATTAAAAATAGTAGGTTAGTATTTTATAACCTAGTATCATAGAAGAATTCTGAAGTCAATTTTTGGGAATTTTGGTATTAATGAAGATTATAATAGTTGATATTTGAAACATACCTATAAAATGGAATAGCTAAAAATTTAGGGTAAACCCTCAGTCATCGTATTATTTTAGTAAATGAGATGTGTGACACACATCATGTTAATATGGAGTCTTTTTTATTTTATGAGATTTTGTGGAATTTAATGTTTTAGAGATATTTTAACCTGATAAATTGGAAAAACATGTTTTTTCTGGAACACATTTAGGGAACACAATTTTTTGTAAATTATGTGAACAACATTATGTGTTCCGAGGTAACTATTTCGGGAAGTTCAATTTATATGTCCCCAATTTGGCTTTCACAAGTAGTGTATGGGTTGAATCATATTATTCCTTAAGGAAATCATGCGGGTAACTTTGGGTCCTAGAGTGATGGTTCACAATTTGGAAAACCATTAAAGTAGTATATGAATCATCACTGAAATTTGATCATACCATTTGGTATGGTTGTTAAAAGGTTTTCCCAAAGATGAGAAAACCCAGGTGAACTATGAAAGTAGTGTTTTTTCTACATAGTGAGATATTCATAGTTAGCACATGGTTTGAAAAACCATGTCTCCAAACTGTGAAACCGTCCTAGATTAATTAAAACATGAAATTCCAATCCCCCCAACTATATTTTAAACCTTTGATCCTCCATTATCCTCCCTCTTATTTGAATGGACCAAGAACCTATCAATTAAAAATATCCTCCCTTATTCCTTATATTTTAGTTGACTCCGCCTCTAATTCAAGTTGGTTCCTTCTCTGATAAGCCTTTTTTATTGTGATTTTCTCTTTCTTTATTCCCCCTCCCCTCTTCCCTTTGATTTCACCCTCTCCCATGAACCCTAGAGATGTTGGGGAAAATATTTAGGGGGTGGGTGTTTTATTCTTAAGTATTTTTGTTTCTAGGGAATGTAGAGGATCCCTTCAGGGTTATTTGAGAATTATCGATCATAGGCGATGACTTATGGCTTGTTGTCCATTGATTTGAGGTAGTTGTTTCATTGTTGGTGCTTTATGTTACATGTCATTAAATTATTGTTTGTTTTAAATTGTTTATTTATTAATGTTATACAAAGGTATGTTCCCCATGAGGTACAAATGTCGTTTTCAAAATGGTTTTCACCCTTAGAATGGAATCATATTATATTATATGTTTTTATAAAAAATATCCCAAGTGTAGTTCTAAATATCATGATTGTTTTTTAAAGAGTTCATTGATGCCAGATTTAATTTTTAAATGTGAATTTTTTGTCAGTTTATTTTCAAACCAAGTGTTTGAGTGTTTTATAGAATTTAAAATTTTTGACATGGGAATTTTCACTAAAAAGATATGTATTAACCCTTTTGAATGGTATTTGAAAACATTTTATAACATTAGTTGACTTCAAAGGTTGTTTAATGGGAAGTTTAATTTCATATTTGGGATTAATTTTTATTAATAAATATTTAGTCCCAATACATGATTTCTAAAAACATGAAATATAATGATTTGGTATTGTCATTCCAAGTGTGTTTTGAAAATATTTTGTTTGTATCTTTATGAAAAATGAGTTTTCAGGAAAAACTATGAGACAATATTGAGCTTCATGTTATTTTTGTTATACCTATTTTGGTTTGTGATCCAATGAGGGGATGATTCAACTTGATCTATATTTATATTCTACTTATTATTTGTCTTGTATGGGGCTGTTTATTATATGAATTTAGCAGATTAGGAATGAATTATTTCGAATGCTTTAGATTTTACTACTGATATTTTATTTATAATCACCACCAATTGACTTTTCATAGGAGACCTTGGGTATGGGTATAGGTAGATTAGGTGGTTGAATTTCTAACCTTTTTTACTAACTTTATTAGGGATTTTTTCATGGGACTATGAGGGCCCGTAGTGGGAACATCTTACAAGGGACCGAAAAACCCATGGGATGAGTATTATTCATGGGACAGAGAGAGATCGTGACATGTTTGTACCTAGAGATCCCAATAGACTAAGAGAGCCAAAGGGAACCAGATAGCCAGGGGTAAAGACAATATGTCTTCTTAAACCCATTTTATATAGTTATTTATTCAGGAATATAGGGTTTTTTTAGTTTATTCTAGAGCTTATTAGTCATAACCCATTGGTTGTATCCTAATACACTGGGATCCTATTTAGGATTATTTTAGGTGATTTATTCTTTTGTTTGAATTGTATCCCCTATTTCTTATATTATTTAAAGGAACCAATGTACTTATAGTTTTTCATCTTGTCTCATGACCTTGACCGAGTATTTCCTAGTCATATATATTCCCACTTATTATTTTTAAGGATTTCATTTCAATGTTATGAAAAGGATTTTGTGAAATGTTTTAAAATAAAAAAATGTAAGTGTTATTTATAATGTGATTTAAAACTATTTTATTATAATCATGGAAGGTATGTTATTTAAATGAAAAATATCCAATTTTTTTTGGATTTTTTTAATGAGAAAGTGGAAATGGTTGGTTTTTTCAAATGTAGTGTGTGAGTTTTAAAGATGTGGGTTTACGCCTTTGTGCCTAATTTTTCTTGTAAATTGGTTTTCAAAGAAGTTTTATAAAACCATTTAAAATTAGAAACATCTTTGTGTTTTAAAATGTGTATTGAATAAAAGGATTTAATGAAATTTTTTTAAATTGAAAATATAAAATGGTTATTTTTAAATAGGGCATTTAACTAAGAAAAAAGTGTTCTGTAAATGGTTTTTTTCTTTTAAGTAAGAAAAATAAAAAGTGCTTTCACAGTTTTGCGGTGGTTCTTCTTTCATTATGAAAAAGGATGATAAAAATTGAATATTTGTTCAGAGTATATAAAACTAAAAAATTTAGAATGGAATATGAAAGTGACTATATATATTCGGTGGGTGGAGACAAACTAGGCTATATAGATCATGCCTATATTTTACATGTCCAAAAATGTTTCCTTCTTATTCTTCCCTATTGATATTTTGAGGGTGTATTTGTGTTAGATTGTGACTTCAGGTCACACAGAGGATTTTTTGTGAGGTTTTTCTTTTTATTTTGGGTTTTATATTAGCCTTTTTTATTTTTATGCTTCAATGTTATTTGAACCAGATTCCTAAATTTTATTATTTATCTATTTTAGTTATGTATTTTTTTTATTTTTCAGTTATGATTATCTCATGTTGGATGGTTTATTTATTTTCTCCCCTAATTATTTATATTTTTTTATAGGGGTAAATATTCCAATTGTATGTTCCATGATTCGCAAGGACTATTTTCCAACTCATGTGGATCGAGAATGTCCTTTGGGCCTTGTGAAGGATGGATTTGATATTAAAGTAAGATTGAACCATGGGTAAGTTCATTAAAAAATCGAATCAAGGTATATGTTATTAGATTTTTCATGGTTTTAGGATTAACTATTATTATTTATAGTGTTTTTAGTGTCAAGATAAGAATTTTTTGACATATAAGGTAGGTGTGGGGAGAGTGTCATGATATCTTTCTCTCTTTGAGCCTTAAGATTCCATTGATAATCAAGTTTTTTTCTTTAATTCTGTGTTTTTGTTTGATGGAATTATTTTATTTTTGTTTAATGGCTATAATGGTGGATCTTTTGTGGATTCATTTGTCTCATTGATTATTGTTTTTTATTGTTTCTCATGCATAGTGTAGACCATGGGAATGTTTTTTCTTGTTGGTTAAGACATGGGAAAATCCTATCACACCCACACGGATATCTATGTGTGTGTTATTATTTTTTATTGGACTATGGATGTCACTTGGATGATTTTACTATCAAAATCACCATGGGATAATGTTATGTGTATTTGGATTTAAACAACCTTATAATCATTGTGTATCCCTTGGGTGGAGCTATTTCATTTTTTAATAGGGCATGTTCCTAGTTCATGTGATCCTTGGTTTTGGGATACCATGGGTTTTCTGATACATTTTTTGGTCATTTAGTATATTTTATAGTTTACTTACTTTATTTTTTTAGCCATTATATTATGGTTAACTATAGAAATTGGAGTTTTGTAAATTCCCTTTGGAGAGTTTGGGAATGAGGTTATTTAGTGATGTCCTCTTGTTTCATGGAAAAGAGTTAGTTAATTTTTACACCTTTTTTATCAATTATAAATGGAGGGGAGACAAATTATTGGTCCCTACCTTCTTAGATCTCCTCTTTGATTATTTTATTGATCATTTTTGTTAGAGTACTCATCTGATTATTCAAGGAAATCTATTTAATTTTGAGAATTCATTTTAGAATTTGTCTCCAGTTGTCCACTACAAGGATATAAGGCTTTATAGGGATAGATACTAACATGTTCATGAGAATTTTGACTCCCAAAATCACTCTATGGTGTTTATTTTATATTATTTTATGGTATTTTTTTTAATTGTTGAGATATTTCATCCTAAAAACATGAAATAATTTAGAGTTTTTCATGAGCACATAGTTTGGGTGCAAAATTTAGGGTAACCCATGAGAAGATAATTAAATTATTCTAGGTAACCATTATGATATGTTCATTTTCAATGTTCATGGTTTTGGTTGCACGATAATCACACATGTTGGTTCAAACCAAGTCATTCCTTAAGAAAATTGTATGATTTCCTTTTAGACTTGGAGTACTGGTGTATGGTTTTCACATGGTTTTTTAAACCAAAAAAAAAGAATATGAATCAAATTCAGTTTAATATTTTCATTTTATGTGGTTGGAATAGGGTTTTTCTAACCGTTCAGAGTCCCAAGTGAACCACACAAGTGGTTTTTGGCCATCTAGTGACCCGTGCATGGTTGGCACAAGATATAGTGACCCGTCTATCCAAAACATGTGGTCTCTTATGATTAATTAAAACATTAGATTATACTTTATCTATTTATATATTTTAACCCTCTTGGACTCGTTTATTTCTCCCACTCATTAAAAGAAATACACATCTCTCTTAAGAGTCTCCTCTTGTCCTCCTTCAATTTTGGTGGTCTGCACCATTGATTCAGGTGGGTTCCATCTCCAATAAGAATCTTTTATTACTGGATTTTCCTTACTAATTCCACCTTCCCAATCCTTTTGAATTCATTCCACTACCATAAACCATATTCTTTTAGTCTTTTTATTTAGGGGTTGGAATTTTTGATTCATATGTATTTTGGTTTCTAAATCATATAGAGGACCCCTTATGTCATTTTTGATCTTTTACCATCATATTTGTCTACATATATCTTGTTTTACATTAAACTGAGAATTTTTTATATTTTTTTCACATTATATTATATTCCACTAAATTATTATTTATTAAAAGTGTTTATTTATTAATTTTTTTCCAATGTATATATCTTATAAATGAAAAACAAGGTCTTATAAATGGTTTAAACTCCTAGAAATAAATGGGAGTATATTCTAAGTGTTTGTAAAAAAATTACCAAGTTTCCTAAAATCATGTAAGTATTATTAAAATAATTTCTTGATGATGATTCATATTTTTAATGGGTAATTTTATATCAATTGACTTTCAAATAATGTTTTTTAGTGTTTTATAGTGTTTAGAATATTTGAAATGGTATTTATGGGTTTAAAGGGGAGATTTAACCCATTTGTATCAAATTTAAAACCTTTTTTGTAACTCTAGTTGATTTAAAAGGTGGTTTAAAGGTTTTTGAGTTACCATTTGGTTTAAAAAAAAATTGTCCTATGAGTTGATAGGAAAAACATGAAATTGAGTTACTTGGTATTGTAATTATAAGAATTTTTGGAAAAGTCTCATTGGTCACTTTATGGAAATTGTGTTTTTAATAAAAGGTGTGATTGCCTCTTGAGACAATTATGGGTGTTTATATCCATGGGGCCTAATTATCCCATGATGGGATGTTTTATCTTTTTGTGTGTTTATATGATAGTTATTCTTTGATATGGATAGGGTTTTTTCTTGTGAGGGTGTAGGAGGTGATGTGGTAATTATTTAAAATGATTTGTATTTGAATAATGATAATTTATTTGTAATCACCTTTATTATACTTGTCATAAGAGATTGTGGGTGTGGGAATAGATGTCTTAGGTAGTTGAATCCCTGAACAAGGTTGCTAATTTCATTATGGATGTTTTCTATGGGATTAAAAGTTCCCATTGGGGAAACATTCTACATCGGACTAAAAGAACAAATGGGAGTAGGGTTATTCATGGGACTAAGAGATCTCATGAGAGGTTAGGACTGAGATATCCCCAGGACTGAGAGATCCCAAGGTATCAAGATATCTTGGGGGAAGACCACGATATATTCAAATACATTTTTCATTGATTAGTTATTAGTGAAATTAGGGTCATTTTATGTCAAGATATATCATATTGTTTAGATCCCATATTGCCCGAATCATATTTAGAATTATTTTTGGATATTTCTCCTTTTTTAATTTTTATAACCATATTCTAGTATTATTTCTTGGAACCTATGTACTTGTTGTTTTTTCACCTATCTCATGACCTTAACAATGTGGTGAAGGCTTGTGTGATTTCCTCCTTCTTCCTTTTATGTTTTTCTTTCCAATATTCTAAAAAGGTTTTTATGAAAGGTTTTGAAAGGAGGACAGTGGATGTTTAATTTTTAATGTTCATTCAAATTCTTTTATTATAAGTTTTATAGGTGTATATTTAAATGTGAAAATTTATTTTTTTATGTGTTTTGGATTTTTTCAATGAGAACGTGTAAATGGTTTTTTAAACTCTAGTTTTTGTGAGTTTTAAAGACATTGTTTTATGCCTTAGTTCCTGGTTTTTATTGGACATTGGTTTTCAAAGATGTTTTGGAAAACCATTTTAATTAAATAACAAAATTTTTTTTGGAATATTTATTTACAAATCATAATTTATGAAATGATTATAAAGTGGCACTGTAAAATAAAAGTTTGGTAAAAATATTTTTTAAATGAGTAAAAACTATTTTTCTAGTGGTTTTTTTTCTTTTAAGGAAGATAAAGACAATTTAATTGATATGTTTCTTCTTAATTTATGAAAAAGGATTCTAAAAAAATGAATATTTTTCTATTATATTTTAAAATATAATTTTTAGTATGGAATATAAAAACGACAATATATATTCAAAAGGAGGATCCTACTAGTCAGTATAGCTCATACCTATATTTTTCTTGTCTAAGTTGATTCTTGTCTAATTCTTCACTATTGATATTTTAAGAGTGATGTTGGGTTAAATGGTTACCATGGGTCATGTGGAGGATCATTGGAGTGGGGTAGAGATTCTTTTTGGTTTGGGTTTTATAGTGGTTATTTTATCCTATTTTATTTTTATGATTCGAAATTATTTGTATCTAATTACATAATTTATTTATTTATGGATTTATCTATGTATTTGTTTTGATGTTCATTAATGTTTATCTCTTGTAGTATGCTTTATTTATTTTATTTCCACTTCTTATTAATATTTTTTTATGAGGGATAAATCATTCCCATGGTATATTCCATGATCCCCATGTACTAGTTTCCACCCCATGGGGATCAAGAATTCTTTTCAGTCTTTGGGATAAACCAATTCAGTAGTCGGGTAAAATGGCACCCATGATCGGTTCATAACATGAGGTTTATAATGACATTACAATATTTAATTTTTGTTATGTTAAACCATGTGAGGTCAAACCCATAATGAGTTTATACATTATTATAGGAATATTATAAACTAAATCATAAATAATGGTCTAGAAATCAAATAAATGTTTATGCTTTAAAATGGTTTTCAATTGAAAAAATTGTGATTTATTTTATATTGATTTTTTAAAAAATGAATAACTATTGTGAAATAAATTGAACCATTGGGGTAAATAGTAGTGAATGAAATTATCTAATTAAATATGATTATGTATATTTTTTTTTAGAATGTGGATATTTTTTTTTATACATTATTGAGGAACCATGTGTCCTTGAATGAAATTATTTTTAGTATAGTAAAATATAACATTTTAGAGATGTCCAATGGAGAATTAGAAAAGGAAATGAGTGGAAATCAAACTATTGTATACCATATATTTTGGGAGTGATCATACAAGCTATCAAGGTTGCTGATATGGTTGCTGATTAGTATTTTCTAAGGGAGGTGAATATAGCCTCAAGGAACATTAAATAAAACCCTCCATCACATTGATTGGATGTAAAACTAGTGTGAGATAAAAATATTTTCAATAATAGTAAATTCATCTTCATATTTTTAAGCTCACTAAATTCCTCAATGAATATTTTTGGTTGTAATATACTAAAGGTGATAATAAGGAAGTGGTGGGAAGATAATTTGAAGGATAAATACGATAAATTTCATGAGTTGAAGGGATCACATAGAATCATTAGTAAAAATTACTTCATATATGAGAAAAAAATAGATATAATATAATAATTATTATATTTAAAATCGTGGAGAATTATTTGTGGTAGAAAATATATAAATTTATACCGAGTTTTTGAATTATGTGTTGGAGAATATGATGAATGAAAATATTATGGCATATAAGATTGTGATATAGGGATATAATTGTAGATTCATTCAAGGATTATTTTTATGAAGGTTCCTATTTATTAAGAGGGGGTTAGTATGGTGGATTTAGTGGAGGAAAACATAAAGTAATATAGAAAGGGACTTAATTTATTCCCTGATTAAGGTGAGGGAATAATTTATTTTGATGGAATATGACGAAACCTAAGGACATTCGATGAAGATTGAAAAGATATTCTTATAATTATTCTCAAGGAAAAGGACCATTAGAATTATTCTATTATTAATAGGTTGGAAACATAAATTCTATGTTCCCAAGTTTATTAATCGTGTATTTTATGTATGGTATTTTGGGTCATCTAAATATGTTCTATAACTAGTACTCCTAGAGAAGTAGTGGTGATTAATCATACCAGTGGTAGGGGTCAGTGTTATAGAGTTGTGTATTAAGACATGCTGATTCAAGGGCTCATTGTAGAATAGAAATACTTTTCTAAGAGGAAAGTTACGTGACCCAAAAGAGTATATGGAAAAAATTATTACTAAATAGGAGCCAGAAGAGTATGAAGATGATATTGGGCCATTTGAAATGTGAGGTACCATAAATCATGGTAGATTATTATAATTTTTTCCCATTATTTGACACTATATTAATGCTAAATTTTATTATTATTTTCTATGGGTTATATTAAATGGATAAAATTGAATTATCCATGATTTTAGTGTAGTATACAATTGTCAATTAGGCATAAGGGGTTTTATGGTGGGAGATGTTGGATATTTTTTCTTAACAAATAGAAGGTATCAATCTTAGGAATATGAAGAGATGAATCCACCTCTATTTGCTTTAGTGATGGATTAGTATCCATATTTTTCCTATGAGGATATCTCTACACATCATCCTTGGAATAATATTGAATTTTATATTTTTTTGGTAACTATGTTTATTCTTATATCATTTTAATATTTTACTTTATAATTAAAGGAGTTGAATAAATTAAAAGTGTAATTCTTTTAGAATGATCAAAAATGTTTAATTCAACTATTTTTCCCACCATAGGTTGTTCTAGTTTTATTCATAAATAATCATGATGAGATCCTATGGTTCAGTATTAACAAGTAGAATATAAAACAAGTTACACTAAATAATAAATAACCTTTAACACTAATTGTTGATCTACTTGACCTAATAAAGGGATCTTATAGGTTTTCAAATATTGATCTCCAGTATTGTTTCCAACATTTAAGGGTAAAAGAGGAGGATATTCCAAATATAGATTTCTATTTTCAATGTATCAATTATGTGATTTTTTTAATTCATCTTAGGGTTTTCAATAAACCTACAGTCATTATATATTTGATGAATAAGATATTTTTTAGGTAACTAGACTCGTTTTTTGATTTATTTTTTGATGAAATCATTATTTAGTCCAAGACAAAAGAAAAAATCAAGAGGAATCGAGGGATATTGCAAGGGAATAGGCATTATAGAAAATATCTAAAACCTTTAATTGAATCAAGAGGAGATGTTCCTAAGTAAGCCTATTTTTTATAATGTAATCTATTTTAATCTAAATAAGGTAACCTAGGAGTTGTATTGGGAGAAAAAAAATAGTGTGTTTGAGATTTATAGTTACTTGGGGATGACTATATATTATTAGAGATTAATTTATAACATCTCTATATCGGTTTCTACTATAATAGATTTTACTAAAAAAGTAAAACATTTAATTGTAAAAGTTAATATCAATACCAGGAAAGTCCGGATCAGGCACGCCTGATCCCCAAAATTTATTAATAAAAATTAAAGGTTCAAACAAGAGGCAAAGACAAGAAAAAGAAAACTACATCACATCAACACCATAACCCTCACCATCCCCAGAGTCTGACATCGCATCAGCATCAGCAGATTCCCACTCTGACGATTCATACTGTTTGAAGAGTTGGATATATTGTTCCTTTTGTTTCAACTGTTCTGCAGATAGTTTCTCTTTGTAGGGGAATTTACCATTATCTCTCCTACCAGCATCAATAGAAACCCCTCTACCTTTTTTGGAGGCAAATCGCATCGACACCATTTTAGGCATATCAGAGTAATCCCTCCTTGGTCTTCTTTTGATTGTATTATTCGTATACTCTTCCATATCAGAGGCTCCCTTCTTCCCACTCATAAGGATATCATTGTATGAGATTATAGGTGAATTATTCTCTTTATCGTGATTCGACACATCCCACCATTTCCCATTTACGATGAAGGAACCATGAAGGCAACCTTGTTCCTTCAACATCTCCAAGGAGGTTTTTGACGGCCTCATGTCACCTGAATAAGACAAATTTGCATCCTTAGAAGCTAGGCACGGAGAGTCGTTACCCTGCTCAATATGATTCTCCAGATTTGAAAAACGATTATGAGTACTAATAGTATTCCTATCATTATTAGCCCTTGAAATATCCCCATACACTATAATTGCCATAGATTGATCATTACCATGGTCTTCTTGAGGTCACACCCGAATTTTTATCCTACCCATTACTTAAATCTAGTATTTATTATTAATCCATAGTAAATTTAGTTCCATTACCACTTTGATGATAAATTTCCATTATATAAAGATCATATGAGTCTAAAGTATATTTTATCATAATATAAACTCTATTAGAGGCAACATAGTTGGGTGGAATATAATTAAACCACTGATTTTGATATTATATATAGACTAAGAAAATGGAAATAATTAGTTTATACCATGTGTAATAAATATCAAACATAGTTAGTGAAACAAAATTTAGAGATGTGGAAGTTGAAAATGTTATTAGAAGAATTACACCCAAATGTGATATAGACAACATTTTTATAGTTCATTTTATTCTATATTTGATTTTTTTTCTTTGGAGTAAGTGATAATAAGGAAATAATTTATTGAGGAATGTATAAGTATGAGTAGAACCAATCATGGTAGTGAGACCATCAAGGGATAATCTCTATTAAGATATTTAAATATTTATTTACAAAAATAGGTAGTGGTTCTTATTAAGCTCAAGAAGGATGTGTTAAAAGAATACCACAGTTCAACTACGTTAGTAAATCCTGGAGTAATCAGTATGTATCATGATATTTTATGTTCGGTGTAGTGTTTGAGGATGAAAACGAACATTTATGATTTTACTATTTTATTCTGAATATGCCAGTGATTAATGTTAAAGTAAAAATGATTGGAAGGGTTATTATAATATTTACTAGTTTAAAAATTAAAATTAGAGGAAATACTTATAGACTTATTAAATGGTTTACTATGGACACTGAAGAAACATGATAATGTTTAGGTTATAGTTGACCAGCTAAAGAAGTTAGTGCATTTCATACCTATATGAGAAACATTTTTATTTAACGAGATTATGATTCATTATTTGAGAAATATTATTAGGTATAAAAAAATTTCTAAGTCTATCATCATATATAGACACCCATGGTTTACTTATATATTCTATAGAAAACTATAGATTGTTGAAGGGGTGTAGTTTTATGTGATAATGACACATCATCCATTGATGGATGGTTATACATAGGACATTATTCTGACACTTAAAGATATGATCTAATAATTTTTTCCAGATTTTTGTATACCTTGGTAGAATCATCATTCATTGGTGCAGTTTCCATATAATAAAAATTATCTATAATTAATTAAAATGAAACTATTTCAAGCATTGTATAGTCAAAATTTTAGTTCCACATTGTGTTGGTTTGAGATTGGTTAGAATACTATTTTTTATCCTTGTTTGGTATAAGAGATAATGAATAAAAATAGTGTGACATAGAGGCATATAATTTCATCTAATAGTAAGAATAAATCTTATAAGGATAATCAATTAAGACTTTTTATAATTATTGATAAGTATTTTTTATTATTTAATGTGACCAATATAATGGGGAAAAAATGAACTAAAAATTTATGACGATAAATCATATATATATTTTCTTTATTGAGATCAAAGATAAGACTATAAATTTAGATTATAGGTTTTATTTTACACATATTTATGTGTTTTTTAATAATATATTCCATATCATCATTTTAGGCCTCCATAAAATTCACATTGATGGATGATAGAGAAATAATTTTAGAAATATAGGATTCTATTCCTTATATTATGATTTCTATGTCTATACATTTAATATTGATGATGATTGGGGAACATTCAATCAGCATCATGGATAAGGAAGCATAATTCTATCTAGTTAGACCATTTTTTAACTTGTTTCCTTTCATTGGATAGAAATTTATTAAGGAATCGCAATCCTTGATTAACTCTATGTTAGGTCGGAATATACAAATATACATAACAGGGGGGGTGAATTGTGTCTTTTCAAATTATTTTACAATTCTTCCTCTTAATGTTGACTGATGATTATGTGGGTAAGCATTGTTTACCATCTGTATGAAATTATGATTAGTGGATAAAAATAGAATTATATAACATGGCTATTTATAGTTGTTCAAGGCATAAAGATCCCCTAGTCCACTCCACCAATGACTCTCTATGTGAGTCTGTTGAATTTCACTATTTAGGTCTTCATATAATAGGACCAATCCACAACTGATGTGGGCAGTTGACACCTATACAAATAAGGCTAAAATAAAGCCTTCTCTTTCTTTAACAATGAACCAAAAAACCACATATTAGATTGATAAGCTGATACTCTACCTTAACGAAGTATGAGAATTTGAAACATTAAATAAAAAGATATTGATTAAAAAAGGTTCTGGTTGAAATTCACAATTGTAACAATAACTGGTTGTAGATGAATCTTCTTCTTCAAATAATATTTTCTTCAAGAAAGAGAAATTAAAAATTGATATGGTTGCAATAGATCGTTGAAATAAAAACATAAACAAATTGAAGCAGCATACTTACAGAAGATACTAAATTTTGAATACGTATATCCTCAATATATAATCTTTTCTAGAAAACTGAGTTTGATCAATTGTTGAAGTAAATTTATAAAAGATCTTTATAAGAATGCATTCTCAATTGTGAATATTTTTCACAATATATGGATAAATATATATCTTAATAATATATTTTTATTTTAATCCTACACACATATATAGTAAAAATACACTGATGTAATAAATAAAGCAGAGAATTTTCTTTTCAATTTCAGATCTAAGAAAATCCCTCGATAGGTTGTAAGAATTGAAATTCCTGAGACAGTTCATAGTAGTCGTAACTTCCCTTAAGAATAGTAGAGAATATTTCTACTTATTACGAGTCTTTGAATCAATCATAAAGAGATTTGAATTATTTGAAATCAAAATTTAAATCATCTTGATATTCTGTCAAGAGCGTTGCATGAAACTCTAATAAAAATGTAAATTCAAATCTCATATGAGGAAAATTCAAATGTAAAGTTCCTACACAAAATGAAAAAATACCAAATGTATGGTTTAACTAGGTATCATTCATACTCCTAATGTAAGTTTTACAATGTAAGGTTGATCAAAAAAATTAAGGTTAATGATCCATATGTTTTATTCTCCAACATAAGGTTCCATACTTACGTAGGGTTATTTAACCATAGATTTTATCTTTGTCAAATGTAAGGTTTCATCCAAATGTAATGTTATTTATCCATATATTTATTTCTACATTGGGTTTATTAAACATATATTATGATCTTTCATAATAATTGTTAATAAAAATTTAGGTTTTGTTCCTTATGTTGTGTTCTTCAGTGTACAGTATGAACCATGTTTCCAGAATATGCTTAGGAGCATTCAAAACACTTGGAAGAATATTCCACACTATTAACAATGTTGAATGTAATTCTAAAACAAGGAATGTAATGAATATTAATATCCTAAAATAAGCATAAATTAATATCATTATTAAAACAAACAATGGTATTTTTGATAATAAAAATCAATATGATTTTTAGAGTATTATTGAGACAATACATTCCCAATAATCTCCCCCTTTTGATGATCACAAAACCCATAAAATTAATAACATAATTTGGAATTTTCCAAATAATTAAAAGAAAATAATTCAATGTTTGATTTTATAGAATTATTTAGATAAAAAGAATTTTTGTTTTTATCCAAATTTCTACCCCTTTTGTGAGATCAAAAAATTATGTGTATAAAATGAATAAAACATGTTTAATTTTTCACAAATCTGTAAGTGAATGTTATAATAATATATTTAAATAAATAAGACTGGATTATTGGATTAAGAAATAAACATATAAGAACATGGAATAGCGTACACAAAAAAATAAGGAGATTTTATTTATCAAAAAATGGATAAATAAAATAACCAGCATGACTAGGAAACAAGTTTAGTCAATGGAAATTTTTTTGGTACAAAAGATCGGGAAGGATTTGGATTAGTTATGGTTCTAACTATTTTTAGAAACTTATAACATATCTCTAAAGTCTTCCATATATAAACCCAACTTCTCCATTAGACTATCCCCTAATTTCATAATAAAATCTTTGGAATCTTGGATGATATGAAAATTCTCAACAAGATTGACTTTCAAAAAATCATGCAGACTCTCCCCTTGATTTATAAACTGATCGAACTTTTATATGAATTTTTTCAGAAGAAATATAATACCCAGTTCATTCTGTGTCAGTTTTTCAACTATAAATTTCTGATTGTCCAATAGAACTGATAGAGGAGAACTATTTCACTGAATATTTTGAAGATGATCATTCTTATCTACCATGACAAAGGTGATTTCCTGAAATCTTCAAATTCGATCTGGACTGGTAGTAGGTGCAGAGGTAGGTGTACTTTTCTGACCAAAATTACTCTTGATTGATTTATATTAATTCCCCGAATAGAACTTTATATCTACAATTTCTGACTTAGAATCGACTTCGAACATTATCTTTCAAACATCATTCGTCTTCTCCCTCTTTAAGGAATCAAATTATTTCTTAGAAACAGAATTTTCATTAAGATCCTGTAACTTTTTCTTTGAAACTTATTTCTCTTTTTAAAGATTGAAATTATATTCATGTGAATTATTAAACATTATTACAACCTAATTTCAAAGGGAATCATATGTCCCTTTATTTGGATGTTGTGACAATCCATCTTCCAAAATTTCTAGAGATCTTGAAGGAGATTTTCCCAAAGACTTCTCTAATTGTTTTTCAATTGAAAAAGAAAAACTATCAAGAACATTAGTTTTTTATTCAGTTTCAGTTTGATGCCTTTTATCCACCTGATCTAAAATAGAGAAAAGTTTATTTTTAACAATTTCAATAGCCACATTTTCAGATATGATCAACAGTTTCTTTTCCTGAACTGCTAGTTCTTCCACCTAGATAACTGGTAAAATAACATTCTGTATATCACTTATCTGGAATTCAACCTTTTGATCTTACCCTAGAAAGGATTCTTTTAAATTTACTAACCTGATAGCCTCTCCTAAACCTAACATTGGTTCTTCAGTAGGTGTATATACTCATTTCTTTGGTTTTAAAACCAATTATTCATGAACAAACTCTTCTTCCTTTTCTTCATCAATAAATATTAATTTTTTTGGGTTTTTTTGGAAGGTTATTCACCTCAATTTTCACCAATTTCTCCATTCCTAATTGCACTTTTATCCCCCTGAGAAAAATATCCTAATCTTTGTTGGTCATCTACACCATCTGAAAAGATTTTTCCTTTGACTGTACTCCCATAAAAAAATAATTTCCTAAAATTCCCCCCATTGATCACATTGATGTGTAGAAATTTAATTCTAGAATCAATTAAATTAATCATTAATTTCTTAAATAAAATTCATTATATAATCCTTCCATAAGGATAAAAAGTCATCCTAGAATCTGGTTGATAGTAGTAGTGAAAATATCTAAACATATACCTCAGAAAATTCAAATTTATTTCACTCATAAACAGAAACATGATATACATGTATGGATATATAATCTTCTTCATCTCATTTATTCTAGGTGAAAATCCGGTTTTAATAAACATAACTAATATTTTTTGATCTGTCTCGAGATCCTTGAAAAAAAATCTAATGTTTTTTAACCAAATAGAAAAGACATAATATATTTAGACTTATGGTTCTTATCTATGATATACCTTTGATTGAAATAAAAAGCTTTTTTGTGAGGATACTTCAAAATTTGAGAAATTTTAGTTGAAAAAACCGAATAGTCCTTATCTTATTTTCTTCCAAAAATTATATATCCAGTATCACCAAAACTAATCCTATAGCTATTATAGTCGAATTTTAGTTCTACCTCATAAAATAACTCTGAGTTCACATAAGTAAACATAGACTCTAATCCTTAAAAAGCTAGTTCTTTCTTTATAAGAGGACTTTTCTGTTAAAACCATTGGAAAGGAACTAAATTTACATTCAAGATATTTCTTTTAGAAACATTTTATTATTTGGGTCGCTAGCTTCATCTTCTTTGGTTCTCTTAGTTTTCTTCATTTTTGAGAAACGAAAGATCTATGGTTTTTAGGTTTTAGGGTTTCTAAAGAAAACATATGTGAAACAAGGTAGAAGGTAAATGAATGTAAATGAGGGTTTATATATTCAAAAGGGGTTTGAAAGTCCAAAAGGTTTGGTATTCAAAATGTTTTTGATAATCCCTTGTTTCACGTGTCATTATGTAATATAATCCCTAAAATTTTTAAAATCATGTGGCACAGATAAATTTAAGATTAAAATAATTTAAATACAATGTAAAGTAAGAAAAAAATATTAAAACAAATCATATTTAAATTAATTAACAAATAAATTTAACATAAATAAACTGTAATAAATAAATAAAATAAAATAAATATTAAAAATTAAAAATATTAAAAATATTATAATATTAAAAATTAAATAAACCCAACTCCCCCTTAATAAAATAAAAACATACAGTTGGAAGTGTTCTAATAAATATATCAGCTAGTTGATATTTAGTATTTACAAATTCCGAAGATATATCTTTTTTAAGAGCATTATCTCTTATAAAATGAAACTTAATAACAATATGTTTTTTTATTTAATGAATTATTAGATTTATTGAACTTATATTATCACATAAAATATTTTTACTATTACAATTTATTCCAAATTCTATTAGGAATTTTTTCATCCACAATACATGTGCACAAAAACTGCCTACAGATACATATTTAGCCTCAACTGTTGACACGACAACTGAGTCTTTTTTCTTACTTGACTAGGATATTAAATATTTTCTTTAAAAATGACATCTTCCTAAGGTAATTTTTCAATCTAAATTACAACATCCAAAATCATCATCTGAATATGATATTAAATTAAAATTTGATGTTTTTGGATAAAAAATATATTGAAAAATATTTCTTTTTATATATCTAAAATCCTTTTAGCCGCAATAAGATGAGATTATTTTGTATTTGTTTGAAATATTTTACCTAAAAATACAAAAAATTAATATAATATTAGGTCTGCTGTCAGTGAGATATAGTAAACTGTGAATCATACCTCTATATAACTTGTTCTCCATCGGTTTTTCATCTTCATCCAAATCAAGTTTTATAATGGTACACATGGGTTTCGTATATGTCTTAAAGTTCAAAAGACCAATATTTTTCAATAAATTAGTAATATATTTACTTTGGTTTAAAAAATTCCCATAATATTTTTAATAATTTTGAAGTCATAAAAACAAGTTCAATTCTCCCATTATACTCATTTCATATTCTTTTTCAATTGTTCTGAAAAATCCTTACAATTTTTTTTCTTAGTTGAACCAAAAATAACATCATAAACATACATTTGAACTAATAATATATTAGAACAAATGGTTTTCTTAAAAATAGATGGATCTGTTATTCCTACATTAAATCCATTTTTCAAAAGAAAATAATGTAATATTTCATACCAATTTCTAGGTGTTTGTTTAAGGCCATAGAGAGCTTTAGTAAGTTTAAAAATAGAGTCTGTTTTTTAAGAGTTTTCAAAACCAAGAGGTTGGACAACATAAACTCCCTCCAATAAATAACAATTTAAAAATGAATATTTAACATTCATATGATATAAAGGATGATTAATTAGTGTTCTAGACTTTCTAGGTAAAACACTTTTAGGTTCATTAATATCATGTTCTTTTGAACTAGAATGAATTTTAATTATTTTATTTTTAATATCTTTTTTAGGTTTTCAAGTATCATGTGGTTAGATGATTTAGTAATTCCATCAGTTTGATCATTCTCATTGTCAAAATGGTTATTTTCCTCAAACATCACGTGAACAGATTCTTCAATAATCATAAAATTATTATTAAAAACCCTATAGGTTTTAGAGGTAGTAGAATATCATTAAAATATTCCTTCATTAGCTTTTGGATCAAACTTACCAAGACTATCATTGGTGTTCAGGATATACACCTTACATCCAAAAACATTAAAGTACATTACCTTAGGTTTTTTGTTATTCCAAATTTCATAAGGTGTATTTTTGAAAATAGGCTGAATTAAAACCCTATTCATGATATAGAAGGTTGTTCTTACAGCTTTTACCCATTAGTAGGTTGGTAGACTGTATTCGTTCAGCATAGTTATAGCCATTTTTTGATTAGTTATTTTTCGTCTTTTAACAATTACATATTGTTGACGTGTTCTTGGTGTAGAAGAGCTGTGTTTAATACCTAGATTAGAAAAAAATTTACTGAATTTATGATTCCTAAATTTACCACCATGATCATTTCTTAATGAAATTATCTTAAAACTTTTTTTGTTTTGAACAAATTTACAAAAACATTCAAAAACAGTAAAAGCTTCACTTTTGAGTTTTAGAAAATAAATACAAGTAAATATAGTTTAATCATTTACTAAAACATATACGTATAATTTTCCAGCCAAACTTTCTACTCTTGATGGTCCAAAAAAATCCTCGTGGATAAGTTATAGAGGTTTTGATGTAGTAATTTTTTAAATAGATTGGAAGGAAGATTTGTGTTTATTTCCAATGTGGAATACATCACAAAATATGTCACAATCAAACTTAAGACTAGGTAAATTAGAAACTAACTATTTCATAGATAATTTACGTAAAGTATAAATATTAAAATGATCAAGCCTCTTGTTCCATATCCAATACATATTTATCTTAATAGTTAAACAATTAACTTTATTTTTACACAAGGAATTAAAAAAAAAGTTTAAATATTATCAGTTCTAGGTGTTTTAAACTTAAGTAGTTTATTTTAAAATATATAGTATAAATTTTTAGAAAAATCGACACAATATCCATCATTATAGAGTTCAGATATACTTATCAATTTTTTCTTCATCCCTTGTACAATAGTACATTACTGGTTGAGACTTTATTTGGATATCTAATAGTTCTACATCCAATTATCCTTCCTTTTTCATTATCACCAAAACATACTAAACCTTTATCTATTTGAGTCACTGTATTGAAGTTTGATGAGTTTCAACTGATATTCCTAGAGTATCCACTATCCATATACCATATATCTATTCTTTTTCTATGACATGTTTCCTATAAAAGATATTTAAAAAAGATTTTTTTTTGGTACCCATATTCTTTTGGGTCTAGTAGTGCTAGCATGAAAAGATATGGGAATCCAAATTTGCCCTGTTTTTTCATAACTCATATTATTTTCTTTAGATAATAAATTTGATGTAAAGTCAATTTAAATTAAACTTATTTAAGGATTTAATAAATAATATTTTTTTGTTATATGTCCTTTTATTCCAAAAAAATTACATGTAATAGTTTTTGAGTTGGGAACAAAATAATTCTTATATAGTTTAGATTTTTCACACTTACTTCCTATTCTGAATATTTTCTTTATAATGAAATTTTTACCAAGAATTTCATTTAGAATATTTTCTCCTCTTTTAAAGAAGATAGCATCACTTTTTTACATTTTCACTTTATATTGTAATGCTTTAATCTTATTTTCATGATCATTACAGTTTGTGGTAGATGATTTAAATTTTTTAATTATCTCTTGATGTTGTTTGAGTATGGAATAAATTTCTCATAAATTAAAATTTTGAATATTATTTAATGATTTTTTTTTCTTTAATAAGGATTATTATTTTCTTTTTAGAATTCTTCAATAGGTAGATAATTTATTATTGTAATAATTTGAATAAAAATCTAAATTATTTGAAAAATAGGTTTATACCTTATCTTTTTCTACTATGAAACACATATTTGCTTTCAGATTTGATTCTTAATCATCTGAATCATATTTTATTGATCTTCCATAGTCTTCAGAAACACTCCATGTAGCCTTCATTTCTCTTTCGCCTTTTTGTTCAAAATCATATTTTTTCAGATATGTCTTTTCTGTCTTTCACTTTTCACCTTTTAGCTAGGGTCAATCAGGTCTTATACGACCTAATTTCTTTCATTTATAGATTCTAACATCCCTATAGTATTTCTCATCCCTTTTTAATCGATTTTTGAATACTCTTCTCTTCTTATAAAACATGCTAAACATTTTGGCTAATTGATCCAATTCCATTTCAAAATCATGTGTATATAAATTCCTTTCTTCTCTAACTTCATGATTTATTCTTTTTCTTTGATTATGAGATGTCGCCTTTAAAGTAATATTCTATTTCTTTACTAAGACATTATGATCTTCAACTTTATATTTCATTTCATCTTCACAAATCATCAATTTCCTAATTAATTCTTTCATTGTCATATTTTTTAAAGTGATGTTTATCGAATTTTAGCTGATATATCATTCCATATAGTTTGTAGTACTCTCATTACTTTCAAATATTGACCTTCTTGTTTGATAGGATCACCTAAGGATATAATATTATTTATAATATTTTTAGGCCTTCTATACATATGAGTGAAACATTATCCATAAAACATTATGAATGTATCAAATTTAATTTTTTCTATTGCATATCTCATTTGTCTTATGTTGTTTGTTCCTTCAAAAAAACTTCAATGGCTTGCACACATTTCATATGCAGTAGGAAATTTTAATACACATTTGAATTCATCTGGTCCAAGACCACATATAATAGAATTAATAACCTTAGAATTTGTGGCATACTCAGCCTCTGTAGAAGTAGTCTGAGTTGTATGATTTTTCAAAAGCTATCCTATTATACAAATTTTTGGGTCAGAATATACAAATATATACAAGAGGGGTGAATTTTGACTTTTTAAATTCATTCATAATTCATCCTCTCGATGTAATGGGTAAGTAGTGTTTATATTGTGTATGAATATATGAACAGTGGATAAAAACAAAAATTTAGAACATGGATTTTTACAGTGGCTTGTGGCATAAGGATCCCCTTGTCCACTCTAGCAATTACTCTCTCTGTGAGTCTGGGGAATTTCAATAGCTAGGTCCTCATATCATAAGACCAATCCATAACTGAGTGCAGGCAGTTTACACCATTACAGATAATGATAAATACAAATCCTTCTGGTTCTTCAGTAGAGAACTAAAAATCCACATCTGATACTCCACCATAACTGATTATGAATAGTTGAAATTGTTAATAAAAATATATTTATTAAAAAGAATTCTGGTTGAACTTCACAGTTGAAACAGAAACTGGTGGTAAATGAATCTTCTTCTTCAAAATTATTTTCTTCATGATAGATTAATTCCAAAGTGATCTGATTGCAATAGATCTTTGAAATAAAAACAGCATCGAATAGCAGCATCATAGTTATAGAAAATACTAAATTCTGAATACGTATATATCCATGGTATCCGATTTTGATGAAAACCAATTCTAATAGATTGTTGTAGTAGATCTATAAGAGATCTTCACAATAATGTAGTTTTAATCATGAATACATGATTCAATCTATGGCTCAATATGTATCTCAATAATATCTTCTTCTTTGAATCCGAAACACATATATAGAAAAAATACATGGATTGAATAAATATAGTGGAGAGCCTAGTTTTTAATTTCTGATCCATGAAAATCTCATGAAAAATCGTAAGAATTAAAATTTCTGAGACAGCTAAGAGTAGTTGTAACATCCTTTAATAATAGAAGAAAATTTCTTTACCTATTAGGATTCTTTGAATCAATAATAATGAGTGTTGAATTATTCTAAAACACTATTTAAATCAGCATGATATTCTGTAAAGACCATTGTGAAAAACTTTCAAAAAAATGTAAATTCAAACCTCCAATGATGAAAAGTCAAACGTAAGGTTCCTTCAAAAGACAAAAAAATACCAAATGTAGGTTTCAACTACGTATTTTTCATAATTGGAACATAAGGTTAAAAACATAGGGTTGATCAAAAAATTAAGGAAGATGATCCATACATTTTCTCCTCAAACATAAGGTTCCACACTTACGTAAGGTTATTTAATCATACTTTTTCTCTTTGTCAAACATAAGGTTTCATCAAAATGTAAGGTTCTTTATCCATACGTTGAAATAAACATAGGGTTTATTAACTATAAGTTTTGATCATTCAGCATAAGGTTTGATACAGATGTAATGTTTGTTCCTTACGTTATGTTCTTCAATGTACAACAAGAACAATGTTTCCAGAATACACTTAGGATCATTTCGAACACTTTGAAAAATATTCCATGCATATAATAATCTTGAAAATAATTCCAAAATCAGGAATATAAAGAATATTAATTTCTTAAAATACCCTTAATGTAATATCATTATTAAAGAAAACAATGTTATTTGTGCGCATAAAAATAAATAAGATTTATAGATTATTTTTGAGACAATACCTGCCCAACACTCTGGCCATATCCTTTAGAGAGTGTCTATACCCTTCTATATTAATATATACTTTAAACACTTGTGATTAGTTTATATATCAAAATTCTCCTTCTAAAAAAATGCCTCTAAATGTTTCATAAAAAATATATTTCTACTTACTCTAGATCATACATTTGGTATTTTTTCTCATGAGTCTTAAAATGACTTGAGGCATAAGATATCACCTTATCATTTTTCGTAAGAATGAAACCTAATCCCTTGTTTAAAGAATTACTATATATCAAAAACCATTCTATGCTATAGAATAGTGTAAGTATTGGTGCAGTGACCAAACTCTTTTTAAGATCTGTTATGCTTTATTCACGTTCTTCTATCCAAAGAATCTTTACTCCTATATGAGTTAACAAAGGTATTAGATTCGATAATTATTATAAATTTCTCGCAAATAAATAATAATATAAAGATAATACAATAAAATTATGGATATATGTAATATATGATGTTATAGGCCATTCTTGAACAACTAATACCTTTAATGGATCCATAAATATACCTTTCCTTCAAATTACATGACCCAAAAGGATAATTATTGTATCCAAAACACATAGTTGTTGAATTTATCATAAAGATTATACTTTATTATGGAATTTATATAAATCATTTAATTCCCTTAATTTTACTCATTACTCTTGAAATATAAGAGAATGTCATCAATAAAGACTACAAAAATTTTATTTAGATATTATCTAAATACTTTATTCATAAAATCTATAAATATAATAAAGGTATTTGTAAGTCAAAAAGGTATGACTGTGAATTCTTAGTGTTAATACCTCATATAAAAATCATTCTTTAGTATATCAACTCCCTTATCCCTTAGTTGATGATATGCATATCAAAGATCAACCATCAATAAGTATTCAATCCCTCTTAATTGATTAAAGATTCATTAATGTGGGGTAGAGGATACTAGTTTTTATCAATATCTTATTATGATCATGGTAATCAATAAAAATATTCATTTACCCATAATTATTATTAACAGTTATGGTTTGAACACCCCATGGCGAACCACATATGTATATAAAACCATTATCAAGATACTCTTGTATTTTTTTCTTCAATTACTCTAATTCAAAGTGATAAATTATATAAGAACATTTCCATATATGATTAATTCCATGTATGAATTCATTTGAAAATGAAACCTCATGGTTTGTGGGAAGACCAAGTAATAATTCATGAGATATATTAAAATATTCTTATATAATTGATATATCATCAATCTCGTGTTCCTCTATAATAATTTAATCCATGTATCCCCTATTATTGGGAATCAAGACCCATATTAAGGAATTATTTTCTAATATAAATTCAAAATAATTATATCGTTTATATTTGATCATGGGATGCTTTAAGATATGAAATCAGATTTATTGATCCTAAAACTGACAAAATATATGTGCCAAGATAGAAATTCCATGCCCAATATCACATTGAATTCTAACAAGGGGTAATAACTATACTTTCAAGAAGTATCTTCCCTCAAACCTTAATCATGAATGATATATATACTGGATATCATCAAACCTCAAGGTTTTCTCCCAAATATCTCAATATCAAATGTTTTAAGTGGTGAAACAATAATAATAGATATCTTGCAAGATAAAAAGGAATGAGATGAAATAAAATAAAATAAAATATTTATAATTCCTGAGTTGATGATAATTATACCTTAACCAATTTATTATCATGATCCACTTATTTGTTAGTAATTACATAGGTTATTTTTTTCTCCCTTGGTTTTAGAGGTTATTGATGAAAATTTTTCTCATTAACACATTGATTGTTTCATTTGTAATTATAGTGATCAAAAGCTTTAAATCTAAATCATTGAACCATTATATGTGAATTAGGTAGAAATTTATTCTCCTTTATTTCTACCATCGACTACTTCATATATCTCTGAAACTCATGTGATTAACGGATAACTCTTACTCACTTGAAACAATTATTTATTCCTTTGATGTAATTTCCTTGGTGTTTCTCCACATTCCTTCAGTATGTACGTATTTTAATATTCTTACCTCGATGAAACTTATTATTTGAACATTTATGAAACACAATTTTATTTTTATTATCCCAAAATCCTTGAGAATAATGAGAGAATATAATTTATATTTCCAAAATAAGTGAATGGAGAATAATTTATTTTTATAAATACATGTCCCTTATGGGTATTTATTTTAAAAGACAATATTTTAATACAGTAATAAAATTTTACGGTTTTCCTTAGAGTTAATGATAAAATTCGAGGTGTGCCTTGCAAATATCAGGAAGTTTTCAGCATAAAAAATATTTGATTATTTAACATTTTTCTTAAGAAAAAACAATTACTCTTCTATTTTAATGTAAATATTTTAGGGAAAGTATTTACTATAAAATAATTTATAAAACTCCACTTATATCACAGAGTCAATTCACTATTATTTTGTTTTTATTTTCTTAATCAAAATCGTCTATTGGTCCTATTATCTTACAAAATGATAAACATCCAAAAAATCATGTTTTTAGCATTGAATAATAAAACATGTCTTTTATATTATATTAATAAATTTCTTAGAAATTAATGGATAATAATTTTCACTAAAGGATGGTGGAAATTGTCATAGGAAGAAATTAGTATAAAATCTGTCATTAATTTGTGTTATTTGGAGCTCAAAATCATTTGGGTTACTCATAATTCGGGAGAGAATATTCATGTATGTTTTCACATCATATCTCGTTCAATTTAATTTATCATTGGAGGAATCACTATATTTTTCATCACTATCATTATTCACTTAGTTCTCCTAGTTCCATCAGTTTAGTAAAACCAAAAGTGTTATCTTGAGTAATAAATAATAATATATTAAGAAAATAAATTTCAAAGATCATATGAAAAAATACTCTTGGAATCTAGAGGATTAGTGACTTTGGAGAATAATATAAATTAACATCCTATTTTTTGATAAAATGAAAATTATTTCAAAAAATTATTAAAAACTTATTTACTTATAGAAATATCATGCATAATAATTTTCTTTATAACATGAGGAAAATTAAAAAAAAGAACATCAACTAGTCATAGATGGTTTATTATTAGATATTAACATGAGAGGGAACATGAACATGGTAAAAATACCTTATTAATGGAATACGATCATGGAATCATAGGAAGTGATCACAAGTTATGACAATATAATTATAGATAAATATATATGAATAGTGAACTATAAAATGATCATTATTAAAATACAACATATACCATGTAATAAGAATGTGAATACAATACTCATTAACTATGCATAAATAACATAGGAATGTAGAAAAATGGTAAGCATAGAAAATCATAAAAATTTAAAGGTTAAACACTAAGACATTTATACCATGGTTGATAAATCTATCCATTTTTATCCCATAACAGAATGGATAGGTCTAACCATATGTATTTCAAAATATAGTGAACATTTTCTAACCACCTCTTTCTTATAGTAATATCTTGAGATATAATGCTTACCCAATGAATTATAGGGATTTATAATTCTAGGAACACCCAAAACATATTTATAAACCATAAATATGTGTTCTATAAGATATCAATTAGGCATCATAAATTTATTGAGTCATGAAAATAAAATGGGTAACAAAAAATTTTCTTATGGTATCACTTAAAATTCAAGGATTGGATCAGATGATTGCCAAATTTAAATCACTTAAAACAATAATATCATGTGATCATTTAAAAATTGATATATTTATTATAATTTAATAAATTATGTATCTTTTATTGATATATAGTAAAATGGAAGAAAAACCTGAAAAGAGTTTCCTTTACATCTTTGAAATCCTTTCATAAAAAATGATATATGTGAATTTCAATATAATTTTTAAGAGTGTAAAAAAATAAATTTGAAAATAAATTTTAATAATAAATCTTTAAATAATTCATCTATGAAACTAAATAGAGTCCAAGTCAAAGAAACATCTATAAAAAGATACAAAATTTTACAACAAGTTAAAAAAATACATTTTAATAATTTTAAAATGGTTTTTAAGTAACCCACATTTATAAAAGGGATATAAAGTTTTATTTTTAATAACAATAAATAGAAATATAAAATTAAAATAAGATAAAAAAATATTTATATTTCAATATAGGAATATTTTTGTGACAATGAATAATATGGATATAGATGAAAAATAACCAAAATTAAGAGAAAGGGTTTTCTTTTATATTGACATATATTTGTGATGTAACAATTAATAAAAATTGGTATTTTGGTAAAGAAATGTAATATTATCATAAGTAAATTAACTAAATAGATAAGGTTTAAATTATATTAAATTGATAAGAATATATTCAAATAAGGAGTGAGATCTAATGAAATGAAGATTGAGTCAAGAAAACCCTTACCATATATTCCCACTTATTCTGAAACACATTAACATGATGTATAATCAATTTCGATTTACTATTACTATATATAAAAATATTAATTATATTTATTTTAATTAATACTATTCATTAATAATTTATCATTTCATATTTATTAAACATTCATTGTTAAAATTAATCACCAGGCATTAAATTTTCCAATCATTATTTAGTATGGATGTTTCAATATTTTATTCATTTATATGAGTTAATACAAGAAATATGGTTAGGGATATTTTACAGGTGTGTTTGATAGAATTAAATAGTTCTATGATTATTTAATGGGTGTTGAGTTGTGGTTAATAATTAATGGTCATAAATTTTTCTTTTATTGTTAATAATGTCGAAATAAAAATAATAATTTTATTAATAAATATAATAATATATTACTACTATATAATTGATAAAAAAACAAAAATTAATCCTTATTACCACATAATAATATAATTTATTTTTTTCATCATTCATGATTGATATTTTATAGAATCATTCATGTCAGTGGTGATACTAACCCCAAAAAATGTGCTATAACAAATGAATAAGTAGGAATATGTTTTTATATTATTAAAAAATCACTGTTACATAATAATAATGATTTTAATTACATGTTATTAAATATTTAAAAAATAATATTTTCATGATTAAGATATAAAAAAAATTTAATGAAAAGATAACCCTTAAGTTGAATTTTCAAACATTCCCTCTTTATAATGAAGGATTATGGACTCCTTTATATGACTAAAATCTATCCAAAGTGACATATAAATTTAGGGGATGGAATTTTGGTAGTTATTTAATAGAAACCTGAAGGATTTAAGTGGTTTTAAATAGGTATAGGAGAGATCATATTATAACTAAAAATTAGGGAAATTTATTTACAAGCATGAGTTAGGTTAACCCTCAACATGGATTTAAATGGAGGTTGGGTGAGTTGGGTTTGGAAATGTTAGAAAAAATCATAGTATTGACTCATAAGCATAAAAAATGTCTTATAGGATAAGTTAATATGAATTTAATTATTAAAAAATAATTTCATGTCATTTTAATCCCTTTTAAAGTCACTTTAATTGATTTAATTATTTACCATGATAATTATTTTTTAAAAAATAAAATTTGCTTATAGTTTGGATAGGATCTGTATGTCCACTGATAGGGGTGTGAATTAGTGGTATATTATTTTTAGGTTTTTTATTTTTAAAAAAATTCACCTCCAATCAGAGAGAAATTAATTTTCTTAATCACAACATAGAATCACACCAATAAGATTATAAGAAGTTACAAGGTCCACTACTCAACTGGAGTATCTAGTCCTTGAAAAGATAGGGAAAAAATACAAGATCACAAAGTCCACTGGAAAAAAATCCTTGTAGACCAAGAAATTAGGCTATATCTATTACTAGTGATGCGTTATAGTACATTGATAGTGTATGTGGTCCTTGCGGAGTTGATATAATAATACATTTTTTTACAACAACAAAATAGAGCTTCTCTAATAGTCATTAACACATCATCACTATAATACTTGGATTATTTATACTTACAAATATAAATGTCACATCTTCCTCTTACTTAATTTATTACACAATAGTGATAAAGATTCTTATCTACCTTTCTTTCTATTGTTACTTTATTATTCTAAAAATACTCTCTCTTACATAATGTAGTGTCCTGTGTTTTTGAACCGGTATAAAATACGAATTTTTTTTTGTTCAGTTTATCAATAGGAAGTTTTTATTTAACAGAGCTCCGGAATTTTATTTTGAGTGTTGGAACTCCTAAAGGTGTCATTTTTGGACTTGTGTAATAACCTGATAATTTTCACATGTGTACCGTTGAGTCCCGTAAACACAGATTTCAGAAAATTCAACTTTAATGGATCTACATGGGCAGTGCACGGTGGCGGTCCAACCCATGTAGTTTACCCTATTTAAAAAATTATTTAATTTAATTAAATAAGATTATATGAGAGTTCGTTATTAATTAAAATAATTTTTTAATAATAATAATAATAATGAAGTTATTATTATTACTATTATTGTGTTTCTTTAATTAAATTAATATTAAAGAATTAATTAAATGACAGTTGAAGAAATTAATGTGTATTATGGGTTTATCGAAGAACCATTTTAATTAAATGAAGAGTTTCAGAATTATTAAAGAACCATTTATTATTAAATGGATGAATTTTATGATAATAATAATGTTATTATTATTATTATTGTGTCATAAATTATTTTTATGCTTTGATATTTTAATTGCAGGTCAACAGAGTCTATCATTTATGAGAATTTAATGTGGATTTTGATCTTCTCAAAAAACATTTAATAAAATGAGGAGTTTCAGATTTAATAAAGCATTATTATTAAATAGTGGTGTTGGGTTTATCAAAATTCTGAAAAATAATAATAATGAGATTATTATTATTTTTATTTTATGAATGTAATAATAATTATTATTATGGAAATAAAATTATGGGTCATGGGGTGGAGTTTTTATAATATTAAGGATATTATAATAAATTTGGAGTTTCATAATTATTTATGAAATTTTTATTAAGAGAATAATGAATGAAGAAGTGTTTCTAATTAAATGGGTTGTAACATTTACGTAAAAATATTTTAATTGGATGTTTAATGAGGTATAATAGTTATGTGAAATTAATGAGGCTATTAGATATCTCAAAGAAAATTCTAATTAAATAAGGAGTTTCGTAATTAATAAATATGTTTTTTTATTAAATAAGAGATTTTGGGTTTTATCAAAGGTTGAATAATAATAATAATAATGAAGACATTATTATTATCATGGTTTTATGAGTGGTTCTTATTATTATTATGAATAATAATAATAATAAATTTGAGGGGTCATCTAATTAAATTAACAGTCAATGAGAATTAAATTAATCGCTACGAAGTGGAAGTTTTTATTTAATTAATTTTTTTGAGATGATTAATTAAATAATGATGAATTGCAGTATTTAAATTTAATTAAATTGTGTTAAGAGAATTTAGTTAAGAAAACATGAAGTGGGTAAATTATTTAACTAAATTTTGTGAAATAATTTAATTAAATATTGTGTAAAGTAGGAGTTAGGCGTTATCAAAAAAGGGTAATTTTAAATAGTAATATTAAATAAGGAAAAAATGTGGAGTTGTTTTTAATTTAATTAAACCATTTTAATTATAGGTATCGGGTTGTGAACGGTTAGTCAAATGGTGTGGGTCAGCTATGCGGTTACCCGGTTTTTAAAATGATTTATTTTTATTTTATTTTAAATAAAGGAGGTTTTTAATAATAATAATAATATTATTATTATTATAGTTATTATTGTATTAATTTGATTGGGTGATTAATGAGGGTTTTCAGAATTAATTGTAAAAAATTATTTAAATGTTAATTAATGAAGAACATTATATTAAATGAGAATAAATAAATATTATTATTACGTTTAGCCTATTACTTTATCTTGGGTGTAATTGATAATTGGGAGAGAGAACATGAGGGTGTCGCACCATCATGTGGGAAGAACACAAAAAATGCACCAGGCCCCTCCTTTGAGGCGCACTACACCCCCGTCACCAGCTCCTCTTCATGCGATCTAATCCTCTCAGTGTCTTCTCAAATCTTGTCTATCTCAGTGAGGTGAGTCTGTCTGCATTTGTTTTGTGATTTTCATTGTCCATTTGGCTCCTCCCTCACCCTGTTTTCTGGGCCAAAATCCTAAGGTTTGGGTTTTATTGGGTTTCTTTGTTTCTTCAGTTCCAGGGATGTGCAAGGGGCCCCTCTAGACCCTTTGGTCCGTATTCTGGCATCTATCAACAAATGTGAGGTAGATGAGTTCATTTTCTCTTTTCCATCATGTTTCAAGTAACGGTATTTAACTGTGGTTTTGTTTCACATCATCCAATTAAGGTTTTGATAATTTATATGAGTCCTCGGTACCTAGTTAGAGGTGCATTAGTCCTTACTGCTTTGATTCTGAGTACCTGTTTTAATATTTTTAATTTTATTTATATTGTTGCAGAGCATGCGCGTGAATATATGTGTGTGTGTGTGTGTGTAAGATATATATATATATAATAGGTGTGCATGTGTGTGATTGTGGACCAGTTGTAGACTGGTTGACACCAAATATATTAAATCCCTTCTGATTAAAAATTATGTCACCCCGATATAGGGTCCCAAATCCTTAACACCTTATTTAATAATTATATCTACTTTAAATAAATTGAGAATGTGAGTTTCCTTGATTATTATATGTCGATGAATGACAATTTTTATATTATTAATTGATGTCACCCAGATTAGATAAATTAATACCTGAACATGTGTTGATTTTAAACATGTTTTTCAATTTTTTTAAAGGTATATGATTAAACAGTTAAATGATTTGGATGGGTAGAATGGGTAATAGGTTAATTAATTGTCTAATTAATTATTAAGTCAGGATTTGGAAAAAAATGTCTTTTACTGATTATTGGGAATATTTAATTTTTAACATGTTTGGAATATAAATTAGAAACTGTTAATAATTAATGGATTGATTAATTATTACATGTTAAATGGTAAATTGTTAATTAATTGATGATTGGTTAAATAGATATGATTTTATTATTTAATTAATTATTGAATTAATTAATTTTCATGTCTTAAATTAAGATTGTGAATTAATTATTTATTAAGACTGTTGGCCAAGGGTAACTTTTGATGCGTATCTGTTTTCCATGCCATAAGTTGTCAAGGATGGAGTTGTTTAAAAATTGATATGTTGTGTGAGATTTTTTCTAAACATCTTGGCTTTGTTCAGCATTTTTTGAGATGATTATGATGTGAATGTAAATTTTTAAAGTCCTCGATGAATCATTGTTTGAGTGTATGGGTTCAGACATGTTAAAGAATTTGGATAATTAAATGTTTATTTAATTATTTAGTTGGATTGATAAGATTTATTAATTGTTAATTAATTATTAACTAATGAGATGTTGAACAGTTAATTAATTGTTGACTTACTTGATGAGTGATTTATGTTTTTAGTTAGTCCTTCAGTTATTTAACATATTGGAATAATTAAATTATGAATTAATTAATGGATGGTTTTTGGGTTTTAGACATGGATTTATAAACCAATGATAGATATATATGTATGATTGATTAATGGGTTTTGAGGTAGGGACTGATGCTCCAAATACTCATGGGGGGCTAGACATGGCGTTCTACATCCAATTTGCATGTAGATATTCTTTTACAGGACATGGATTGATGCTCCAAATACCCATGGGTTATGAGACAAGGATTGATGCTCGAAATAATCACGAGGGACCTAGACATGATGTTCTACACCCATTAATTGACATTGTATTGTGGGTCTAATTGGTTGTACATGAAATGAGTCAATGGTTAATGAAAACTACTGTGACATAATGATTTGTGAATTGAATATGAGATAGGGTTCATACTTATTAATGAATTGGGTGACTCACTGTTAGTGGACAAACCCAGGATCGAACCCCTATTTTTAGTATATGGTATCAGTTACAGTATAAGATATATAAAATTGAATATTTTTGGAAATTTTATATAAGCCAAAGCACAATCGTGGATTCACTCTTTACTTTGATTAGTTATATGGTCATTACAGAAATCTGTTTTGAGTGACTTATATGAGGGTTGTAGGGCATTGGCTGAATCTTGAGTCTTTCATAATTTAATGAGGTTTAAATAATTGATAAATTAAAATGATAGTGTAATGATTGTTGGGTACACATGAAAAATTTATAATTCATGTTTAGACACCAGTTGAGGGCTAAAGTATGTACTTGGGTATAAAGTTACTTTGTACTGCTTACTTTACTTATGTATGCCTTCAAACGGTTTAAATTATTTATTAAATGTCTGAATTTGGGGTGGACACCAGAGGTCCTGGCCTATTAAGATTTATATATCACACCCTACATGGCCCACCATTTAACTAGTGTACCTGAGTAGATTCTATTTGGTTATAGGACTATGTTGTTCACATTTACTTGGGAGATTGGAGTAGAGGACTGAGCGGATGCTCAGGATGCTCGAGGAGACCGCCCTTGGGTCTTTGTGTCATTATTTATTTATTTATATTTTGGAATGTAAAGAATGTTGTTTTGTTAATTGTTTTCTATTTTTGTATCATTAGCATTTTATGCATGCATCAGCTGTATAATTGGCATTGGACATCTGTTTTGTACAGGATTTATAAAATTTGTCTTCCACGATGTTATAATTTATTAGACTCCTTCCACAATTTATTGCGTTTTTCTATTATTGAACACTAAAAGGAGGGTATAGTCTCCCCACTAACTATCCATAGACCCTTGCTGCTAGTTGGAAGCCTCTGGCGCATGGGGAGAGGTGCTTGAGGTAATGTGGTGACCAGTTTGGCCACCGGTTTAGTGGTGAGCTGGTTCAGGATGTTACAAAGAGGTATCAGATGGATTATTTTCCTTTTTTGTACTATTTTTGGGTTGGTAGACAGGAGACTTGGAATGTGTCGGCACTTGAGTTAATATCCATGCATGGGACTGATCACCTCATGTACGGGAAATGACTAAGTTCCCAAGGATGGGAATTGATGTTTGTACTATTTGAGGTTACAGTTGATATGATTTCACCTATAGTGACTGGTGTATTTTCTGTTGTTTATTGATTTTGAGAATTTAGAAAAATAATTTTCTTGGCCTGATATAGCAAGGAAGTTCCATACATGAATCATCTTTGGCACTTATAGATTATCATGTCTTTCATATAACATTCCATGTAGTTTCATTAGTAGGATGCCTGCTAATTTGGATTGTGTTCCTTGGGTGCAATTCCAGGTTTTGATTTGATTTTGAATGCCTCTCTAGATAGCATATTTTGGTGATAGATTTAACACGGTTGAGTGGTTATATTCCATACTATCTCAATTATTAAGATGTTTTTTTCTTATTCCAGGATTCTGTGTTATAGAATGTTATTGTGTTACTACTTATGTTAACATGTTATAGATGTTTTGGATATGTGAAAGGGGTGGTAAAGATAAAATGTCAAATAAATGTTGATTGTGATATATGGGAGCCAAATTCTAGCAATAATCTGTATGGGCACCTTATCGATTAGTATATGGACACCCATGTGTTTGAACTATATACAACCATAATATGTTTGAAGATAGTTAAAAATGTAAAATTTCTGACTTTTGATTGTAATGAACTGTTGTTGGGTTGCTTTTTGAAGAACCCATATTGAATAAATGATACCTTTGGAGGTCTCCTCTTTGTTAAAAGTTATTTAGATGATAATTTACCAATTTATATTGGAATAAAACATAATGTTATAAGATTAAATATGATGTTTGAGATAGAATGCCTTTTTTCTGTATGGCTTTTTTCAAAACCATGTGACTTTTTGTGTAGATGTACTTGTTTTTATGTTGAAATTCATTCAAATTTTAAAAGGCTGAAATTAATTAATTAAAATTCCTAAAAATAAAAAGGGTTTTTTGAACCTTATGATTTCAATTTTGTGTGACAAATAGAAAGGGTCAACATTTATGTTTCTTACTTGGATAACTCATGGTAGGTAGTACCCTTAGAATGTTCTAGGCTATTAAAGTATGTTCATCCCACTGCTCAGGAGGACTTCATGGTACTCGAGTATTATAGAATTCTAATAGGTTTATTCTATAGCTTCTATGATCAATTTTTGATGTGGTGACCATGGTTCGAGGAATGTCACATGCATGTGTTAATGTGTTCTAAATACAGGTGCTTTTGAGCGGTGGATCTTTTCATGAGATGTCATGGAAAATCATAAGGTGGGTACTGTCGCTTTTTTTTATAAATGTGTAGACAGGTGATGTCGAGCTTTTAGAGTAGAGTTGTTTCGTAATAGTTTGACTGATCTTCCTATGACCTTGGTTTTTCTCTTAGTGCTCTCTTTTGAATATGATGAGCATTTCCCATATCTTGACCTCGTCATGGAGACACTAAGATAGTCTTGGTCTTACGCCATGCTATAGTTTTAATGTTATTGGTTTGATGAGTGGTTCTTATCTGGGTAGTATGTGGGATGTGTGGTTTCTTTGGGTGACTCCGTTATTCATGTTGGGGAATGGTTGTTTTTTCTAAATATCCATGTGATGGCTTGAATTGGAAATTTCACCAGAGATCGGGTAATAACTTTTTTATATATGCATATGGTTTTTGAATAGTCTTAAGGTAATGTCATCAAATAAAGGTAAAATGTAGGTTCCAGTTCCATTGTGTCTTTCAAGGGAAGTATGCACAACCTATTCTATTGATTGATTGAGATTCAATTGTTTTTGTTGATTAGGTCCCTCTAATGGCCTAAGATATAAGATTTTTATCTATGTTTAATCTATAAGATGATCCTTTTCTCTAGTTTTAAAGGCTTATCCATTAGTCTTGTGAAGGGTTAAAGGTGCATTTGGTGTTGGTAATGCTACATTTCACTTATAACAAGATGAAATGACCTTAGTAGGTCAGTTGTTTTAGTAGTGGTTCTCGATGGCTTCTCGGGGACAAGAAGTTTTATGGTGGGTATATTTTAAAGCCCTGTGTTTTTTAACCGGGTTAAAATATGAATGTTTTTTATTATTTTTCAGTTTATCAATAGGTCATTTTATTAAACCGATCTCTGAGTGTTGGAACACCTAAATGTGTCGTTTTTGGACTTGCGTAATTACCCGATAATTTTCACAGGTGCCCCGATGAGTCTTGGGAAAACCGATTTTAGAAAATTACACTTTAATGGATTTTCATGGGAAGAACATGGTTGCGGTCCAACCCGTGTAGTTTACCCTATTTAATAAATTATTTAATTTAATTAAATAAGATTATAAGAGAGTTTTCTATTAATTAAAATAATGTTTTAATAATAATAATAACAATGAAGTTATTATTATTACTGTTATTGTGGTTGTTTAAATAAATGAATGTTCAAGAATTAATTAAATGATATTTAAAGAAATTAATGAGGATTATGGGTTTGTCAAACAATCGTTTTAATTAAATGATGAGTTTTTGAATTATTAAAGAAAAACTTATTATTAAATGGAGTAATGTTCTAATAATAATAATTTTATTATTATTATTATGGTTTCATATATTATTTTGATGCATTGATATTTTAATTTATTGTTAAAGGAGTGTATCATTTATGAGAATTTAATGTGTCTTTTGATCTTCTCAAAGAAAAATTTATTAAAATGAGGAGTTTCAGATTTATAGAAGTGTTGTTATTAAATAGTGGTGTTGGTTTTATCAAAAGTTTGAAAAATAATAATAATGAGACTATTTTTATTTTAGTTTTATGAATGTAATAATTATTATTATTATGGAAATTAAATTAGGGGGCATGGGTTGGAGTTTTTATCATATTAATGATATTGTAATAAATTGGGATTTTCATAATTAATTAGGAAATATTTATTCAGAGAATAATGAATGAAGAAGTGTTTTTAATTAAATGGGGTGTAACATTTATATTAAAATATTTTAATTGGTTATTTAATGAGGTGTAATAGTTATGTGAAATTAATGAGGCTTTTGGGTATCTCAAAGAAATGTCTAATTAAATAATAAGATTCATAATTAATAAAGAAGTGTTTTTATTTAATAAAATGTGTTGGGTTTTGTCTAAGGTTGATGAATAATTATTATAATAATACGATTATTATTATCATGTTTTTATGAGTGGTTTTTATTATTATTATGAATAATAATAATGATGGATTTTTTTGGAGGTTTCATTTATTTAAATTAACAGTCAATAAGAATTTAATAAATTTCTATGAAGAGGAGGTTTATATTTAACTAATTTTTTATTATATAATTAATTAAATAATGGTAATTTGGAGTTTTTAAATTTAATTAAATTTTTTTGGGAGAATTTAATTATAAAAACTTGAAGTAGAGAAATTATTTAACTAAATTTTGTTAATGAATTAAATTAAATAATGTTTAAATGAGGAGTTGGGAGTTATCTAAGAAGGGTAATATTAAATGGTAATATTAAAGAAAGAATAAATGTGGAGTTGGTTTTATATTAATTAAACCTTTCTAAATATAGATATCAGGTTGTGCACCGTTAGTCAACTGGTGCGGGTCAGCTGTGTGGTTACCCAGTTTATAAAATGATTTATTTTTATTTTATTTTAAATAAAATAAATATTTAATATTATTATTGTTGTTGTTGTATTAATTTTATTGGATGATTAATGGGGGTTTCATAATTAATTGTGAAACGTTTATTTAAATGTTAGTTAACGAAGTAACATTATATTAAATGACAATTAATGAATGTTATTATTATTATATTTAGGCTATTATTTTATCATGGGTGTAATTGATAATTGGGGGATAGAACATGAAGGTGGCGCACCACCATACAGGAGGAACAACAAAAATTCACCATGCCCCTCCTTTGAGGCATGCTACACCCCCCTCGCTAGCTCCTCTTCACGCGATCAAATCCTCTCGATGTCTTCTTGAATCTTGTCCATCTCGGTGAGGGGAGTCGGTCTGCATTTGTTTTATGATTCGCATCGTCCATTTGTCTCCTCCCTTGCCCTGTTTTCTTGGGCAAAATCCTAAGGTTTAGGTTTTATTGGGTTTCTTTGTTTCTTTAGTTCCAAGGATGTGCAAGAGGCTCCTCTAGACCCTTTGGTTAGTATTTTGGTAGGTAAATGAGTTTGTTTTAGCTTTTCCATCATGTTTTGGGTAAGGTTATTTAACTGTGGTTTTTTTCACATCATTTAGTTAAGGGTTTGATAATTTATATGAGTCCCTGGTACCTAGTTAGAGATGTGTTGGTCCTTACAGCTTTGATTCTAAGCACCATTTTTAATATTTTGAATTTTATATATATTGTTGCAGGGAACATGTGTGAATATGTGTGTGTGTGTGTGTAAGAAATATATATATATATATATATTTATATAATAGGTTTGCGTGCATGAGATTGCGGACAAGTTGTAGACTAGTTACCTCCAAGTATATTAAATCCCTTCAGATTAAAAATGGTGCCACCCCGAGGTAGGTTCCCAAATCCTTAACACTTTATTTAATAATTATATCTAAATTAAATAAATTGAGAATGTGAGTTTCCTTGATTATTATGTTTTGATTCATGACACTTTTGATGTTATTAAATGATGTCTCCCACATAAGATAAATGAGGACTTGAACATGTGTTGATTTTAAACATCTCTTTATAATTTGGTTAAAGTTATATGATTAAACCGTTAAATGATTCGGATGGGCTGAATGAGTAATAGGTTAATAAATTTTCAAATTAATTATTATTTCATGATTTGGAATAAAATTATGTCTATTATTGATTATTGGGAATATTAAATATTTAACATGTTCGAAATATAAATTGGAAACAAGTAATAATTAATGGATAGATTAATTATTACATGGTAAATGGTTGATTAATTTATGATTGGTTAAATAGATAAGATTTAATTATTTAATTAATTGTTGAATTAATTAATTTTCATGTATTAAATTATGATTGTGAATTAAATGTTCGTTAATATTGTTGGCCAAGGGTACCTTTCGATGCGTATTAGTTTTCCATGCCTTATGTTTTCAAGGATAGAGTTGTTTAAAAATTGATATGGTGTGTGAGATTTTTTCTAAATATATTGTCTTTGTTCAGAATGTTTTGAGATGATTATGATGTTCATGTTAATTGTTAAAGTCCTTAGCGAATCACTATTTGTGTGCACGGGTTCAGACTTGTTAAACAATTTGGATAATTAAATGTTGATTCAATTATTTAGTTAGATTGATAAAATTTATTTACTTTAAATTAATTATTAAGTAATGAGATGTTAAATGGTTAATTAATTTTTGACTTATTTGATGAGTGATTTATGTTGTTAGTTCATTATTCAATTATTTAACAGATTGGATTAATTAGTTTATGAATTAATTAATGGATGGATTGGGAGTGTTAGACAAGGATTTCTATACCAATGATAGATATATTTTTATGATTGATTAATGGGTTGTGAGGTAGGGATAGATGCTCTAAATACTCACGCAGTGCTAGACATGTTGTTCTACACCCACTTTTCATGCATATATTCTTTTATAGGACATGGATTGATGCTCCAAATACCCATGGGTTATGAGACAAGGGCTAATGCTCTAAATACTCATCAAGGTGCTATACATGATGTTATACACACATTAATTGACATTGGATTTTGGGACCAATTGGTCGTACATGAAATGAATTAACGGATAATGAAAACTATTGTGACATAATGATTTGGGAATTGAATACGAGAAAGGGTTCAAACTTATTAATGAATTGGGTGAGTCAATTTTAGTGGATAGACCCAAGAGAGAACCACTATTTTTAGTGGATGGGCTCAATTACAGTATTAGAAATATTAAATTTAATATCTTATGAAATTTTATCCAAGACAAAGAACAATCTTGGATTCAGAATTTACATTGATTACTTAGATTGTCATTAGAGACATCTTTGGTGACTGACTTATATGGGGGATGTAGGTCTTAGGTCTAATCTTAAGACTTTCTTAATTTAATGAGGTTTGAATAATTGATAAATTATAGTGAAATGATTGTTGAGTATGCATGACAAATGTATAATGCATGTTCAGACACTAGCTGAGGGGTGAAGCAGGTACTTGGGTATAAAGTTACTTTGTACTTCTTACATTACTTATACATGCCCTCACATGGTTTAAATTATTTATTGAATGTCTGTATTTGGGGTAGACACTGGTGGTCCTAGCCTACTGAGATTTATATCTCACACCCTACGTGGGTTGCCATTGTACTGGGGTACCCAAGTAGATTTTATTTGGTTACAGGACTGTTGTTTGCATTTAATTGGGAGATAGGAGTAAAGGACCGAGCGAAATATCAGGATGCTCAAGGAGAACACCCTTGGGTATTTGAGTCATTATTTATTTATTTATTTATTGTAATATAAAGCATGTTTTTTTGTTCATTGTTTTCTATTTTTGTATCATTAGCATGTCATGCATGCATCAGCTGTATAATTGGATTTGGCCATTTATTTTGTACAAGATTTATAAAATCTGTCTTCTACAACATTATCATTTATTATTATTCATCCACTATTTATTGAATTTGTCTATTATTGAACACTTAAATGAGGTTATAGTCTCCCCACTAAATATACATAGACCCTCGCTACTAGTCGGCAGCCTCTGGCATACGGGGAGATGCACTTGAGGTAATGCGGCGACCGGTTCGGTCACCGGTTTAGGGGTGATCTGAGTCGGGACGTTACACAAAACCTCACATGATATGAAACAAATGTAAATATATAACATGTAATTTTAGTTAATAATTCTCTTATTAATTCAAATATTATTAAAACCACATAAAAAATTTTGAATTTAAGTTTCCTAAATTATCAAATATTGTCTTCACTATAACATCTATAACAAATGACTTCTAGAACTGATTGTTACTATATGTAATCATGAAAAAATATCATATACCCTTTATTCTCTATTAAACCTATATTTATTACATATTAAATCCAATAAAATAAAATTTAAAATAAAGACACCACATAAATGATGATGGAAAATTAAATCTTTTAATTCTTCCTTATAAATTCCATCGAAATTCTAGACACCTTAAATGTGATATGTCTTGAAGGATTATATAAAATAAATAAACATTGATAATGGATTATTTAGAATTCATATTTTTGTCTAATGTTATCATATCATGCCTTTGTTTGTTTTTTATCCCTAGTAAATTCATACATTCATGACGACTTAATATCATGAACACTTATTCTCACCATAAGAGTTGTATGGTGTATTTTTAAGTATTATGCTCATGTTAAACTATAAAAAACAAAATATTCATTACTAAATAATATTTTATTTGACGTTGTTCCATCGGAGTCCGTTTTTATTCAAAACCCTTTCTTGAATCAAAATCTCATTATGATGTTTAATTTATAAAGATTAGCATAAGAGAGTCTGCTGGAATGACAATGATAATTTCATGTAAATCTATTCATACTATGTTTCTAGATAAATCATAACATCCATGTGGTTGATCATGAGGTTGAACAACTAATCGTGTGAGCCTAAGGAACTCAATCTACTATGTAGTTCCATGGTCACATGACCAATCATGCGTGTCCATGATCACTTGACATATTGTTCAAGAATATCATCACTAGACATACCATTAATGAGATAAGAAAGACTTTATATAGAAGGTCCATATTTCTTCATAAATTAGGTTATTGTTTCTTCAGGCAGTCGGTACATCGACCACGGCTTATAACTTTACATGGTCTGTACTCTCTCTTCATGCAGTCAATACACCTGCCATGATTTTGTACTTCGTGTGGTCTCTCTAGTGATCATGATGACTTTTTCACTGTTTCAAACAATGTGCACTCTCTACTAATATCACAAATTTTAATACTTATATATGGTATATAAATAATCAAATATAAGAACTCCTTCTTACATTACATGCTAATTAATGTTTTTATAACAAAGGAAAACACTATAAATAATACCGATTCTTATTCAATAGCTTCTTCCCCAATCTAAAAACAGCTCAAAACCTCTTGGTCTTAACAATTTCCCCCTTTGGATTTTGTTTTTAAACAATGAACATAAATCATTAAAGATTTAAAAACAATCTATGGATCACTATATAAAAATTAAAATACTTTTTGATCTATATCGGTGTGGGAAATAAGTATCATTGTAAAATAATAACTTATTTTCCAAAAATCAGTGATCAAATATCATGTTGAACATCTCTCTTCACTCAAAACTTCATCATCATATCATCACAACCAATGATGACTACTATCACACACACTGAAATCATATATGATGCCTTTTTAATTCCTCAGTAAATATATTCTCTCCACAAATTATTAAATCACATATAAATGGATAGATTTATGTTCCTATATTTCTCCCCCTTGAATAAAAATATTCAAAGACAAGATGATACAGGGGATTATCTCACATACCTTACCCTTGAAGAGGGTGATGTTCAATACCCATAATAATCCTCAAATTATAAAAGGTATCCTTTCAAAATATTTGTGTAAAAATATCATCCACTTTCTCCTTTATAGGTATAAACTCCAAATTTATTTTATTTATTTAAATATCTCCTTGATGAAGTGATATTTAATATTAATATGGTTTTATCTTGAATTTTTAAATATATTTTTTGTGTGATTGATAACACTTTGATTATCATGACCCAAGAAAAGTAGAATATTAATATCTATCATTAATTCTTCCAATTAGGCCTAAATTAACATTAATTTCATTGTATCTTGAGTGGAAGCTATATACTCAGTTTCTATATTACTATGTTTTAGTGAACATTTTTTCTTTCTATGTCAACTCACCCATATTTCTCCGATAAAGAAGATTATCATAGATGTGTATGTCATATAATTAACACAAACATCCTAGTTAGAATCTATATATCTAATAATATTCAACTTTACCTTACTATCATACTTTTATACCATAATATATAGTCTCGTTAATATATCTGAAAATTCTTTTTCCAATCAAAAATGTTACTTATTTGTGAGCTTAAATTTTTGGCACAAAGGGTAACATCAAAAATTATATATGGTCAAGACTTCTCTAAATATAATGGACATACAATAAATTTATTAAATTATTTAGAATGAACAAACCTCTTAACATCATCCTTAAATAGATTTTCTCTGACTGATATAGGTGTTGAAATTGGTTTTGAATCTCACAGTCCAACTTTGTTAAGTTTTTTATTGGCATATACTTTTACTGATAGGAAAAGCGTATATTTTCCTTGAGAGTTATTCAATCCAAGAAGGAACCTAATTTTCCCCAAAATGTTAATTTGAAACAAAGTATTTATATCTTTGTAAAAATATTCACAATATTCATTATCATTCTAAGAAAAAATGATATCATTAATATAAAAAATCAAAATGAGAAGAACATATTGATTTTGTTTTATATTGATGTTGTCATCCAAAATTACAATATTGAAGTTAATATTATTGAAATAGGAATATGGATTGGAATACCAAGCTCATGGTTTTTTCTCCAACCCATATAAACCCTTATTCAATATATACACATAGTTATCTACTTTTCCTAGAATGAAACCACTTGGATTCCTTATACTGACATCATATTCCATCTATAAATTGATAAAGGTATACTTGAAATCTATTGATAAAATTTTAAATTTATTTTTTACAGTAATAGAAAGAAAATTATTGATGGTTTTATGTCTTGTAATTTTTGAAAAGGTCTCATCAAAATCAACACCTTCAACCTACGAGCAGACTTACAGACAAGTCTTTCTTGGCTTATTACTACTTTACCTTCTCCATTCAACTATTTATGAAAAATCAACTTTCATCCAATAATAATTTATCTTTAGGGTTGGGTACCTTCTCCACATTTAATTTTTCTTAAAATGGGAAAATTCATCATTCATGGAATGAATTGACTCTTGATAATCCAATGCTTCTTCAAAATGTATTGGCTCAACTTGTGGAAATAAACAACTATGTGGAACATTCCACAATGTTATTTTTGTTTGAACATAATATCATTGATCCCCAATGATATTTTTAACCTTCACTTACTTCATCATCATTTTATTAGATAAACACAATCTCCCCTAGTCACTTGAAAATTTTGGATCAAAATCTTCATTTTGTAGAACTTATACATCATCACTTGTGCTAGAGTCTTCAAAATATTTATTTATATAAAAAATCATCTTAACTTCCTATTATATATAAATTTAACTTTAAAAACCTTATTTTTTATTTTCCTACACATTCCCATTAGTAGAATCAAAAAATATTCTAATTTTCTTATTGAATAATTTGTATCCTCTACCATTTGGAGGGTTTCCAAGGAAGATACCAACAATACCACTTCGATCAAACGTCATAATATTATCACCTTTTAATTGGATATTACATAGGATTATCAAAACTGTTATGTTATTAAAACATATATTATTCTTATAAAACATATCATATCGATACATGTCTAAACTTATACTATAAAATTTGTTATTTTGGATGTGGGCTGCTTCACTAATATCTTGTCTCCAAAATAACTAAAAAGTACCATATTCAATAAACATGGTTCAAGACATCTCAACAAGGTTTCTATTATTTATTTTTGTCACACCATTTATTTGTGGTGTTTATGGTGCACTAATATCATAAATAATACCATACTTATCAAGGTAACTTTAAAACATACAGTTATTTTATTAATTAGCATTACTCGTTTTAATATTCTTTATAGAAAATCCAAACTCTTTTTCACCACTTCTCCTAAAGCTTTTTAAATTCTTAAGATCCTTTGATTTTTTTAAAAAAATACATGTTTTATGGGTGAAATCATTAATAAAATAAATAAAATAATAGTATAAAATTATAAATTTCTTTCTCATAGGCCCACATATATCATAATGAATATTCTCCATGGGATGATATGTATGTATCTCAACCTTATTTTAAAAAAATTTGAGAATTTCACTTTTTAGAATATGTAACAACAAAAATATATACATACCATTACATTAGGTACATCATGAACACTTCCTATACATATAAAATTTTTCACATTTTTATGGAATATTTTTCCAAACCATTTATGTCATTATTAGTTTTCTTTCTTCATTCTTAGAGAACATGAATTGTCTGCATCTCTAACCTAGAAAATATTTCCCTTGGTTCATTCTTCTCGTATCATAACTTCTCCATCTTCAATCCTTTTAAGTATAATCCTATATTTTCTAAAACCCACCTCATTTACTTCATCAAATAGATAATAAACACGTAAATATTTTTGTTTCATCCCATAAATAATTAAGGTTCTCTATGAATTCAATTTTTTTTTTCAGATAATAGTATATCCCAAAAAATAATTCTAAGAGTTTCATGAATAAAAAAAATTTCTATAAATTATTTTTAGTCTGTTATATTATATAATAGATTCAATTGACTATTCATATGTGAATAACACTCATTTTCAAAAATAGAATCGTGTTCCCCATTTCTATCCTTGAGAGCAATTTCCACTATAAAAGCCCTTTCTTTTCACTTGTCTTCCATCAAATGATGATTTTTAAATTTTTCATAAAAAAGTTATTATAAGGTAAGAATCATAAGAATCCCATTTTCATGGTTTTATAGATGATAATTTCTCTCACAAAGAGTTTCATGAATTGGGAATCTCTATTCAGTATTAAAATTAGTTACATTATATTTCATTTGATTATGTATTCTTTGAATATGGTGAAATCCCCTAAAAATATACATCTAACAAAATTTTCAACCATAGTAGTTTTAATTATTAGTCCATGAAATATTTTATGTTTTCCCAAATCCTTTATAGTACCAAAAAAATCAATAAAAAGTTTATTTTTATTGGAAATGGAAGTTGTCCAGAACTATGTATCTAATTTCCAATATATTTATATCCACTAATATTTTTTCCTTTTTGAGAACCAAAATATTGGTAAGATCCAAAAATATATTTCTTTATATTTTAATTCTTATCTACCTTATTAGAGTCTCTGGTTTTAGTAGTTTTTGTTTCAAATTATTATTTCTCAAAAATTATCACATTTTACAATTTTTTTAGCTACAATCATGATCCACATGACTAGATTCATATTCTCATGATCTCTCTAATATATTCATCCATATTATTATTCATTGAGGTTGATCTATTATAATATTTTTGATCTTTTCACTCCTTATATATTTCCCTAACTTTTATATTGAATTCTGGAAGTTATTTTTTCCTTATTCCATATCAATAAGTTTCTATTGTGCAAGGTCAAATTTATTATCCATTAACCTAATATTTTATTGTATCTTGATGTTGACTATTTTATCATTATCAAGTAACTTCTTCAGGTTTTCAGTATTTTTTAACAGTATTTATTTGTCTTATTTGTGAATTTGTTTCAAATTATTATCCGGTTGATCATATTTATTTAAATTCTGGTTTTCTTTCTCTAGATTTGAAATTTTTCAATACATTCACTTAATTATATTTTTATAATTTTATCGAAATAATTTTCCTCTTAATTTTATTTAGAGATTTTTATTTTATCATGTTTATAACTCTCATCACTCTCCTTTTATATATGTAACATCTCTGCACCTTCATCACTGAATTTATCTTCTCCTTCTTCTTCTTTACATTCATTATCTTCCTCAATTTTGATCAAAAAGTTTATCTATTTATATTTAAACAAATTCTTATTAATTCCTTTTGAATAGAAATTTTACTTTTATTCTTTCTCAATTAGTGATCTTCTTGTACTATTATTTTCTTCATCAGTATCTTTATCCTTCATTAGTCTTCAAAAATTTATAATGAAATGTGCACTGAATCCCCTATTAAATAAATTCAATAGAAACTTTCCTTTTTATATTTCCATATTCCAATTTTAAAATTTTGAGATAATAAATATATGAATTCACCAAATTTATTACTCACTTAATATTGTAAATTTTAATCACGCGCTTATTTTTCAATAAAAAATTTCTTTAATATTTCATTCTTAGTGGTTTTGAATGAAATTTCTCAATCAAACTTTTCATTCTTCTAGAAAATTTTTTGTATTTTCATTTGATATGTGAAAATAATACTATTAAAATCATAAAAATATATCATTTATGATATCTATCTCTAATGATTATACTTTTGAATCAAATATATCAAGAAAATTTTTTAGAATCTTCTCCAACAGTGTTGAATCTTACAATTTCTCACCAACAATTATTTTAGTTCTTATAATGTCATTAACACTTGTAAAAAACACACCATTAGATTAATCATATCCCATATTTAGATCTTCATATATCAATATCAAAATATGTAACCTTTCTTTATTCATGTTAATGTTCCTTTCATAAATATATTTCAACTTATCCAATATTTCTTTAGCTATTCCAATTCCTTTAATCCTCATGAATTAACTTTCTATAAGGGAGGGAAGTATAGGATTCATGGATCATATATCATTACATAAATTAATCATATCAATTTAAGTTATGGGGGCACTATTAGTAGGAAGAGTGAAACTATATGTAGTAGTTTCCAAAAACTCATACCCAAATGATAATATGTAGGGTACCATTATGTCTATACAAATATGATAGTTCTTTATATTAAAAATACTATTAATATATTTTTGAACTACCATGGAAATATTTTTAAATCTCCACACATACTAGAGTCAACAATGGGAATCTTACTTTAATTCCAATTTTGAAGACTAGATTGGATATGTGTGACCACCAAGAGGGGAGGTGGTGAATTAGTAGTCATTTATTTTTATTTTAAAATAACCTTCACCTCAGGTTAGAGATAAATTACTCTACTAAATAACAATATACTAGGGAACCCGTGGTAACATAATAATATCATGTTTCACTACTTAAAAATATTATATTACCCCCTTCATATTCTCTAATCAATATAAGATAACATGATCCACCAGAAAATATCTTTTATGGTTACAAATTGAATGGTATATCCATCACTTGCATTTCAATATAGTCCATTGATTTTTCTTATTCTTATAATATAGTTGACATGATAATACAATTTTTTTACAACAATAAAATATCCCTTCACCAATGATATATAAAATTCCATCACTGTGCTACATAGAGTCTTCACAAATTAACTTTTTCAAGTCAGATATTCTCCTTCTCTGATTTCTTACACAACAAAAAACAGGGATCTATTCTTTCTTTATCTCTCTCTATCATTATTTTATTCTTCTTAAGAAAAAAAATCTCTCACCAACCCACACACAATCTAATATAACTATAAATATATAATATGAAGTTATAGTAACCTATTATCTTTCTTCTTAATTAAAATATTGATGAAACCACATAAATTCATTGAAATTTAAATCTTTAGAATTATCATAGCTAGATTTTATAATATCTTACATAAAAAATTACTTCCATAATTTATTATCACTATATGTAAACAACCATAAATATCGTAGACTCTTTATTCTCTTTTAAACCATTATGTTTTCACATTAAATTAAATGAAATCATCTTCATAATAATAACACCATGTAAATGACCATGAAACTCAATCTTGGAATTATTTTTCATAAATACCAAAGAAACCTAAAATCCACTACGTCTTGAATTCTTATATAAAAGTTATATTATTATAAAAAGTATTACATATAAGACACATTCTTATCTAAAGACTTTCTCTCATGACATTATCATTTTTCCACCCAGTGAAGTCATACACTCATGAATTCTTACAATCATGATGACCTACACTCAGCATCATAGTTGTATGATCAACATTAAATTATTCTTCACATGCTCAGATATAGAAATTGTATGATCCTATTCAAAATATAATCTTTTATTTACTACTTTTAACATGGAATCCATGTTCCCTCAACATCATTTCTTCAATCACAATCTCATTATGGTGTTAAATTGTTGAAGATCAACATAAGATAACTTCCTAGAATGATAATATAAATATCATTTTATAGCATTCAAAATAATTTTTGAGATATATCAAATCTTCCATGTGGTAGATCATGTGGAAGATAAACCTTCTATGTGATCCTTTAACACTGAAAATATTGTGTGTTTCCATGGTAATTTAACATATCATGTGTGTTCATGATCACTTGACCTACCATGCGAGTCCTTGGTCACCAGAAATACTATGTGTGAGAAAATATATACTTAATGTAGTTGGTCCAAATTTCATCATGTAATAGGTTTTAATTACATCACATTTTTAATGAACTGATTGGGACTTAGCACATAATATGGTTGATACCACTTCATTATGCAATCAGTACACTGATCATGACTTCTCACATCATGTTTCCACTCTAGTGACAATGTTGGATTCTTCATTATTATAAATGATGTGCACTATCTGTAGGATCAAAATAATGATGTAGATTCTAAATATTCAAGAGGGGTGAATTTTATATGTTAAAACTTTCTTTGGAAACATTAAATTTGGTTAAAACATTCTATTGTTTAACAAAGTTAAATATGGTAAATTAACAAGACCTCTTAGTTCAATAAACATGCTAGATTACGAAAATATGGTTCCGGAAATGAATCTTAAGAAAATTTTACTATGAAAAAGATTCTACCTTAAATCGTATGGAATCTTACTAATTAGAGTATACAAGTGTAAGAAAGTCTAAGATAGTTACACTTTTGATGCACCCGATTTGTGTATACATTTTCATATACATTATTAAAAAATAAGAAAAACAATTTAGCATTTACCTACTGCCTCGGGGAAATATAGTTTGATTTTGGTGATCTTATTCATTTTCAGAAAGTTTTTCGCCAAATACACAAAAAGGAGGAAAAATGAGAAAAACTTTCCAACTACACAGCGTGTACCAATATACACGTCATGTACATTCAAGCTCAGACACAGGTTGACCAGGAAAAACACATGCCCGTGTAACAAAAAGGAATTACATGTCGTGTTCTATGTTTACATGCCGTGTATACTGTTCTAGAAGTGGTTGGTGGCCGAGAAGAGTTGACCGGCCAAAGGTGAAACGTTGTGTTCCTCTGATACACGTCGTGTAGGCATTTCTAAAAGTGTTTGGTGGATAAATGTTGAGACTACACGCCATGTATAGTGGCACTACATGCCGTGTAGATTCACCAACCAGGCAGCACCATGTTACAAGTCAAAGATGGGGTGTTAGGCCACCCACCAACAGAGAAAATGGGGGAAAATATTTGTTGAAAATAAGTACACGGCGTGTACATTCCTCCACACCATGTAGTTTAAATTTCTATAAAAGGAGGCTTTCGCCTCCAGACCAGTGTGGTGTGGTGGTGTGTAGTATTTTGTGGAGAAAGGGTTGATGCTCCGAAGGAAAGATGATTTGACATCATACTATCGTCATTCCGTCTACCGAAGAACCATTTCCTTTTTCAAAGTTCCAAACATGATTTCATCAGGTATCAATTGTTTTATGTTTATCATTTTCAATATGTGTAACTAAACACCCAGCGTGTTCGGTTTGTGGAAGATGATGAGTTGTAATTTGAATTATGTTTCTCTGAAAGTGTTTATTTTAATAATAACTTCTTATTCTTCTTAAATCACTTCATAATATCACTGGAAATTCTGTACCAGACCAAGGGCAGAATTTTCAAGGATTCAAAAGAAGAATAATGATGGACAACTCCATTACCATTGGAAGTAACCGTCAGCTCAAAATAGACTAAGCCAAATAAAGATCTGTTAAATACTAACTACAGGACCAAGGAGTTAGTCTCTTCAATTCTAAATATAAAATTTATCGGATCAAGGAATCTTTATTAAAAAATAAACCTAGAGAGTTGGGTTATCATGAACAACACAACCTCATAAGCAACTTGATTTAATAATAAACTTATCACAAATCCATAACCACAATTCATTTCTCTCTTTATTTTCATCCAAATAAATTCTCCCGCCTTTACTTTAATTTTAGTAATTAATTTCTTAAAAGAAGCTTGAAAACCAATTATTATTTTTGTACCCAAAAAACCAACCAAAATAAATTTTAAATTCAACAGACTTCACTAAAAACAAAAATACAAACTAAATTATGCAAGAAATAATAGCCTCATAGTTCCTTGTGGATTGACCCCTTACTAGTACTCTATTTGTTAGGGTAAATATATTTTAGGACACTGAAAACATAAATTTGGTAAAATGACTGTCCAAATTTTTGCGTCATTACTGGGGAACTTACAGTAATTTTATTCTTGTTTCAATTAAATTTGTATCAAATTTTAGTGAAAAAAAAACCAAAAATTCCCAAAAATTCCTTCCCTAATCCCATTTCTATTTATCTTATTTTTCCTTTTTATGCTTGGGTTTTGTTTTGTGTTTGTGCATGATCACAGTTGCATGAACCAATGCCTCACACGGTCCCGAAGCACCGATTCATCGGATCTTTTTCCACTTGACCTGGAAATCAAATGCACTTTGTCTCATTGTCGATGTGCAGTGGTTGAAATGCAAAACCACAATCCCTTAACTCGGGTGAATAAGGAGGAGGGAGAATCAGCCATTGATGCTAGGGCTGAACACCCGTACTAAGACCAGCAGCCTCCCACTGCTGGTATACTGTATCAAGCACCTGGAGGCTTCATGTAATTCCTCCCAAGGGACTACCAAAGGCCACCACAACAACCTCCTCTAGAGTACGGCCAACTTCAATAACCACAACAGATCTTCCAAAGGCCATATTTCACCCCTCAGGAGCAGCAATACATGCAACATACACCCCCTCAGTAGTCACCTCCATGACGTACTCTTATAGAGTACGGCCTACCATCGATCCACGGAGCTGATACGGGCATCTTTCATCCTTCGGTATAGGCCCAGCACTTCAAGATCAAGCCTTCTATAATGTAGTTGATCCAGAACACCATTCAATTCGTCGGCCTGCCTAGTGAAGACCCAAATGCCCATATCTCAAATTTTCTGGAGATCGGCGATACATTCAAAGATGGTAACCTTGCGAAATGAGATCCACAAATTTTAGAAGCATGACTCGGAGTCATTGTACGAATCAGGGGAATGTTTCAATGAGATTTTACGTAAATTCCCAAACCATGGACTTGCACTCTAGATGCAAGTCCAAACCTTTTATAGAGGACTAACAACGAATACAAAGTCTATGGTGGATGCAGCTGCTGAAGGTATGGTAATGAGAAAATCCCCTAAAAAACTTTTCGAACTGCTGGAAGATATGTCTCCCAATAGCTTCTAGTGGCATTTCGAGCAGGGGACCCAAAAATGAGGTATGCATAGTATTAATGCTACTACCATTCTTGCTACCCAGTTGGATGCGGTATCCAAAAAGATTGATGCATTGAATCTCAAGGGTGCATCTCACGTCCATGCGGTGAACCATCCAGCATGCGGTGATTGTGGTAACAACCACATCCATGGAGAATGCCCAAGACCATCAGTCGACCCTTTGACAAGTGAGGTGAGCTGTGTTGCTAAAAATAGAGGGTCAAATCAGTATCAACAATACTAGAACCCGGCATGGCGTGAAAACCAGGACATAGGCTGGGGCCAACAGCAGCAGAATCCTCTGCCCCAGCGACCACCCAGCTACAGTCAGCCACAATATCAGAACCCATACCCATGGCCACAACAGAACCAGAAGGTCTCCTACCATCATCAAGGGTATCAAAACCCTCGCTCACAGTATCCAAGGCAGCAACCACCTCCTCCAACTGCATAGCGACCTCAAAAAGAGAATACCTCAAGGTTAGAGCATCTTATGAATAGATTCATATCTACTATTGAGACCAGATTTCAGAACCAGGAGGCTTCTATTAGAAGCCTCGAGAACCAAATCATCCTGTTAGAAATCTATCACTTAGGGAGATAGCCTGGTACACTACAAAGTAACACTAAGAAGAACCCAATGGAGGAGTCCCATGCCATCACTTTATGAAGTCGAATGAATCTACACCAGGAGGAACCAGCACATTGAACTGCACCTATACTCCTTGTTGAAAACAAAGGTACAGTTTCAGACCCCTCTTCATTCAAAAATCCATCACCGAAGGCTCAACTAGGCAAATGAAAGGAGGTTATCAAACCATTAAAGCATGAATTACCTTTTCCGGAGAGGATGAAGCAAAGTAAGTTGGTTCACCAGTTTGGAAAATTCATGGAAGTATTTAGAAAGCTACACATCAATGCCCCATTTGTAGAGGCTCTGACACAAATGCCCACATATTCCAAATTCATGAAGGAAATACTCTCAAATAAAAAGAAGATGGAGGATTTGGGCACCATAGCACTGACAAAGGAGTGATCCACAGTCATAAAACATTCCCTTCCCCCATGCTCTAGGATCTAGGTAGCTTTACTATTCCATGTACAATTGGACCTTGTGAATTTGGAAAAGCCATGTGCAACTTCGGGGCTAGTGTCAACCTCATGCCATTTGGAGTTTTCCAAAAGCTCGGACTCCACGATCTGAAGCCTACCTGAGTCTCCCTTCAACTTGCTGACAGATCCATTAAATTTCTAAAAGGGCTACTGGAGGATGTGCTGGTGAAAGTGGGAAGATTGATCCTCCTAGAATATTTTATTATCCTAGACATGGAGGAGGATCAGGAGGCACCTCTTATATTGGGAATACCTTTCTTTTCCACGGGTAAAGCCTTGTTCGACGTGCACCAGGGGGAGTTGATTTTCCGGTTAGGGGAAAAAAGTGTCTCCTACAATGTTCTAAAGGCCGTCAAACAAGCATCATTACCAAAATATGAGGGATACTACATAGTGACTACGATGGATGAACAACTGAGCAGACAAGAAGATTATATGGTATGTTCCTTTATCTATGATAACTTTATCATTCCAGACATGCCCACTGATGAAGCGCTAGAGGACATGAAATTAATTGAAGGCCAGGGCGGTCACTACTCGTAATGAGCTGTCATTACTGACATCCTAGAGAGGGCATAAGTACTACAACTAGTACCTTCAGTTCTCAAGGCACCTAAACTAGAGATGAAGCCTCTCCCACCTTCATTAATGTACGGGTATTTGGGAGATTATCACACTTTTACCATTATACTTAGTACAACACTATCGCAGGAGAAAGAGGATGCACTCCAACAAGTTTTGAAGTGGAGAAAGAAGGAAATTGGGTGGACTATTATAGATTTGAAGGGTATCATCCCTACCATTTTCACCAGCAAGGTGATACTCGAAGAAGGAGAAAATCCATCTAGACACCCCAGCAGCGTTTGAACCCTCCCATGAAGGAATTCGTAAAGAAAGAGGTTATCAAGTTATTAGATTTAGGCATCATTTACCCAATATCAGATATCCAATGGGTGATTCCCCTACAAGTGGTCCCTAAGAAGGCAGGTATCAATGTGGTATCTAACGACAAGAACGAGCTCATCCCCAATCACACAGTCACGGGCTGGAGAGTCTATGTCGATTACAGGAAGCTAAATGACGCCACAAGGAAGGATCATTTTCCCCTGCCCTTCATGGAGCAGATGCTAGAAATACTATCAGGGAATGAATATTACTTCTTCCTCGATGGATAATCAGGCTATAATCAAATCTCTATTTCCCCAGAGGATAAGGATAAGAGCACCTTCATCTGCCCATATGGTGTGTTTACCTATCGCAGGATGTCCTTTAATATGTGAAACACTTTTGCCACATTCCAGTTATGCATGTTGGCTATTTTTCATGACATGGCGTAAAAAATCTTGCAGGTCTTCATGGATGATTTCTCCATTTACAGGAAGTCATTTACCACCTGTTTACGGCACCTGTAGCTAGTACTGGAGCGATGCGAAAACACTAACCTAGTTTGACCTAGGAAAAGTGTCATTTTATGGTGAAAAGTGGAATATTACTTGACCACATAATTTCACAAAAGGGGATAGAGGTGGATCCAACAAAAATAGAAGTTATTTCACAACTTTCCATTCAAACTTCTTTTAATTCCATCTGCAGCTTCCTGGGATATGCAGGTTTTTACAGGCGGTTTGTCCGCGATTTCTCGAAGATAACCCATCCCCTAACCAACCTCTTGACTAAGGATTCTATTTTCAAATTCAATGAGGCATGTACCATAGCTTTTGAGCATCTAAAGTAGCACCTGGTCGAAGCTCCAGTGATGATTGGCCCCAACTGGGAGGCACTATTTGAAGTAATGTGTGATTCCAGCAACTATGTGGTGGGAGTTGTCCTAGGTCAGTGGCTGGACCAAATCTTCCGACCCATCTAATATTCCAGCAGGGCACTCAATGAGGCCCAGCTAAACTACACTACTACAGAGAAAGAGATGCTGGAAGTGGTATTATCCTTCGATAGGTTTCATTCTTACCTTGTGATGTTTAATGTTATTGTGTATACTGACCATGCATCACTTATGTACCGGTTAAACAAGAAGGATGAAAATCCTCGATTGATCCGACGGGTCCTCCTCATACAAGAATTTGATTTAGAGATCAAAGATAAAAAAGGGGAGTGATAATATGGTTTCTGATCATCTATCCTTTCTAGAGATTCCACACTTGGAGAAGGAAGAGGATCGAGAGATAAGGGAGGATTTTCTTGTTGAACATCTCTTTTCAATTATCAAGTCCCCTAGGCCCTGGTTTGCTGATATTGCTAACTATTTAGTTATAGGTGACATCCACCACGACCTCTCCTTCTAGCAGAATAAAATATTCCACTCTGATGTTAAGTGATACTTCTGGGAAGACCAAATCCTTTTCTGATTCTGTGTAGATGGGGTGATCCGACGATGCATCCTAGAGACAGAGGTTGATGGGGTCTTGGAATTTTTTCATGCCTCACCTGTTGGAGGAAATCATGGGTCGGATCATACCATAGTGAAGATTCTTCATTTTGGGTTTTTCTGGACCACCATGCATAAAGATGCCTGAGCCTTAGTTGCACATTGTGATCTATTCCAACATACAGGTAATATGGCATGCAGAGCTGAGATGCCCCAGCACCCCATCCTGGAGGTTGAGATCTTTGACGTCTGGGGCATCGACTTCATGGGACCATTTACCCATTATTTTGGGAATACCTACATCCTTGTCTACGTTGATTACGTCTCCAAATGGGTGGAAGCCACTGCTACAACACACGACATAACTAAGGTAGGCATGACCTTTCTAAAGAAGCACATTTTCAGTAGGTTCGGCATTCCTCATGTGTTGATCAGCGATAGGGGAACTCACTTTGACAACACATTAATAAAAGGAGTGCTATCTAAATATGTGGTAAAGCCTCACATGGGTACACCATACCATCCCCAATCAATTGGATAGGTGGAGATCTCCAACCGTGAGCTCAAACAAATTCTCGAGAAAATAGTGAATACCACACTGAAAGACTAGTCCAAAAATCTTGATGATGCTTTGTGGGCCTATCGCACCGCCTTCAAGACACCATGGGGATGCCACCATTCTACCTCGTCTATGGAAAACCATGCCATCTACCAGTGGAACTAGAACACAAAGCATATTGGCCCGTCAAGGCCCTAAATTTTGATTTGAAGGCAGCTTCAGAGAGGCAAAAGTTCCAACTGTCAGAACTCAATGAAATCAGAATAGAGGAGTATGAGAACACTAAATTTTATAAGGAGAGGGAAAAATCTATCCAGGACTAGATGATTTTTCAGAAAACATTTCATCCCGGTGATTAGGTACTCCTCTTCAACTCTCGTCTTCACCTATTCCCAGGAAAACTTAAGTCGAGGTGGTTGGGACCATTCCATGTCATACGATTATTCCCCCATGGAGTGTTGGAAATTTATAAGGAGAATGGTCAACCATTAAAGGTGAACAAACAAAGACTAAAGATTTACCATGACATGGAAGATACAGTGTGAACAATCTCCACCACCCCTCTCAGGTAAGAAAAGTTAAGTCAGTTGAGCCAACGACCTAAAACAAAGGCGCTTCCTGGAAGGCAACCCAGAGGTTACACTTCATGTCTCACTTATATAAATGTCGTGTTCTTATCTTTTTATTTTTTAATCTTAATAGTAAAAATCTAAATATTAACTAATAAATAACTAGGGATGATGTCGGTGCTGATGGTAAGGTCATTGGAGTTTATCTGAGCCATCTCCGGTTCAAATCCTCCCATCCTACCTTCATAATGGGGTTCTTACATTTTATATTTTCTTACATGTCATGTGTAGTAAATTCCACATATATATATATATATATATATATATATATATTCTTATAAGAAAACCCATAATGGGGATGGGTCAGTTGGCCACGATCAAAACCTGGGTTCCAAAAGACCCTGGTTCGAATCCTGACAACCGCCCCATTTCCATCATTTTCACCTTTTAATAAAACCACACAACATGTATTCCAATATACGTCATGTGTTCCCTGTTTTCTTTCTAAAAACTAAAATATAATAACACTTTTCTATATAAAGTAATTCATGCGGATGAAGTTGGCAGATTGGCAAAGTCTCGGCCCCAGATCTAAAAGACTCGAGTTCGAACTTGGCTAATCTCCCTGATTCATCCCCTACTTTTATAATTAAAAACCACACACCGTGAATTTTGTTCTTCCCGTGTGTATAGGCTGTATAGTTTAAATGTATATGAATAGTAAATATGGGCAGATGTACAACCTTTGCTCCAGTGGCTGAGGGCTTCCGTTCAGAATGGCTGATCGTCAGTTCGAACCTCGCCCCAAGCACCGGACCAAAGGTTGTACTTCACTTTTTTCAATTTTTAAATGCACAACATGTATTTTCCCATTACATTATGTGTATTGTTTTATTTTTTAATTCTGTATATACATATATATATATATATATATATATTTAATTTTATTATTTTAAATAATAAATATTAATTATTATATATTTTATTATATTATTATATATATCTGTGTGTGTGTTTAAAAAAATGGGGATACACAGCATGTAGTCTTGATGTACACACCGTGTACTGTGCCTATATAAGCCTGGGGCCATCTGGATTCATCCCATGTTGCGTGACTCCCCCTTTCTTCCCCACTTCTTGTTTTTTTCTCCCGAACGCCACCTGACCTCCCAATTTCTGGATCCGTCGATTTGTTTCATTTCGAGTTCTGATTCTTCTTTCATTGTGATCCTCGGTCAAGGTAAGCCCTTATACACCCTCTATTTCAAGTTATTAAACTCTTTTAGTGTGATTTCAGGATCAGCCGACCATTCGACTTCTGCGGTACACCACCACGAAATAAAGATACCATGTCATGTACTTTTGTACACGGCCACACACAAATGCTTCTCAATTTGAATATACACGGTGTGTATGTTCAGTACACACCGTGTACTTTCCCCCATCGTGCCCAAGTAACCTTTTAACATGGCCTCACAAACAATTTTTATGTACTTGGCATGTGTGTTTCGTACACGCCGTGTGTATCATTTCTTTTGGCCCCTCCATGTGTAGCACTTGACACAGCCACTCACCCCATGTTCCTATACATGGTGTGTGTGTTCGGTACATGTCGGGTAGTCTATTACTTTTGGTCGGACCCGTATCTAGTCCCCACATGCCCATGTTCCTCAAATAAAGAACACACCATGTCGGTCTCATACTCGGCGTGTCTGTTATTCTTAGAACTGTTACAAATCATAGTCGTGTCGTTTCTGGTACACGACCATGTCCACTTTGTATGAACATGGCGTGTATGTTCGGAACACGTTGTGTACTATTACATGGTCTATCTTCTTTACCCTCAGCATGTTTATCCAGAGAACATGGGATGCTTCTCATCTTGTACTATATGCCGTGTACTCTTGATATACATATTGTGTACTTTTATTTATCATATTTCTAACTTTTTCTTTGTTTTCTTTTCTTTTCTTTTTCAGGTATGGTAGATTGCGATCCTTCCCGGGGGAAGCAGCTGACCTCTACCACTAAGGGCGAGAGGCCCATGTTTCAGCAGATTCGACTCCACCATCCGACGTAGCCAGACCCAGACGCTCCGGTCTATGAGCTCCCTCTATTGGCCACCCTTCCACCCCTCACTCCCTCCACTGAGGCTGGTCCGAGCACCATCCATCCGTCCCTCCCTACTGCCACTCCACCTGAGATCTCCTCCTCTGTAGCTGGAACTTCATCGACCGCCCGATCCTGCGACCCTTCACCTACTATAGCTGCTCCACCCATAGAGCTAGATCATACTGCTGCACCTACACCTGGGTCGGAACCTGCAGGTGTTCCCTATCCCTGCATGGAGTTCCCGGTCATCGATCCCGCACATGATAGGGTTTGGCGCTTTTCTCACTGGATGATTCCATTGAGTGGTCACTACCTCGATAGCACTGTTCCTCATTTTCTAGGTATCTGGGGAGAGTTAGAGGATCTCATTGGACACACTCCACTGCTCGCTATTTTCCAGGTCTGCACTCCTATCTTCTTCAATTTATTTTTGGAGTTCGCGGCCTCGTTCGAGTTCGATGGAGATGAATACTGGGAGACACCTAGTGATGCGGTGCCCATGGTTCGGTTCCGGCTGGGCTGCTGATGATTTTCCCTCACCATAACAGAGTTTGGCTGAGGGTGCGGTTTCTACCCACATCCTATCACCACACCCCCTGTTTCTACCCTGACCAGACCCGAGCGCTCTGAGCTCATGGCTATGTGGCGGGAGATTGTTGAACCTAACCACCACTACACCCCTACCTCGCAGAAGGGCACCGTTATCATTGACCCCATCCGTCGATTTACCCACCAGTGATTCAGCTCCATTCATTTCCCATGCCATGAGGATATGGGGGTCATGAACGGTCTTGACATGGATCTCCATACATGTGTCATCATGGAAGACTACCCGGACCTCCCTTACCTAGCCACCTCCTATTTCCATGCTATGTTTACCAGCCGTCAGGGCAACCTGAACGGTGGGTTTTACGCCACTCGCCTCGCCCACCACATTGGGGTTTTTGAGTCTTCTTTACCCCATGATCTGTTAGGTTCTCCCCCAGGGGATGGAATATCTCATGCTTATTTGCATGGGATTGATCTGAAAGCAGGGGTGTCTACATCCTTCCCCAGGCTCGGCCCCATCCACCCACTGACCCTCCTTCCCCAGCTGATGCCCCTGCTTCTCATTCCACACCCCCTCCAGTTTCCTCACCCCACCCACTTCCTAATGACCCCACTTCTTCTTGCCTTAATTCGTCTATACCCCCACCAGCCCCACCTACCCCTGCACCCTCGGTCGATCTCTCCCTTTACCTCCTCATGGCCATGATGGAGCAGCATTTGGTATGTATCTACAGCCACCAGGACCGCATGGAGAAACTGTTAGAGCTTCTTGTTCAGCATCTGGGTCTTACATTACCTCCACCACCAACTTCTGTCTCGGCTCTTGGCCCTTATACTACTGCTCCACCACTATATACTGCGCTGGCCACAGATTCCATTTTTCTCTCTACTGTGGGCTTAGCTGCTGCTACTAGTGCTACTGCCACCATTGTTGCCAGTCCAGGGGGATGTCGATCTTCCTTTACCAAGTCCAGTTGTTGTGTCTCCTACTTCTCCAGCTTCCCTTCTAGATGTTGAGTCCAAGCCTCCAGCTTCGGCAGCTCCTGATCCATCTCTACCGGCTGGTCCTATACTGGATGATGCATCTTCTTAGGTGACCCCTTGACTGGTTTTGGGAGATATTCTTTTCATTGTTTATATATTTTTCTGATCTCTTGTGCTTATGTTTGTTATGCATGCTTACAGTGTTATTTTTCTTTCCACCTCATAGGTTATCTGGAATGTTTTGGGCTGCACTTTTACATCACATCTATTTTCCTATGCCTATACACGAGGGGATTATTCTTTTTCCCATGTTTTCTTTTAATTTTTAGTTTCCTTCTTTCCTTTCTTCCCCTCAGTCTAGTCCACCTTTGCATCCCCACCTTCCCTTATTCTTCTTTTTGGGCACTTGGTGGACCACGTGCGATATTATTTGTGGGGGTGTCTCTTGACATATTTAGTTTTTTCTGATTCTAGGAAACATCATTATTAGAAGATATATTTTAACATGTGAAGACATTTTGGTTAACCATATTTTTACAATAATAAAGATGATAGTATTAAATTTCAAAAGTTACATGCTTATTTTGATTCTTCGGTATTTTAAAAATGATTTCTGATTAAATTTAAATTACAAATTGAAATCCTTGGATAACTACATCGATTAGACTAATCAATTATTCGCAAGTCATGACTTGATTGTCTTTATTTATTTTTCCCACTCTCGAAAGGTATTCTAAACCCCTTTGTCATATTCTTTCTAATACCCTCTTTCTTCAGAGATTCTTATAATATACATAAATACCAGAATTTACAAGTTTTCTTTTCGAAACATGATGAATTTTTTAATTACATTAAAATGATTGAGGCCTAAGATTATTTTAACCCCGTTATCTTGAGACTACCCTGCATATTATCTTCGTGAAGCCCGTAGAGACCATGAATATCCTTTATAGGAAGCCATATTACAAGCCAATTTCCCTTCCTACCTTAATTCTTTTATGATTTTTCATGATTATTTATTTGTGCTCAAAATAAGGGATTGGAAACACATGGTATAAATTCGTGAATTGTCAAGAAATGATGTATGGGAGAGAACCTCTTGATCATTTGGGTATAAAAGAGTTAAAAACCTGAATTTTTGAAATTCAGAAAGGTTCCCTTTGTTGAATTAAAAAAATGGTACAAACGATGGGGCCTTATACACATTTATTGGTTTGTGACTCCTACTTAGATAAAGGATATGGTGGTGATGAGATCATTTGATAAATCTTGTGGAGGAAGTTTTTACATTTAGTTTAATTTTGAATATCATGCATTGTTATTTAAGAATTTAGCCTCCTTTTTCAAGACTTAGAGTTATTTTTCACATCTTTACCTACCAACCTTTAGCCACAGAAACATATTATCCTTATTAAAAATACCTTATGATTTTTGTAAGTTAAATTTTATAAAGTGGAGAACTATATTTCTTGAAAACCTATGGATAGATTGTCTATATCTTTGATTTATCATAACATTGTTTAAAAACATCTTGAGTGTTGAGCATATTTTGGGTGAGGTAAATCATCAAGTGGCTTGCTTATATTTGAAAGGTTGAAACATGTGTTAAAAGAGGATGAAAGTAGTTAATTGAATTATATATGAGGCATGATTAGAATATCTCCTGGATTAAAACTTCTTTGTATTCTTTTTGAAATTGTCTCCTATCACTTATTATTTACATTTATTATTAACTAATGTTGTTCTTTTTAAAATATAGATTATATTAATTAGATGTTGAGATTTTCTTGAGGGAAAGAAAAAGACTAAGTATGGAGAAGTTTGATGCACCCAATTTGTGTATACATTTTCATATACTTTATCGAAAAATAATAACACGTTTTCTACATTTACCTACTACCTCATGGAAAAATACTTTGATTCTGATGATCTTGATCATTTTCAGAAGGTTTTTGTCCAAATGCACAAAAAGGAGGAAAACTGAGCAAAAATTTCCAACTACAGAGCGTGTACCAATATACACACCGTGTACTTTCAAGCTCAGACACGGGTTGACCAGGACAAACACATTCCCAAGTAACCAAAATGAAGTACATGTCGTGTTCTATGTTTACACGCCATGTATAATGTTTTATAAGTGGTTGGTGGCTGAGAGGATTCTACACGCCCATGTGGCCGGCTGAAGGAGACACGTCGTGTTCCGCAGATACACGTCGTGTAAGAATTTCTAGAAGTGGTTGTTGGCCGAATTTTGAGACTACACGTCGTGTATGGTGGAACTACACTTCGTGTAGATTCACAAACCAGGCGGATCTATTTTCCAAGTCAAATACATCATGTTAGGCCACCCACCCACAGAGAAAATTCTAGCAAAAACGTGTTGAAAATAAGTACGTCGCATGTACTTTCCTACACATCATGTATTTTAAATTTCTATAAAAGGAGGCCTTGGCCTCCAAACCAGTGTGGTGTAGTGGTGTGTAGTATTCTATAGAGAAAGTGTTAAAGCTCTGAAGTAAATATGCTCTGCCATTGTACTATTGTCATTCTATCTACCAAAGAACCATTTCCTTTTTCAAAGATCCAAACATGATTTCATCGGGTATCAATTGTTTTCTGTTTATCATTTTCAATATGTGTAACTAAACACCCAGTTTTTTTGGGTTATGGACGATGATGTGTTTTAATTTTAATTAAGTTTCTCTAAAAGTTTTTGTTTTAATAATCTCTTCTTATTCTTCTTAAATCACATCATAATATCACTGGAAATTCTGTACCAGACCAAGGGAATAATTTTCAGGGATTCAAAAGAAGAATAACAATGGAAAACTCCATGACTATTGGAAGTAACTGTTGGCTCAAAATAGACTAATCCAAATAAATATATGTTAAATACTAACTACCAGACCAAGGTGTTATTCTCTTCAATTCTAGATATAAAATTTACCGAATTAAGGAAACTTTATTACAAATTAAACCCCGAGAGTTGGGTTATTATGAACAACACAACCTCATTGGCAACTTTATTTAATAATAAACTTATCACAAATCCATAACCCCAAAGAATTTCTCTCTTTATTTATATCAAAACCAATTCCTCCATCTTTACTTTCGTTTTAGTAATTAATTTGGTAAAAGAAGCTTAAAAAACAATTGTTCTTTTTATACCCAAACAACCAACCAAAATCAATTTGAAATTCAACATACTTCACTAAAAACAAAAATACAAACTAAATTAAGCAAGATAAAATAACCTCATAGTTCCCTATGGATCGACCCCTTATTGGTACTATACTTGTTATGGTAAATAAAATTTTGGACACCAAAAACATATATTCAGTAAAATTACTATCCAACATTCATTAATAATAAAATTGATGCGGAAAAAAACATGAAACAATACAAGTAACAAGTAATAAATCTTTTAACACAAAGAGTAGGGTATCCAACAACATTGGATAAAGGTCCCATGATTTATACTTTAAAAAAATCTGTCTTACCCACACCAGGGTAAGCCCTCGATAAAAATATCGGAGTTTTTCTTACTATCCCCACAATCCCTCAATCTTCAAGGTAGTCGGCATCTATGTCTTCTTTATCAAGGAATTCCTTGAACTTTAATGTAGTCGGCACCTCTGTCTTTCTATCCATGGAAGCCTTAGATTGTACACAGAAACAATCAGAGTCACATGAAGCAATCTGAATATGATTTTCAGCATGCATAAAGCATGAGATTCTCCCTCTCAAGAAATCACTTCATCAGCATGTAATCTATAGAGTTGTAAAATGGTCATCAAAGTTGTGAGCTCATTCAAATGAGCACCTATTTATAGGCATTTATCCAACATTCACCTCCCTCCTCCAACGGTCACATTTTTCCTTCAATTTCATAGGGACATGTACACATGTCACTCAAACAATGGTTAGTTAGAAATGGAATGCAAGAAATTGTTTTATAACTATAACGAGGGTAAAAATATGGTTTCTCTATCAAATCTATTTTTCTAAGTCTAAAAAACGTTAGGATTCTAAGTAAAAAACATTCGGAGTCTATATTACATGGATATTTGGATTCTATTTTTCAAGGAATTAGGAACCTGAATTTTAAGGAATTAAAAGTATGAATTATAAGGAATTTGGATTCTGGATTCTGAGGAATTCAGAGTCCAAATTCTATGGAATTCAGAACCTAAATTCTAAGGAATTCAGAGTCTGAATTCTAAGCAATTAGGAGTCTGAATTATATGGAATTATGATTCTGAATTGTAATGAATTCGAAGTCTGAATTCTAAGGAACTTGAACTCTTAATTCTAAGTAATTCAGAATCTAAATTTAATGGAATTTAGAACCTGAATTTCAGAAAATTCGGAGTTTAATTTTTAGAGAATTCAAAGTCTGAATTTCATAGAAATCGAAGTATGAATTTCAGAGAATTCAGAGTCTGAATTTTAGAGAATTTGGAATCTAAATTTGGATCCTAAAAATAGAATACTATATATCTAAGTATTTAAATAAATCTAAGGTTTTAGATGTGAAACTAAATTTTACACTTTGGAATAAAAATAGTTATATTTAGAGAGACTAAAATATAAACAAGGAAAACAGGTAAGGATAAATTTCCTTAGGGAAGGAAAATTTTCCTTATTAAGGAAAAGTTTAGGGAAATAAAATTTTCCATAAGATATAGTGTTTTTGATTTTCAAAACATATATGAATGGAAAAGTCATAAGGAAACCTTATTGACTCAACAATCTATCCCTTTTGGAAAGCACAAACATCCTTACTAAAAATAATATAAGGACTTTGATATTTTTATGATCTTAAAAAAATTATCTCCCTTTAATTATAGATCATAGTGAATATGACTAACTCCCGCTTGGGCTTTGAAATTCCTAAGGATCATATTCTTGATTTCATAAATGAGATTTTACATTTTTCATACATACGAAAATATTCATGATAAATACTCCCACTTGGATGAACTCCCCCTTACTTAGGGAAATTTCTTCTTTACATAGTATTGTTTTTGACATTCCTTTCTCCACCTTTGTGATTTTTTAAAAAGAATAAATGGAATGAAAAAGAAAATATGGTACCTGAATTATTAGTACTAAATAGCCAAAATATGAAGTACAACAAGAATTTAATTAAGATTGAAAGAATTTGTACACATGAAAATACAACAAAATTTCAGATTTGGAATGAAATTATCCATCCTTTTCTTTCAGCATCAGCTTTGTCACAATATTATTATTCTTCTCGAGTTCCTTGTGATCATATTCCACGTGCTTGAGTAGCTGATCTTGATCTTCACTTTTCTTTTCAATGGCCTTAATTTTTTTTGCTACGCCTTAAGCATATCAGTCTGAGTCTTCAAGGATTCTTCTTGTTTACCAAGTTTTTCATCAAGATAGATTCTAAGATCTCTTTCCCTCTTACATCTCTAAGAAACTAAATACAATTTCCCATTCAGATATTTCACTTCTTGCTTCCTAGTATTTTCTTCAATAGATATCTTTTCTTCAAAAGGCATAGTGATATATTTGAACTTAGCATCCTCAGTTTCAAAATGATCCTTGACATTATCTTGAAACTCATCATGAATTCTCATCACTCCAATAGTTTTCCTTGAACAAAAACTCATTTTCTTGTAAGATATTTTATGGGACTCATAATTAAAGAAAAAAGTTTCGAAATCATCCTCATGTTGGACACACTTATCCATCACCATGGATACTGAATTTTTTCTGATTTATGGAATGCTAAAGCATTTGGAACCTTGAATCTTTGGTTGGAAATATAAAAATAGTACCATCTAGCTTCTTAAAAGGATAAACAACAAAATCATGTCCAAGAGAATATGATTCTGAATTCGAATGCTTTGATGATGAGGATTCTTTCTCAAGAACATCAGTTTTCTTCTTTGATGAAGCACCATCATCATTCTTACTAACCAAATACTTGGTAGGAGTATCAGCCATCACCTTCTTACCCTTATAATTTGTTGAAATGATTTGATCATCTTTTGGTGAATCATGCTCATTGTCTGATAGATCATCCATTTTATCTTCATCAAAATTTTCCTTCTCATCTTCTACCTAAGGTTCTACTTGATGAATAATATCATTATTACTACATTCTTCCTCAAATTTCCTGTTGACTTCTTGTCGATCCTTATCATCCTTTCTAGGTGTATCATGCTTAGAAGATTCAGCTTCATATGTTCAGATGGAAAACTTCTCAGTAGTAATTTCCTTCTCTTGATAATCTTCTACATTTCATATCATGTAATCAGTGTCACCACTTCCTTCTTCTTTTTCTTCAACCACTTCTTTTTCTACTTCTTCTTCAACTTCCTCTTCCACTTCTATTTCTACTTCTTCTTCTTCTTGATGTAGTTTCGGAATTACGAACTTCTTTCATGGATCCTCTAGATGTAATTATTTGAAAAACAATTATGGTACCAGAATATTCTCGAAGGCTTCTTCATTAACCTTAAGAAGAGATTGAATGATTTCAGCTTTAGAAAATATTTTTTTTGCTTCTTCTATTTCTCTTGTTTCTCATGATCTTCAGCAGATTTCATCTTCAGGGATTTTTCCTCAGCAGGATCTAATCCAAACTCAGGATCCCCTACTTTATAGTTTTTCTTGTCTTCTCTCCACATATCCACTACTTCATCATGATAAGATTTTTGCTTCTTCGGCTTTGGAGGTGTATACTGAATTCCCATGGAAATAGAAACTTTTTCCATATCTTGAATTTCTTGTACTTTCCTCTTCCTTCCAACTTTCTTAGAGGTTTCAGCTACAATAGATTTCTTTGATAAAGCCTCAACTTATTTATTTGATAAATCATAAAACTCTCTACATTCACTAGAAAATCCAATTTTCATTATCCTTAGAGTGTCATCACTTATAAAAATTACCTTGAAATTTCTTAACTTCAATTTGCAAAAACAATTCATTAATTCTAAAAAAGGAACAATGATCTTTGATAGAATTTCTAGATACATGATAATTTGAGACTTCAGATTCCCAATCTTGATATTCCCAATCGTAACCAAAATATACTAAACCAGATTTAGCATTTGGAGGTTTACAAAGAAATCCGAAACATACATTTAGCTTTTCTTTATAGTATATTTATCTCCTTTTCTCGGAATGATAATGCCTTGAATCCAATGTTCTAGAATCTGCGAATTCAAAGAAAGATGAAGAATCATCAGAGTCTTAACTCCATACAAACCAAGGAACTCTATGGCCTTTTCTATATCAAAACTTTCTATATCATTAGGTAACTTATGGGAACAAAATTCAGCTTCCCCTTCATAAAGTATTCAAATCAAACTGGATACCTTAGAATAAGAAACAGAATAAGACTTACCATAACTCTTGAAAGAAAAGGTCACTTTTCTTCCATGATAGAAAAAAGATACATATTTATAAAACTCTACTAGAAACTCTTGAATAATCAAATTATTTTCCTTCGGTTTCGATACAGTTATACTCTCCCAACCATTTAACTTTATGTTCTTTGAGATGATTGAATCATACTAACTAAATAAGTTGGGGTCTACCAAACTTTCACAATAAATTTTCCATTCAGATATTTCCTTTACAGTTGAAATTTCTTTTGAAATAGAGGATTCATTAGACATTCATAACTAAGGAAGACCTAAGAAATTTGGAATGGTTTTAAGTAGGAAGGGTATAGCTTCAGCATGCAAGAGCATGGGGTTCGATGTGGGACACCCATTGGGGGTAATTTATATAGGCAATTGAAGTGATGGTTCACCTTCCCTAATTGATCCAACGGTTGAAAGCTTCTTGAGAATATCTAACGGTTGAGATGATATCTGAAGAAGGATTTTGATAGATTATGATATTTTCATGTTTTTAAGAAAAACATTCAGATTTAAAGAAAAGTGAATTCAAAAAATTTATAAACAAAATGAAAATTCCAATAAGTAAAAGATGAATATGAAAATTTAGGAAAGGAAACATACCTTCTAGATTGATATGAATATTATTCATAATAAGAAAAATTCTTCTTGAAGAACTTTAGATTCTGAAAATTTTGATTATGAAAATTTTTATATTACGAAAAAATAAAAAATTTAGATTACGAAAAATTTAGATTACAAAAAATTTATCTATGAAAACTTTAACTACAAAAATTTTGACAACAGAAATTTTACTAGGAGAATAATAATTACAAAAAAATTAACTAACAAAGAAATGTACTCCCCCTATGAAAAAGAGTTTTTTACTGTAAGGAGATAGGTTCCAAGAAGAAGTTAATATGGAAGATTACCTTAAGGTTATCATTCCTAACTTATATTTTATGTATTAAAATCTATCGGAGGGTAAAGATTTTGTAAAAACATCATCTAGTTGATCTTGTGTTCCGATAAATTGAAAAATGATATCTCCTTTTCGTGTGTGATCCCTATGAAATTGATTCCTAATATCTATGTGTTTTGCATGAGTGTGATGTGCAGGGTTTTTTCTTAAGGAAATGGCACTAGTATTATCACACAAAATTTGTGTTTTGGTAAAACTCATACCATAGACTGTGAGTGTGTGTTGTATCCATAATACTTGAGCACAAAAACTTCTAGCTGTACATATCTAGCTTCAGTAGTGGAAAGTGATACTGATTGTTTCTTTTTGCATGACCAAGAAACTAATGATTCTCCTAAGAAATTACAAGTTCCATATGCACTTTTCCTATCCATTCTACATCCACCAAAGTCAGCATCTGAAAAACTTTTTAGAACAAAATCATTTTTAGATGTACAAAAGAGTCCTAGAACCATGGTTTCATTTAAGTAGCAAAAAATCCTTTTCACTGCCTTTAAATGAGATTCCCTAGGATTGTATTGATATCTTTCACATAAGAATACTTAAAAACATTAAATCTAGATGACTAGATGTCAAGTAAAGTAGAAATCCTATCATACCTCTAAAAGATGTTTGATCTACTGGTTTCCATGCTTCATCAAGATTAAGGGAATTTGAGGTACCAATGAAAGTACTTATACTCTTAGTGTTTTCATATCCAGACATTTAAGAATATCTTTAATATATTTATGTTGGGATATATATATTCCTTCTGGTTTTTAAGAAATTTTAAAACCAAGGAAAAATTTTAACTCACCCATCATACTCATTTCAAAATCAGATTTCATTAGATCCACAAAGGAATTAGTTAAAGATTGCTGAGTTAAACCAAATATAATGTCATCAACATAAATTTGTACAATCAAAACTTTTTTCTTATCTTTATTTAGAGAAAGGGTTGGATCAGCATTTCACTTAACATAATTGTTTTGAACCAAAAATCATGTAAGTCTATAATACGAGGCTCTTGGTGCTTGTTTAAGTCCATATAAATCTTTTTTAAGTTTAAAAACATTTTCAGGTTGTTTTTTATCTTCAAAACCAGGAGTTTGTTCAATAAAAACATCCTCTTGAACATAACCATTAAGGAAATCACATTTAACATCCATTTGAAAAAGATTGAAATTAAATAATGCTACAAAGGCCAGTAAAATAAGAATAGATTACAGTCTTGCTACTGGAGCATAGGTTTCTTCATAGTCTATTACTTCTTGTTGATTATAGACTTTAGCAACCAATCTTGATTTATTTCTTACTATGATTCCATTTTCATCACATTTATTTCTGAAGACCCATTTTACTCCAATAATAGAAGCTTCTTTAGGACTTTCAAGCAAGGTCCAAACATTACTCCATTCAAATTCATTTAGCTCATCTTGCATATCTTTTATCCAATCATCATCACCAAAAGCTTCATTAGTGCTTTTTTCTAATTGGGAAAGGAAATCTAGATGTTCTATTTCATTTTTTAAGGAACTTCTAGTCCTAATATGTTTATTAAAATCACCTATAAAGACCAGTAAAATTCAAGGGAAATTGTTTTCTTAATTTAATATGGAATTTTACAAGAATGCAGTTTCTGACGGAACCTGATTCTGAGGCCCGGTGTGCCCGGAATCAATTTCCGAAGTTAGGCTCGGGTACGTTTAGTGGTGGGACCCACTTGTTGATAACTACCTTTTAGAGGATTAATGTGTGGTGGGGCCCACATGAGCCCAAACCCTCACCTTCCCCTAACGTTCATAACTTTTCCCCTCTTAATTTTATAACTCTCAAAAAGAACGCCTCCCCCCTTTTAAATAAAGTCAACTCATTAATTGAGTAGGTTTTCCAAGTAATTAATTCTTGTATTCCTTTGAATTTCAAATGAATTCTTTTGCCTTATGTGTTAATTAAATAAGACTAAGTCTTATTTCATGGGAGGATAGTTGGTGGTGCGAAAGGATTTGGGGAGGAAATCTCTAAGTTTCGAAGGACGTTATTCCTCCTTGAAGAACGTGAAGAACGCACTGTCGCTGACGAATCCTTTCTGCACGACGCGGCGATCCTCTCCTTCCGCGATGCCTTCATTCGTGACATTCAATTCCGTGATGAGCCTCCATTCAACTATGCTCGAGGTAGGGAATTATTTGTGAAATGTGAATGAACCCCATGTTACATCCTTCTAAATCAAAGAACGCGGATCAACTAAACATTAAGTTGATCCATGAAGAATATGTTGTGGGTTGGGAATATTGTTTGCGGGGAAAACTGTTGGGGTTGATTATTGTTGTTCGTGCTCTCATCTGTCACCATTCTTGGTTTCAAATTGGGCTTCTTGTTATCGTAATAATGGTAGGAGGTCGGACCGCACGAACATGGCCGACCCTCCTCCCCCCTTGTTTGTTTGAATTTGTTGTGGCACGTGAAAGGCGACGCGGTGCCGTTGCACCACGCGGAAACTATAAGGAAGGGCGAAGAAGCGTGGCGCCGTCGCACCATGACGGAAGACCACGAACAGATGCGATTTGATTAATTTGTCATGCGGATTGACGGGCGACGACAAACGGGGCCATAAAGTCATTTGAAAGCCTCTGTAGTGAAGGTCGGGTCCCGGGAGGACTGTTGGCGAATGCATGGAGCAAAACGAACCACCGGAGCATGTCTGGTGGTCCGCCAAAAATCCTGCTGGTGCGCCACGCCGGCACGGCGGCGCCGGCGGCTGGAGGCAGCGGTGCCCGGCGTGCTGCAAGGAAGGGCCGCCGCGACTGAAGTCATAGCGGCAGGCATTGGTCCTGCCTCCGTGCGGGACCGAGGGAGGCGGGATGTGGCACTCGGCCGCGTCCGTTGGCAAGGGGCGGCACCCACGCAGGGGGGGGGGTGCGCGGTTTGTTTTAAGGGGGCGACCGCACCCCCTGTCCGCTCAACCTGACTGCCAAGAGGTCGCGGGGTTGTGCCAGCACGGTAGGAAAACCGGTCGGGCCACCAAGTTTGGGCCGGGCCGCACCCAGTCCGGGCCGGGCCGACCCAGGGGGTCTCGGGCCGGGTCGGACCGGGCCGGAACCCCCTATTTTCGGACAGTTTCTGTTCAAATGCCCATATCATGGGATACGGATCTCCGATCGACGCACTGTTAGTTGAGATGCGATCCTTGGATCGATACGATTGTTTTGGTATATTACACATAGGGTTTCGGAGAACTTTTGCTATGGCCGGGTTGGTTTGAATAAGAGACCAACCGGGCCCTCGGAGTGGAAATGCTTATATCTTGAGCTCTGAACGTCTGATTGACGTGTCGTTGACTTTGTTGGATTTCTCTTGATGAGACCAAACTTTTGGCATACTTCGCCCGTGCTTTGGATGTACTTGGATAGTGTCGAGGTTGGATTGTACCCAAAAACCAATCGGGCCCCTAGAACGGAAAAGCTGATAACTTTCAGACCAAACATCCGTTTAACGATCCGTCAGCAGCGTTGATGATCACGTTGAGAAACGGTCCCTATGAGCTTACCCTATGAGAGTTTGGGGTGCAGTTGAGATACAACCGGGTTGGTTCACACACGAAACCAACCGGGACCCTGGGACAAAAAAGCAAATAACTCACAGACCGGGCGTCTGATTGACGCGTCGTCTATTGTGTTGAGACCACTATGACGAGGCGGTACTTTAAAATAATTTTACAAGGTACATTGAGATTACTTGGAGTATCAACCAGTAGATCGTGGAGCAGACCCTCCCGGAGACGAGCATGCGGTGTACGGAAACCGTGTAGTCGGCTGAGACCTCACGACTGCTTGACCGACTCGACTTGGAGTGAGTCGACTAGCTCAGTGGATGGAGCACAACTTTGTTTGGTTGTAGACCCATGGCGGACGGAGGACTACTGTGTGACAGTGAAGACCCATGGTACTCGTCCGGAGAGTACCTTTGTAGGATATTAGGGGGTGTGCACTACTGTGTCTGGGTGGCATACCCCGGCGGGAAGCACTACTGTGTTGGGTGGCTGACCCGCGGTACTCGACAGGAGGAGTACCTCAACAGTCTTAGGTTAGTGTGTAGTACCTCGGAGTCATGACAGGACCACTGTACACTCCAGAGACAGGGCTCTTCAGTAGTTACGGGTTCGATAATGAAAATCCTGGTTTGAGCCGAGTCTATGACAATTGTGTTTACCTCATGATTGAGATGGGTTACTTGATAACTTAGGTATAAGTATGGGCATATACCTAAGTAAAGGTTATCTATTGAGATACTACTTTGTGGTTATCCTTGTTGTATTTAGTGAGACCTTGAGGGTCTTGGGGTCCCTACTGAGTGTAGTATACTCATCCCTGCACAGGCTATGCCAGCACCTTGTTGTGTTGGTTACCGACGATGGGCATCGCTGAAAGAGGTCGAGTGCTCGAGGACTGGATGATACTCGGAGGTAAACCACACGACGAGTCAGTATCCAGAGGTGGACTTCACGGCGAGACGACACTCAGAGTAGGTTGACGGGCAAGAGCATTGTGGAGGCTATCTATACCTACCCTTCAGTTAGGATCTGTGGTGGACGATCTAGGAGCCGCACTATCTGTACTTACCCTTCTGGTAGGATATGTGGTGGATGATCCAGGAGCTACGCTATCTGTACCTACCCTTCAAATAGGATCTGAGGAGGACGACACAGGAGTTGCTTCCTTTCTTCCAGCTGTTTGTCTTTTTGTACTTCCTTTGAGTTGTAGCTGTACTTTTAGTTGGGTTTGTATTCTGGCCCATTTACTTTTCAGCACTTTCTTTTGTACTCAGTGATTTACTTCCTCTTGTACTATGTGGTGTTTTTTACATCTATAAAGGCAATGCCTTCCAAGTTATCGGGATTTATGCCTTTGGTGCTAGTCGCCAGCCCCTGGCCTATGGAAGGTGGGCGTGGGGTAGTCACGACACGGGCCCCGAGGACAGGTCGTGACAAATTGGTATCAGAGGAGTCGGTTCTACCACAGAACTTATAACTCTAATATTTTTCTTTCTGTGAAGCAATAGTGTTAAGGGTACCGAGTGTGGTTTTCAGTTCAGGGAGTCCAGTGTTGGTGAGGGTGGCCAATGTATCCATACACTAGGACCCTCACAACTGATTTCTAACTTTGTGTATGAAAACACAGATTGCGTGTGAGTTTTCAAAAAAAAATCCCTTTAAAATAGCTCAAACCAGGTCAGCTCACCCTGTATAAATCGTTTGACTGTTTCACGTATGTTTCTTTCAAGATTCCTTTCCATGGATGATCAGCAAGAGCCCCGAGATATGTACGTACTGACAGTCTGCCGAGCGGCGAGGCTTCAGTACTAGGCCCTCTTGTAGTTGAGGCACCAACGGAGGCACCAACGGTACTACCATACATTGGGCCACCGATGCCACCAGCCCTAGCAGTAGGTGATGCACGCCACTTGAGCGCGCTGTTCGTGTTACAGTGCCAGAGGCCACCCAGGTTTCGGGGAGAGACGGACCCACAGGTGGCTGATGATTGGCTGGAGGCTATGGTGAGAGTCTTCAGGCTAGTGGGGATGCCAGCGGACTTCATTGTGATCCTTACTTCGAGCATTCTTCAGGCAGCAGCAGGCAGGTGGTGGATCCACTTTTTCTAGTTTTCCGATGGTATGACCTTCACTAGGGAAGACTTTGAGACCTTCTTCAAGGTGGAGTTCATACCAGTGACTCTACACCCCGAGGGTGTTCAGAAGCTGCTGCCTTTGCCACATGTTTTTTCATCAGTAGCCGAGTCATCTGTAGGCAGTAGACAGATGATGCAGAGGTCCGGGAGGACCAGACCAGTAGTTGGGAGATCTCGGGTTTTAGGATCGGGGGTGCGGGGCACCCGGGGAGGGGTCAGATCCAGGCGTGCCAGAAACGGACAGTGTTACTCCTACGGTAGGAAGGGGCACATGGCACGTGACTGTCCGACTCCCCGCACAGTTGATCTGCAGGCGTTGGAGGAGCCACCAAGACAGAAGCAGTGGTGGGTGCTTGAGCAACAGCCAAGTGGTGGACAAGGCAGTAGAGCTCCGGGAGCAGGTGGACAGGAGCGGAACTAGTGGACTCCTTTTATTCTTGGTACTTCTAGTTCCATCTTTCTATTGTATTCGTGTCTTTGTATTATGAGATGAAATAATAAAAAGACACTTATCTTTGTGATGTATACTTTCATGTACTTTTGTTTGGTTGATACTGAGAGGTCCCAGTTAAAACTGTTGACTTGGACCTCACTTTTGAGATTTCTATTGGAGGAGACCCAGTGACCTCACACTAATGCCGACAGAGTGACTCGACCCTTGGTGGCGAGAGTGATAGTTGGATCTCTTGGTAGTAACGTCGAGGCCTTATGACGTCATCCATGGCTTGAATACATCATTCATGTCAAGAATGGCTGTATTAGGAAATGGGCGCGGTTCATCCAAGGGATGAGACTGAGTTTCTCCTTTCGGTAAAGGAGAATCTTAGAAGCTCTTACAGATCGTAAGCAAGGAAGGTGCAGAACATCTAGGAACAGATGAAGATAGTATAGTGAAGTATGAAACAGGAAACTGGCGCCAGTCTTAGAGACCCGGGCATGTTAAATGTTTCAAGAAGAGGAAGCTTTAAGGAGAGATGAGTTTGCGAAGAAACAGATGTGGAGGCAGAGCTAGGAGAGCAACATGAGGTGGTGTACTTTTTAACATACTACAACCACCCACCTTAGTTGTCCCCACCAGGCTCAGGGAGCTGGAGGGTGGAGGAAGAGTTCGGCTGCATGCGGTCAAGGAGTGTGACCCAATAGCTCTAAAAAATGATTCAAGGGACAGTCTGTATCCACTACTAGCTGCCGTAGTAACAGACATTGATATGAATCATTCCTTCCTTCCACAAATCTTGTCCCAGACCTAGAGTTTCCAGTAAGCCGTAGACTTGACCCTCACGTCTAGAGATACCTTGGGAGAAGACTCGATAATCACACTTATGATGACAGTGTGGTCAGACTCTCGAGGCGAGAGTTTTTGTTGAAATCTCTTGGTGGTTGCATCGAGGCCTTACGACGTTGGTTTGAGTATAGACTAGGAAATCACAGCTCATACACAAATTTACAGTATTAGGCAAAAAGTTTGTGGTTTAAATACGACGTCGGAATGGGTTTTCCTCATTCAGCGAAAAGGAAACCCCATGCAGCACTGGATAAACTCATATATAGGAGGGTGCGTCCGATCACTCTTGAGTCGCTCAACCTTACCCTCGTGGCATCATGAGTTTTGAGTTTCAGTTCTAGACATGAATTGGAGGCCTCTTGAGTTCGAGGATGACGATCACATCCTTATACAGGTCTCACCTCGACGAGGTTTACAGAGTTGTGGCCAAGGCGGCAAGTTATCTCCGAGGCTCAACGGACCTTTCTAGGTCCTCAGCAGGGTAAGAGCGGTGGCTTACCGTTTGACCCATCCACCTCTGTTGCACCAGGTGCACGACGGCTTCCATGTGTCTCAACTGAGTAGTTACGAGCACGACCCTTCGCATATCATCAACCATGGAGAGCTGGACTTTGGTGTTGGGGTGACTTTTGCGAGGTTCCAGTAGGAGTTGAGGATCAACAAGAGCATTCCTATGAGGACAGTCGATTCCTCTTGTGCGCTTTCATTGGCAACACGGGAACCTCCATATGATCACATGGGAGCGAAAGGCTCAGATGAGTGCTCATTATCACTTTCATATCCCTAGATTTTGTTAAATATTTATGAGGACTTAAATCCCTGAGGTGGGAGTAAGGTAAATACCCATAAAATTCAAAGGAAATTTTTTTCATAATTTTCTTTGTAATTTTACAAGAACGCAGTTTCTGACAGCACCTGATTCTGAGGCCTGGTGTGCCCGAAATCAATTTCCAAAGTTAGGCTCAGGTACATTCAGTGAACGAACGAACGGGTATTTCTAGCTTTTGAACCGGTGCTCGGAATTGAAATTTGAGGGCACTGATGAACTCGTAGTGCCAGTAATTGCTTAAAAAGTCCCTTTCTCGTGTTTCGTTTTCTCACGATGAGTTTTTTAAATAAAGTGAGGGATAATAATATAATTTTTCTACAATTATATTTTTTTTTTCTTGTTAAGTGGATTAAGTGTTGTGTCACAACACTTTTCCACTCTCTTATGTGGTTTTAACCTATGTAAGGGAGTTAGGGGTGGGACCCACTTGTTGATAACTACCTTTGATAGGATTAAGGTGGGGTGGGGCTCACACGAGCCCAAACCCTCACCTTCCCCTAACGTTCATAACTTTTCCCCTCTTAATTTTGTAACTCTCAAAAATAAACCCTCCCTTTTCAAATAAAGTCAACTCATTAATTGAGTAGGTCTTTCAAGTAATTAATTCTTGGATTCCTTTGAATTTCAAATGAATTATTTTGCTGTGTGTGTTAATTAAATAAGAATAAGTCTTATTTTGTGGGAGGATAGTTGGTGGTGTGAAAGGATTTGGGGAGGAATGCTCTATGTTCCGAAGGACAATCTTCCTCCTTGAAGAACGCGAAGAACACACCGTTGCCGATGAATACTTTCTCCGTGACGCGACGATCCTCTCCTTCCACGATGCCTTCTTCCAGGACGTTCAATTCCGCGATGAGCCTCCGTTCAACTATTATTGAGGTAGGGAATTATTTATGAAATGTTAATGAACCCCATGTTACTTCCTTCTAAATCAAAGAACGTGGATCAACTAAACATTAAGTTGATCAGCAAAAAATATGTTGCAGGTTGGGAATTCTTGTTTGCGGGGAAAACTATTGGGGTTGATTATTTTTGTTCATGATCTCATCTGTCGCCATTCTTGGTTTCAAATTGGACCGCCTGTTATCGTAATAATAGGACGAGGTCGGACCGCACGAACACAGTCGACCCTCCTCCCCCCTTGTTTGTATGAATTTGTTGTGGTACGTGAAAGGAGGCGCGGTTTTGTTGCACCACGCGGGAACTATGCGGAAGATCGAAGAAGTGCGGCGCCGTCGCGCCACGCCGGAAAACCAAGAAGAGACGTGTTTTGATTATTTTGGTGGGCGGATTGACGGGCGATGACAAATAGGGCCGGAAAGTCATTTTAAAGCCTCCACAGTGAAGTTCAGGTCCCGGGCGGACCATTGGCAAAGGCGGTGATCAAAACGGACCACCGGAGCGCGTCCGGTGGTCCGTGGAAAATCCTGCCGGCGTACCACGCCGGCACGGAAGCGCCTGGCGTGCCGCTGGTCCCGCGACCACGCGGGACCGAGGGAGGCGGTACGCGGCACTCGGTCACGTCCGTTGTCAAGGGGTGGCCCCCACGCGGGGGGGGGGGGGGGGGGTTTCTTTCATGGGGGCGACCGCAACCCCTGTCCGCTCAACCGGACAGCCGAGCGGTCGCGCGACCGCACCAGCGCGGTAGGCCAACCAGCCGGGCCGTGCCCTATTGGGATGGACCCAGACTCGGTTCGGGTCGACCCGGTTCAGCCCGACCCAGGGGGTCTCGGTTCGGGTCGGACCGAGCCCGAACCCCCTATTTTCGGGCAGTTTTTGTTCAAATGCCCATATCTTGGGCTACGGACCTCTGATTGACACACTTTCAATTGTGATGTGATCCTTGGATCGAGAAGGTCGTTTCGGTATATTACACTCAGGGTTTCAGAGAACTTTTGGTATGGCCGGGTTGGTTCAAACCCGAGACCAATCGGGCCTTTGGAGAGAAAACACTTATATCTTGATCTCTGGACGTCCAATTGACGTGCCGTCGACTTTGTTGGATTCCTCTTGATTAGACGGAACTTTTAGAATACTTAGTCTGTGGTTTGGACTCAATTGGATAGTGGATGGGTTGGATTGTACCCGAAAACCAACCGGGCCCCTCGAACGGAAAAGATGATAACTTTCAGACCGAACGTCTGTTTGACGAACCGCCGGCGGCGTTGATGATCACGTTGAGAAACGGTCCCTATGAGATTACCCTATAAGAGTTTGGGGTACAGTTTAGATACGGCCGGGTTGGTTCGCACACGAAACCAACCGGGGCCCTAGGATGAAAAGGATAATAACTCACACACCGGGCGTCCGATTGATGCGCCGTCTGTTGTGTTGAGACCCCTATGATGAGGTGGTCCATTGAGATACTTCTTAGTGGGACTTTGAGATAATTGGAGTATAGACCAGTATCACATGGAGCGGACCCTCTCGGAGACGAGCGTGCGGAGTACGGAAACCGTGTAGCCGGCTGAGACCTGACGACTGCTTGACCGACTCAACTTGTAGTGAGTCGACTAGCCCCGTGGACGGAGCACTACTTTGTTTGGGTGCAGACCCATGGCGGATAGAGCACTACTGCATGACAGTGAAAACCTTCAGTACTCGTCCGAAGAGTACCTCTGCAGGCTATTAAGGGGTGTGCACTACTGTGTCTGGGTGGCATACCCCGGTGGGAAGCACTACTGCGTTGGGTGGCTGACCCGCGGTACTCGACAGGAGGAGTACCTCAGTAGTCTTAGGTTAGTGAGCAGTACCTCGGAGTCGTGATAGGACCACTGTACACTCCAGAGATGGGGCTCTTCAGCAGTTACAGTTTCGATAATGAAAATCCTGGTTTGAGCTGAGTCTATGACCTTTGTGTTTACCTCATGATTGAGATGGGTTACTTGATAACTTAGGTATAAGTATGGGCTTATACCTATGTAAAGGTTATATGTTGAGATCCTTATTTGTGGTTATCCTTGTTGGATTTAGTGAGACCTTGAAGGTATCGGAGTCCCTACTGAGTATCGTATACTCACCCCTACACGGGCTATGCTAGCACCTCGTTGTGTTGGTTGCAGACGACGGGCAGTGCTGACAGAGGCCGAGTGTTCGAGGACTTGACGGTACCCGGAGGTAGACCACATGACAAGTCAGTATCCGGAGGTGGACATCATGGCGAGACGACACTCGGAAGAGGTTGACGGGCAAGAGCGGTGTGGAGGCAATCTGTACCTACCCTTCAGGTAGGATTCGTGGTAGATGATCCAGGAGTTGCGCTATCTATACCTACCCTTCAGGTAAGATCCGTGGTGGACAATCCAGGAGCTGCGCTATCTATACCTACCCTTTAGGTAGGATCTGAGGAGGATGACCCAGGAGCTGCTTCCTTTCTTCCAGCTGTTTGTCTTTTTGTACTTCCTTTCAGTTGTAGTTGTACTTCCAGTTGGGTTTGTATTCTGGCCCATTTACTTTTCAGCACTTTCTTTTGTACTCAGTGATTTAATTCCTCTTGTACTCTATGGTGTTTTTTTTACTTTTATAAAGGCAATGCCTTCCCAGTTATTGGGATTTACACCTTTGGTGCTAGTCGCTAGCCCCTGGCCTATGGAAGGTGGGCATGGGGTAGTCACGGCAGAGGCCCTGAGTATGGGTCGTGACATCCCCAATGATACTATTACTGGGATGACTGACAACAGATTTGGGTTTTGTAAAACCTGTTCATCAACATATGGTAGGAATTATTCTGGGGTAAATATTTTAGAAACATTTTCTTGATTATTTTCCTTATTTGAAGGATCCTTTATCAAGGGTTAATAATCATTTTTTGAATACACATCTGAAGATGTAGGTTTAGGATGATTAAAAACAAAAGGATCAGTTTCAACGAATTTAACATGTACTAATTCTTCAACAGTACAAGTATTTTTTATTGAAAACTATATAAGCCTTAGAAGTTGAAGAGTATCCTAAGAAAATTCCTTCATCAGATTTTGGTGTGAATTTGTGTATATTATCTTTAGTATTCAGAATGAATAACTTACAACCAAAAACCTTGAAATAGGAAAGTATAAGTTTTCTACCATTCTATAACTCATAAGAAGTTGTATTATGAAAAGGTCTAATCAAAACTCAATTTATAGTATAGAAAGCAGTACATATAGGTTCAGCCCAAAAATGCTTGGCTATCGAAAATTCACTCAACATGGTTCTTGTTACCTCTTAAATATTCTATTTATTATTTCAACAACTCCATTTTGTTGAGGTGTTCTTGGTACTGAGAAGTTATAAATATTGAATTTTCTACTAAAAAAGTATCAAAATCAAAATTTTGAAATTCTCCTCAATGATAAATATGAATAGTTATCAATAGAAGGTTTTTATCATTTTTAACTTGGCCTCTAAAAAATTTGAAATAAGAAAATGCTTTAGATTTCTTTTCTTGAAAATAAACCCATATAAATCTAGTGTAATCATCAACTAAGAAAAATATATAATATTTTCCTACAATTCTTCCAATTTGTGTTAGACCAAAAAGATCCATATGCACCAACTGTAATCCACCAATGGTTGAGACTTCACTAACAGATTTAATACTTGATTTATATTGCTTTCCATATTGACAAGAATCAAAATCTTTTGAAGAATCAAATATATGCTCTGGTAGATCCTTAACTAGTATTTTCATAGAGAGTTCGTGTAGGTTCCTAAGGTTATCTTGTCTTAACCTTCTATGACATAACCAAGAATGATCTTCCATTACACTAGGACAAGGTAGATCTTGGCTCATAAGGTATTCTAAGTTTAGTGTGTAAACATTCTCTTGCCTATGGGAAGAAAAATTAAACTCTTCCTTGGAATTGTGTACTAAACACTTTTCATTCCTAAAATTCACAAGGTAAACTACATCACATAATTGAATTATGCTAATAAGGTTGTGTTTAAGACCCTTAATGAATAATACATTTGAAATCAAAGTTTTTTCAAGAAGAAAAATGTTATATATACCAATAATTTCTCCCTGAGAATTATCTCAAAAATTTAATTTCCCTCATTTCATCGTGATAATATTTTTAAAGAAATTTTTGTTACCAATCATATGTTGGGAACATCCAATATCCATGTACCATGTATTGTTGTCGGTACTTTTTTTACTTTCTTTAAAATAATACTGTTAGACATTCAGAACCCAAATTTTCTTGGATCCAAAAACATCAGAAAGAAAAATTTTATGAATCTACATTTTCATTGAGGAATAAAAATTATGAAAACCTAAAGACTAATTATTGTTTAAGGAATAATTTTTTCCCAATTCCCACCATGCTGACATTTAGTTCAGAATAGAGCACTTTAAGGAAAAAAATAATTGTTACTAAAAAACAGTTTTGAATGAGTATAACCAAATACAGAATTATTTTTTAGAGGTTGAATTTGGGAATACAACTTATCAAAGATTTCCATACCTAAGGTAAAATTTTACAAACACATCCTTAAGGAAAATATATATGACATTATCTTAATATCTAATTTTTTATCCTCAAAAACATTACTTTTAGCACTAGAGTATGTCTCGAAAACATTTTTCTTTGAAATTAATTTTTCTAGATCCTTAGAAATTTTATCCTTCTCAGAATTAACTTTCTCAAGGGTTTTTGAAATACTTTCAAAATCATAAATTTTCTTATCAAGATCATTAGAAATATCTGATACTTCCTTAGTAAGAATATAAATCCTAGAATTTTCCTTATCATGATTTTTCTTGAATTTAGAATTTTCATTCTCAAGAAGCTTAGAAAACCTAGAGACTTCTTCAAAAGTGGGTAAAGTATTATCTTCATTCAAATAATATTCATTATTATAGGATTCATAATATTTACTATCTCTATAATTAGCATTAAAGGATACATTGGTTATGTATTCAACATTGCGTACCTTATCCATTAAACCATGATTTTCAATAGGTATCTTGGATAATAGACTAAGATTATTCTGTCCAGAAGATTCATACTCTGAGGATTCATCAGAAGAGTCACCACCACTGGCACTCCAAGTGTCATTGGCTTTCAAGAATTTCTTATATTTATCCTTGTAGTACTTCTCTTTATTCCTCTTAGAATTCTTTTCCATTATATCTTTTCTCTTAAGCATAGGACAATATGGCCTTATATGCCCTGCTCTTTTTCATTCATATCAAGTGACTTCTGAGTCTTTCTTGTCCTTTCTTTCTTTCTTCTTGTATCTAGATTGAAGGTTCTTGTGTACAACAATCATGTTAATCCTTCATGTAAGATTGGATAACTCTTTTTCTGAAGATTCACTTCCACTAGATCCGTATTAAATAACAGTCCTCTTATATTTGGATCTTGTAACTCTCTCAAGAGTCTTGGATTTCATATGATTTGAAGTAGTTAAAATAGAAACACTTCCATTTCCATTATTATTCATATTTAGATCATAAACCCTTTCCATTCATGTCTCATGTTAAAGAAGATTTCCAAAAATCTCATCAAGAGTAATCTATGAGACTTTCTTATCCCCATCAATAGATTTTATCTTGGACTCCCTCTCATTAGGCATGATATCTAAAATCTTGTACATAGGTGCCTCATCATATAAACCTTTTTCACCCATGGATTGTAAAATATTAACAATGGTTATAATCCTCTGCTTTACCTTTCACACTGGTTCTCCATAAGGAAAGAAAAAACCATGATACTCAGCTCTAAGAATAGCTCCTCTAGTTTTGATGACTTTGGAACTTCCTAAGTGTGTTACTTCAAGCTTCTTCCAAATACAATTTTTAGCATCACAGGAAGAAATCTGGTTATATATAATCCTTTTCATGGAACACAACAATGTATTCAATAACTTATTGTTAAGTTGATATTCTGACTTTTCTTTATTAGTAAAAGTTTTGACTTTCTTTTCAGGAATCTTTTAATCTCTAGAAAGCATTAAAAAGTTGTCTAATCCAGTATTAATAACAAAAGACTTCATATGATCTCTCCAATATTCATAATCATTCTCATCAAATATAGGTGGTCTAGTAGGATTAAGATTGTCAATTGAACCAACATTCATTCCTGCCATCTCCAAGAAAATATCTTTCCACATAATCTTGTTACTAATAAAAGATTGTAAACAAGGGTAAAAATCATCCACAAGGAAAAATATAGAACAATGAGAACTGGGAAAGAAAACATATATGTGAATATAAGTTTTTCAGATACCTCCTCTAAAACCAATTTTAGGAACAAAATAATGATGTTGATTCTAAATATACAAGAATATGTGAATTGTATACTTTAAAAATTCCTTTGGAACCTTTAAATTTGGTTAAACTTTTTATTGTTTAACAAAGTTAAATAAGGTAAATTTATAATACCTCTTAGTTCTAAAAACATGTTAGATTCCAGAAATATGGTTCTAAAAATGAAACTTAAGAAAAGTTTACAAGTAAAAAAGATTCTACCTTAAAGTGTATAAAATCTTACTAATCAGAGTATACAAGTATAAGAAAGTATAAGATAGTTACACTTTCCTTAATAATCAAAATGTAGTGGATAACAATCTTAAAACAATACAAGTAATAATTAAGAAATATATAAACCCCAATAGTAGGGTATCCAACAACCTTGGATAAAGGTCCCTTTATTTATACTTTCAAGAAAGTTTGTCTTACCCACACCAGAGTAAGCCCTCAATAAGAATATCAGAGTTTGTGTTGTTATTCTCGCAATCCCTTGAACATCCAGGTAGTCAGCACCTCTATCTTTCTTATCAAGTAAGTCCTTGAACATTAAGGTAGTAGACACCTCTGTATTCCTATCCCCAGAATCCCTCGATTGTACATAACAACAATTGGAGTCACGCGAAGAAATATAAACAAGATTTTCAACATGCACATAGCATGAGAGTGTCTCTCTCTAGAAATCACTTCAACAACATATAATCTCTAGAGTTGAAGAACAGTCATCAACGTTGTGAGCTCATTCAAATGAGATTCTATTTATAGGCATTTCTCCAACGGTCGGCTCCCTCCTCCAATGGTCATATTTTTCCTTGAATTTTAGAGGGACATGTACATGTGTCACTCAAACAACGATTGGTTAGAAACAAAATGAATGAAATCATTTTATAACTATAGAAAGGGTAAAAATATGGTTGGTCTATCAAATCTATTTTTCAGAGTCAAAAAAAGTTTGGAGTCTAAGTGGAACACATTCTGAGTCTATATTACATGGATATTAGAATTATATTTTGTAAGGAATTCAGAACCTAAATTCAATGGAATTCAAAGTCTAAATTCTAAGGAATTATGAGTCTGAATACTAAGGAATTCCGAGTCTGAATTATAAGGAATCAGAAACCTTAATTCTAAGGAATTTGGAGTCTGAATTCTAAGGAATTCAGAGTCAGAATTAGAATTCAGAATTTAAATTTCATAGAATTCAAAGTCTTAATTTCATAGAGTTCAGAGTCTGAATTTCAGAAAATTCAGAGTCTTAATTTCAGAGAATTCAGAGTCTGAATTTTAGAGAATTCTGAATCAGAATTTGGATCCTAAAAATAGAATACTCTATATCTAAGTATTTATATAATTATGAGGTTATAGATGTGAAACAGAATTTTAAACATAGGAATAAAAAGAGTTAAATTTAATGAGACTAAAATATGAACAATGAAAATAGTTAAGGTTAAATTTTCTTAGGGAAAGAAAATTATCCTTATTCAGGAAAAACTTTAGGGAAATAAAATGGTCGTTAGCATAGAGTGTTTGTGATTTTCAAAACAAAGAGGAATGAAAAAGTCATAAGGAAACCTTATTGACTCAACACTATCCACTAATAAGACATGTTTTTAACCTTAAAAATAAAAAATAATTATCATATATAATCACTCTTCCATCTATTAATTATTTATGTGTTGAAAATAAATGACAACACCATAAACAATCCCACTTCCATTTCATCATCTTCTTTACCAATGAAAGAATAGCTTGAAACCTCTTGGTCTCAAAAATATATACCCTTTTACCAAATTTCAACATGATGGTCCACCATTTTGAATCCATTATATCAAATTAAAACAATAAATATAAAAAATTAATGTTTTAAAAGGAAACATACATAAAAATATTTTTTTTAAGAAAATTATGTTTAGAACATTAAAAAAAATTATTATCGTTTCATACTAAGTAATAATAATTAGATTCTTGTTAATATATATATATATATATATATATTTAATAATTATGTTTTATAAAAATCTTTATTTAATAAATAATAATTTAATTTACTGATATATAAATACACAATAGTTATAAAAACAATTCTTTGAATAATGTCCACTTTTAACATTAAATGATATTTTTTTCTATTTATTTAACTATTTATCTAAAAACCATTTATTAAAATTCATAAATCTATTTGTATTAAAATAAACCTTTAAAACTGAAAAATACATTTAATTGAACTCACTCTTAATATGTTATAAATCAAATTAAAATGAAAATTGTATAAAAATACACAAAATACAAATAGTAAAAATTTATTTTAAAATATAATTTAATATATTAATAATTTCACATTGATGTAATCATTGTAATTACATAAAAACCACTAAATTCATATTTTAAATTCAAAAGACTGATATATGAAATTATGATAGTTGTGGGTGATTATTGAACTTTCATAGATCACATAGTGATTTCTAAGAGCTTGAAATTTTCCCACATATGATTTTTCATAGCTTATAAATTTTTTCTTCTAGTTTGGTATTTTTTTAGGGAAACCACTAGTGAAGGTACCTCCTTCAAAATCTCAAAGAAATTACCCTCATATAAGAGGCTTCTGCTACTTTATTTTATAGATTCTTTCTTTCTAAAAAAATTTCATAATGCAATTACTTCTATTTATACTCACCATATCATGACTACATTAGAATGTTCACAAATCATGATTATATTCATTATATATAAAAAATTACTTCTAATAATAATATAATATATTCTATTAATCACTCTTATATCTAATGATTGTATATTTCCAATAACCATTAGTTCTAATAATCAAATGACCTTATTTCCCTTTTATATTCTAATATATTTCCTTATTAAGTCATTCATATTATTCCCTTTTTTATTTATCAATATTTTTATCATATTTTTAATGATTTTTTTATTTTATAAAATCATGGATCATATTATATTTGTAGGGAATCATGATGGTGAATATTTTAATATTTTTATATTTTTATTTTATTGTGGTTTTATTTATTTTTAAAATTTCTTAATTATGTTTCATTTAGATATATATAATTTTTCTTCCATTATAATATTATACCTCAAGGGAATAAGGAATTTTTTATCATGGATTTTTGTTTCGATTAAGATTATTTGTTGAACACATGACTTTATTTAAGGTTAATTATAGACTAAATATTTGGGGTGTTACATAGTGAGTATTTTTTAATGGGTAATCAACACTATTGAAAAAACTAGGATATCACCCTAATAAATAATAATAAATGTGAATGGGTTATCACCAAGATCACAAATAATAAATTTATATTGGTAATAATAATAATAAATAATAATAAATGTGTATGTGTTATCACCATCACAAATAATAGGGTGAAATTTTTATCACCATAATGATTAATAAGGTGAATGGATTATCACCATGAAATATATAGTAATGGTAAACTGGTCACCACCACTAATCAAAGATGTTTGTGTTAATGGGTAATCACCATTGATAATAAAACCATTGTGAATGACTTGTCATAATTATAATAATAAAAGTGGGTGGGTGATCACCATAATGTAATAAAGAAAGTCAAAAAGTTATATTTGTTTCACAAACATAAATATGAATGTGTTATCACTATAAGCATAAAAATAAGATGGGTGAATAAATTATCAAAAATAAAAAGAACGTAACATTGTTGAATGGTTTATCACCAATAATAATAAACATAACATGGGTGAATGGGCAATAATAACAAAATAATGACATGAAACGTTTAATGGGTAAAAAATAAAAGTATAACAATAAGAAAGGGTGAATAAATAATCACGAATAATATAAACAAGTCATAGAATAATCATACACATGGTGAATGGGTTATCACTACATTAATTAGTCTAACCAATCCAAACTATTCTCTCCCTGACTCGCACCCATTATGACGTATCCGTAGAGTATATATATTAATCACAGACTCCCCAAAAATGGATTTAGATCCTTAAAAAACACATATATCATAAGGGTCAAGTTTTAGTGGGCACTAACCACCCAAAAGTTATATATCATGAATACTTCACATATTTCCTACCTATATTCATGATTAATATAAATAATTAATGACCAAGGATACCTTATTATTATTTTTAATTCAATTTTTTTACAAGGACACCCATCATGGGGTCTAATTCAAATATCACTCACCACTTTACCAAGGTAACATGGCTATTGGTAATTAAGTATTAAAATAATATAGTTCAAAGGATCAATCATGGATAATATGGTCCCTAATCATCATTAAATTAACAAGGAAACCATATTTTGTTCCATTATAGGATATTAATACTCACCCACCTACACCTAAATTCCATATGATATAGGGAGTCAAATAGTATAACAAAAGAGTTTAGGGGCCACCTACCTCATTCTCAAGATATTTATTATAACTGAATAGCATTAAGTGATTGAAAATCAATTGGTGTAAATATCAAATCCATAATAAACCACCCATTTTAGGGATTTTAAAAAATAATTAGAAGAATAATAATGAAAACATTCAATATAGGGAGAATAAAAGTTAGACTTTTCCTCTAGTTATCCACTGGGGTAGTTAGTACTTCCATTGAAGATCGAATGATGAAAAAATCAGGGTTATAAGAGAGGAAGACTATGGAGAGAGTGGTTTTATCCATTATTATACAAGAGAGAGGGATAATGAGGGTTTTATAACATTCTAAAATTTTAATTTGTTTTTTTATAAAAAATAAAAAAACATAACAGGAATCCACTGGATACATTGTCCACCACCACCAAATACCCACTCAAGGGCCACCAGTTTTTTGGTAACCCACATGGGCCACTCCAATAGTCTAAACCATCCAAAATACATGTTTATTTACTAGATTTAAATTGAATTCATGCCTTAATAATTCTGTTTCATTGAAAAATCACAACCATAAAGATTTACATCCTTAAGATGCATCACCATGCCTCACTTGTGAAAATCTATAGACACTACAATTTCATATCCTCCTTCCACACCTATGTATCCTCTAATATAAACTATTCCTATGTTACGCACATATTAAGGGTGTCATCTTCCCTATAAGTATCTTCTCACTATATAAATATATATATGTGTGTGTGAGTGTGTGTGTGTCATTCATCAAATGAAACATAACCTTCTAGATCAATATTATAACTATCCCACTATATATATTATCTATTCCTTGATGTCATGCTTCAATCAAACTCAGAGTCACCAAACTCAAACTCAAACAATAAGTGCTAGTGTTATTTTTGGTTTTTCAGGTGTTATTAAAGGGTTTTGACTAGATTGATTATGTTTAGTTATATGAATTTAGGACTTTTTAAATTTAGATACAATAATATAGGCTCTCTATATGTTATGAGCCATTTTATATAATGGGTAGAGGGGTAATGAGTATGATTATTTGATTCATGACCTCCTTGATAGTAACTTCTATAAAAGAGTGATAGTGACTTTATTAATTCATATTTTATATGTGATCAAAAATATTTAATTTTTTAGAGGTTTGTAATGGTTGAAATATAGTTGAAATAATTATTCATCGATGACATTATATTAAAATTTGTGTAATTTTTTGGTTATTGATTCTCATTAATGAAACTATAAGAAATGTTGATATGGACATATTAACTAGTAACTATAAGAACAGTATATTGGATGGTGTGATGTGAATGTGATGGTGATTTAGTGTCATTCTCTATAAAAGGTTATAATTATTTAATATATTAAAATTTAGGTGTTATAAGGTTTTACCATGTGCTTTAGTGACAAATTAGAAATATGAGAAAAGGTTGAGTAAATATTTGTTAGCATCTTCAGTGATAAACAATGAAACAAGTGGTTCATTACGTGTGTTAAAGAATCAATGATGAAATAATAAAATTAATCATCAATGATTTTTTAATCATGATGATATTGAATTTATATATTCTACACCCTTTCCTTTCATAAATTTTTTTATGATGGAAACGTTTACCTAATTTTTTATCAATATATTTATTTTTTCCATTTTAAATATATATTATATTTCTTATTTAATCAAAGTGTTGTCATTTTAAGTTTTAACTATCATTTGGGATTAATTGATTAATCATTTCGTTAAATTTTATCAATTTTTACACTCTCCCATTATTTAAATATTATAAAATTGCAATTTGTGGTTAGGTTTCTCAAATAAAAGGATAAATTTTTAAGGAAAATTATTATGTAGGACCATTAAATATTTTATATGATTATTAAAAGTATGTTTCCAAATATTTATATTTATTTTTGTGTTATATTCTAATCTATTGGGTATAAGTTTTCCAAGATATTACTCATGATTATATATTCCGGGGTAAAACACCTAGATGTTCTTCCTAAGGGTGGGGAACTTGTTTCTTTTTACTATAGATGAATAGTTAATTTTGATAAGTAATGTGAGAATTTATTTATAAGATATCACACCTTTATATAGATATATTTTTAGTTTTATAAATATATATGTCTTTGAATTTTATTATCAATCTCTTTTTGAATATTTTGTGTTGATGAATTAATTATTTTTTCCTTTATCTATTATGAGGAATATTAAATATGATGTTTCTATAGGGTTTGTAAATATAACTTTAACTAATTAGATATGGGATGGTAATTTCATATTTTTTATTATTTACCTTACAATTAAAAAATTCAAATGAAACCCTGGTAATATATGATTTTTCGTGGTAAAAAAAGTTATTAATATCTAAAGTTATATATAATATGGAATGATGTTTTCATTTCAAGTATATAGTAGATATTTTCTTAAAATTTAATTATATATAACATCATAATATATATATTATTACACTTTTATTTCATGAGAATTGATTTTTAATGATTTCCTTTGAGTGGTTATATATTGTGGAATGATGTAGTTTTATGATGAAAATGAATTTGTTCATTCTTTCAGTAAATTTTACAAGACTTCAAAATCGATAAGTCATGTAGTGTAAATGCATTATATTATTCACATAATTTATATAAACATGAATATTCACTTCTATTTTATATTTGTTATTTTAATTTGATTCGAATACAAAATAAATAATGATTATTTTAGAATTTTAACTAAATTTTATATGTTCTTGTTAAGGTTGCATAATTTTTTACTATATGTATATCAATGATGTAATTTTCTTGGTTGTTAATTTATATTTATTAGTTTAAAAGTGGATAAATTTTATCTTATTTTTAAAATAAAAGGATTTTAGGAATATATGTAATGATAAACTATTTATATATTAATTAATTTTTTTTGGATTTGGGGAGAATGTAATAATATAAGTTTCTTTTGATAATGTCTTTTCTTGTATTTTTTATTTGGAACCTGTTTTTTTCCATTGGATTTATTAGAACTCATTTTTATTATATGAGTACTTCTAGTGGTTTTTCATAACACTACAAGAATTTTTTCAAGAAATATTGGTTTTTTAATAAAAATATTAAAACTATAATATCCTCCTTAACATAGAAATAGATTGAAAATTTGAATTAATAATTTAGCCTAGATTAGGGTGTTACCATTGGTGTAGTGTTTTAGTATTGGTATGAAATTGTTACACTTTAATTCATAACGGTAATTGTATTTTAAATAAATAATATAGATGTTTCAAAATGATATTATTGACCTAAATTTCTCCAAATATTCATATTTATTAGTAATTAAAATGAAATCATAGTTTATAAAATTTCACTCAAATAGATATCATTTCCTTTATCATGGCACCCATTTGTGATAAAATTATCGATTTTAAATTAAATCCATTTTGTAAAAATTATATGGTGTGAATTTTTAAATATAAAACCTGTAGAATAAGGATTAAAAAACAATTAAAAATAACGAATTTGGGATTTTATGAAGGGGATGTCTATGTTATCAAATCCCAAGGATTCTTCCCACAAAAGAGGTTCCACAATGGCACTAGTCACTCATCCTTTTGATGTCAATGAGAATTATCATCTCCTTCACAAAACCAACACCCTATGATTCCCCTATTAGATAATAATATTCTTACTAGAGTATAGATTGGTTGTCATCAGCTTTATTGATATCATCGAAGGTTTGATCAAAGACTCTAGGGTTTTGATACTATATGATAACAAAGAGAAATATTATCATCTATAGATCTATAGAATGTGGAAATTTTAATGGTATCATATATTAATCCAAAAATTGTCATTTTTATCCATTTTATGTTTGATTATCTATTCACATCAATTTAGATTAGATTTTTATGTGTAAATTGTATTGACTCAAGATTGAAAATTAAATGAAATTAATGTTATGTGTTGAATTATTTATAATAAGTATGAAATTAATTTCATTAATTTTGTGAATTAATTACTATATTTTATGTTATTGATATTAGGATTCCTTTTATGGTGTCATATTGTTCTTCTACTTGGAATGTACATTTGGGTGGCGGCTTGGTCCTATTGATGGGACCTTCCCATTCTCTAATTCATTCTTTTCATAGTGATATTTAAGTTTGATCTATTCCTTGTTATACTATCCATTTATAGGTCCTTTTTTGTTATTATTAGTTATTTGGTATTATTGGTGTGGTGATTTGTGGTCATCCACATATGGCTGAAATATTGGTATATCATAGATAATATTCTCTTTTTTCATTATCACTAGGTGGATGTTTGATTGTTGTATCCATTCCATTATTGAGAGCGATTTGATTTTGGGTTGGAGAGGATCTGACCCATAAATCGAGTTTTCTAAAATATGGAGGAGAGGATGTGGGAGGGATGAACACTGGTGGCCTATCCTGGGTTCTATATAATAGAGATATATATAGAGACTAGTAGAGAGGATTTTTTTTACCAGCATGGTGATAAGAAATGATATTTTCCAAAATATTAATTTTATTGCCATAGTATGTGATGGTTAAAATTTATGAGGAAGATATAGTGTGGGAATCCTATACTGAGAGGATGAATGGATGATGAAAATCTCAACATCGACCATTTGAATCTTAGAGTCTCTAGGATCTAGCACAATCAATAAGTTAACAAACCATAGTAAGGTTATTTGGTCTAGTATGTTTCTTTTAATTTTATATTTCCTCGTATATTCTATTATTTTATATTTTTTATTATGTTGTGTGTATCTATATTTATTAAGAATATATAATACCATCGTCAATCTTGATTTGAACATCATTTCCTTGTAGAGACAAGAATTGTGTTCCTGGATTGTTTATTTATTTTTCCTCCTTTATTATGTCATATTTCTTGTATTTCTTGTACTTTGTTCTTTATATAGTGGAATATTTTCTCCCCTAACTCATTCATTTATTCCAATTTTCTAAAATTGTATAAAATATTGGTCTTCTTATGTCTATATATTGTTCTCTAGGAAAACCCTCAAGGATGTTCTTAAACATTTATTAAAATGATATAGATGTATCATTAAATTATTTACATAATATACACATGAACTTTTTCCATATTTAGACTAAATTTATTAATTTCTATATACATGAAATTTCATTGGACAGATCAAAATTGGACATCATATAAAAATTTAAAACATAAACATTGATATCTTATTAAGAGACTTTGTAATAAGGTTTAATTTAATTATATATGATTATATAATTCTGATAGCACATTTATCTAAGTATCAAACAACTCATTCATCAAATACAATTTAATGTTCATCTGATTTAATAATTAATAGGGAGGGATGAAACATCACATTCTAAATGGCCTAGGAACTTATCAAAAAATCATATTTCATCCTTAGTGGGAACCCCATATTCATTGAAATAAACAAGTAATTTTATCCTAGTGAAATTGAAAACATCTTGACTATTAATGTTTTTATACCTTATATTATTATTTTTATCTATTTAAAATATTAATTAATAAATAAGTATAAATATTACAGAAATTAATGTTGTCACATTGAATTACATATTGATGACTATGAACTTATAGTATCATTTTGATGGTAACATATGGTCGGCTAGACTACCATATTGATCCATCATATGCGTTTTGTCTAATCCCCTAACATCATCATTAGAAGTAATACCTGTTGATGATATCACATTAGGATAATTTGAAATGATACCAAAAAAAGTATCCAAGGTATTTAATCAAGTATACCTTGTATCGCTATGGTAGAATGGTAATCCTCTGTTATAAAGTGGGTCTCATCACTAGTCCTCTTTGGGTGTGGCTTATATACAAAAAATATAAAATAAACAAAAAAGAAACCTAAAATTAAATTTAAAATCATTACTTTTATATTTACTTAGTTAAACTATAAATTAATAAATACAACTCAATTATTAATATAAAAAATATAACCTAAAAAATATTATTCTTGGTTGGTCATATTGTTAATAGGTTTCGTTGCTAACTTTACTTATTCTTATTCTACTTATTCTCCTTCTTCTTCACTCTTGCTCAAAATACCACCATTTTCAATATAGTTAGGTATAAAAAATTATGTTTTCTTGATGGGGTTCACTGTAAAAAAAATTGCTTCACCTTCTTCACCCATTTTATACATGTTTCTCAATTTCATGTAAAAAATAACACTCTACACTTCATCCATTATATTATTATCATAATATCTATTTTTGGGAAGAAATATTATATTGATTTTATTCTTCTCACTCACCAATACTGATCAAAAAAGATAAATTTATGCAAATAAATTGTAAAGAGTCATTATTTAAACCCCTGTTAATGTTGACCCAGTTACATATAAATAAAACAACTTAAAATTTTCCATGATGATTTAACTTGATAATATCAAAAAACATTCCATAGTAACCCTAATAAACAACTATTTATATATCGTTGCTTTGTATTATAAAACCTTCCATAGGATCAATAGTGAAAAACATAAAAACACAAATATTTTTAGCATTTAATATTCTAGAATGCTTCAAAGGACCTTTTCCTAAATACTTCAAATCTTCATAGAGTTCATTTTCATTATCATCAATCATTACTTATAAAATTTTAAATAATTTTTTCTATTAATTAATATAACTATAAAAAATTTCAAACTATATATTTGGTTATAACTTCTAATGTTTTGAAACTAGTAAACAATTTCATTGTTAAACACTTTTTTAATCCCTATCTAATTCTATGATTCAATCCTAAGTAATTTTTCATTTGTTCCCTTAATTAGTTGAAATACATATCAGTAATATCATTTTTGAGTAATACGTATCTAAGTTCTTTTCTTAACTGTAAAATTTTAACAATAATGAAGATAATTTTACAACTTATTAACCTTAAGTTGGAGATATTGATGATTTATTATCTTCTTGAAAATGAATTTCATTGTAAAAAATATGTCACACTCGATTGAATGCTATCTCTATTGAATCTAAAAACATTGAATATAATTTTATGCACTTTTTAACAAGGTAACCTTCCATAATATGACCATATAAGAGAGATTTATTTTCACTTGAGACTTAAAATGAATAAGATACCTAATGATAAAAAGTATTAAATTATTATATAAAGTTTAAAACTATTTAATGGACAATTAGAATTATTTAATGAAAATAAAATTAAAATAAAGTTCATATGTATGGGATATATCCATAAATAATTTATATTCCCACCACCTTTATCTTCTTCAAAAAAATGTATAGTCATATGAATAATCATAGTTAAAAATGATGGGTGAATTATCATCTCCAAATGACATATAATTGTCAATTATTTCATGAATTTTATCTAGTTCATTGGGGTTTAATTTCTTCTAAAAAATTTGACATAATAATGTTAAAAAGTAAAAAAGAATGTCGATTATTTGTTCAGGTAAAAATTTATGCATTTCTGAAGGTTTAATCTACTTGATCAATAAATGAAATTCATTACTTTTCCATCCATGAATTTTCTGACAATTCAAATCAACACATTATTAAATATTACTATAATATCCAGTGGGCACTTTGATATTTTTTAGTCTTCATTGTAAAACATACTTTTCTAATTTTTAATTTCAAAAATAGTTATTCTACACTTCTCATTCCCTTTTTTCCATTGATCACATTTAATATTGTGTGATTGTATATCCTTATAGTAATTCAAATGATCATTTTTTTATAAACTCGTTTAGAAATGTAAAAAACAAATTGTCTCAGAAATTCTTCTCAATGTTCATTATGTCAATATTATGACAGAAAAAATTTAATTACCAACCTTTATGTTCAAAAAATATATTCATTTTCTTCCATTTATTAGATCTAATTATATTCTATGGTTTTATAACTATTTTCCTACCTTTATATAGCTATTTTTTCCCAAATCAATACTGAAATTTAATAATTATACTAAGATCTATAATCCCAATAATAATTTTGTGGAATCCTTAAATCTATTTTCCCATTGATAAATGACTTGTTAAAATAATATATATGATATGTATTAAGGAATTGGTGGTGACATTTGAAAAAATAGTTTCTTCTAAAAGGAAGTCGTTAAGGATCAAAATCAATGTTACAAACTATAAAATCCAAACTATTGGCTATGTTCCAGCCAAAAAAACGTTTCTAGTCCAAGAATATCACCAATGTCCCACACAATAGAATCATTAAAATTTAACAATAGTGAGGTTGATGCATTGTATGTTTCGACACCATCCTTCAATAACTCCTATAATTATTGAATAATAGGCTGATGGTCAGATTTAATGTAATTTCTAGGTATTTTTTCAAAGAATAATCATCTATATAGTGACTAAATTCTATTTCATATACATCCAAATGTAGAATATAAGGGATAAAAACAATTTTCTATATATTTTAATTTCTACTAAAAATACCAAAAATATTAAATCCATTAGTGTCTAATCCAAAGAACACGTTTATATAATAAGAAAAATAATTTTTATATAATGAATCAAAGATATTATATGTTTTTTAATCTCTTTAATGTTTCATTAACTCATCATTATTATTATCTAATGTTTTCCACTTCATATGTTTAATGGATTTAGATGAAATAAAAAATATTTTAAATTGGGGATCTCATGGAAAGTGACGTAAAATCTTGATAGTAGTTTTCATTTTCTATGTCTTTATGGAAGTACGTAGATTCAAACTAATAACATTATTTTTTTATTTCTATATATAAGTACAACTTATTTTTCATTTTTCTTTATTTGAATATTAATTTTAGTAAAGAATTTAATCTTTGAGACATGTCTGTATCTAATTATAATTGATTCCATGATTTATAATAACCTTATTTATCTCTTAAAACAATGTATGGATTTTTGATTCCTCAAATGCATCATGAAATAATTTCAATATCATAAAAATTTATTTATTTTTATTTCCACATAAGCACTTGATGTGGTACAAGTCTAGTATAAAACACAATTTGGAATATTTAGCACATCTTTTATAAAATTCCCAATTTCTACATTCAACTAATTTATAGAAATCATGTGTTTTTTGAGTTAATTTTTCCCTTGTATTAGTCTCTTCAACATCATCCATTAATATGTTATCATCTTGATCAGGTTTTCTTTCATTTATAAAAGAATCATTAATATTTTCAATATAAAAAATTATATCAAATGATGTGTTACATAGTTGGTATAATTATCATATTATACCAAATAAATAATTTACCAATTTTTTAATTTCATTATCCTATATAGGGCCATTGACTTGTCCATTCTGATTATGGTCATAATTGTTCGAACCTTATGTAACGATTTATTCTCCATTGCAAATTTAATTCACATAACTAAGAGGAAATTATTTCAATATCATATAATCAATTACCTCATCTCTATTCAACCATCATCTGAATTTACATTTATAACATGGATATTAGATTATTTCATATATGGATCACTTTGCAATTGAAAAATCCAAAATAATGTTCAAACCTGCGTTATATTGAGATGTGTTCTGAGGTAAGTTAATCTAACTTGTATCCATGCATAATAAATTTCATACACTTTCAAGAAAATATATAATTATATTATTATATATAAATTCAATATTTCAATAAAATTAAAATTTTCAAATAATTTTAATTTTTAGAGCCTCTCTTCCAAATCTTATATTATTTTAATATCACATCAAAATATCATTTTAAAAAATATCGGTTAGAATTCATTTAGTCATAACATATCGGTAAAATATTTAAAAATATATTTCAAATTTCAAAAATGAAACAAATAAATTTCAATTGACCCTTTAATGATCAATTAACTCTTTTAAACATACAAATCCTTGTTTTATTAATTTAATTGAAATAAAAAATTTCATTTTAAATAATACTAGAAGTAATTTTATACATAAAAAATATCCCACAAAAATCATATTTTTCAAGAAAATTACCTTTTTAAATATCATGTTTAAATGAAAAAATATGTATACCATTATATATTCAAAATAACAATAATTGGAATAAAAACTACCATGATACAAATAAATTGGAAATAATTCCCATTAAAACCCTATTATTTAATCATAAAAAATATGATAATTTAAAATATGACATTATATATAATTATACACAAGGATTATTAATAAACATTATTTAATTATATATAAAGCACACTAATACATAAAATTAAATGGTAACTGATGAATAATTATTTCACCAAGTAAATAACCATTTAACCAATGTTATGAAATTATTCAATGATGTTTAAATTAAATTTATTTCCATTCCAATTGATAAAAACCTAACATTAATGAATAATTCTAATAAATTTAAATCATTTTACCTGAAATACCAGTACCAATCACAAGAAACACAATATAGAACCTATAAATAAATAAAAACATGAAATAAAACTATTAATTACTGTAAAATCACATGAAATACTTTATAAAAATTCTAATGAGTCACAAATTAAATACATTCCATTAATTTAATTTTAAAACTCATGTTTCAAAAAAATGGAAATGAAAACTCAAACCATATTGATTTAGTATATTTTAATGTATAATAACATAAAACAATCTATTTAAAAATATATTTTCAATGTCTTAAACTCATAATAAAACATTTCGGACTAATGATAATTCAACCATTTATAACCACAAAACACTGAAAGTGTTATTTTAAGTCATATGTTATTTTTATCCCATGTAAATAACATTATTTTTTAAATTATTAGGAAAATATATTTATGTGAATGTTTAAATATCATACATATAAAATTCCAAAAATACTAATTGGGTATATAACTATCACAACACATATTTAAACTAATCATTATACGTAACATCGTAGTCTCTAGAGACCTAGTACTAGTATTTATATTACATTTTTGTATAGAATGAAAGAGTTCCTATAGGATTCAATATCATAGTAGTCGTGGAAGACTGGATACATTTATACATTACATCAAAAAACATAAGATATAGAATGACCAAATCATAAGAAAATTATTATTTTTTACATCATATCCTTAAAATTTACTCATATTTTATCTATAAATTTATTAGGAAATGAAAAAAAATAGGGTTGATATCAAATTCTTAGTAAGTATTAACATACAGTAGAAGCTATCATAACATAAACATGGAATAATTGATATTGAAGGAATAAATAAACATGAATTCATAATAAACTGAAACCGATGAAAAGTTATAAAAATTAAAATAAATTAAAACAAGGATAATAATAATCATTATAATAATATTGATTGAATTCATAATTTTGACATAAAAACATGTCGTGAAGGCCTTATTAAAATATAATATACTGGTATGTGGAGTGATATACACAAAAACCCATTATATGTTTTCTCATGGGACATCTCAATGCATTGAGTTGATATATAATTCTGGGCCCCACTCATCACTTTTTTATGTCTAACAAATTCACCATAAGATTCAACAATATGTTTCATACCATTCACTAAGCACCTTGCACCAGAATAGAATCATGTCTTTACGTATAAAGAAAAATATGGGAAAAATAATTCCCCATTCAAAGAAATAATGTGGATTTATATAGTAACATCCCTTAATCAACTTATAATATGTGGTGTATTGTCAAAGTAATAGTAAGTATTAATGATTTTTGAGGATCGGACAAGAAATCATGACCCACGCGTAGACAAACCCCTCACTAGCAAACCCTATCCGACAGCCATGCTCATTCGCTAATATTGTCATCAAAAGATCATTGCAAGTACCTGTTGCTAGCCTTAAAGACAATGTGGTTCCGGATCTTGAAGTTAATCCAAAGTATTTTTGACACCGCAAGAAACCTGCGATTTTCATTTCATATTTGGTGGTGAGTTCTCTTGCCTTGGATTTACACCTTGTTTTGGTTGGTAAATTTCATGTTCGTAGAGCTTCAGTGAGTTTCCTTAGAGGAGCATTACAAGGGATTGGGTTTTTATATTTCAACATCGGTTTGGTTAGCTCACACATAATTATCTTTCGATTTGCTGCTGAGGATGACTACTATAGACTTTGGTCAATAAAATCTTGGTTTTTTGGTGGATACCCCATGAAAGTACTGAAATGGACCCCGAATTTTGACCCCTTCAAGGAATCCCAAATTGTTCCACTCTAGGTTGGTCTCCCAGGACTACCTCTGCACTTGTTCAAACAACCGTCCCTCTTCCCAACTTCCAATCTCATTGGAACCCCATTACATATGGACTCAGACACTAAGAATCTCTCAAGGCCATCAGTTTCATGAATATGTATTCAGATTGATGTTTCTAGGGAACTGTCTTCTCAAATCTGGATAGAGGATAGTGAAATTGGTTTTTTTCATGGTGTTGTTTAAGAAAATTTACCTTCTTACTACCAATGTTGCCTTAGAATAGGACATGCCTCAAAGGAATGTGGAATCAAAGATGCTTGTCATGAAACTAAAAATAATATTTAGATTGAGAAAGGCAAAACAAATCAACCACTTCCTTCAATATCTACACCTAGTAGATTTCAAGATGGGTCTCAAACCTCTCCCAAGGAGGTTCCACCTCCAGTTGTGGAATAAAATAACCATTAAAGTTCACCCCCACCTCTTGAGGATGTGATGGCAGTGCAAATATAAGACGACACTCATGAGGATGAAAATAAAGGATGTGAACCATCTGAAAATAGGGATTCACCTCATGAGGAAGAAGATAAAACTACTCATATTGAGGAAGATTATTTGCGAGCAATGTCCAGGAAGGGGAAAACCAACAGTTGATGCTGATGGGTTCATCATCCCTAACCCCAGAAAAACAAGGAAACGCAAAGACTACTCTCTACTTGAAAGAACCATAGTCACATGTTCGTTGTACATCTCAAGACAAGAAGTCTCTACCACTGACACAACTCAGCTTGTAGAGGCCCAACAACATGCTAAAGGGGAAAATTGGCATAATGTGTCATTTTGTGGATATCCTAAATCTATGGAGAATCATCGAGATGAAATCCTATATCAATCTTTTAAAAGAGGATATATTTCAAAGGATACTTACTTAGCCATGAAGTAGGATATATTCAATGAAAGAATGAAGAAGGAGTTTCAAAAAACTCCCTAACTCATCATATTGGTTGGGTGGAAGCTAGAAGACCTTGATTATGGGATTCTATTACTGTCTTTCTGTGGTCTGATCTTTGGAAATTGTTTTGAAATGATCTTGCTGTTTATTATCTGGAAACTGTGAATTTCTTCTTATCTATCTAGACTCTGTCTGGCTGGATCCTGTTCATGTTGTACCAACTTATGTGGTCCAGTTCCAACTCTGTTTTTGTGGATCTACTGGATTCTGATACTTTGCTACTTGATCATTGCACCGGTTCTTCGGTTGTGGCTCTACCATGCTGAGGATCTGTCCTAAAAGCACATAAAGAAGGGAATTTTTTCTCTACCATCCTGATCTGAAATTTGAGTTGGCTGGACTTTTGAGGATCTTCTTACCTTGACAGAATGAAGGTACTACTACCTCTATTAGGATTATTTGGATTTCTTGACTTATCTCTTTGTATCCCCATCTTTTCCCTGTTCGTTTAATCTCTTTACACCTCATGATTGTAATGTTACTTTCTTTTTTAATAAATTCATTTGGGGCATGAATTGGGAGAATAATTCATGTTTCCACCATTAAAAAAAATAGGAAGTACCATTATCAAAGAAATATATTGGTGAAGGTACTTTCAATGTATTGAGTTATCCATGAAGGATAGTAACTTGTTTCAATAGTTTCATTTATAAGAGACCAAGGAAATGGTATGATAAATTATTCATCATGGTTTTTAAAGTCATGTGAATATCCAAATAATAACCACATGAGTGACTATCCTGTTTTGCAGTTTTATGCCAAATCATCGTGTATCAAAGTGATTATTGATTCAATGATCAATGAACCCATTTTATCTTGATTACACCAAGGATTATCTATACCACAACCCCATCCACTTTCTAGTGTTCCGAGATAGATTTATTTTCTATTAAATTATACACATATTTAATTTACCAATGCTTTGGATGGTTTTCCACTAATGAAATGATTGATTTTTACAACGGTTTTTGAAACTCTTGAATCAAAAAAATGTTAGGGTGGGATAAAAATATAGACATTTAAATCCCTTAAAAATCATGATTAATACTATAAAAATTATTCCATGTAAATTTATACACCACAAAACATGCTATAATTGGTTAATATAGCGTGATTCACATATAATAGAAAATGGGATGGAGAAAAAACATAATTATGGATTGGATAGTAAATAAATAAAACTGATCTAAAATGAAAATAATAAAATTTATCTTCAAATACCATGAATAAAAGTTATTTCTTGAAATAAAATATTTAATATATAGAATATACACTTCATGAAAGATAGTAGGTTTGTAATAGAACACATTTCTTAAATAGATGAATTTGAAACTGAAATCCCTTACATCTTGTCCTGACTTATATGAACAAACATTAACCTCCTATATCAGAAACATATCTATATTAATCACTTAATTATAAACCCTAAACATATACATTTTGTGTTATACACTTTATATATAATCATTCTCTATATGAATTCAAGTTAGTTTCTATACATATTTTCCCACATCGAGTGTTTATAGTTTGATCATTTGTAAAATATTTGTAATAGTAGTGTCCACATTCATTATTCATAAAAAAATTGGATTAAAATTTTATTTAAGTTAAAATTAGTGATTATTTATAATAATTTATAATGTTTTAGATTCATTTCATGAGTGTTTTTGTCTTTATTCTTGAAGACGCAATCGATAACAAACATGTTTCAGAGATTCTTAATGATCGAATAGTGTTTTATTATTTAATGAATTAAATGTTGATTTAAAATATTAAGAAGAAAACAATTAATATTTATATTCATATTTATATCGTATTATACAATTAATTATTTCTCAATGTCTTTCATGGTATAAATTCATAGTATTATTCATGTAGGTAGTCAAACTGACCCAAACATGAACACACGTGGATTTAATGAAAGATTTTGAGGTGGTTTAGATATAATGTCATTATAAAAGAATAAGATTGATCTTAATTCGTGTTTATTAGGGTGATATATTTTAATTTTAATAAATTATAATAAGGATAAATGGATATTAAAATATTATATAATATGAATAAAAATAATTTCTTCTAAGTAAGCCTGTTTAAGATGATTAATTTCATAATGATTATATATTAGTTATATCATTAATATTTTATAATCAATTTCATAATTTAAACATAATAGTGAAATAAAAATAATATTTATCTTTTAAACCCATTCCTAATTCCATCCATGAGTGGAGGTAGTAATAAAATAGAGCACGTCATTTTATGGAGGTGGAAGTCCACACATATGCATGGATGATGATTTCATTTTTCCTAGAACAAAAAAAGTAAAATAGTTTATTAAATAAAAAATAAACATTATATATATATCATTATTAATTAATAACTTACCCTTTTGGACCATCTATTTTAGGTAGAGAGGTAAAACAAAACACGTTTCTTCGTATACGCAGTAGTCTGCACATATGCATAAATCACATTTGAATTTTTCTTAATGAAAAGGGAAAATGTGGTTAATTATTTTTACCTTAATATAATTACATTTAGTATAAAAATAAATAATTATTTTATAATATATTTATGAAAAAATATAATGGTAAAGGTAATATAGAAAGGAAATAAGTTAAGTAAAAAAGGATTACTCATGTTGAGCACTTTGAGATTTTCTTGGAGAATCCCCTAGAAATGGATGGATTAGGAAAAAAAATTAACAATTATATAATAGAAGAAATAGAAAATTCAAGGGGAGAGAAAAATTTTGGGGTTTTAATAAGAAACTTAATTTTAGGAGTGGTATTTATGGGGTATTGAGAAGCCCCTTTTATAACTGAAATGAGGTGTCTTTTTGATAATACTCATAACATTTTAATAATGGGAAGTCATTGTCAAGGTAATGTTCTCCAAAATTTAGAAATAATGAATTAGGGAAGATATTAGGTTCATAAATATTGTAATATTCAATTGAACACAGGATTTAAACATGTTTTTTAACTCATTCAATTAGATGTTTCACTTTTACTATTTTTACTTTTATTGTGGTAATTAGTTTTTTTAATAAATAATTTATCCTTTCTGCTTAAAAGTAAAGAAATAATTTTTACATAATTGGGACCCAATTATTAAAAAATATAAATTCATTTTTTAAGATGAAATTTCTAAAAGTTTTATAATTTAATTTTTAAATAGTAAATGTATAATGCATTAAAAAAAATTAGTGAAAAATGTCACTTATGTTTTAATTTATCAAATATTGGTTTGTAAATTAATCATAATATCTTCAAATAGATCATGTTACTTATATTAACATATATTTTTTGATATAAGGGTCATTTTAGTATTATTTTATTCTTATATCATACTAATTCAATAAGGTTGTGGTTTTAGAGAAAAAAATATCTCTACTATTCACCTAAAAATAAATCATTACAAAAAAATACTAAAATTTCATCTTAAGATAATATTTTTAGAAATAATTATAATATAAATTTTATTTTTAAAAAATATTATTCTAAAATTAAGAAACTAATCTTTTAAATATAATCATGAATAAATCCTCTTTAGAGTACATATTCTGTGATTATTCAGAATATAGTGTTTACCTACTAAAGTAGGGCCTCACGTAGTACATACCCTCCAATAATTTCATCCAACAAATTTTGGTATATATTATCTATTGAGAAAATGTGTATATTTATAGCTTATAGATTCTTTATTCTCTAATGTTTATTCTTCTATTCTGTTATTTCTCCAAAGTAATTTTACCAATTGAGTTATCTAATTCCAAAATACTTTCTCTGTGGTGTTAAGAATCTGGAAAAAATCACCATTATAAGAAAATACAGGCTCCAAATACATTCCATCACATGTGACAACTTTTGTTTGATAATAAATGTATTTCCTTAGTTATAAAACATGGAAGGCTTCGTTTAGTTTATAAAGGTTGCATGGTATACCTAATTAAAAAAACTATAGCTCCGATTATTTCTAGTATTTCAAAATAGACAATATACTAAAGGCATAACATCCTCTTTTGTAACACCCCAAGCTTCCTCGGTATGTTTCCTTTCGCATGATGTAATGGCGTGCATTGTACGCAACTTCGAGATTTTAACACACCATAACCAATCAAACTAGCCATTATGAATAGTAATAACTACTTTTTGAAATTTTATAAATTCTATCTCTCAAAATGGACTTCATTTTTGGATTCGGAATATCGAATTTAGCCTAGGGTGAAATTTTGGTACTTTTCGGATAACTTTCATATTTTGATGAATAGTGAAAATTACTAAATTTTAATTAAAAACAACTTTTTAAATCAAAATAATTAATAGTGATAAATTATGAATTTGAGTGGTTTTAAATTATATTTAGAATATATTTTTACCATGTAATACAATGTGGGTCATTGAACATAATTTCACATTTAAACCAGACATAAACAAGTGACAATCTTTTGATAGTTATTATCTCTAAAAAACACGCTTTTTGTTTTAACAACGGGAATTAATTTTAAATTAATTTCTTCCACTTCTGTGTTTTGAATTTGTAAAAATTGATTCCATATTTGGAATCAGAATGTTCAAATTTTGTAAATAGGTAACTTTTATTTTTAAACATTTTTGATAATTACTTCGGTAAATATTTTAGTTACCATGGTCAAAGGGTAAATCCGGTAAACAAGGGTTAAAAAAATAATATTATAATAATACTAAATTACCCTAAAACATGTCTTAACCCTATTGGTTGATAAATGGTCGACCATGGGCATCTTTGGGTCGATTTTGGGACCTCATGGATCCACTTGTAAGTGATAATGACACTTTATTTTAATTAAGTTAAAATAAATACAAAAATGACACAAGCATATATCTTTTAGCAAAAAAATTATTACATAGGGTTATATATGTTGTATTTTAGATTATAAGTATTAATTATAAATATAAAGAGATTTCCTACATAATGATATTTTGTTTATAATTTTTAGACATTAAATAATTTAATTTATTTATGACACAATGATGATGTAGTAATTACTATAATAGTGAACATTTAAAATAATTGATATTATAAATACCCAAATAATTATAATATGAAACTTTTAATGAATTAAACTAATTTTCTAGGATAATATGATATATTAGGATTGATTTAATTGACTTTTTTTGAAGTAATCAATCTGTTATGAGTTTCAAAAAAATCAACTATTGAATAGTGTCAAAATTGACATAAAAGAGTTCTTAAAACAAATATTAGATTATTAATTGATATTAAATTCCTAAAAATATAAGGTTCGGAAAAGAGACTTATATCATGATATTTTCATAATTAATGGACCACTTGGGGGTCTCTTAGATGTATATAGTATGTTTATTAACCATATAATATAAAAATACAAAGAGACATTGTAAAAGTGAAACTAATTAACTAAGAGTAAATACTTAAAGATAAGGTTAATATAATAACCCAAACCTATCTAAATTATATTGGTTGAGTTGTTTTCGACCCATACCCACCTTAAAATTTAAATAATAAACTTTGGAGCCATTATAAACCGCATATGAATTTATTATAAATTAATATTTCTAGCTTTTCCAAAGGTGCCCCTCACCTCTCTTATAAAAGAGCACTCCTCCTACTCATTTTTTCACACCTTCAATGCCCTTTGGTTCGGCCAACCCCTGCCCATATACTATATAAACTTCCCTCACTACAACCTAGAGGCCTTAGTTTGATCAAAAAGCCAACCTAAAGAGCCCTTATGATCAAATCAAAAGGAAGAACCCGAAGAAGAGGTAATGTTTTCACTACCCCTTTTCAAGTTTCTTTCTTCTTCCACTTCCTCATTATTTGTTATTACCATTATAAAATAATAACTCCAGTATCATATATATACTGTGATGTTATTATAAATATGGTACAACCATATTCAGTATTCTATCTATCCTTTGAATAACATGTCACCATACGTGCGTACGTACGGCTTACCGTCTCCACGTCGTGGTGTAATTGTTATTCAATATATTATTATTTGGATGGGTATAATAATGATGTGTAACTCATGTAAATAATAAATATAACATGATAATGATTTTTTATATGTGATATAACATCCAATTATATATTATTTTAATATCAAAAGAATGATATTGCCGCTCGTGCGTATGTACGGACTACCGTCTCCACGAACGCAATGAGATTCATTCTCCATCATATCCATTCAAGTATAATTATAATTTGATGATTTAAAAATAGTATCTAAGGACTTGATATCATTCTGGATATGAATAATATACATGCCATTAATAATTAATATGGCTCACATAACAAAGAATATAAAGTAAAATGAACCCGTTAACACCCGAAATGACGATAATTCTAAGATATTATTAACAAATCAATGATAAAAGATCATATATGATATCATATTAAAGTAAATGATTCTTGTATAATTCAATAAAAATTATTTCACAATTATACAGGAGGTAAACCTACCGTCGACCAAGGAAAAAGTACAAAGTAAGGGGTTTCTTATCTCACTTTTAATTCCGTGAGAATTCCATTGATCACCACTTAATTATTGCATGTGGTGTATGTGTACTACCCATGATCATATTCATTGTGTAATATACTTTAATTTATGGGTATTTACATCTTCATGGTATGATCCTTCTTTCATGGGTGTATGTTTCTTAAGTTACCTAATCGATAAGGGAATTTGAGATTTCAATTTCCACTCATTTGGCTTTACGCATATTTCATTGATTATATTACCCCAAGATTATGTGTGGAATCACTATTCGGTTGATTATGTCATAATTTACACTCCCCTTCCTATGAATATACTTTTGATACACATAATAACTCCATTGATAATTCTCAAGTCATTGATATGAATTTTATAAGAGTAATTTTAACTCATTCTCCATTTGTTGAGTTAAACATCCAATTCGTTGGTGTTGTTTTTAAAAGAATATGTGTGAATATCCTTTGATTGTTTTACACTGAATATCCAATCATATTTAGTGTATTTATATTTGTCACACATAATTATGTCGTTTATTTACCCTTAACCTAAGGATACAACCTTTATGAGAGATTTCATCTCAATTTACATTCCATTGAGACTTCTTTGATGATATACACCAAATCACTTTTATGTGGTGTATATAATGTACTTTGACATAGAATATCATGAATCCCTTTATTCTCATGATATTACAATGTTTTGATTACCTCAATTATTTGTATTCAATTGTCTCTCTTTTGGTTAGAATCTCTAACTAAAATACCATTTTTAAATGTTTTAAAGACTTATTCATCTAAATCTTTCTCATTAATGTCCATGTTTTAAAAATGGTTTTAAGGATTTATTTATATGGACATTAAAGTTTATAAATTAAAACTCATTTTAAAAAAGTTTCAAAGTGGTATGGGACACTTTGATTCAAAACCCTATTTTTAAATGGCTTCTTGACAAATAGTGTGACTTTTAAATGATTTCAAGAAAAAGGGGGATATTTCTCTCAAATAGTTTTGATGATTATTTTCATATACGTCAACATCCTTCATTATTCTTGATTGAGGTCAATGTGATACAATACAATCTTCCATATTGTATCGAATAAGTTATGTTTGACTGTGGATGTGCTATTTTTATACCATTCATGGTTTGTGGTAAAAGTATTGACATTTCGTATGCTAGTTTTAATACGAATGTTTATGTTATGTTTAAACCTATTCATATTAGGAATGCATTGGACTTAATAAGTGACGGGTGGAGCCCGCTATAGCTCCTCGATGCATCAGTAGGTCTCATGAGACAAATTAGTGTCTTGGCAAAAGGCCTTGACAAAATCTTATTTGTAGTCTTGCACGAGGCCTTGGCTATGTGGTTATGATAGTCCGGCATTATTCATTCAATCATTATGAAAGTGGTTATTGATAATGCATGGGATTGTTCGACTAGTAGAATCTCCATGTGAGTAAGTAAATGGCATTATTTTATTTTATCTTTTCCATTTTATGCTGAAGTTCAAGTTTAAAAGGCTTTTGTTTTAGTTATAAACTGCCTTAAGTGTTTATGCTTATCTATGAAAGCATCTGCTATAATGTTATCCTTACTGAGCATCTGAGCTCACCCCTTTCCTATGTTTTATTTTCCCAGGATGTGAAGTAGTAAGTTATGAGTGACCTGCAGGGATAGTATGTGGGGATATGAGTGTGAAATATGAAGACTATGTTGTTGTTGTAGTTTTTCACTTTGTAATGTAATGTAAAACTTTATGAATATATCTAGTGTTTCCAAGGCTACTAAACCAATCGGTCTTTCAAGATTTGATCTTTCTTGTGATCATGCCAATGTTATATAATAATGCACCGACTCTGGGTAACTAGGGTCGGGGCGTTACAGTTGGTATCATAGGAAGTTTAGTACAAACCTTGGAAGCTAGATTTAGATAAAATTTGATTAGAGCACGTAGACCTAAGATGAATTTTCAGAATTAGTATAAAAGAACTTCCTAGAATTTTGGTATTGTAGAGATTGTGTGAGTTTTCCGAGAAATACATCCCTGTCTAGGTACGAGCAGGTAGAGGCGGCTCTGGCATAGATGTACCTAGGGGTAAAACCCAAAAACACCGCTTTGAGCTAGACTCGAACGGGAACTGGTGCACGACAACGGGCCTTGCTTCACTCTTGGTTACGACACTCCTGGGGGATATGCTTAGGATAATTTACATTTTTTTACAAACCAATTTAAGCAATATATATATAAGATAAGCGTAAATGACCTTGGTTAATCCTAATATGTTTCAAATTGAGAATATGGTGACATTTTAATCTCTGAATGATTTTACGACTACTGTTACTCACACAATGCTTTCTGGTTTTATTCAATGGCTGGATTCCAAGGAAGTCATAGTGACTTTGAGAATGATGTACAAGGTGGGAACCGTGGTGGCAATGAGCAACAAAATGGAATGTTGATAGGCGTCTTTTTGCCAAATCAGTTTTCCAAAAATATGATCAACAACATATATATTAACCAACTCCCAAAATCAATAAGGAAGAGAAAGGTGATAAATGATAAGAGCTCCAGCAATGGAGACCATGGAGAAAAGAACCCTCAATTTTTATCATGCAGGAAATGTGGAAAGAGACACCCAGGAAAGTGTCTCAATGGGACAACGAAATGTTTTACATGCGGGAAGGAAAGACATAAAGTGAAGAATTACCGAAGAAAAATGAAGAGTACTATGGAAGAAGATAAAAATGGTCCCAAGAGTCCATTTACAGTCATTTTCCATAAATGTAGGGGACCTGGCCATTACCCGAGTGAATGTCCTGTTCTATAGGATATTTTCTTGGTCAAAAAAGAAGCTATGTGGAAATAAATGGTTGCAGAAAAATTTAAAAAGTATTAGCAATCCTTGTTGATGGGTTTACTTTGGAATAATTTTCTCTTGTATTTGTAACCTCGCAGTTTTCCATGTGAGAATGATATTTGAGGAAGAATTGCCTCTTCTCTTGTGGATATAGGTATAAATAACCATTTGGTTTTATATGATCATTGGGGTTTGAGAAAATTATATGATATTATAATTTGGGATGAAAATGCAAGGTATGATTTAACATTTGTGGTTAAATTATGTTATTTTTGAGGAATTTATCTCATTTTGGTAATATTATAAAATATAGTTTTTGAAAAAGGACAACACGTAGACCATGTGACAACCCGTCGCGTCGGACAAAGCTGTGGGAATCGAACCCACAACCAAAGTGTGATTGGGATTTATCGCCTACCACTGGACTACGTGAAGTCCCTAGTTAGTGTGACTATTTTTTTGTTAAATGATTTTATTGATCAATAATAAGATGATTTGGGTTCTTATGTCTTATCAAATGAATACCCTTGGTATAGGAAAATGATTTGGTGATTAAGTGATAAATGATATTTTGGAAGATGTTCGCTTTGTTGGGAACACTATATGCCCAAGGAAAATAGAATACAATGGGGTTTCATTTGTAGAGTAATGTTATATTTTTATCTACGTTTTTATTGTGGATTTATAGTGATTTGGGTTATTTATGGAAATGATTAACCTATAACAGAGAATATGTGATGATGTTAATTAATTTTAATTATGTGACTTTAAGAGTATTTGATGTCATTTGGAGATACAATTTAACATGGGAGACTACATAATCAAATTCTTCTATGTTTTGGGTTTCAATATTAGTTTGGATTATATTGAAGGATTTTAAGGACAATTGATTATTGAATGGTATTTATTTAACTTTGGGGTATTGTTGGTTTAATTTTAGAAATTAAGATTAGTGCATTTTTATCTCAAGGAATATCCTTTTGGGGGATCATTAGATCATTCACTAACCATTTTGGTATTGATTAATCTTCACAGACAATGTAAATATATAGTTTATCCTGCATGGATCATGTGATTCTATAGAAGTTTATTCTAGATCTTCCAGTGTGACCAAGTCTTCTTGAATACTGATCATTTACAAAAAATTGAGTTAGTGGTGGAAATTTATTAAAGAATGAAACTCTACTTAAAAAGTAAGTACATCTCTTAATGTTCTTAGTCAATATCATAAATGAATTCCTCGTCCTTATGTAATGTAACTTAAAAAAATGTTGTCTGTTTACTTTCCTACTAGGAGACTAATGGTCGTTTGTCCCAACACAAGTTTGTGGTTTTCTTATTGTTAAATTTCTACTGATCATGATTTCTATCCCTCTCCATTAGAACTTGACACTTATTTTATCATCCATATCCATTTTTTCCTACATGGAATCCGAGTATGGGTTATCTTGGATGACCCTTATACCTCTCTTTCTTTCTTTTAAAGTGATAGTTTTATTGACTCTTTTTCCGATGTGGGACTTTCCATTATATTCCCTAGAAAAATTTTAAAAATTGCGAGGATTCAATTTATTGAAGGAGGGGATAATGTAACACCCCAAGCTTCCTCGGTATGTTTCCTTTCAAATAATGCAATGACGTGCATTGTACGCAACTTCGAGATTTTAACACACCATAACCAATCAAACTAGCCGTTATGAATAGTAATACCTACTTTTTGAAATTTTATAAATTCTATCTCTCAAAATGGACTTCATTTTTGGATTTGGAATATCGAATTTAGCCTAGGGTGAAGTTTTGGTACTTTTCGGATAACTTTCATATTTTGATGAATAGTGAAAATTACTAAATTTTAATTAAAAACAACTTTTTTAATCAAAATAATTAATAGTGATAAATTATGAATTTGAGTGGTTTTAAAGTATATTTAGAATATATTTTTACCATGTAATACAATGTGGGTCATTGAACATAATTTCACATTTAAACCAGACATAAACAAGTGACAATCTTTTGATAGTTATTATCTCTAAAAAACACGCTTTTTGTTTTAACAACGGGAATTAATTTTAAATTAATTTCTTCCACTTCTGTGTTTTGAATTTGTAAAAATTGATTCCATATTTTGAATAATGATTTTCAAATTGTGTAAATAGGTAACTTTTATTTTTAAACATTTTGGATAATTACTTAGGTAAATATTTTATTTACCATGGTTAAAGGGTAAATCCGGTAAACAAGGGTTAAAGAAATAATATTATAATAATACTAAATTACCCTAAAACGTGTCTTAACCCTATTGTTTGATACATGGTCGACCATGGGCATCTTTGGGTCGATTTTGGGACCCCATGGATCCACTTGTAAGTGATAATGACACTTTATTTTAATTAAGTTAAAATAAATACAAAAATGACACAAGCATATATCTTTTAGAAAAACAATTATTACATAGGGTTATATATGTTGGATTTTAGATTATAAATATTCATTAGAAAGATAAAGAGATTTCCTACATAATTATATTTTATTGATAATTTTTAGACATTAAATAATTTAATTTATTTATGACACAATGATGATGTAGTAATTACTATAATAGTTAAAAATTAAAATAATTGATATTATAAATACCCAAATAAAAATAATATGAAACTTTTAATGAATTAAACTAATTTTCTAGGATAATATGATATATTAGGATTTATTTAATTGACTTTTTTCTAAGTAATCAATATGTTATGAGTTTCACAAAAATCAACTATTGAATAGTGTCAAAATTAACATAAAAGAGTTCTTAAAACAAATATTATATTATTAATTGATATTAAATTCCGAAAAATCTAAGGATCGTCCAAGAGACTTATATCATGATAGGTTCATAATTAATGGACCACTTGGGGGTCTATTGGATGTATATAGTAAGTTTATTAACCATATAATATAAAAATACAAAGAGACATTGTAAAAGTGAAACTAATTAACTAAGAGTTGATACTTAAAGATATGGTTAATATAATGACCCAAACCTGTCTAAATTCTATTGGTTGAGTTTTTTTCGACCAATACCCACCTTAAAATTTAAATAATAAACTTTGGAGCCATTATAAACTGAATATGAATTTATTATAAATTAATATTTCTAGCTTTTCCAATGGTGCCCCTCACCCCTATTATAAAAGGGAACTCCTCCGTCTCATTTCTTCACACCTTCAAAGCCATTTGGTTCAGACAACCCCTGCCCATATACTATCTAAACTTCCCTCACTACAACCTAGAGGCCTTAGTTTGATCAGAAATCCAACCTAAGGATCCCTTTTGATCAAATCAAAAAGAAGAACCCGAAGAAAGGGTAATGTTTTCACCACCCCTTTTCAAGTTCCTTTCTTCTTCCACTTCCTCTTTCTTTGTTATTACCATTATAAAATAATAAATCCAGTATCATATATATACTGTGATGTTATTATAAATATGGTACAACCATATTCAGTATTCTATCCATCCTTTGAATAACATGTCACCATACGTGTGTACGTACGGCTTACCGTCTCCACATCGTGGTGTAATTGTTATTCAATATATTATTATTTGGATGGGTATAATAATGATGTGTAACTCATGTAAATAATAAATATAACATGATCATGATTCTGTATATATGATATAACATCCAATTATATGTTATTTTAATATCAAAAGAATGATATTGCCACTCGTGCGTATGTACGGACTACCGTCTCCACGAACGCGATGAGATTCATTCTTCATCATATCCATTCAAGTATAATTATAATTTGATGATTTAAAAATAGTATCTAAGGACTTGATATCATTCTGGATATGAATAATATATATCCCATTAATAATGAATAAGGGTCACATAACAAAGAATATAAATTAAAATGAACCCGTTAACACCCGAAATGACGATAATTCTAAAATATTATTAACAAATCAATGTTAAAAGATCATATATGATATCATATTAAAGTAAATTATTCTTGTATAATTCAATAACAATTATTTCACCATTATACAGGAGGTAAACCTACCGTCGACCAAGGAAAAAGTACAATGTAAGGGGTTTCTTATCTCACTTTTAATTCCGTGAGAATTCCATTGATCACCACTTAATTGTTGCATGTGGTGTATGTGTACTGCCCATGATCGTATTCATTGTGTAATATAATTTAATTTATAGGTATTTACATCTTCATGGTATGATCCTTCTTGAATGGGTGTATGTTTCGTAAGTTACCTAATCGATAAGGGAATTTGAGATTTCAATTTCCACTCATTTGGCTTTATGCATATTTCATTGATTATATTACCCCAAGATTATGTGTGGAATCACTATTTAGTTGATTATGTCATAATTTCAACTCCCCTTCCTATGGATATACATTTGATACACATAATAACTCCATTGATAATTCTCAAGTCATTGATATGAATTTGATAAGAGTAATTTTAACTCATTCTCCATTTGTTGAGTTAAACATCCAATTTGTTGGTGTTGTTTTTAAAAGAATATGTTTGAATGTCCTTTGATTTTTTTACACTGAATATCCAATAATATTTAGTGTATTTATATTTGTCACACATAATTATGTCGTTGATTTATCCTTAACCTAAGGATACAGCCTTTATGAGAGATTTCATCTCAATTTACATTCCATTGAGACTTCTTTGATGATATACACCAAATCACTTTTATGTGGTGTATATAATGTACTTTGACATAGTATATCATGAATCCCTTTATTCTCATGATATTACAAAGTTTTTATTACCTCAATTATTTGTATTCAAGTGTCTCTCTTTTGGTTAGAATCTCTAACTAAAATACCATTTTTAAATGTTTTAAAGACTAATTCATCTAAATCTTTCTCATTAATGTCCATGTTTTAAAAATGGTTTTAAGGATTTATTTATATGGACATTAAAGTTTAGAAATTAAAACTCCTTTTAAAAAAGTTTCAAAGTGGTATGGGACACTTTGATTCAAAAACCTATTTTTAAATGGCTTCTTGACAAATAGTGTGACTTTTAAATGATTTCAAGAAAAAGGGGGATATTTCTCTCAAATAGTTTTGATGATTATTTTCATATATGTCAACATCCTTCAATATTCTTGATTGAGGTCAGTGTGATACAATACAATCTTCCATATTGTATTGAATGAGTTATGTTTGACTGTGGATGTGCTATTTTTATACCATTCATGGTTTGTGGTAAAAGTATTGACATTTCGTATGCTAGTTTTAATAAAAATGTTTATGTTATGTTTAAACCTGTTCATATGAGGAATGCATTGGACTTAATAAGTGATGGGTGGAGCCCGCTATAGCTCCTCGATGCATCGGTAAGACTCATGAGACAAATTAGTGTCTTGGCACAAGGCCTTGACAAAATCTTATTTGTAGTCTTGGCACGAGGCCTTGGCTATGTGGTTATGATAATCTGGCATTATGCATTCCATCATTATGAATGTGGTTATTGATAATGCATGGGATTGTTAGACTATTAGAATATCCCTGTGAGTAAGTAAATGGCATTATTTTATTTTATCTTTTCCATTTTATGCTGAAGTTCAAGTTTAAAAGGCTTTTGTTTTAGTTATAAACTGCCTTAAGTGTTTATGCTTATCTATGAAAGCTTCTACTATAATGTTATCCTTACTGATCATCTGAGCTCACCCCTTTCCTATGTTTTATTTTCCCAGGATGTGAAGAAGTAATTTATGAGTGACCTGCAGGGATAGTATGTGGGGATATGAGTGTGAAATATGAAGACTATATTGTTGTTGTAGTTTTTCACTTTGTAATGTAATGAAAAACTTTATGAATATATCTAGTGTTTCCAAGGCTACTAAACCAATCGGTCTTTCGAGATTTGATCTTTCTTGTGATCATGCCAATGTTATGTAATAATGCACCGACTCTGGGTAACTAGGGTCGGGGCGTTACATCTTTTACCAAATCTTACAATTCACTTCCATGGGGAAACCATCAAGAATACATGATCCCCCACTTGAAATCCCAAGTGTTTCCTTTAATTGTCATCATAGATCTTTTATATGATTTTGGATACTTTAATATTATTTTTAATATTCTATAATTTAATAGATGTCTCCTCTACAATATCTAGGCCAATAATCTTTATTTTTCTATCTTATTCCCAATGTATTGGAGTAAGAAACCTCTTTCAATAAAATGATTCATATAGTGGGATTTTTATTGTTGAATGGAATCTACTCTTGTATAAAATTTACACCAAAGGTGGATACTGATCCCATAAACATTTTAATTCAATAGAACATGACCGCATCATGTATTCTAATTTATAGATAGTCCTTTCATGTTTCAAATCAGTTTGGGAATGATATTTGATGGTTAAATGTTTCTTAGTATCGATATCCCTTTGAAAATTATTCCAGAATTTCATTGTAAATTGAGGGTCATGATCAAATAAAAAGTATATTGGTACCTCATAAGACCTTATAATTTCGTTTATATAGTGTTATATAGGGTTATTGAAGGGTGTATTATCTCTTATAACTGATAAATGAGAAGACTTAATAAGGTGATTAATAATTACCCATATAACATAATTCATCCATAGAGTCTTTAGAAGTATAATGAAAAATTACATTGTAATATTTTACCACTTCTATATACGTATAATAAGAGGTTGTATGAATCCCTTAGGAATTTTTCTATCATCCTTTGGCTATAATCATATTATTCCTCTAGACACATAATCTGAAATTTCTGGCTTCATACAATCCCACTAGAAATATTCTATTAAATAACTATACATATTTGTTGTACATGAGCATATAGAGAAACTTGAGATATGTACTTAATATTGAAATTATCTCTTCAACACCGGTACAGATGAAATGTATAACCTCTTTCCAAACTTAAACACTCTATCTCTATAGATGAATTTTTCAATTTCCTATCATTTACTATTGTAATCTTCCTTTATATATCATAGCCATAATGTTGGGACATCTCAATGTTTTTAAATAGGGATGTTTTTTGTAATTTATTCCAAAATTAATAATTCCCCCCCCCATAAGTAAAAATAACCATATCTCTATTTTATATATCTATATACATAGGTTCCTTATTTTTCCTCATGTTGATCATAATTTTATAGTCCCATGTACTCAATGAATCAGCCACCTTGTTTACCTTCCTAGGGTGGTAGTGTATCGAGCAATAATAATTTGAGAGTAGTTCCATAATTATTATTTTCCTTGTATTGATCACCTTATAAGATAATATATGTAACAACACGAGGTTTCAAAATAAAAACATTATATTTGATACCATATATGACATGCAACAATGAGCCTAAACGAAACGTGCTATACTATTTAAATGTGACCATTCTAAACTATATGTTAAAATTGGAGGTATGAATTAGAATAACCACTTTTTTGAAATTCTATATGAATATTTTATATGAATATAATATATTAGTAACTAAGGACTCAGTTTTTTGTAATGTCTTTACATGCTTCAAAAATATATTTTTCATCAAAAAAAATTTATTTACTTTTTTATATAATAATATTATCAATTTATACCAATGTTAGAAATTATATTATGAGAAATTAAATTCATTTTTGAAATTATCCTGTCAAAATTCAATTAAGATAAATTTTTTTTATTTTTCTTAAAAGTGTTATTTTTCATTGAAGAGTGAAAAATGTAACCTTTTTATACAACTCTCATTTTTCACCACAAATTATATAATTTAAAAGTACCATTAGGAATTCAATCTTAGATAAAATTAACATAAGTATATTTATTTCTATTTAATATAATTAATTAAACTTTAATAAAATCTATTTTTTATTTTGATTTATTTTTATTTTTATTTTTACAGACACGTTTTTTAGAAAACTATTTTTAAATTCATAATGTTTCTCCATTAGGATTAATTAAAATAACCCCAAAATAAGGAAATATTTAAATAAAATTTATATTTTAGATATCTATTTATATGAATTGAAATTCACATAATGGTTATTTCTAGTCATGGAGTTAATTTAAGATCAACATTTTTTTTGAAAAATGCCTTTTTCTAAAAACAACTTTTCTTCATGCTTTGTAGGGTTATTATAGAACAAATTTCCACCACTTATAAGGATTTAATTTAATAAAATGGATTCAATATTTTTAATCAGCATAATTAATATTATTATTTTTGTGAAATAACCCCAATAGTCCTAAAGTCTGTGTCTACTGCCATTACATTTACATGATTATAAGGAATTAAACCCTACAAAACTGAATTTTTTAGTTATATTGGTAAAATATATACATACATGAGCCTTGTATTAAAAAAATCACTAATTACAACATAATGTTTTTATAAATAAATAAATGTGATGATAATAATGTTATTTCATTAAGAATATCCCTACATCTCTTTTATAGTATGCTTCTTGGATTCCTGGAGAAAAGACACATAATAATGGTGAGATCAAATGATCAACAAGGCAAAAATAAAGTGGAATAAATAATTAATTAATTAGAATAATAAAGTCTCAAGTTAAATAAATAGAAATGAATTCCATTCAAATAACAATATAAGGAAAAATAAATATGGTACAGAAAAAAACTGAAACATGTGTCATTTAATTAATGAAATAAAAATGAAATGTATCTATTGTTGTTTAGAAAAAAGATCTATTGGATGAATATCTAAAAATAAATGATGGAAATTCTTAATTATTGGACACCATGTTTCTTATGTACATTAAACCAATACCATCAAGACCTTTCACAATATAGTTTAGCATATCAAGTAGAAACCCATCTACTATACATAGAAACAAACACAAAGGGTTTATCACAAGCTAATTCCATCTCATGATACTACCAATGCATTTAGGGATTTCATTAACCATTCCCCAACACATATGGTTAACATTAACGGGTCCCCAACCCATGTCCTACCTATCCAAAGAATTATTTATATCGAATAAATAATGTTCCTTATTAAATATTCATACTAAATAAAGGATACAAGTTTATCAATGATTCCCCATATAATCAAATGACATTAAAAATAAAAATCATATTAAATTAAAAATAAGTTTTCTTTCAATAATCAATTACATGGTAAATAATATAGATAGCTAGGGAAAATTCAATGATCAATGATCATATAAAATTAAATATTTCAAGGGGACTACCAAAGTAATCAAGGGAGTGAATATAACTACCCATACTTTACATACATTGTTAATACTTCAAAATTGAAGCACACTTATTACAACATATGACAAAACCACAAAGAACCGTATAGGTATAGTGTCTTTAGAAACTGGGAAACATAAACAACTGGTTCATAAATCTTCTACAGTGTCTCCCATTTATTTCATCATATATAGGGTCCCTTTTAGAATATTCTACTTAATATCCATCTTCCTGACCTGGGGAAAAGAAAACATAAAATGGTGAGCTCAAATGCTCAGCAAGGGAAAATAAAGGAAATAAAAATCATATCATGTCTTTTTGAAAATCATAACCTGCAAAAGAGATCATAATATCTTAACATGGAATAAATCATAGAAGTGAAAATGAGATCCCCATAATCATAACATAAAACTTGAAACCTTGTGGCATGCACACATAATCATGGAAAATCATTTCTTGTTAGTCATGACTCATTGCCAAGACTATCTTAGCGGACAAAGTCCATTTCTGAACCGAGTTCACTCCTCGTTTCAGTCCTGTATCACTGAACCAAAATAACCTTCCGTTCCAGCCATGTCTATCTCATGAGATATAAATATTTACCCAATGCATTGGAGGGAGATATAGGTCCCACCCATTTCTTAATGATACCATTCTTATGTGTGCCAGAAAATCATAAATCATACATCATTTCATAACCCATGTAATACAAATGGGAATCTTAAACATCATGATATCATAAAAAAAATCATATAAGATAAAGGAATTCATAAAAATAATTCCATCACAACATGATGAAATCAATGTAATAATAGGGATAAAAACAGAACCCTTTATTATCTTAGATTGAAAATAATTTTGATAAGACACTTGAACTCCATTCTTGAGGAAAATATCCTTTCCTCTTCAAAAACATTTTTCCTTTCTTAACATGTCATACGACTTTAAATTAAAAGAAGTTGATTAAAAATAAACTTGAAAACTTGTAAAGTAAGCTTCTTGGAAATAATTTTTTAAAAATCCATTCATGCCATATAAGTTAAAAAAACATTCTTCTCGTACTTTTGTCGGAAAAGTCAAAAAGTATCTCGTACGAAAAACGACACAAGATTCCTTTCATATCTTTTACTAAAAACTCAACGAAGGGTAAAATTGGATGTATACAATTTTACGTTGATGGAAATAATATTAAATATTGAGGAAACATGGATGTGGATGATAAAATTCACCCCAGTAAATTCCAAAGTATAAACAATCTCGGATAAAAATGAGATTGTGATATTTCCCTTACCTTAGGTCCGACTTGCTTTGTAAGTGTCCGAACCTCCTGTATAATGATTTAAATAATGTTATTTACTTATTCCAGAATCATAATTATTTTTATGATATCATATATGGTCATATTCTTAGCTTCTTAGTAGTAATATTTCATTGCTACTTGTTATTCGGGTGTTTATAACTTTTTGTTCTTCTGCGTGTTTTGTCGAATAAATTCTTATTCTTATCTTTAGGTTATAGATAACTCATTTCCAGAATGGTATTAGTGTAGTATATATCATATTCATTCATTCAATTCATTTATATAATCATTATGAAATAAAGATCATGTAGAACGAGTCGCATCACATCGTGGAGACGGTATTCCGTACGTACGCACGAGTGATGATATCGTTCCTATGATCGTGGAATTGTATTGGAGTATATATATATTATTTCAGTATCAATATTACTTTATAATAATCATAAATAGTTACTCATTACACCATTATACCCATCCTTGTAAGGTGATGGTGGAAAATAGATTACACCACGGCGTGGAGACGGTATTCCGTACGTACGCGTGCGCGGTGATTTCATTTTTCCGTAGGATGGATAGAAGGTGAATTAGGGTTGTTTCATATTTATAATAACATATCAGTATGTAAGTAATACTGATGTTATTACTTTATCATGAAACAACTAAAGAAGAAGAAGTTGAAGAAGAAAGAAATTGAAAAGATCGGTAATGGATATTACCTCTTCTTTGGAACGCCTCTTTGAATCCTCCACTTAGGGAACTAAGATTGGTCTTTGAAGAAGACCAGGACCTATAGGATTATTCTAGGGAAATGGAGAAGGGATTTTGTCTGGGTTTGGCCGAGCTTGACTGCTCAAATTAGTGTGAGGAGGAGGGGGAGGAGGTTCCCTTTTATAAGAGAGGAGAGGGGCACCTTAGGAATATCTCAAAATATTATTTTATATTAAAGTCAAAATCGGTTTATAATGGTTCCAAAGGGTCTTATTTCGAAGCTAAAGTGGGGATGGGTCGAAATCCTATCAACAAATAGGATTTATACAAGTTTAGGTTATTATTTTAACCTTATCCATTAGATTTAACTCTAAGTTAAATAATTTATCTTTTACCGTGTCTTTTTGTTTTCTTACACTATATGGTTAATACACTTACTATAACATGCCAAACGAACCCCAAAATGTTTATTATTAATATATATATCCTTATCTAAGTCATTTGGCCAAACATTAGATTTTTAGGAATAAAATAACAATTAATAATATAATATTTAATTTAAAAACTATTTTGTGTCAATTTTGACACTATTTGATATGTGATTTTTGCGAAAGTCATAACAGATTTATATGTTCAAACCAAGTTGATTATATCAACACTAATATATCATAGTAACCTAGAAAATTATTGTAATTCATAAAAAGTCTCAAATTACATTTATTTGGGCATTTATAACATCAATTATGTTAACATTTCCTTAAAAGGGTAATTACTGCATCATCCTTGTGTCATAAATAAATTAATTTATTTAAAGTCTAAAAATTATAAATAAAATATCATTATGTAGGAAATCTTTTTAGATTTATAATGAATATTTATAATCGAATTTATCTTATGTATAAACCCATATTAAAAATGTTTTAGTTATTAAACTTTGATTTTACCTATTTTAACTATTCATTAAATAAAATAATATTAAATGTCATAATCTAATCCAAGTGGACCTAAATGGTCATGTTATATTCATAAGGTTGTTTTTGGTCGAATTACACTTATCCAATAGAATTAGGACATGTGTTAGGGTAATAGTAATATAATATTTACCCTTAGTTACCCTATTTACTATTAACCGTGGTAAAAATAAATAAAAAGTTACTATTCACCAAAAAATTATTTTTATCTCATTGAACCACATTTTACTTACTAATATCAACCGTGTCTGTCGGATTTTCGAAATTCCATTCACAGAAGCGGTAAAATTAAGTTTTATGCAAAATTCAGTTTTTTAACCTACCACTTAGTGGTTTCACTATTCATAAAAAATTGAAAGTTTTCAGAAAAATACCAAAATTTCACCCTTGGCTAATTTCGGTATCCCGAATCCAAAAATGAAGTCCATTTTGAAAGATAAAATTTCAAAAAGTGGTTATTACTATTCATAACGGCTATAATATTTTAATAGCATATCGTCGTTTAGTGAAACTCGGTATTGCGTACAACGCAAGCTATCAAGGAAGGTCTTGATTGCGTGTAAAGTAAGCCAAGATAGTTTGTAGTGAAAGATTCTTTTGATGATATATATATAACATAAAAACAAAATATTACTCATAAAAATCTCGGGTGTTACATTCTACCCCCCTTAAAAATAATTTCGCCCTCGAAATTCGTCACTTTGTAACAAACAGATGAGGATACTTCTCCCTCATCATATCCTCAAGCTCCCATGTAGCTTCTTCAAGTTGGTGGTTCCTCCATAAAACTTTCACCAATCGAGTGGTCTTGTTTCGTAGGACTTTTTCGCTATGATCCAGAATCTCTATCGGTTGTTCTTCATAAGAAAGATCTTGCTCCAGCGGTACAACTTCTGAGCTGAGTACATGTGAAGGATCAGGTATGTACTTTCTCAGGAGAGATACATGGAACACATTGTGAACTTGAGAGAGATTTGGTGGAAGCGCCAATCGGTAAGCTACCTTCCCAACACGATCCAGTATTTCGAAAGGACCGATATATCTAGGGCTCAACTTCCCCTTCTTTCCAAATCTCATAACCCTCTTCCAGGGAGATATTCGTAAGAACACTTTATCACCTACTTCAAACTCTAGGTCTTTTCTTCGGTTGTCAGCATAACTTTTCTGTCGACTCTGAGCTGCTCTTATGTGTTGTTGAATAGATCTAACCTTTTCTTCCATTTTATCAACGAGATCAGGTCCTAATAGCATTCTTTCCCCAACTTCATCCCAGCAAGTTGGAGTCCTGCATTTCTTTCCATAGAGAGCTTCATAAGGAGCCATCTGAATACTGGAGTGAAAGATATTATTATAAGAAAATTCCACCAAAGGTAGGTGTTGATCCCAACCTCCTTTGAAATCCATAGAGCAAGCTCTCAACATATCTTCTAGGGTTTGAATTGTTCTCTTAGACTAACCATCTGTCTGGGGATGATAAGCAGTGCTGGAACTCAACTCTGTATCCAGAGTATGCTGAAGACTTCGCCAGAACATCGAGGTAAATCTCGGATCCCGATCAGATATAATAGAAAGTGGTACTCCATGCAATCTTACCACTTCCTTTACATATATCCTGGCAAGCTGATCTAGAGAGAAATCCTCTCTAATAGCAATGAAGTGTGCAGACTTTGTAAGACGATCAACTATGACTCAGATAGCATTATTGCCTTTGGATGTTTTAGGAAGTCCTGTGACAAAGTCCATAGTGATGTTTTCCCATTTCCATTTGGGTATGGGTAATGGTTGTAACATCCCCTTAGACTTCTGTCTCTCAGCTTTAACTTGTTGACAAACCAAGCATCGAGAGACATATTCAGCAACATCTCTTTTCATGTCATCCCACCAGAAGTACTCTTTCAGGTCCCTATACATCTTCGTGCTTCCAGGAAGAATAGAGAATGAAGAACTATGAGTCTCATCCAGCAGCTCCTTCTTTAATTCGGGGATGGGAGGAACACAAACCCGATTCCTGAACTTTATTATCCCATCACAATCAAGGTTGAATTCAGGAACATTTCTCACCTTCTTTTGTAACTCGACATCTTCTTTCTGTGCCTCTTTAATCTTCACATGTATAGATGGTTGAACATTCATTTGAGAAAGATAAGATTTTTTCCCTTCCATTATAATTCCAAGATCCATCCTTTGTAAATCCATAAATATTGGATCTTTTGTGATCCTCATCATGGATAAACTAGCATGGTATTGTCGACTTAATGCATCTGCCACCTTGTTTGCTTTCCCAGGGTGGTAATGGATTGAGCAGTCATAATCCTTAATCAGCTCCAACCATCTTCTTTGACGCATATTCAGCTCCTTTTGTGTGAAAATATACTTTAAACTTTTATGATCAGTATAAATATCACACCTTTCACCATAAAGGTGATGCCTCCAAATCTTTAATGCAAAGATTATCGCAGCTAACTCCAAATCATGAGTTGGGTAATTTTGCTCATGTATTTTCAACTGTCGTGAGGCATAAGCTATCACCATATCATTTTGCATAAGAACACACCCCAATCCCTTCTTGGATGCATCACTGTAGATCACAAACCTTTCTCCACTAAAAGGCAGTGTGAGCACAGGTGCACTGGATAACCTTCTTTTCAACTCCTTGAAATTCTCTTCACATTCCTCTGTCCAAACAAACTTAACTCCTTTCCGAGTCGACTTGGTGAGTGGATTAGATAATCGTGAAACAACTTTTACAAAACGTCGATAATATCCAGCCAAACCAAGAAAACTTAAGATCTCAGTTACTGTTGTTGGTCTCAACCATCTTTCGATAACCTCTGTTTTGCTGGATCCACAGATATCCCCTCTTTTGAGATTATGTGACCCAAAAATGCAACTTTTTTAAGCCAAAATTCACACTTGGTAAATTTGGCATAAAGCTTCTCCTTTCTCAGGGTCTTCAATATGATTCTCAAGTGATCTTCATGCTCTTCCTTTCTCTTTGAGTAGACAAGAATATCGTCTATAAAGACTACCACAAATTGGTCAAGATAGTCTCTAAAGACTCTATTCATTAGATCCATGAAGATAGCAGGGGCATTAGTAAGAACAAATGGCATCACTATAAATTCATAGTGTCCATACCTTGTACGGAAAGCCGTCGTTGGTATATCCTTCCTTTTGACCCTTAATTGATGATACCCTGAACAAAGATCAATCTTGGAAAAGTATTGAGCTCCGCGTAGTTGGTCAAATAAGTCATCAATGCGTGGGAGAGGATATTTGTTCTTGATAGTGATCTTGTTAAGTTCTCGATAATCAATGCAGAGTCTCATTGATCCATATTTCTTCTTAACAAATAGAACAGGTGCTCCCCAACGTGACGCACTAGGGCGTATGAATCCCTAATCAAGATTCTCTTGGAGTTGCTTCTTCAATTCCTGCAACTCAATTGGGGCCATTCTATAAGGTGTCTTTGAAATAGGCAAAGAACTCGGTACGAGTTCTATTGAAAACTCAACTTCACAATTTGGTGGAAGACCCGGTATTTCCTCCGGAAAGACATCATAAAACTCCCATACGATGGGTATATTCTTAATCGTGAGTTTCTCACCAACCATTTGAGATAAATAACCTTCATTTAGTGGAATCAATACCCATAAAATGGAATAAATTTCCACTGGAAGGTTATGTTCATCCTTTAATTGGTAGACGATCATAGATTGATCTGGAATATGAAATGTGACTTCCCTTCTTTGGCAATTGATATGAGCTCCATATAAAGAAAGCCAATCCATGCCAAGAATCGCATCAAATTCCACTATAGGAAGGATCACCAGATTTTTAGGAATCACTTTCCCACAAACTACGATCGGAGAAGAATTATAAACTTTTGATGCGACTGTTGTGCCATTAGGTGTTGTCACAGCTAACTCAACATCTAATTGTTGAGGTAATACGGTGATACCCTTAGAAAATTATTCATAAATAAAAGAGTGGGTGGATCCAGAATCAAATAAAACATTTTCTACTTTAGAGTGGATGGTAAGTGTACCTTTCACCACTTCGTTATCGTACTCCACATCGCTGATAGAAATTGCATGTGACTTTCCTTTGCCTTTAGCCTTAAGAGTTTTTTGACGTCGACCATCATCATCAACCCTTGGATTCGGGCATTGATTGGCATAATGCCTCATCTCCTTACACTTGAAACATTGAAGTGTAGTAGGTTCATTCTGTGTATCCCTTCCTTTGTTTGCATCATTAGACATCTTATTCCCATTATCGCGGCATTAAAATGCCCGATGACCTTCCTTTCCACATTTGAAACATTTACTTGTCCCTTTAAGACAACTCCCTCCATGTTTCTTTCCACACTTTGAGCATAAGGGAAAGCTCATCTTCTTTTCAGTGTGCTCTTTAGATTTTCCTTTGAATTCCATTTTCCTCTTCTTATCAAACCCATATGACTGATGGGTTACTCCAATCTCTATCTCGACTTTGAGAGCAGATCGAACGATTTCCTCGTAGCTATTGAAGTCCCTTATGGCTAACTCCCTTCGAAGACTTGGTTTTAAGCCACTAAAGAATCGATCGATCTTACTCTCAGGTTAGATAATAATACCAGAAGAATACCTTGCAAGTCTTGTAAAATTTTCTTCATAGGTACCAACAGATTCATCATCCCTTTGCTTCAGTTCAAGAAACTCTTTCTCCATCTTTGTTCGGAGAATACGAGGGAAGTAATTATTGAAAATTAAGTTCTTGAACTCGTCCCATTCCATGGACTCAATTTCATCCCTTTGCCTCATATTCTTAATAAGATTCCAACATTGATCAGCATCTCCTTCCAAACGATACACTGCTAGGATGACTTTATCATGTTCAGAACATTGAAGAACTGAAAATATCTTTTCAGTAGTGCTAATCCATTGTTCAGCAACTAATGGATCAGTAGACCTGCTGAAAGAAGTTGGACGCTGCCTCATGAAGGATTCAACAGAATGTTTCTCCTTCCTTTGATCGTTTGGAAGTCCTGCATGATTCATAGCTTGAGAAAGTTGTGTGAGCATGGCTACAAGATTTTTCATTCCAGCTCCCATATCGTTTGGTTGCTCAGGGGGACAATCATTACATTGCCCATCACATTCCGCATTAACACGGTTCCTTCGGGTTCCAGCCATTGACTAAAACCAAGAAGAATAGTGTGAGCAACACTAATTATAATAGGAAAACCACATAATTCAAGAATAAAATTTTCACGCTTAAGGTCTTATCCTAGGTTATTCATGGCCATTTCTAAAACACTAAGATTGTGTTCTACGCTTAGACTTATCCTTAGGGTTCTTACTAAGGCTTTCACATCCTATTTTCCAAAGGTTGACTATACCTTTCCTCTGATACCAACTATTACGACCCATACTTTACATACATTGTTAATACTTCAAAATTGAAGAACACTTATTACAACATATGACAAAACCACAAAGGACTGTATAGGTATAGTGTCTTTAGAAACTGGGAAACATAAACAACTGGTTCATAAATCTTCTACAGTGTCTCCCATTTATTTCATCATATATAGGGTCCCTTTTAGCATATTCTACTTAATATCCATCTTCCTGACCTGGGGAAAAGAAAACATAAAAGGGTGAGCTCAAATGCTCAGCAAGGGAAAATAAAGGAAATAAAAATCATATCATATCTTTTTAAAAATCATAATCTACAAAAGAGATCATAATATATTAACATGGAATAAATCATAGAAGTGAAAATGAGATCCCCATAATCATAACATAAAACTTGAATCCTTGTGGCATGCACACATAATCATGGAAAATCATTTCTTGTTAGTCATGACTCATTGCCAAGACTATCTTAGCGGACAAAGTCCATTTCTGAACTGAGTTCACTCCTCGTTTCAGTCCTGTATCACTGAACCAAAATAACCTTCCGTTCCAGCCATGTCTATCTCATGAGATATAAATCTTTACCCAATGCATTGGAGGGAGATATAGGTCCCACCCATCTCTTAATGATACCATTCTTATGTGTGCCAGAAAATCATAAATCATACATCATTGCATAACCCATGTAATACAAATGGGAATCTTAAACATCATGACATCATAAAAAAAATCATATAAGATAAAGGAATTCATAAAAATAATTCCATCACAACATGATCAAATCAATGTAATAATAGGGATAAAAACAGAACCCTTTATTATCTTAGATGGAAAATAATTTTGATAAGACACTTGAACTCCATTCTTGAGGAAAATATCCTTTCCTCTTCAAAAACATTTTTCCTTTATTAACATGTCATACGACTTTAAATAAAGAGAAGTTGATTAAAAATAAACTTGAAAACTTGTAAAGGAAGCTTCTTGGAAATAATGTTTTAAAAATCCATTCATGCCGTATAAGTTAAAAAACATTCTTCTCGTACTTTTGTCAGAAAAGTCAAAAAGTATCTCGTACAAAAAACGACAAAATATTCCTTTCATATCTTTTACTAAAAACTCACCGAAAGGTAAAATTGGATTTAAACAATTGTACGTGGATGGAAATAATATTAAATATTGAGGAAACATGGATGTGGATGATAAAATTCACCCCAGTAAAATCCAAAGTATAAACAATCTCGGATAAAAATGAGATTGTGATATTTCCCTTACCTTAGGTCCGACTTGCTTTGTAAGTGTCTGAACCTCCTGTATAATGATTTAAATAATGTTATTGACTTATTCCAGAATCATATATATTTTTATGATATCATATATGGTCATATTCTTAGCTTCTTAGTAGTAATATTTCATTGCTACTTGTTATTCAGGTGTTTATAACTTTTTGTTCTTATGCGTGTTTTGTCGAATAAATTCTTATTCTTATCTTTAGGTTATAGATACCTCATTTCCAGAATGGTATTAGTGTATTATATATCATATTAATTCATTCAATTCACTTATATAATCATTATGAAATGAAGATCATGTAGAACGAGTCGCATCACATCATGGAGACGGTATTCCGTACGTACGCACGAGTGATGATATCATTCCTATGATAGTGGAATTGTATTGGAGTATATATATATTATTTTAGAATCAATATTACTTTATAATAATCATAAATAGTTACTCATTACACCATTATACCCATCCTTGTAAGGTGATGGTGGAAAATAGATTACACCACGACGTGGAGACGGTATTCCGTACGTACGCACGCGCGGTGATTTCATTTTTCCGTAGGATGGATAGAAGGTGAATTAGGGTTGTTTCATATTTATAATAACATATCAGTATGTAAGTAATACAAATGTTATTACTTTATCATGAAACAACTAAATAAGAAGAAGTTGAAGAAGAAAGAAATTGAAAAGATCGGTAATGGATATTACCTCTTCTTTGGAATCATTGAATCCTCCACTTAGGGAACTAAGATTGGTCTTTGAAGAAGACCAGGACCTCTTGGATTATTATAGGGAAGTGCAGAAGGGATTTTGGCAGGGGTTGGACGAGCTTGAGTGCTCAAATTGGTGTGAGGAGAAGGGGGAGGAGGTGCCCTTTTATAAGAGAGGAGAGGGGCACCTTAGGAATATCTCAAAATATTATTTTATATTAAAGTCAAAATCGGTTTATAATGGTTTCAAAGGGTCTTATTTCGAAGATAAAGTGGGGATGGGTCGAAATACTATCAACCAATAGGATTTAGACAATTTTAGTTTATTATTTTTACCTTATCAATTAGATTTAACTGTAAGTTAAATAATTTAACTTTTACCGTGTCTTTTTGTTTTCTTACACTATATGGTTAATACACTTACTATAACATGCAAAACGAACCCCAAATTGTTTATTATTAATATATATATCCTTATCTAAGTCATTTGGCCGAACCTTAGATTTTTAGGAATAAAATATCAATTAATAATATAATATTTGATTTAAAAACTATTTTGTGTCAATTTTGACACTATTTGATATATGATTTTTGTGAAAGTCATAACAGATTTATATGTTCGAACCAAGTTGATCATATTGCCAATAATATATCATAATAACCTAGAAAATTATTGTAATTCATAAAAAGTCTCAAATTACATTTATTTGGGAATTTATAACATCAATTATGTTAACATTTCCTTAAAAGGGTAATTACTGCATCATTGTTGTGTCATAAATAAATAAATTTATTTAAAGTCTAAAAATTTTAAATAAAATATCATTATGTAGTAAATGTTATTATCTTTCTAATGAATATTTATAATCGAATTTATCTTATTTATAAACCCATATTAACAATGTTTTAGTTATTAAACTTTGATTTTAACTATTTTAACTATTCATTAAATAAAATAATATTGAATGTCATAATCTAATCCAAGTGGACCTAAATGGTCATATTATATTCATAAGTTTGTTTTTGGTCGAATTAAACTTATCCAATAGAATTAGGACTTGTGTTAGGGTAATAGTAATATCATATTTACCCTTAGTTACCCTATTTACTATTAACTGTGGTAAAAAAAGTTACTATTGACCAAAAAATTATTGTTATCTCATTGAACCACATTTTACTTACTGATATCAACCGTGTCTGTCGGATTTTCGAAATTCCATTCACAGAAGCGGTAAAATTAAGTTTTATGCAAAATTCAGTTTTTTAACCTACCACTTAGTGGTTTCACTATTCATCAAAAATTGAATGTTTTCAGAAAAATACCAAAATTTCACCCTAGGCTAATTTCGGTATCCCGAATCCAAAAATGAAGTCCATTTTGAAAGATAAAATTTCAAAAAGTGGTTATTACTATTCATAACGGCTATAATATTTTAATAGCATATCGTCGTTTAGTGAAACTCGGTATTGCGTACAACGCAAGCTATCGAGGAAGGTCGTGATTGTGTGTAAAGTAACCCAAGCTAGTGTGTAGTGAAAGATTCCTTTGATGATATATATATAACATAAAAAACAAAATATCACTCATAAAAATCTCTGGTGTTACAGTGAATGTCGATATTATCCTTGGAAAAATAAATCACAACCCATAAAAATAAATATTAAGTATATTATCAATTCAATATACCACAAGTGGAGTAAAATAATGTGTTGTTTTCGCTGATAAATTAAGAGATATTTAAAAAAATTGAGGAAACATCATTTTGTTTTGAAAACCCATTTGGAAGACCTTTTATTTCAAATCACATTTCAAAAACAAATATTTAAAAAGTAAACTATTAAACCTGAAAATACATATTTAAAGTAATTATGGAAGGTAAATCTATACATGTCATAATAGGTAAAAGAACATTCCGTTTACACTGTAATAAATTAGAAAAATTACTTGTTTAGAAAGTCACAAGAAGATTCAATTGAAAACATTGGTAAAGTAAAAAAATAGTAAAGTGTATTTACTAAATAATTTTTAAATGATATAAAATATTTTTGAATTTTTTTTAATAAAACATGATTTTTAGAAGAAAATGGGTTCACCGACTAACAAGAGAAATGAAGTCTAGTTTTAAAAAAATCATTTTGACTACCAAATAGTGTAAAATGGTACTAATACATAAAAATGGGATTTAAAAACTAGAGGAGAATAAAATTAAAGTGTTTATTGAACAATGGTCTTATAATTTCCCCAAATAAAAATTCTATTTAAAGATCATTAGTATTATTCTTGAGGAAAATAATATTTAAACATCCTAAAGTGTCTCATAACACTTTGAAACATTTAAAATAATAAGCCTCATGCAGGTATAATAATAAATGAATGTTTTAAATATCAGGAATTTAAAATAATTAATGATAAAATATATCAAATTTTTTAGTATATACAACACACAAAATAATTAAATGGCGAACATGAAATTTATCTCATAGATATAAAAAGTGAGATGAAAATCCCTTAATTTTCTTTTGACATGTCTCGTGTGTCATTATATTCCTTAATAAAAAACTTATGTTATTTATATAAATTATTTAGAATATTTTAATGTTTATCATAACTTTTATTTAACTTATTTCCATGTTTTATACAACTACATAATCAATTAATTTTACATCCAGTGTTTTGACCAAATTCTGTTTATAGGTCAAAAAAACATTGGTATGTAAACTATGGTCAAAGGGGTATTTATATAACAGATATAGAAAATAATATTAATTTTTTAATTATTATATTTTTACATAAATAATATTATTAAAACAAATCATTAAATATGGAAATGAAAAATTAACCAATGTTACAATCATGGAGAAGGTAGGTCATACTTAAGCATGAGTAACGTTCTCATTTATCAATGATCATTATAGAAAAAACATAAGTAACTTAAATATTTATATAATTATCAAAATAAAATAAATAAGATATTTTTTAATCATATATGCTTATATATGTAATTATTTTGATGTAAAAGGAATCACATATTGTTTTAGAGGCGTTAGTCTACATGTCCACGAATAATGTTATCACTCTTCATGTGTGCAAAAGGGTAATAAAGAAAATTATATATATTATGTTTCAAAAATGGAAATTATTTAATGAATATGATATATTTTTTTTATGTCAAATATTTTTAATTAAAAACATCCTTTATACATTCCATGTATCGTGCGAACGAATCACATTGCTTTGGGGGCAATAGTCCACACTTCCACAAATAATGTTATCATTTTTACCCAAAATGGAATGTATAAAAATATGTGTTATAAAATAATTAAATAATATTAAAGAAAAAATATATATCATATATAAAATATATAAATAGAGATTCCATCATAATTCCTAACCATGATATGTAGTAAAGTAAAATTTACAATCATCGTTTCATGAGGTAGTAGTTCATCGTACACATAAATAGTATGTTTGTTACCCATTAGATGGAAGTGTGTGTAAGTGTAGTTAGAAAACAAAGTAATAAATCATACTAGTATATTTAGGATATTATTTTTTAATATAATCATGTTATAATAATAATTTAGTAGGTGGAGAATGGAAATAAAACTAAAGAGCTTATGAAAATATATTACCTCTTAATTGGGTAACTCCTTTTAGTTTTAACCAAAGCACTTCATTGGATGTTTTTATAAATAAGGATAGGATTATAGATTTAGGGGTGGTATGTTTAGGATCTATTTTTTATATCTTGATCATACCAAACTGTCTTTATATGTGTGTGGATGTGGGAGGATATGAGGAATTTTATAGTGGAGGAGGAGTGGCACTCTTATAAATTTTGGAAATGGTAACTCCACCCATGTTTTTACCATTTCAATTGGATCGAATAATGGTAAAATTTTGATAAAATGAGGTATAGGGTCTATATATGAACATAAAATGTATTTTTAAAATTTTTAAATGTCATTTTCCCCCATAAGTTATGGGTTTTGACCCATGTTAAACTTAATGTTCTCTTAATCATTGTAATAAATTATAATTACACTCACTAATAATTTTGGTCAAAAACCAAGAATTAATTATTAGAAATTATAAATTATACTTATTTTAAATATTGAATCAATTTTTCCAAATTTCAATCATATAAGTGATAGAAATGAATTTAATTTTAATCTCGTATATGGGATGAAAAAGCGGGTTTTTAAATTAAAAATCTTCAAATGTTTTCTAAGTTTTTATATTGAATTTCAAAGTGAAATTGATACCAATGACCGAAATTATTTTAATTGATAAAAGAATAATCCAATTAAAATTTTTAAAAAATGAAAATAGTTTATAAACTTACAAATAAATTATATTAAAAAATAGTTTCTAATTAAAATTTAGTATCTTTCATTTTTCATTAAATAATTAAACATCACATAAAAATACCCGAAAATAATACTAAGCTAATTTTTTATATTCCAATTTAAAATATTATGTTTATTTTGAAATATAAGATTTATAAAAGTTCTAAAAATGTTATTTGAAACAGGTTCTCCATTAAAAGGCGATAAAATTTCCCTAGTTAAATTATTGTATTTCATTTGTAATATTGGGTTTGTTCTTGTCTTATGTATATCAAATATATTGGATGAATATAAAAAATATTTTATTGGATTTATAATATAAAAATGACCTTAATATCACTCAATAAAGTTATTTAATTTATTTTATTTGGATAAAATACCTTGGTAATCATAAAAATAGTATTATATAAAAACGTTCCCTTAATATTCAATTGGTTCCAATATTAATTTATAATTAATTTTTAACCAATGAATTAGTTTTATATATTTTTTTAAACCATATATTTTCATAATATAGTTAATAATATTCATAATGGGAAGTTTATATATTATTATATTAAATAATAATATTTTAATAATATATTATGGTTCGGTAAAACTCGGTCGTGCATGTAACCCAAGCAATCAAAGAAACTAATTGTTGTGTGAAACATACACTAACTCAATGTTGTATACATTAAAATTTATAAAATATACTGAATTTATTAAAAATATAAAATATATTATAAATTCATGATATGTTATATTCACTTACTCTCATGGGGTTTCGTGAAATACACACTATCGAATATAGTATTTCTGCTTTATATTTTTGGGGAATTACATTCTCCCCACCTAAAATAAATTCTGTCCTTTCAATTTAAACTTGTTCTTGGAGATCTATTCCTTGATATTTATTATGTTTAAAATCCCACATTATGATAAGGGTTCTTAAATCATCCCTTGGAAAATAGGTAATGGGAATTATTTTGTTTACCGAGACTAACTTGGAACTAGGTCTTTAAGTATGAGAACATTAGGGGAAATTATATATACACACTTACAGGAAAGAATAAATATTTTTTGTGACTTATTGAGGTTATCAATAACAAATAATTTAATGTTCAATATAATGTTGAAGGCCCCAAAACAATAAATCTTTGATGATTTAGAAGACTATTGATTCTAAAAAAATTAAGTTATTAAGACAACATATTTTTTTGTTTGGATAATTTTCCTCCTGTTGAAAAATTACTTTCCACCTAAGAATATAAAGAAATTTACTTACAAGATACATTTTAATTTCACTTTAATAATTCCTTATTTTTTTGTGCTTCGAAAAAATTCCAATTTATCCGTTATTTGAAGAAATAAATATCCAATAATTAACTTTGATTGTTAAAGTACAAAAATAAACATTTAAAAAATTGTAAGGCCTATAAAAGAGTGACATTTCTAAACATTTGTCTCTAAATATTCTCTGAAGTAAATATTTTTAATAAATGAATCTCCAAACCAAAAACATTACATGACTGTTTCATCATCATTATTTATTAGTCAAACTGTTTAACTAAAACCTAGACATATTAACCACAGCATTGTGTAAGTAAGAAGTTGGTGTGAAACCCTTATCATCCTTCAGTCATGTATTCAATATTTATAGTCTTTATAGAGTTTATTGGTTGTTACCCAACATATAGGTTGTACTTTTCTAAAACCATATTTATATAATTTAAAAAATAAATACAATGAGCATCCTTGAAATTGGGTTAATCACTAAATATCATTTTAACTAAGGTTTTCAATACAAACCATATACATAAATACTTCATCAATTTATTTCCACATAGCTCTTTACAAGGTCTAGGGTTTGTCTACAATATCATTTATAAGATTTATAAATAATTACACATTATATTCAATATAAAACACGTTATTCTTAACCTTTGTTATTCATTGTCAAAATATTTCATAATTGTTTGTAAGGAAAATTTGAATTATCAAAAGAATATCCCCTAGGAGTTTCAAACCATGTGTATAGTAATGCACATTTTCATGTACCTAGATACGCCATGTTAGGCCTGTCACACCATTTCAGAGTTTTTACTCATGGGTACATCTGTTCTAGAACAATACCCACTTATAGTATCTAAACAAGAATGTATTTATAGGAAAACTAAATAATCCCAATATAACCAAAACTCTAGGATTTTTTTTATAAATATCCTTAAATTATATCTTACTATTATATTCTCTAATATATGTTTTCTAAATCTCATTCCCAAGTTTTGTACAAAACTTAATTTGATAAAAAAATGTAATGACCCAACCCCAGAAATCCTGGAGCTGGTATCTTCTACCGTTACACTAGAATGATTACAGGGAATCAAATCTTGAAGGACCAAAGAGTTTATTATTCTAGGTAAACTAGATATATACATGAGTCTTACTACACAAATTACAATATAATTTTTTACCTAAAAATAACTTTCAGGATAATAACTTTATTCCATATAGTATATCCTTGCATATCTTTCAAAGTATGCATATTAGATTCCTAGGGAAAAACACAATAATTGTGATCTCAAAGTCTTAATAAGGGGGAAATATAGAAAAATTAATGATGAATAAATTAGAATAATCAAGTGGAAAGGTAAACAAGTGGAAACACATACCATTCAAATTACTAGATAAGGAAAAAATAAATATGATAAGGAAAGAAATTGAAATGAATTTCATATAATCAATGAACATAAAATAAAATACATCCATAGATATATCGACGTAAGAAATCATGTATGAATAATAAATGAAACTAAAAATGGGAAATTTTTAATTATTGGATTCAATGTTTCTTAGGTACATTGAAATTGTATCTTCCTAACCTTTCAAAATAGATTTTACTATATCGTGTAGAAACCCATCTATTTTACTTGGAAACAAACTCGAAGGGTTTTTGACAAACTAATTTCATATCATGAGACTGTTGATACATCTAGGTTATTCCATTAACTTGTCCTAAACCTATAGAGACTACCTTAAACAGTCCTGAACATGTAAATTACCAATCCAAAGCACTCATCATATCGAATAAACAATATTCCATATCAAAAATCTATACTGAATAAAGGAAACACTTTTATCAATATTTCTCCATATAATAAAATAAATTTCAAAGTAAACACCATATGAAAAAATTTATATGTTTTAGTTAATGAGAATATCCATGATAAATGATATGGATAGGTAGGGGAGATTCAATGCTCAATGATAATTATAAATTAAATATTTCAAGGCTACTACCAAAGGAATCAAGGAAGTGAATGTTGATACTATCATTGGCTAAATAAATCAAACTCCATCTAGAGGAATATTAAGGATGGTATAAATAACACGTACCCTGATTTGAATAAAATAAAGGGTTCTTCTCATTGATGAATTATGAGATATTTTAAAAAACATTTTTGAGGAAAATATCATTTTTTAAAAACCATTTTAAAATCCTTTTATTAGAAAATAAATTTTGAAAATAAATATTATTAAAAATTAACCATTTAAAAATAAAAATGAAGATTCAAAGAAATTGTAGCTGGTAAATAATTTTTGTCATATGAAGTAAAAGAACATTCATTTTACAAGGTAAAATGATAGAAGAATTCCTTATTTAAAAATTGAAATAAAGATTCAATTGAAAACATTGGTAAAAGAAAAAATGGGTACTTTTTAAAGAAATAATAATTTTCAAAATATAGAAAACATTTTTGAAAACACTTTAATAAAACATCATTTTAAGAAGAAAATGGGTTTTCTGACTAAAGAGACAAATAAAATCATATTTTCATATAAATATTTTCTAAAACATTTTGAGTACCAAATAGTAGTAAAATGGTACTAATAATTGAAAATAGTCATCAATAATAAATGGAGAATAAAATTTAAGGTTTTATTTAAAAAATTTATATAATTTACTCAAATAGAAATAACATTTAAATATCATCAGTATTATTCTTGAGTAAAATAATTTTTAAACTTCCCAAAGTGTCCAATACCACTTTGAAACATTTTAAATCATAAGCCTCATATACAAATAATATCAAATAAATGTTTTAAATTCTATAAAGATAAAATATTTCATGATATAATATATCACAATGGGTAGTAGATACACCACATAAAATAAGTAAATAGTGAACTTGACATTTATCTCATGGATGTAAAAAGGTGAGATGAAAATACCTTACCCCACATACAACTTGTCTTGTGCATATTTATATTCATGAATAACAAAATTTGATTCATTATATCCCTTATTGATAACCATTTTTGTGTTTATAATTTCTTTTATTTTCCTTATTACCATTTTTATACGACTACATAATCAATTATGTTTACATTAGGTGTTTTCACCAAATTGGGTATATGTGTCAAAACCAACTTTTGTTGTCCAATTATGGTAAAAGGGGTCATTGTAAAATATATACCAAATAATAATAATGATATAATTATTATATTTATTCAGAAATTATAATTTTAAACCCAATTATTAAATACTTTTATGAAATATAATCCAGTGTTACAATCATGGAGATGGTAGGTTGTACATACACATGTGTAACGTTTCCATTTCGCAATGATAGTTGTGGAAAAAAGTTAAGTTACATTAATATTCATTAAATGATAATAATATCATAAATACTATATTAACTAATCATATATAATTATATATAGAGTTATTTTTATGTAAAAGGAATCACACCGTGTCGAGGAGGTGATATTCCACACGTCTACGAATGATGTTATCATATTTTAAGTATATAAAAAGGATAATAAATAAAATGATTTATATTATTTTACAGAAATTTAATTATGTAATGAATATTTTTTTTTATTCCACATATTTTTAAATTAAACCATCGTTTATACATTCCATGTATCATGTGAACGAATCACATCACTTTCAGGGTGTGGTAGTCCAAACTTCTACAAATGATGTTATAATTTTTACACATAATGGAAAGTATAATTATATGTGTTGAAAAATAATTAAATAATATTAAATAAGAAATAAATATCTTATATAAAATATATAAACATAGTTCCCATAAAATTTCCCAACCATGAGTGGTGGTAAAAAAAGAACAATCATTGTTTCGTGAGGCAGTAGTTCACCAAACACATAAACAAAACATTTTTTATACATTAGACGACAGTGTTTATGAGTGTAGGTGTAAAACCAATAAAAACTTCATATTATATTTATTTTATATTTTTTGTTAAATTATACCGGAATAAGAATATTTTTTGAGGAGGATAATGGAAATAAATCTAATGAGCTTAACGAATGATGTTACATCTTAATCGGGTAACTCCATTCGGTTTAACCAAATGTATTCCATGGATGGATTTATGAAAAAATTTAGGCAAATAGTTTTAGTTATAGAATTTTTAGGAGCTATTTTTTAAATCTTGGTTGAGCTAAAGTGTCTTGAGATGTGTCATGAAGTGGGAGGAGAGGAGACCTTTTATAGCGGAGGAGGAGTGGAACTCTTGTAAATTATAAAAGGGAGTATAGGGTCTAAATAGGCCTATAAAATATATTTTGGATAATTTTATAGGTCATTTTGGCTCATATGATTAAGGTTTAGTCCCTTTTTAAGCATAATGTTCTCTTAATCATCCTAATTAATTTTAATTACTTTTACTAGTCTTTTAAATAAAAGAATAAATTTTACTTATTAGAAATTAAAAATTAATATAATTCTAAATATGGAATCCATTTTTCCAAATTCTAATCACATAATTAATGTAAATTAATTTAAATTTAATCTCATAGATGGAGTGACAAAGTGGGTTTTTAAGGTAGAAAAGTTCAAAAGTTTTCCATGATTTTACATTCAATTTCAAAGTAAAATTGATTCCAATGAAACAAATTTTATTAATTGATAAAAAATAATCAAATTAAAAATTAAAAATAATTTAAAATTTAATTTAAACTTATAAATAAATAATACGAAAAATTATTTTTCAATTAAAACTCAGAATCTTTCATTATTCATTAAAAAATGAAACTTCATATAAAAATTCCAAAAATTCTTCATAACCAAAATTTTATTTTACAATATAAAATATTGAGATTGTTTTGACATTTTTGATTTATAAAACTTCCAAAAATTGAATTTAAAATATATTATCCATTAAAAGGCGATAAAAGTCCCTTAATAAAAATATATTATTTGATGTGTAATATTGGACTTGTTCTTATCTTATGACTATAAAATATATTGGATGAAGATAAAAAAATATTCTATTGAATCTATTAAATATTTATTATATTAATATCACTATTTGTAATTAATTTAATTTATTAGGATAAAATAGCTTTGCCTGCATAAAAATAATTTTCTATAAAAAACATTCCCTTTATATTCAATTGGTTCTTATAGTTATTTATAATTAATTTGTGGCCAATGAATTAGTTTTATATTTTTTTAATTCATAAATTTTCATAATTTATTTAATACTATTCATAATAGATAGTTTATATCTTATTATATTAAATAATAATAGATTAATATTATATTATTGTTTGGTAAAACTTGGTCATGCGTGTAATGCAAGCCATCGAAGAAACTCATTGTTATGTATGATGTACGCTAACTCGGTGTCACGTGCATTGAAAACTATAAAATTCATTAAATTTATTTAGAATAATATATATATTTTAAATTATCTATATATTATATTCTCTTACATTCTTGGTGTTGTGTGTCATACATGATATCGAATACAATGTTCCAACTTTAGATTCTCCGGATGTTACATTCTCCCCACCATTAATAAATTGCATCCTCAAAATTTAAACTCAGTCTTAGTGATAAATTTTTTTATATTTATATTAATTAAAATCCCACATAATGATAAGGGTTTGTAAAATATCAACTTGAAATGAGAGAATGACAATTATAAAGGTCACAAGGACTAACATGTGACTAGGTCTCTATCTTGGAGAACATTACTGGTATGTAGAGATACGTACTTGGAGTAAAATTATAAATATTTTTAGGGAGTGATTGAGATCATAAATACCAAACAAGTGAATGATCAATAAAAAGATGAGGACCTCAAAGCCATAACTCTGTGATAATTTATAAGAACATTGGTTCAACATAAATTAATGTAATAGGATAACATTTTTTTGTTGAGATCCTTTAACTCATATTGAAAAATTCCATCAGTACATAAGAATATAATGAAGTTTTTATACATGATATGTTTTAATTACGTGTGAAAAAATTCCATCTCTGGGTTTTGATTCGATCAAATTTGATGTTATCCACTACTTCAAGAAATGGGTATCCCTAAATGAACTTTGATTCTAGAAGAACTAAAATAAACATTTATCAGTTTATAAGGCCCATAAAAGAGTCAAAAGTCTAACCATTTGTCTCTAACTAATCTCCAAAGTCAATATGGCTAATAAATTAATCTCTAAACCTAAAAAGATACATTATTACTTCATTTTTAATATTTATTCTTCAAATTATTTAAATAAAAAAATAAAATAATAACCATGATAATGTGAAAGTCAGGGGTTGGGGTTAAACTCTTATCATTCTTCGGTCATGGGTTTAAGACCTACGGCCTTGCCGGATTAGACTGGTTTTCCCCCAGCATAAAATTTTCTCTTTTCTAAGACTGTATTAATATAATTTCTAAAATAAATATGATATAAATCCTTGAAATAAGTTTAATCACTGAATATCCTTTTAAATATGTTTTTTCAATACAATCCCAATATATAAATACTTCATCCATTTATTTCCACATATATCTTTATTTTCTCTAGGTTTTATCTATAATATCATGTATAAGATTTCTAAATCATGACACCATATATTAAATCTAAAACACCTCAGGTTTAACCTAGGTTATTCATTATCAAAATACATCATAATGGTTTGTAAGGAAAATGTGAGTTATCCTTAGCGTATCCCACATGATGTTCAAACTAGGTTCATAGTAAGGACCATTCTCATGTACTAGTTTACACTAAGTTCGGTCTGACACACCTTGTTGGAGTTTTTACTCCTAAGTGCATCTATTATATAACTACATCCACCTGTAGTATCCACACAAGGATTTAATTCTATGAAAAATACATCATCTTTATCTGGATGAAAAATTAGGATGTTATTATATAATTATACTCAAATTACAATATATTTTTAGGTTATCTAATCTATGTTTTCTAAATCTAGTTCCCAAGGTTACTACTAAAGCTCATTTTATACCAACCATAGCGACCCAACCCCAAAAATCCCAGAGTTAGCACCTTTCACCATTACATTCGCATGAATACAAGGAATTAAATCCAAAAAGTACCATAGATTTTTGTAGTCTTGGTAAACTATATACATACAAGAGAATTTTATTACAAATTAATGAACTAATTAGAATATAGTTTTTTTCTTTAATAAATAACTTAGGGGATAATAACTTTATTCCATCTAGTATATCCTTTCATATCATTCATAGTACGCTTCAAAAATTTCTAGGGAAAAGAAGCATAATAAGGGTCAGGTCAAATGCACAGTAAGGTAGAAATACATCTGAATGAATAATGAATTAATTATAATAATCAATTGTAAAGGTTAAAAAATGGAAACACATGCCATTAAAATAAATATATAAGGAAAAATAACTATGAAAAGGGAATAAATTAATACACATAGCATTTAATCAATAAACTGAAAATGAAATGTATCCATAGATATGTTGGTTCAATATCTCATCGATGAATAATAACTAAAACTAAATGAGGGAAATACTTAATAATTGGATTCCATGATCCTAAGTACATCGAACTAGTACCATCTATACCATTCACAAGAAAGTTTAGCATATCATATAGAAACCCATCTATTGCACATAAAATAAAACTACAAGGGTTTATCACCAACTAATTTTGTCTCATGAGACTACTGATGCATTGAGGGTCTTTTATTAACTGATCCTCAACCAATAGGGATTACCTTAAAGAGTCTAAAACCCATGTCTTACCTATCCAAAGCATTCCTCATATCGAATAAACAATATTCCTTATCAAATATCCATACTGAATAAAGGATATGGGTTTATCAATATTTCCACATATAATTAATTAAAATTCAAAGTAGACACCATATGAAAAATGGTATATGGTTTAGGCAATGGACATATCCATGATAATGATATAGATATCTATGGTAAATTCAATGTTAAATGATCATAGGAAATTGAATATTTCAAGGGGACTACCAAAGAAATCAAGGAAGTGAATTTTGATATTATCCTTATCCAACTAAATAAAAATCCATCCATATGAAGATTAAGTGTGGTATCAGTACATCATACCCTAAGTGTAGTAAAATAAATGGTTGTTGTTATTATTGAATTATGAGATCTTATAAAAAAAATATTCTTAAGGAAAATATCCTTCTGTTTTGAAAACCCATTAGAAAATCATTTTCCTTAAAAATCAATTTTTAGAATATTTTTTGGAAAATTTAACCATTTAACCATGCAAAGAGATCTTTAAATAAATTAAGTTGGGTAAATTAGTACATGTTTTATGATTTAAAAGAACATTTCTTTTATATAGTAGAATGTTAGAAAAATGCCTTATTCAGAAAGAGACAAGAAGATTCCTTTGAAAACATTAGTAAAAAGGAAAAAAGGGTACAAATTTCATTAATAAATCATTTCTAAAATCCAAAAAAAAAATTTGAATATATTTTAATAAAACATGGTTTTTAAAATAAAACTTTTTCTCTGACTGAAGAGAGAATTGAAGTCGAATTTTCATAAAAACAATTTGACTACCAAAGAGTGGGAAAATGGTAATAGTTCTTGAAATTGTCATCAATAACTAGAGGAGAATGAAATTAAAGTGTTTATTAAAATATTTTCATATAATTTCTTCAAATATAAATACAATTGAAAGAAAATTATTATTATTCTTGAGGAAAATAATCTTTAATCATCCCAAAGTCTCTCATACCACTTTGAAACGTTTTAAATCATAAAAATAATAAAGGAATAATATTAAATAAAAGTTTTAAATACCATAAAGATAAAATAATTCATGATATAAGATATCAAAATGGTCATTAGATAGACTACACAAAATAATTAAATGGTGAATATTACATTAATCTCACAGATGTAAAAAGTGAGATGGAAATCTCTTACCTTGACTCCAACTTGTCGTGTGTGTCTTTATATTCCTTAGTAAGAAACATATGTTAATTATATAATTAATTTATTACACTTTTAACCTTCATCATAAATTTTATTTCACTTATTACCATGTTTTATACAACTACATAATCAATTAAGTTTACGTTGGGTGTTTTGAACAAATTCGGTTTATGTATCAAAAACAACTTTTGTTGGTCAATGATGGTCAATGGGGTCATTTTATAACACCTACTGAATAATAATAATAATGACATAATTATTATATTTATAATTAAATTATACTTTTAAACCCAATAATTAAATATGGTTTTGAAAAATGAACCAATATTACAATCATGGAGATGGTAGGCTGTATGTACACATGAGTAACATTCCCATTTCTCAATCTTCGTGGTGGAAAGAAGGTAAGAAAATTTAATATTTCTAGAATAATAATTATATCATAAATATAATATTATTAAATCATATATAATTATATATAATTCTTTTTATGTAAATACAATCACATCACGTTGAGGAGGCTGTAGTCCACACGTCTGCAAAAGAATGTTATCAGTTTTTATGTGTGTGGAAGGGGTAATAAAGAAAATGATATATATTATATATCTAGAAAAGTGATTATAACATGAATTTCATATAGATTTTTTTATGTCACATATTTTTAATTAAAATCATCCATTATACATTCCATGTATCTTGTGAAGGAATAACATCACTTTTAGGGGGCGATAGTGCAAACTTCCACAAATGGTGTTATTATTTTTTCAAAAAATGGAAATTATAAATATATGTGTTGTAAACTAATTAAAAAAATATTAAATACAAATTAAATATAATTTATAACATATATAAATAGATTTTTATTCATAATTACCATCAATGATAGGTGGAAAAGTAAAATGAACAATCATCATTTCGTGAGGCGGTTGTTCACCCTACATAGAAATAGTATATTTATTATTCATTATATGGAAGTGTGTATCAGTTTAGGTTGAAACCATATAATAAAAAATATCCTGGTATATTTATAATATTTTTTTTAATATAATCATTTAATAAGAAGATTTTAGGGGTGGATAATGGAAATAAAACTAACGAGATTAAGGAAATATGTCATCTCTTAATCAGGTAACTCCTTTTGCTTTGAACAAAAGGGATTACTTGGATATCTTTCTGGATAATTTTTTTATTCTAGGTAGATTGTAGGTATTTTTAGGATCTATTTTGGTAGATCTTTGTCAAGTAAAAGTTTCTTTAGAGGTGTGAGGAAGTGGGATGAGAGTAGGCCTTTTTATAGTGGAGAAGGAGTGCCCGTCCTGTAATTTTTGGTTAAAAGATTTCCACCCATGTTTTTTCCTTTTAAATTTGATCCAATTATGATAAAACATAAATTAAATGGGGTATAGGTTTGAAATATGAAAATAAAATGTATTTTGGACAGGTTTCTCAGTCCTTCTGTCCCATAAGTTTAAGGTTGTGTCCATTTTTAAGATTAATGTTCTCTTAATCACAGTAAATAATTTTAATTAATTTCACTAATATATTTTTTAAATTACTATCTTGTAATTATTAAAAATTAAAAATTATTATGTTTCCAAATATGGAATCCAGTTTTCCAAATTTCCATAACATAAGTGTCCAAAATTAATTTAAATTTAACCCCGCATACGGGAAGACAAGGAGGGTTTTTATATTAAAAGAGTTCAAAAGTTTTCTATATTTTTATATTAAATTTCCAAGTTAAATTGATTCAAATGAAAAAAAGTGTATTAACTGATAAAAAGATCTAATTAAAATTTAAAAACAATATAAAATATAATTTAACATTATAGATGATTTAGATGAAAAATAAGTTTTGAATTAAAATTTAGTATTTCTCACTATTAATTAAAAAATTAAACTTCACAAAAAATACCAAAAATTCACCCTAACCTGATTTTTATATTACTATTCAAAATACTATGTTTATTTTGACATATAGTATTTATAAAATTTCTAAATAAATTATTTAAAATAAGTTCTCTATTTAAATTTGGTAAAAGTTCCTTAAAATAGTATTTTATGTGTTATATTTATTGAAAATATTGGATTAACATAAATATATTTTATTTAAAATATAATATATTTGTTAAATTAATATCACTCACTAATTCTAATTAATTAAATTTATCATGATAAAACTACTTTTTGAGCATAAATTTAGGTTTCTATAAGCACATTCCCTTTATATTTAGTTTTTTCTTATATTCATTTATAATAAATTTGTAACCAATAAATTAGTTTTATATTTTTTTTAAAGAATATATTTTCATAAGTTAGTTAATACTTGTCACACCCCAGTTTTTTTGTACATCCTTGGTTCTGGCTCATTTGTGGGTCTCAGTTTTTCTCTCGAGAACCGTGGGTGATGGGTTTAAGTTTTTGAGGTAATTTTATATTTATTTTTTTGGTCTATATTTTTTACCTTGGGTTATCTTGGGGTTTTTTGAAAAAATTAAAAAAATGGGCCTTACTGCATGAGGCACATGGTCGGCGTACAGTTTGTCAAACCGTGCACAGTTCTCCCAGAAACAATGCGGTCTATTCCCTTTTTAGATAGTGTTTGACCACATGGTTAGTGCATGGTTTAAAATATGTGTGGGATAACCATGGGGTGTGTTTGTCTTATATATTAAGGGTCACATGGTTGTTGAACGGTTTGGAAAACCAGGAATGGTGTCCAGTTCATTAAAAAAATGAAAATTTTCTTCGTGTCGTCTTGGGGTTTTACCATAAATCCACCCTTACTTTCCCCATTTGGGAATCCTCACCCTAGAAACCTCTATTTATCCCCTTGTCTTTCTTATATCTCCAATATCATGGTGGATTTGGTGTCATTTTCTCAATATTATTCATGTAATTATCTATTCTCTTGGTTTCTTCCTCCCTTCTAAGGTTTTACCCATCTTTCTTTGGGGTTTCAGGTCTCCAGCAGGATAGGTAATATTTTCACAGTTGAATATTGTTTAATAGGGTTTTATCTTGATATTTTTTGTTTGATCTTACCTATATAAGGTTATATTTGTATGTGTTTGTTTTTCTCCAATATTTTTAGGATTTTTCTTCACTTGAGGTAGGTGTCTCTTTTATTATACATTATTTGATGAATTTTATATGCTTGCATGATTGTTTAAATGTGTTCTGTGATTTATGTTTTTGGGGTGAAAGGTGTTTTTAAAATGGGTTTGATATGAATATGACATGAAATTGGTTTTTCTAAATGATGTTGGGTGTGTTTCAAGTGTAATCCCTTATGCTTAATTTTGAATGTGCTTTATAAATTTTTCAACATGTTTAATAAATTGTGAATGGGGTGACAAACTCGTTTTGGAGTTATTTTGGTATGATTTGGGATTTAAAATTGGTTTTGATTATGAAAGTAGTGACTTATCAAGCATGGTTATATTGTTTGATATATTTTTATTTAAAATTTATGTTATTTGTGACATGTGGAATGAAAAATTGATCATCAAGGGAAACCTTGGTAAAAATGGGGGAAGACAAGAACTAGTATACTAGTTGAATTAGAAGTGGCTTGTCCCAGATTCATCTAGCAGGATTGATGATACAACTCTAACTAAATTATAATGGTGATTGGAGACCACTACTCCCATGGGGTGTCCCCTCATATTACTATGTGCATGAGAAATTATTTTTCATGGTTTCTATATCACTTTTCACCGAGATACGATGTAACTAGTTTCCCATTGCTAGCTATTTCATGTAGGGTTTTCCTATGATGTAATGCTCTTATGTGATATTGTACATACCATCAGTATATAGTGCACTTTGTTGTTTATTATAAAAATCAAGAATGTTTTCTGTTGAAATATTTTATATAAAAATATTTCTAGTTTTTCTTTTATAAAACTTGTATGTGAATATACTTTTAATTTTTACGTCATGGAATCTTTTTGTTGGGTGGAATCCTACTGGGTTTTGTATCACACCCTACTTACACATTTTGGTGTAAGTATACATGGTTATATTTAATATAGGTAAAATAAATATGTATAGAGATGGTTGTTCAGGATGCTAGTGGTTTCCCCTTACAGGTTACATGGTGGTGGCTTGATGTTGATTCTCTTATAGATGTGTGGTGGTTTTGGGATAATGTCATGTCCCCTTTTTGTTTTAGCCCATTTTTTTTGTTTAAAGGTCATGAACAATGAATCTAAAAACTTTTTATTGCCATGTTTTGTAATGATTGTTTAGTTTTGGTTTATCTACTATGGTTGGTTGGTTATTATTGTTGAAATGGGTGAAATCATTCCCATGTTTAAATTTTGATACCCAAGAACTTGTTTCCATCCCATAGGGATCGAGAACGCCCTTCGTTCCATGTCATGGATTGATTTGGGTGTCGATTTCAATGAAACTATGTCTTGGTTCAGGAAAAAATGGTATCATAGTAGGTCACACTCTTTGGGGTCATGATATTTAGGATTAGTTTGGATAGATCTAGGTTAGTAATATCAGGTCTTGAGATTCTTTTATGAGTAGGGTTCTTGTATAGCACACCTCGTGACAAGACTTGAGTTTCCATAGGAAGTCAGGTTTCTTTTGGTTTCTTTAGTTCTTGTGGTTTGTTTTATTTTTGTAAAATGAATACAGAGTTGGTTTAATGGTCTCAGTGATCTCGTAGGTTCTAGAAATCTTTATGGAGCTGAGAATATGAACCTGGAATACTATATGTGATGGTAGTGTGATTGGCGTTGGGCCGCTAACCATATGTCCAAGTCACTCATAACCACTATTTTCTATTTTTAAATTTTATTATGTATCCTTGGGTTCTGAAAATTGTTTTTTAAACAATTTTTTATAAATTATGAAAACTAAATTTTAAAATGGTAATGTTTTGGTTTTTCAAATGTGGAAAATGTGTTTTTGGGATCATTTTGAAGGAATCTTTAGAGGGTGTTTTTTTAAAATGATTTTGAGTAAATAAGTATGTGATTATCAAGATTTGATTTTTATAATCAAATCCTATGGTTTATTGAATTTTTTTTAATAATTTATGAATTATTTCAAGGTGGTTTTTTGAAATCTATTTTAAATGGGACTTTTTGAACCATCTAAACTGATTTCAAATGAGATAAATTGAAATTTTTGGATAGAACCCTTGGAATACCATTTTGATAAAGAATAAGTGGTGTGGGATAGATATGTGGAGTTTGAAAATGATATTCTCATTTACATTTTGTTTGGTGATATTTTGAAAAGTTTTATAAACTTTTGTAACTGGACCTGACATTGAAAAAAATTGAAGAGTGGGTTGCATGTTTTGTTCTAAAAAGAGGGAAGGTTTTTTTTACCTATTGTATTTCCATGACTGACCACATTCATGATATTTATAGAAAATGTGGATGGTTGAAGACATAAATTTATGGGTTCCCAATTTGGCATGAGAGTATGCATGTGGGAGACTCCATGGAATACCTTTGGTAAGTACACAACCCTCCAAGGATTTTTTCCGTTCAAAAGTGATTTTAAAAGAATATGTGATGTTTTGGTAACTAGTAGTTGTGTGGTGTGTATCCTTGTGATTAGTGATTGTTTCTTGTAACTTTTTTAAGATTAAAAAATATTTTTGTTTTAATGATATTTCAAGTTTGTGTTATTATTGATAAAGTGGGTTTGATATGATGTTTAATGGGTTATTTTGAAAAATGTTTTAGGAAGCCCTTGAGTTTGTTACATTTATGTGTTCGGTGTTTTTTTGTTGTACATTTTTGTTGATGAACTAGTTTAATTGGTTCCTAATTTTCATTATTCACTAGTTTACACCTCCATAAAGGATTGGTGATTATTCAATGTGTGGACAAATGTAGAACATCATTGTAAAACCCTCCAGTTGATCAACATGATGACATTCTTCTTGAATTTCATAAATTGAATCCTACTCTATTTTTTGGTCAAGAGGATCCTCTCAAAGTGGAAGAATGTATGTGGGCAATTGAAAGAAACCTTAGTATTATTGAGTTTCCTAAGTCATAAATGTGAAAATTACCACCTTAGTCTTTAAGGGTATAGTATGTACATGGTGAAGGGAAATTATTGTAATGTAAAGTGACCTAAAGTTGTTAGTGATAGCCACAATGTTAAAAAAATACTTTAAATGTTTCATAATTTTTTGGGGAAAAGGATCATATTATTCCATTTTTGTGGAAATTATTCTTATAATAAATAGTTTTTAATGGGTTCTCTAAAGACTTATCATGCATTTTGACTCATTTGTCACTTGTAATGGTTTTGTCGAAGTTTTTTCAGGAAGTATCGTGGAGCTAGGTTCACCTCTTCGAAGAACACCCTTGCTCATTTGTAAGAGTAGTGTGTTGTTTGGGGCATCATTTAAGGTCCCTTTCTTTTCAATGATTCCTTGTTTGTGATCGTTGTTTTGGGTGGTGTTTTATGATTTTTTCTTTTTTGGTTCAAGTCTTAAGAGTTTTATAGTAACTCTTTTGAGAAATTTGGTTTTTATGGAAGCATATATTTGTTTCAGAAATCCATAATTTCAATTTTATAAATGGAGGTGAATTGTATATGTTACTTGATTCTTATGTTTCTTGTTAGGATGATAGAGGATGATGTATATCTATCCGCTAAACCCCCATCTCAGTGAAGTTCCTTGTTGAGGAAAAGTGAGTTCCTTGATGTTTTGCATTCTGTTAGTTATTCATCAATTGTTTCTTGGTTTCTTGTGGCATTGAAAGAAGGAGTTACAACTAGGGATATTCAGACCCTGAATATGAGGAAGGAGATGCTTCAAACATAAATTCTCTAGCCATAGGCCCTAGAGTGAAGCTATAACATAGTCAGAAATCACAGGGGGTGTGAGGGACCTTCGTCTGGCTTGGTCTCTAGCGTTGTATAGGGACAGTTTAAGCTTCTCTGTTGTGACACCCTTATCTTATAAAGGTCCTATTTTGTGGTAAATGGAATGCCTCATTCTTAATTGCAATACTTGTGATTGGAAGAGTCCATATTTGGTTTTTTAGGGGCATGGTTGTCTCATTTTCCTGAATTCTAGTGGCAGTTCCTTTTGATGAGAACCTTCATTTAGTTGTCCTTAATCTATTGTCCCTTCTAAACTAGTTTCAATTTTAAACTATTTCATGGGTGTGTGTTTCCCTCATCAATAGAGGGGTTTTTTGGTTTGTTCTAGTTAGTTATTTTAGTTGTTTCTTATGTTGGGGAGACCCACCATAGGAATTGCAGATATTTCATCTAGATTAAGTTAGTGGTAGTTTGTTTTAAATGGGGGGGAGCCCATTCAGGCCTCCCCGTGTTGATAATCTGGTTTGGTTTCTGTTATTGGCATAGAAATGGGTATTCTCATTTAAATCTATCTAATTCCAAGATTCATTTTTGAGTAAATGTTTGGTTGGAGTGTACAAAATAGTTTGTTAAAGAAAGTATATGGAATAATTTCCCAATAATTGGTTTCAGTTGATTTTTTCATTTTAGGTAAGTGGAATGAGTTTCATTTGATTATAAATGAAGTTTTCATGGACTGATAGGTTGGACTATATGGGTTTGAGGATTAATTTTATTCTGATCAATCGACTATAGGTTTTTTGGCCTTCTGGTGGTAAAAGGCATGTAGTGGAAAGTCAATTCTGCCCTCCCAAGTAAAATCTTATAGATCTCTATTTCCATTCATGGTTTTCTTTGTTTCTTCTCATTTGATGTTATTTGGGAATCTTTATGAGCTTTGTATGAGTATCAATTTTATTTTTAGATCATGACTTTTGGTGGCTTTCTAGGGGCATAAAGAATTATGGTGGGGACAATTATGACACTCAATTTTTTTGTTTTCATCCTTGGCTACAGTTTATTTGTGGGTCTAAATTTTTATCTCAACAACCATGTGTGATGGTTTTCATCTTTTGATGTAATTTTAAATTTATTTATTTGGTATTTTTTTTCAACTTGGGTTCTCTTTGTGTTTTTAGAGAAAAATGGAGAAATTTGGTCCCTACAGCATGAGGCACACGATTTTACAAACAATTCACCCTTCTTTAAGAAACAATGCAAACTATGCCTGATTTTTAATAGTGTTTAACCACATGGCTAGAACACAGTTTTCAAACCATGAGGTGTGTTCCTCTTGGATATTAAGCAGCGCACGATTACTGCATGGTTTAGAAAACTGTGTGGGAAAACCATGCGTGATTTCCAGGTTATTAAAAATATAAAAATTCCTTTTGTGTCCTCTTAGAAGTTTACCCCAAATCCTCTATTTATAATCCCATTAGATATTTATTTCCCCATTCACCTTTCCTCATCCCCTTGTCTCCCTTATAAATACTCTCCCTTGGTGGATTTGATGCAATTTCCTCAAGATTCCCTAAGTAAGTCTCTCATCTTTGGTTTCTTCCTATCTTATAAAATTTTCTCACTCTTTCTTTGGGGTTTCACGTCTCCAGTGGGTTTGGTGTAATATTTAGAGTTTAATATTTTTTAGTAGGGTTAAATTTTGATTTTTATGGTTCGATCATGTCTTTATAGGGTTTTCTTGGTGTACAATTGTTGTTTTCCACTTTTTTCTTGGATTTTCTTCAATTTAGGTAGGTGGTTCCATGTTTAAACATTATTTTAAGAATTTTTTATAGTTGATTAATTGTTTAAATATGTTCTATTATTTATATGTGTGGTTTCAATGGTGTTTTAATGTTTTTGATATGTGTATGGCTTGAAAGTGGTTTTTCTAATGGAAATTGGGTGTATTTCAAGTGTGAACCCTTATGGTGAATTTTGGATGTGCTTTATAAATTATGAAACATGATTAATAAATTATGGAAGTGGTGAGAAAAATGATTTGGAATGGTTTTTGGTGTGATTTGAGATTTAAAAGTTTATTTGGTAGGGAAATTAATGATTATTAAGAATGGTTATATTGTTTGGAATAGGTTTATGTGAAATTTATGTTGTTTGTGACTTGTGGAATGAAAAATTGGGCATGAAGGGAAACCTAGGTATCTAGGTGGGCGGACTAGTACTAGCATGCTAGTTGACTCAAAATTAGCTTTTCTTAGATTCATCTAGTAGGATTAATGATACAATAATAATTAAATCATAATGAGGATTGGATACCACTAGGACTATGGAGTGTCCCCTCCTAGAGGCTTATGCACGAGAACATAGTTGATCGTGGTGTCTATATAACTTTTCACTTATATAGTATGTGCCTAGTGTCCCATTTCCAGATAGAGCCTATAGGGTTTTCTTATGCGTAGTTATATTCTGTGATATTGTACTTACTATCGGAATACATTGCACTTTTTTGTTTATTTTAAAAAGAAAGCCTGATTTTCTATAAACTTTTTTCTTTAAAAATGTTTCTAGTTTTACCTTTATAAAACATTCATGTAAATTTAATTATAATGTTTATAGCCTAGAATATTTCTATTGGGTGGCATCCCACTAGGATTTATCTCATTCCCTACTTACACATTTTGGTGTAAATAGACTTGCTTATGTTTGACATAGGTAAAGAAAATATTTTTGGAGATGGGGGTTTGGGATGCTATTATCTTCTCCTCATAGGTCTTGTGGTGGTGGCTTGAGGATGATGATCCTCTTATTGAATGGTGGTTTTGGGATAGTGTCATGCTCCCTTTTTGTTTTATCCCCTTTGGTTTTTATTTAAATGTAGTGACCATTGAATCTAAAAAAATTATGCCATGTTTGGTTATTATTTTTCAGTTTTGGTTAATCTTTTATGGTTGGTTGGTTATGGTTACTTACATGGGTGAAATTATTCCCAAGATTAAATGTCGATACCCAGACACTTTTTTCCTGTCCATGGAGATCAGGAACATCTATCAAGCCATGCCACACACCAGGCTGGGTGTCAGGTTAGATGGCACTTCGGATTGGTTGATGAAAATAATATTCATAACTACAATTTTATATCTTATTGTATTAAATAATAATAATTTGATAATATATAATTTTTTAGTAAAACTAATCCTTGTCTGTAATGAAATCCATTGAAGAAACATATTTTTACATGCGGTGTATGTTAACTTCATGTATCAAGCCTTGAAAGTTAAATAATATATTGAATTTATTTAAAATAGTAAATATATTATAATGTCTTGGGATATTATATTATCTTATGCACTTAGTGTTTCATGTCATACACTCTATCAAATAAAATGTTCCTACTTTATATTTTTAGGGTGTTACAATTTATTAAGTCCAACATAATTTTTTTCATTATGAATAGTAAGAACAATAAAAAAATTGTCGCCACAATAAAAGGATAAATCGGGATAACCTTGGTTAAAATTGAGTGATAAGACCACGATTTTTAAAATTAATTATTATTTGATGAATTTATTTTGAACCTTGTAACCTTAGGCTCTGAAATCAATTATTTATGGGATTCCTTTCAATGAAAGTGACCTTTATAATAATTCAAGTAAAAATGAATAAATTTCTCTCTATTTTCTTTAAAAATATCTTATATCCTCGCATAGGGATAAAAATATGTGGTGAGTGAATATTAAAGGAAATTTTTATTATAATGAAATTATTTTCATAATGGAAATTTATTTTTAATTTTTAGTGATTATATAACAACCTTAAATGAATATAAAACACTAACACTACGCTTGTGTAAACAGTGGAAAATCAAGGTAAATAATTATAAAAACATTAAAGGTAATGTATTTGTAATTATTTCATGTTCCAAAAAAATTTATAGTTAATAATGATGTACTATATATGTTTAAATGGATTATATTGAAAATTCATTATTATCTCATGACTTAAAAGTCAAATTAAATGAGTAGTGTCAATAATTTCATTAATGATATTTTATAATAAATAATATAATATTAAATTATGTAAAAAATCTAAAAACCATTAAATAGAAAAATTAGTATGATAAATGTTCAAATATTTCATCAATTTTTCATTTATGATCCAATTTTTTCTTAAAAATAATTAATATCCCTTTCAATTTGATAAAGTTGTAGTCGTGCTTAAGGTTAAAATGCGATTACTAGTGGATAAACCAAGTTTTAAGGGTTATTTTTCGGATTCAACTTTTCTAGTTCACATTGTATGGTCATATTCTAACCTTTTACTATCTAAAATTAGAATAAATTAACATTTGGAATTATTTTAATTGACTATTAACTTATTATAATTTAATATTTTTAGAAATTCCAAAAGTTCCCAACCCCTCCTTTATAAAATAGAACATCCTATCTTCATTTATTTACACATTGAAAACAAATCATCCAATACCTATCCAAGTTCCTTGATTACTTCCATCCTAGAATCCTATATTAATTTATTTGATTATAAATCTCTCTTTGAAAGGCTTTTGGTGTAAACCTAAAGAGTTTGTTTGAAGAAGATGATTTGTTCTTAAATAAGTATTTTGATTTTATTTATTATTTCACCTACTTGAAATATTAATAAACCAATGTAATATAATAACATCAGTTTATCCCATATACTGATATGTTGTTATGTTAATGTAATACCCTATATCCATTTCCCATTCTATAAAATGTGAAATAAAACTATCATTCATGTGTGTGGTGAACTACCACCTCACGAACTGATGTAATTCATTTTCCATCACATCCTCTTGTGGATGGTTTTAATGATTTATTTAATTTATATATATTATAATGAAGAAATTTTTATCATTATTAAAAGGTAATATAGAATTTTCATTCCAACATTTCCATTCATTGAAAAATGATAGTGTCGCTTGTGTGTATGTGTGGACTACCTCCTCAACGAAGCAACTTGATTAATTTATCCTCACCACATTACATGGATGACATATATATAAGTGTATTTAAAGAAATAATATTATATTTATGTTATAATTATTACTATGGAATGATAAAATAACACTTATTTTCTTTCCATCAAAATCACTGAAAAATGGAAATGTTACTCATGTGTACGTACGACTGACCGTCTCTATGATTGTAACGTAATTAATTTTTCATAAACATAGTTCATGTTTGGTTTAAAAATTATAATTTAGGTATATAAATTATAATTATTTCATCATTATTATTTTTTATGTGCTGGAATAATGACCTATTTTTCTATAATCAAATTACCAAAGTCATTTTGAAAATATGAAGTGAATATAATTAAAATGTCTAACATGGACTTAAATAATTAATTAAATAAATATAACATAGTATGAAATAAAATAATAAGAAAATAAATATCAAAAAGGATTAAAAAAATTGAAATAATTAACATCATTTCATTATTCAGGGATATAAATATTGTGTGTGATGAGGTGGACTTGAGGTAAGAAATTTAGTCTCAATTTCCTTTCATTGAGGCGTAATTTAATGTTATAATCCAATTTAATTTATATGGTGTATATACTACCATTTTATATGTTATATCTTGAATCCTTCATAATTCATTGTATTTTAAATTTCAATTTATCTAATTTAAACCAATGTTTTTTATCTAGAAATTTACTAAGTGATAAGTGTTTCATAACTCAATTTCATTCATTGGGTTATATTACTTAATCATTTTATTTGATATCATAAGATTATGTGTGTAAAGAGTGTTGAAAATACCTTCCCAATTGAGGATGAAAAGTTTCAAAGAAAAATATCCTAAGTATAATGAGGATAAAAAGCCATAAATGATGAACAAAAAAACCCTTTTCCCATAGGGTTTCCCAAGTCGATCTTATGCAAAGCCCCACCAACACACCTTAAAAATTGTGAAATTCTAACCTGGATGGTCCAAAAAATGTTTCCTACCACTATCATAGGACATAATTACCTGAATGGCTTGTGCAAACTTCTTCTTTCACCCAAAGTCTTGAGATTTCCTATAAATATGACCATTTTCCTCCTCATTTCACATAACTGAAAACTACTGGAATCTATTCTTAGGCTAGTCTTCTTCTCAAGTCCTCAAAACCCTCCAAGAATCTCTCTAAACTCAAAAGTAGAAGAAATTTATGAGATTCCAGAGTTTTGAGTTCCAATAAAGTCTAAAATACTAAATACCTATGTGGCTATTCACTTCCCCTATTACAAAAGTACATGGCTGAAGGCCCCTTCCTAAACTCAAGACTTGTGTGATGCCCTTCCTGGAGTTCCTAAGGAGGCCCTTTGAAGTAAGAGAATGGTATATTCTATGTTACGGTTCCTAATTTTTTATTTATCCAAATTATCCTAAGTAATACTTGCATGAGGTACCTCTAAATTTTCCCAACAAACACCAGGGTGAGGTACCACCTAGCTTGATTAGGTATCACCTAGGTGAGGCACTATCCAATTAACCTAAGAATCACCTAGGTTAAACACCCTCCAATACCCGTTTACGTATATCCATTGATAGGGAACCCTTATATCTTATTTCCTAATATAATGGAGGACATGAAAATATCAACTCCAAATCATCTAGACATGCATGATATCCACCTAGGGAACACCATCATTCCCTCTTGATCATACATTCCTATAATAAATTAGGTCCCTTTATTAACCTATCTAAAAATAAGTCTCCTTGGAATATTCTTAATCTTACATTCTAGTGGTAAGAAGGATATTGGACTTATTGATAGTGGCAGATGGATTCTCGAGCTGATATATGACATCTATTGTATGAAAAACATCCCTTTTAGTTTTTATCCCAATACTTTGACACTCTTGTAACTATTGGAAGGGGTGGGCTTATTAGGGAATCGTTTTTAGAGTAATCCCCTGCAATATTTTTTAGTACATCCCCCACCTTTCATACCCTCAACCTCATCCACCATTGGAGGAAGGAGATTGTATGGATTTCTAGATCTTACACTTGTTATTTTTTCTAACACTAAGAATTAATTACATATGATTAGAGGATTGTGGTGATCTTGTCATCATCATGATAAAATATCCACCACTTGTAAATCCTACATGGTATAATACCTAATCATGTTATCACCACCCTTAAAGGGGCACATTCCTTATAAGGAAAACCTTTTAAGGGTCATATACCCAATGAAGAAACCACCAGGAATCACCCTTATGGTGTAATCCCCAACCTTTCCAAACTATGTGGGATTTCATTCTTATCCAAATGGGATACATAGTATGCCTCCTAGAGGTTCAAACCCAACACCCCAAACTCACCCAAATATTATCCGAGTTATATTCCCCATAGGGTCCTATCCAACCCAAACATCCATTCCCCTTTTGGGTCCCTTCCATCACTATCCTTATGAATCCATATTCATAGTGAGAACATTCCCCCTACCTAGGATACTATATCACTTCTAGGTCTCTTGAGATGTTTCAGAATAAGTCCCACACCACCCCTTTCTAGGAATCTTCCTCCTATATTTTCGTACCTCCTAACATTAAAAGGCATGGTATAATCCTTGTCACATGAACTTAAAAGGTATGATGTGTCTCATTAAGTGTAAAAAAATAAATTGGTTCTGATTCCACTCATGAGGATGCATATTAAGCCTCTATCAAGGTCCCAATTTTAACATCAAAACAACTCTTGTCTCCCTAGATGATAATAAATTATATAGAGACTAACTATGTGGCTTGGAACCGTCATCGTAAAAAAACATAACCAAGATAGAGAACCTCTTTTACATAGAAATGGTCTCCATATATGGATATCTTCATTTACATACATATGTTTTCCCATCAACACATCTCTGTAACTAATTTGTAATACATAGCAGTGACCGGTTATGTATTCTAAATTTAAAAGGGATTCTCAAATATTTATTAAATCTATAAGAAAGTCCCAGAGTAGGAAATAATTCCCCCTAAAAGGGTGTGATTAGATAGAACTCCCATCCTCTCAACCAATGTGATTTTTTGAGCATAGTTTTCTAAGTCCCCAATGACTTATTTCCTTTAGAAATTAATTCCCCGATCCATCATGGATATGAGAGTTGTTTGGTGTTTTCGGTTCCAAAAATAATCCCCCTTGGAAATTTACCTTCCATGAAAATGGGTACAAAACAATAATTTGTAAACCAAACAAGTATCATTTCCTGACTCTGTCGCTTTCATGTTTGGACCATTTTGTATCAATAAATAACATGAAAGAGGGGAATTCATTGATTTTATTTTAAGATAATTAGTTGTGGATCCGTTCATTTATTACCATAGGGATTTGAAAATTTCTCTTGTTTATTTTTTTCATTTACAACTCCTATAATTATCATTATAAATGTATTCAATCTAATGGAATCATACAAAATGACATAAATGTATGCATCAGTTGATATAAAAGTTGGGTCCCTTTCAAACAAGAGGACAGCATCACCAATCCTGCATCTTCAACACTGGGTTATAAATGAATTGGTTTGGGAGTACCATAATAATGGTTTTGTTTTGATGTTATAGGATAAATAGATATCCCTTCAAGATATTAATCCCTTATAATCATCCACCCTATGATGGATGGTGGAAAAATTATACAACACTCATCGCAATTTCGAACCATTTCAGGAGCATTTCCCTAGAACACAATAATAGGTTCCAACCTTACCATAAGGAAATGGGATAATAAGAAAATAATGTACTTATATTAATGACATAGTAGTCATCATGAAGGGACCCTACTAGAAATATCCACCACCAACACAACATGGTGCCAGGTCCTCAACATGATGATGATGTTTTCCCATGGGCTATGTTTTAGGTCACAAAAACATAGCTGACCAAGACAGATCATTGAGGGTGAAAATTAAACAATCATTAATAGACTCATATTCATGTTCTTTATAGATAAAAAACTCATAATTCATGAATAAAACCAAATATTATGACCAAATACTTTCATGCAAATATTAATCTTTTTTATTAAGTTTGGCACCAATTGGAGAAATGTGACGGCATGCCCCAGCAGTAAACAGAGGGAACACCCATTTATTTTCCCCTAAACATGACAATTTTTTGTATATTTTGGAAATTAATGTAGAATAGGGGCAGAGAAACATCACCAATCCAACCATATAAAGGGAATATATCCCCATTCTACCTATATAAGTCACCCCTTACATCATATAAATGGTGGAAGAAAAAAACTATTCCAGTCAACATTTTACATGTCTTCCGATACATAATGATTACCTTAGAGGTGATGAAGATTTAGGAACATAGCCTCATATATAAATTTGAAGATACATATCAACATAATAATAGGGTCACTCAGAATCATCAAAATATTCTGTCTCTCATCTAGGAGTGTCATTCGAAAAATCTTGTCATAAATGGAAAACATGATCAAGTAAACACAAATGTTCCAAATGGATACCATTGACCCCATCCAATAGCCACCCAATGGTAGGTATATATCCCTACAAAAACTCTAGAGTCATGTTAGCATATTCTAGTAGTAACACAATATTTTCATGAAAATATCTCACACATTAAATTCGTTAACAACAACTTGAAACTCTAGTAGCCCAAAGAAGAGCACCCAAAAAAATTCTCACCAAATGAAAACTAAAGACTAAGAGTATGTTAATAATAATACTACACATGGGCTGGTGTTCTTGGAGATCTCAAACATTTATCAATGGTTCCAAATATACCACTAATCTATCACAAAATTATAGATACAATATTTTTAATTGGAAATTTCATCCCTTTGATTTTTCTTCTAACGCCTCTGGAGGACTTACATATAAATTTTACCATGAAGGCCTCTTTAGTAGTCATAAAATGATTGATCATGTGAATACATCTCTTAGTGAGATCCATGGGAAACCTCCCCTTGGTTATAATATCAAATAAAAATTATGTACTCACCTTTCCATCATCCACCTTAATGTACATCCCTGTGGTATATGCTATATAAATTCTTAGTGCAGTAAAATATCAAGACAAGATAGTGACACTCCTCATTATGTAATTTTATAAGAAGTTCCTCCCCACAGAAATATTTCATTTCCACAAAAAGGTCCTCCCCATGACGAATCAATTGTGATAAGTCCCTTACATTTTTAGGAACTTTGGAAGATGAGGTCAGTCATGTTTGATGCCTTATCCTTCACAAGTGAAAAATTTTCTCAACTGAAATCCATTTCAAGGAAACATTCACTATATGAAAAACAATTGGATCATTTTACTTAAAAAAAATTGTAGAGGAGATTTATTGTAACCCCACTAATTATAGAAAAGTAGCTGGGAAATTCCCTCTTTATTCAGACCACATGGAGGAATATTTTATAAAAGAGGAAATTGACACATTTCTTATGAGGAAACAATTGATTGATGATAATATACCATGTATGTTTTGGCCCTTAGCCAATCGTCAATATTTAATTTTAGAAACATTGTCAGAAGAATGTATACATGGAATTATACTAAATATATGGATGACTCTTCATCACCTGAGGATTAAATTATTTCCTTATTATGGATATAAATATCATGTCAGGTAAGTGAATAACTACACCATCAAATTGAATTATTTTCCCTTTTTTCTACATGACACCCAAAATCAAGGAAACAATGGGAGGGTCTTCAATGTTCATGTATTAATTCATTAATAAAGCTAAGCTAGTAGATAACCAGTACCAAAAATAGTGTCTAAATCAAGGGATGGGGTGAGCATAGAGAATTGTGTATTACCCTACTCCCTAGTCAACAAGTCCAACCAGAAGTGAAATCTTTTAACTTTATTTATTATATCCAACTCTTAGAAGAAAACTCTACTCATGACAAATGAAACAATAATTATATATCATCCCTGAATAAATATGAGATGTGTTGGGCCTGATGAGAGAAATCGATCAAAAGACTCTTGTATGATGCATCTGAAAAGGTTGAGAATGATTCTCATTTAAGGAGGGTCAATATGAAAAAAATAGTTCCATCAAAATAAATTATCTCATATAAAAATCACCTCATAAATCTAGATCATTCTATTTCATATGAAACATCTTAGGGTATCCCCTTCAGGATACCCATTTCTAGTATAAGTTGAAATGATACAGCTCGCTCAACTAGTTTCTCCCCTATTTATGCTCCTACCTATTTTTTCATTCCTTCTAGCTCTTCGACGCTATCGAGTCACTGGTGGATCGATTAGAAGATATTGAAGTATAATTTGCCCTGGTATGACTAGAGATAAAGCAATTCCTTGAATGGGTGGCTGAAATTGTTCCCCTACTAAAATTTTGAAATCCAACATTCCTGGTATTCAATAGATCAAGGGACTCAATAACAGTATATAATACACTTCTTATCTCAATTTGGTTCCATGATGGGATCCCTTGAACAATAAAAGTTATCTAAACATAGGTGTTTCATGTAGAACTTATTGGGGTCGACCTTCATTTAGTACACTAGTTTACTATTCATATTGATAAAGGGGTGATTAAATTATCATCGACAATTCCTCTACAATTCAGCTCTATGATTCAAAAAATGATAATTTCAAATCTTTGAAGTTATAATCATTGTGATAATGAGATGGTCACAAATTTTATTACTATGTGTAAAAGTTTTACATACTCCTAAAACCCATAACATACATATGAGGACTTGTTGGGTCTTTAAATTGAGATCCTTTATGATGAGCTACTAACACAACTTACCATGGTTAAGTATTTGGGTGATTTTTAGGATCTAGTTTGTGGTTTAAAATAGGTTATAGGGTTTCATTTTTCAAACTACTTAAAAATCAAAACCAACCCATATATATCATTGAAATATAATAGGAATAGTGGAAACCATGACCATCACATTAAAACCAACCTCTACACCAGCTTCATCTCTAAATCTCAAACCTCCTCACATAGCACCTCCTCCTTAATGGAAACATCAGAAACAGTACCCCCATCAGGATGAGAAATAGAACCTAGATGCTCTCAATTAAATTACAAGAATAATAATATTAATTCCTTTAAGATAAGAAAGTTATATGTATCTTTATTAAAACTATGGAAAATAACCTACTAAAATTATCAGATCCTAAGAGGCCTAATCATGTTGGCCTTGATGATTTCCCAAATTATTTTCCCATTTAATGAAAATTGGTCCATACCATCTTAGAGTGTTTTTTTAAGAAATCCTGAAAAATATGGTTGACTTTGGGTAAGTGAATTAGGGTATATCAGTAGAAAAATTTGAACTTTTTTCCACCACCACTCCCAAAAATGAAAACAAATGGTAATATATAAACGAAAAATAGTGTACAAAAGTTCAATGATTGGATAAATAGAAAAAATCAACCAAACTCATGTTATCCTCAGTACATAGTTAAACCATCCAATTAAACCCTCATTTTCCTCAACCATTATTTATCTAACTTCATTGGCCTCATATCCCTCCAAAATTTGATCCTCTAGGAAATGGGATGTGTGGAAGAACAAAAATTAAGTACAAAAGGATGAGCCTATACAGATACAAATACAGTCCTAACTATCTCAAATTTCATGCCTCTGGCCTTGTTAGCATGGGCACCATCCCACCCAGTGGTATAATGGGAATTGTCCCACCAGATGGATTCATCATTATAAAATTAACATAACTTTAGTTTTGTTAATTCCATCAACTCAATGGACCCTTCTTTGATCATGAAAAACCTTATAAACCTATGTTCCCTTTTATAGATCAAGGAGCCACAGGTAAAATCCATAAGAGCTCAGAAGTCAAGGGAAGACATAGTTATGGATGAACCCAATATCTAGGTCACATCAACAATAATGACTTTAATGCTTCTGATTCTAATAGAAGATCCCATAAATGTGCATAATAATAATGGTTAATAATACCCACGTTCTCCAAGAGTGTCCTAAACCTGATCATTTGGGAAGATTGAATAGAAGAAATGCAACAGTATTATAATCCTAGACAAGTAAGATGGTTAAGTTAACCTAATACAACATTATAGAACTTCCCTTAAAATATGATCAGTCACCTTACTCATATTTTCTAGGAATCTCAGCCTATAAAGTTACTTCTAGGGGACAACCCTACACAAGAAGACATAGAACTTTGAACCACAAAATATGATATCTGGGAGTAGTTGGGCAGTGTTCTAATAAAATTTTCAATAATGGATTCTTTTAACTTTCCAAAGGAACTTCGAGAATCTCTTTTATAGGCCATTCAAATCACTTAGGAGTTTTAATATAAGGTCACTTCCACTGAGGTATATTATGAATAGATATACCCTATAAAGTTTCCTGTAGTTGTCTCTTTTACAAAATAGGATAAAGATGTTGTGATTCAAGGGAACATCGGGCTCTTATATTTGTATGGTAGGATATATGAAATTGATATCCATTGAAATTTCATAGACAACATCTTTGGAGTGAATCTCATTCTGATCTAAAACTTCACTATTTATGATATAGTGAATATGACCCATCTCCCTCTCCTATGACACTTCAAGTGTAAAAAAGGTGAACAAAATTCCCTCAGCCAGATTAATCTTGAAACTCAAATTAGGGACTAAATATTCAACATTGAATTTCTCATCAATTGGAAGGATGGAGACTTCAATGACCTTATAGTAAGGTCTTGGTTTCACCAACACATGTAGATCCCTTCGTCGTATCACTAATGTCTCAAGTAATATGTTAATGGGAAAAGTGGCTAGTTATGCAGTGATAAATTTATATTTTAATCTTGTGAAGCTCAATACATTGATGATGTATTTTATTAGAGAGAAGGGAAAAAACTTGTGACCAGTGATGTTTCCATGTTTACTTCCCAAATGGCCCAGATATGACCCTAACCATCCAATTCAATGTTCCCAATGATGAGTTTGTACTACCCATCCAAAAAATCATGAATGTGGGTTTAGAGTTGGGAATGAACTTGTAAACTATCATGATATCAGTATTGTTATATAAACCTAGATATATTTAATTGGTCTTTGATTCTCCTACCAAAAGCGATGCTTCATGTGAAAATTCTATCACTCTATCCCTAAAAGTTCAGAAAACCCCAAAAAAACTAAGTTAAACCTAAATTATTTTTCATTCCACTATTAGATAATTGAGATATATTTACATATAAATTTTTAAATTTAGATATTTTTTCTTACTATAAAGACTCCCCTTTATCACTCATATAAAATAATTAAAGCATGGAGGAAGAGTAAGAGGAAAAGGAAGAGTAATATTCCCTCAAAGATTCTCCAACGACATTCGAGGAAGGTGTCTCTACCATCCTTGATCAAATATGAGAAGTAAATCTAAGCACATATGAACACATATGACCTACAAAAAATAGTGTGCATGTTCCCATTTAATAAAAATGAGTATATTGATCCTTCGTAAAGAAACTTTGAAATGTATTCTCTTAAAATTACATGAAAATTATAGGCCTAAATCCCAATGTAGCTTCCCATCACCTGGGTCTTCTTGAAGATCAACATGGATAAAAAAGGGATCTAAGAGAAAAAATATAAATCATGCTACCAAAGATGAAGATAATTTTGATAATATCATTAAATAAAACATTATTCTGTAACTCCATTACCTAAAACGACTCTCCTATATAGTCCAAATTAGCAATAAAAATGGGAAAATTAGAGTTTGCATCAATTTTAGAGATCTCAAACAGTATGGTCCAAAAGATTAATTCCTAGTTTTGATTTCAAAACCTATGATTTATGTGAAATATGGCTATAAATCCCTATTCTTCTTGGTTGGATACTTAGGATATAGCCAAATATGAATGACCATTGAAGATAAAGAAGTCACTGCCTTCAGGGCACCCTAAGGAGTATATAGATATCGAGTGATTCCCTATGTCCTAAATAATTTTGGAACTATATATAAATACTCCATGAATCAAAACATCCCATCCTTTTGGGAAAATTCTGTTGAGTTCTATGTTAATGATCTGGTTGTGAAATCTTAGCAATGTTCTGGCCAACTTTCCAAAATTGAGATAATTTTCATCAAACTACGACAGAATAGTCTAAAAATGAACCACCTGAAATGTGCCTTTAGTGTAACCATATGAAAGTTTATTAGATTCATATTATTACATCATGTTATTTAAATTGATCTCAAGAATACAAATTTTATCCTTATCATGTTACCACCTAGAAACCATAAATATTTTAGAGGAAAATAAGGATTTTTCCTACCATTTTCCTATTTGTAACAAATCTTGCTATAAAGTGTCATCCCTTCACCAGGTTTATGAAAAAATGGATAATGTATTATTGGAATAACTAACAATAAGCCTTTGATAGTCTCAAGAATTATTTTCTGATTCCATCAGTATGATTCCACCTATCAAAAGAAAGTTGTTCATCATATATGTGACATCTTTAGAGAGACCACTGGGTTCTTTCCTTGCACAAAATAATGAATCCAGAAATGGAAAAAGAATATATTATCTTATCTAGAACATTATCGATATTTAGAATTGTTATTCAGATCTCAAGAAGAATTATTTGTCATTAATCATTTCGGTTTAGAATTTGAGGAACTACTTACCGCATCACAAGGTTCAAATTGGTCTCCTGAACTAAACCACTCAAGTACACCCTCAAAACTTCCCTCTGTTGACTGGATATTTGGCATGGTAGTTGGTCTTACTATAGAATTTTAACATCTAGTTCATACCAAAATAGTTAATAAAGGGGAAATACTTGTATATCTTCCTCGTAGAGCATTCTTATTTAGAAGAAATGCCTATGAATACCAAACTGGAAGATGAAGTAATTTTCTCTATCCAAGACTCCCCCAAAACATGGGAGATATACATTGTTTGTCCTTATTAAATCCTAAAAGGAAAAATGGTAGAAGATACCCCACTCCATAAATTCAGGGTTGTAATCCACCTTATATCTCCAATAAAGGTAGTTCTATCTTATTCTTTCCTATTGTCAAATAGTTGCACCAATAATGTAGCAGAGTATCTAGACCATATTACAGGCTTAGAACTCATAATGAAAATATAGTTATCCATTTATACATCAAAGATGAATAATATATAGTAATAAAGTTGGTCAAGAATGATTATGCAATAATAAAATATGAGTTAATCCCCTAATTGATTATGTCCAAGGATTGATGGTATCGTTACCCTTAGATCTAACATTAACTAATATCTCTTACTCATAGAATATTTAGGTAAATTCACTGGAAAATATAGCTACAAATATAGAATATCTATATAGAGAAGAAATAATCGTCATTATTTCACATCACATAATTGTATCACCATTTTTTCAAAGTATCATGGAAGAGATCAATGAGGTCAATTCTACCCTCAAATATAGTGAGTTGGGATTGGCCCTGTTAGACTTTATAATATTTTTGTATATATATCCAGAGTTAGGCACGGAGACAGTATGAAATTTTTAGGCCTCATGTTCCCTGAATATGTTTTATAAAAATATTATGTATTTTTATACTCTATATGTGGATAAAAAGGTTTATATCTTGAACAGTAGATCAGATTATTAAACTAAGTCCATGGTTGAGTCCGGGGAATCCTATTTATCGTAGTCAGGGTATAACCTTTTCAAGTGTAGGCATTCTTTGGAAATAGTTGTCGAGGTAATTGTTGTAAATAAATTAATTTATTTATTTTGACATCATATCTTGAATAACTCCTAAACGGAATCTTGGATCGAATTTCTAAGACTGTGATTGGGTCCAGAATGTTTTGTTTACCCCAGGCACAATGTAATTTTAGTCGGTGACGTGTTTCTGGTCGGGGGGTACTGGGGTGTTAAGAGGATATCTTTTTATTTAAAATAAAACAAATATTATCCCCCTACCCTTATTTCTCATTGGTGAAAATAGGATACATCCCCTCTCTCTCCATTTTGTGATGAACCAGCTGAATCAAGCAAACAAAGCATCATTGGTCTTCAATCTTGATGGTGATCACTCCTAGATTGTGTACCAATGGATTCAGATCACTGATCTAACCTAGAATCATTGATGTTCATCCTCAAGGAATTATGTATTTAATTTTAAGATGGGTCCCTTATTTATGCATAATTTTTGTTTTATTCTTCACACTTTTTGTGTAGATTGTGTCCCGAGGTTTCAGAAACCGGCCTCAGATCGGTTTTTGGAGCATCGGGGAGATCCCGGTGGTCCACGGAAGGTATGTCAGAGCTCTAACGGCACTCTAGTGGTGTTCTACATGTGATAGGTGTTAGTGGATGTGAAGGTTGGCTTGAAGAAACTTCCGCCACCAGCGGTGTGCTACTGGAGGGCGGTAGAGGCCACTAGCAGTGTAGTGACGTGGCAGAGGATGTAGGGTGATGCGATGGAGGCTGCAGGGTGGTGCAATGGAGGTCCAGTGGGCCGGGCTAAGTGTGAATAGGCCATGGGGAATGGGCCAATGTGATTGGGTTGGATAGAGTGTGTCGGACTGACCAGACTAGGCTGGTTCGGGCAGGCCTTTGAGTCGAGATAGTTTTAAACCCTCATAACTATCAAACTGGGTGTCTGATTTCCATGTAATCTACTACCATGAATTTCTATCGACAGGTGGGTCTTTTGAGATACTTTTAGGAATTTAATTTTTGGTCTATAGGGTTGGTTATATGAATCATCCAATTTTAATAATAATAATATTATTATTATTATTATTTGAATCTTATATAAGACATATTTCTTGTGTCTAATGTTTGATTGAGGCATTGTTAGTGGAGTTTTGACCCTATTTTTAGTGCTGAAATTTCATGACATATTTTGGGTGCTCAAATCAAAATTGGGTTTTGGGCCCCTTGAGGATCGGTTTGGGTGTTTGTGGTGAAAGATAATGTCTTCATCGGGTTTCTGATTTGGGAAAGTAAATAGCCTATCCTATGTGTTTTTCTGCATATAATGCAATAGTGGCATCAATTATGGCTCGTGGGACTCCCCATGTCATGGGAATGGGACAATTTCCTTTGGGTAGTTTCTTTCAAGATTGTTACGCCCCTGATGGATTTGGGTGCAGGTTTCCCCGTGATGTTCGTGCAGTTGGACTGATCTCCTATCGTGTCGGGGAGTAGGATCTCCAAACTCTTTAAAATGGAGGGTCAGTACTCCCCTTCCATACTAGGGAGTGATTTCTCTAACCTTGTAGTGATTCTCCCCTACCATGGGTACATTCTCATGTTTCACAAACTGGTGTTTTACTATCATGGGTGTGGGCCCACATCTCTCTCGGTGGTGTTTCCCTACTACTGGTGTAGGCTCATGTTTTCCTAAATGACTCCCATATTGTGCTATAGTGTGGGCTCATGTTTCTCAGGGTGGTACTCCCCTATCGCACTAGGGTGTGGTTTCACACCTATGAAGTAGTGATCCCCTATTCCTGAGTTACAGTGGGGAGTGGGCCCCTCCACATGTTAAACGTGATTCCCGGTTATGATTTAGTGCTCTCTCGACATTCTAAGGTGTGGGCCCCATTAGAAAAGAGTGACAGAGGTTTCACGGGTTGGTTTAGAAGCTAGTACTCTATAGACTATGGGGTATTGGAATGGTGTAGGACTCTCTACAATTCTTTTGACCATGTTTAGGGAAGAGTTCGATTATATAAAGGATCAATTTTGTTGGGAACTAGAGCTGGGCTTATTGCACTATTATCGATAGAGAATCAATTAGAAATGGTTGTTGAAGATGAGGTCGGATAATCATGAATCTTGGTGCCTGAGATGAGTATATACGGTTTATTTCTAGGTTTCCCTTGCAATGTTGTCACATCATTGATGACACACCCTATGTTTTGAGCTGGCTATTCATGTTTTGATGTGGATTCTCTCGAGATGGAGATTCTCTCTCATTTGTGTTCCCTCTAGTTGTGATAAGAAAACTATTTACATTCAGTTTCTTCTTTACATTTGGGATTTTTTCGGAACCTACTGAGTATCTTTATACTCGCCCTGTTTGGGATTTTCCATCACATGTTTTTTAACTTATCCAAACCACGGTCATTTTGATAGAGTCCTAGGAGGACCCAGAGAAGGCAGGTCATTATGAGATAGATTTACTATGGTGTTTACAATAGCTAGGATATGGAGCTTTCCATTAGGTTCTTTTGACATTGATCCACTCCTTTAGATAAGGTAGGATGATTTTGATGTTTTTGTTTGGTGGGCCCTATATTTTCCCTTTTTTTACTTTTTCTATACTATAGTTGGAATAGATGTATTCATTCATTTATTTTTAGTTTTTAGATAACTTTGAACTATTTTAGGAAGGTGTATGGGGGTACATGTGTATAGGTGTGATAAGATAAAGCCACTCAAGTGTATGATAACAAACTTGACACTAGTCACCAATCCCTAGCCTATTGAAGGCGGGCTTGGAGAGTCACAGCTCGAGCTACATTAGGTCGGGTCATGACATAGTGGTACCATAGTAGGTTTCACATTTGGTACCTTAGAGCATAGTTGGTCCAGCTATGAGCTTGTTTTGGGTTGCATATTGATAGTGTTCAGATATTTTGAGTTCGGTTTTCAGGATAGAGACTCCAGTGTTGGTGTGGTGGCTGATTTATCCATTCACTAGGACTCTGATAACCAACCTTTCAACTTGATACATTAGGAAATTATTTTCAAAGGAAATCAATGGTTCCTGAATCATATAGGACTGGGTTTTGGGTTTTTTCTATCCTTCTTCAGTTATCTCCCCAGAAATACTCTTTTCTCATGGTATGTGTTGATTGTATTTCAATATTCCTCCATGATTAAAACCATATGGGGTTTTATGGTGGGATTTTGGTGAAAATACACCCCGAGTAGAGGCTTTAGAGAAAGGAATGGGTTCTGAGGCTGCACCTCATGGTGGTCCACCGGTTGAGACACTACCTTTCAAGTAACAGGTTATGTCGACAGTTCAGGATGAGGATGCACGTAGGTTGAGTGCACTACATGAGTTCCAGAGGTAGTTACCTCTGAGGTTCCATGGTGACACAGACCCACAGGCAATTGATGACTGGCTTGCGACAGCCACGCATGTTTTTCACCTTGTGGGGAAACCTTCCAATCAGATGGTGGTCCTAGAAATGAGCCTTTTTCATGGTTCATTCGAGCACTAATAGAGTCTTGTGAAACTGAACCATGACAAAGACACACTCATATAGGATGTGTTTGATCAACTCTTTGTGGGTGAGTTTCATCCGGGCACATTGATTTTGGTGTGGATCCATGAGCTTCTATAGCTTCGGTAGGGTAGCATTATTGTGGCAGAGTACTCAGAAAAATCTACCAACCTATCACGTTACTCCCTATACATGGTACAAAATTGTTCTTTAGGGCTTGTAATTTTGAGAAGGTCCTCTGTAAAGATGTATGTACAAGTGTGGTCTCTGTTTTCCTTCCCACCTACACTGGGGTACTAGAACGAGCTCTGGTGGTCGAGAGATTCTTGGTGGAGGTACTGGCGGACTAGGCTTGTAGTGGGGTTTTTGATGCTATGACGTCATCTGCATCTAGAAGATAGTAGGCTTCTAGATTGAAATGTAGTAGGCATACCCATTCATGGACTTAAGCACATGGGTATTAGGGGAAGGATCCATGCCATGGTTCTGTTCAACAGTAGGAGAGGCAAAGCAATGCTTGTGATAGCTAGGGACATCTTGTTAGATATTGTTCGTACCACCGTGATACTGATAGAAAAATGATCAATGGAACACATTAGTAGAGGTACTTTTTTGATTATGGAGGTCCATATGGTGGTAGATATGGTAGATAAGTGAGTGTAGCAGCAAACGGTGGAAGACAGTATGGGTTTCCACCACCACCACCCCCAAGTGGTCCACGTTAGGATCAAGGAGCTAGTGGATAAAGGCAATGACAACTGTAGGTTGTAGAAGCCTTGGACCTAAGGGCTTTGTGTATAGATAGAGGTACTCTCTGTGTCCTTTCTACTTTCTACAATATTTTTGATAGAAACTTTTTAGTGGTACTTCTTCCTTTAAATTTCTTGCTCGAGGTTTGTGTAGGGTGTTGGTAAGACCCTATGTTGGTGTTTTCATTGTAGCTTCGAATGCATATGAAATATGGATCCTTACCCCACTGAGATGCAGTTTTTAAGTGAGAATAAAATTGTGTGGGCAAGTTAGTGCCGCCAAAAGATGAAAGTGTTGAGGTGTGCTGGACGATTCCATCCGAATTGTGTGTTTGGGGTGGGATTTGGTGTTGGATTATACATTAAGGACCTATTAAGACCCAGGGTGTGTACTTGGGTAGCCATATTTTTTTCATTTTACCCTCACGTGTTTAGTTTCAACATTGTACATGAGTCATGTAAGGAGGTTGTGGTGTGGTTTGACATGTCTTTGGACTCACAATAATGAGGGACAATTTCCTCACTAAGACATGTTCTTAATATATGATACAAAATTTATGCAGTCGAGTCAGTGCCACCCAAAGTAGATAGTATCGAGGTTTGGTAGATGAGTCCCTTTGACTTGTGTGTTCGGAGTGGGTTTTTTTCCTGCATTAGGTTAGCGAGGTTGTGTACCACTAGACCCAGTGAATCTAGGTGACCAGGCGCTTGGTGTTTGCCCACCTATCGTAGTTGAGGAGACATGTTACCAGTTTCATGATTTCGACATGGGATGAGCTAGACATTGGTTTGGACTTGGGTTCCTTAGAATGAGTTATCATTGGCAGCATGGGAAGCTTTGGTGGTTTTGTTGTGGTTTTTGGTGAACTCACTTGCATAGGAGTTCCTGTTGATAGTTTTGATTCTTTCCATAATACCTATCCTTTGTCTTTTTAGGGAAGAAAATTATTTTAGGTGGTATGGATTTAGAAAATCGAGTTTGGACCTACCAGACTTTGGAATATTTCTACATATATCTCTAGAGCTAAGTATTGAAATGGCATGCAATTATAGGGCTGGTTGTGCCTGGAATAAATCTTATAAACATATTATGTATTTCTATACTATGCATGTGGAGAATATGGGTTGTCTCTTAAATGGTAGCTCAGATCCAAAAATAGTGGCCATTGTCGAATCTGAAGTGTGTCATTTACCCTAGGCAGGGTATACCCTTTAGGGGAATAGTCTATCTCTTAAAAAAGTTATCAAGGTCGTTTTCATAAATAAATTTATTTATTTATTTTGACATCAGATCTTGAATAACTCCCAAAACGAATCTTGGATTGAATTTCTGAGACCGTTGTTGGCTCCAAAACACCATGTTTAACCTAAGCGAGATATGAGTTTATTCCGCACCGAGTGTTTGGTCAAGCAGTATCGGGGTGTTAAGAGGATATTTTGTATTAAAAATAAAATAAATCCTCTTACCCTCCCATTATTTCTCATTGTTTCCCATGGGAGGCATCCCCTCCCTCTCCCTTTGGCGACGAACTGGAAGAATCGAGAAAACAAAGGTTAATTGATCTTTGATCTTGATGAAGATCACTCCCAAATCATGCAACAATGTATTCAAAGTGTAGATCTAACACTGATGTGTTGTAGTTTCTCCCCATATTAGGAGGTTTTTCATTTTAATCCAGATTTCATGTTCATTCATCATTTTTTGATCAGTTCATCACTGTGCCTGTGTAGATCAAGTCTCAAGGTTTCTGAAATAGGTCTCAGATCGTTTTTTGGAGCACTGGGGTGATCTAGGTGGCCTGTGAAATGTTTGGTGGTGATTTAGAGGCACTTTGGTAGTGGTCTATTTTGTGGGAGGTGGTAGCAGCTATATGGGGTGTTCAGTGGTGGCAGTGAGCCGCTAGAGGACTGCAGAGGTCACTGGAGGCATGGTGCACCACGGTAGCGCAGCATGGCACAAGGATGATGAGTTAGTGTTGGTGGGATAGACTGACCACAGTTGGGATATGGGCCATGTTCCGGCATGGTTGGGCTGTCCAGAGTGGGTCGGACCATCCCGAATAGTCTGTTCTGGTCATGCCTTTGTGTCGGGGGAATTTTAAACCCTCATAACTATTAAACTGGTTGTACGATTTGCTTTTCATGTGTGGCCACACATTTATATCATTGAGATGGATCATTTGAGACCACTTTGAGGAATTTATGTCATAGTATTAAGGCTTGGTGATAGGAAACTTTCAATTTTAATAATAATAATATTATTATTATTATTTATTGAATCTTGTATCGAACGTATCTCATGCGGCCAGTGTCAGATTTATGCGCCGTCAATGGAATCGGAACCCTATTTTTAGTGAAAAAATTTCATGATTTATTTCAGGTGCATAAACTAGAATCAGGGTGTGGGCCCCATGAGGCTTAGTGTGGGAAGTTGCAGTGAAATGTGACTTGTTCAGCGGGTGTCCATTTTCATGAAGTAAATAGTCTATCCTAGGTATTTTTCATGTAGAACGCGATGGTGGACTCCGTTACGGATTGAGGGACTCCCCATATTATGGGAACCAGACCATTAACTTTGGTTAGTTTCTTCTGGGGTTTTTACACCCCTTATACATTAGGGTGCAGGTTTCCCAGTGACGTTCATGTAGTTGGACTGCTCCCCTACCGTATCAGGGAGCGGGCTCCCCGAACTCCTTGGAAGTTTGGATTTGTACTCCCCTATCATGGTAATAAGTGGATCCTATATCCTTTTAGTGTTTATATTCTAATGTGGGTGTGGTCTCATGTTTCATAGAGTGGTGCTCCCCTATCATGGATGCGAACCCGCATCTCTCACGATGGTGCTCCCCTATTGTGGGTGTGTGCTCACATTTTCAGGAATGGATTTCCTATCGTGATAGGGTGTGGGGTCACATTTCATAGGGGGGTACTCCCCTACAGTACCAGGGGGAGGAATCACACCTATAGATTCATGCTCCACCATTCTCGAGTTGTAGTGGGGAGCAGGCCCATCTACTTATTACACGTGATTCCTGGTTAAGAGTTAGTGCTCCCTCACTGTGCTGAGGTGTGGGCCACTCTAGAAAGGAGCGATAGAGGTTTTGCGGGTTGGTTTTGGATATAGTAATCCCTAGATTGTGGGGAAGTTCTGAGGTGTAGGACTCTCTGTAGTTCCTTTCTCCTTATGCAAGGCACAGATCAGCGCAGTGCAGAATCAGTGTTTTTGGGTACTAAAGATGGGCATAGTGCCCTGTTACTGATAGATCCTCAAATAGAAACTTTTATTGTGGATGATTTAGAGCCCTTATGAGGTTTGGATACTAATACGAGTACATATTATTGAATTATGGGTTTCCTTTGCGGTGTTGTCATAGCTTCAATGATACACCCTGTGGTTACAACTAACTAGTTGTGTTTTGATGAGGACAGTCCAAAGATGGATCTTCCCTCTCATTTAGTTTCCCTCTGGCTCAGATGATTGGACTTTTTTTCTTTCTATTTATCCTTTTCTTTTAGGATTTTGGGGGTTGCTTACTAAGTATCTTTATACTCACCCCTGCATAGGATTTTTTTGCACATATTTTTTTCTTGTGCAGACCATAGGCCTTTTGACAAAGTCTTAGGGGGACCCAGAGCAGGAGGAGCTTAGTGATCTGGATTGACCATGGTGTTTACTAGAACAGAGATAAGGAGATTTCTAGTGGCTGATTTTTACAATGATCCCATCCTTCAAAGCAGGTTGGATGCTTTTCCTATTTTGGTTTGGTGGGCCTTGTATTTTCCTTTTTTTGCTTTTACTGCACTCTAATTTGAATAGATGTGTGCTTTCATTTCTTTTCATCTCTTATATATCTATTCACTATTTCTAAGAGGTGTATGTGGGTGCGTGTGTATATATATGATAGACTAAGGCCTATCATGTGTGTCATATCCTAATCAGTGCTAGTCGCTAGCCCCTAGCCTATTGAAGGCAGGCTTGTGGAGTTGTGGCTCGATCCCTATTGGGTCGGGTCGTGACACTAAACCAGATAACCCTGAAAATGGTTGGATGACACCAATCCCAAACTACCTCGATGGTGGGATTCTTCTATTGGATATATCCTATAAATATCAAATCCAATACTGAGCAAAAAACTACTTTATATATGATATTCCTAGTCATCAGAAAGTCCTCTACAAATGAGTATTTTACATAATCCTCCTCGTATGAATTAATGGTGAGGATACAATCACCATTATGTGAGAATTCTATACCAGTGCCTATGACACTTATATCTATTACCTGTATGGGGAATGGTTGTTGTGGGACAATACCCTCCCACTACATTCAAGTAGTTTAAATATATCCCCACCACAATTGACTTCTTCTATAAATGGGTTTAATTAATACTCATAAAATAAGTTGGGAAAATAAAGAATTATCAATTTCATGAAGTTCTGAAACATCACTAGGTTTGGTGTGCCTCATACAATATTGGAAGACAACAATACCAACTTCTAGTCTTCTGAATTGAAGAATTTTTTCTAGGCATATAACATTGAGTCTAACCATTCATCCTACTATAATGCTATGGAAAATGGATAGATATAGGATTTAAACAAAAATATATCAAAGATACTCCCGAAATTTGTGAATAAGGATTAGAAATCCTAGCATGAAAATATTTTACATGCCTTGTGGACCTATCAAACCAAAACTCATACTTCTACGTAGGAAACCCAATATTCATTGGTCTACATGACATAATAATTTTTTCCCATTTAATTCTAGTTTCCTTCACTCTATATTTCCATATGTGATAAATTTTCTATAAGTAAGCAGTCCTAAAAATGTTTATATGAATTTCAATAGATAGATGAGAAAAAACTAAGTACCTTGCATCATTTAGTGGTTCACTAAAATCAAATATATTGAGATTTCTATAATAATTTTTTCCCTCATTAATTCCTCTATGGGGAACTGTTCTTGGTCCTAAGGACCTCAATGATACCTAAGAAGAAGCCTATGAAGCTCAAATCAAAATGGGAAGGTCCTTTTCCATCTATAAGGTCTATTCTAATGAATAATATTCATGTATTCCCTTGGAAAAAGAGAATATTATTCCCCTACTAATGTAATATTTTACAATAAATATTTAATGTGATGAATGAAATATGTTCCTAGTCATATGACCCAAAACTACACGATTCAATTTTTCCTTCGACATGATGTCAAACTATAAGAAGTAGTCCATGTAAAACAATCCTAAAAGGAACAACCCATAACATCATAGTCACAAGACATTAAATTATAAAATAAAAATCTTCATATCATGATGATAAAATGTTGTCGTACCCTATGTATGAAGCATAGGATACCCCAGGTCAAAAGTCGAGGAAGCCTCATTTGATGATCTTGGGAGAATCCCCTTATAAGATTTTTTCCTAAATTCCTAGGAATATTTTGATGAATAATCCTTACATCCATTATTTCCACTTCATCCATGGAATAATTTCCCTTACCACATGATGTTAACTTTCAAGTAATGCTATGAACTACGTGTGGATTTAGTCTTATTTTAATGAAATGTTTATTGATAACTGAATTATACAAATTGTTCCCAAAGGAAAAGAAAAATAATACTATCCCATTGCCTATATTTGATTCTGATAATTGTAGGGAATCATTACTCATTACTCTGTATGGATTTACTTCTATTTACACATGATACATAGTGATTACTAGACTTTATTTCTTAGGCCTAGCCAAAAATTATGAAGCGAGAGATAATATTATTTACTAGTATTTGACTCCATGTCATTAATTTAAGCTAGGTTTCCTCCTTACTAGTTGATAAGGCCACTCCATACTTGCTGTTTTTAGTCTCTCACTTCACTATATTTCTTTGAATCACCCAAATAATATTAAGAAACCCTATAATGTTCCCTATTTCTCAGACCAAGAATATCTCATATGGACTTAAGAATCATGGTAAAGTCCTCCTCGTATGGTCACCTCACCTCATAGTCTAAGAACTATGACCATAAACTCCCAGTATCTTAAAATAAATTTTTATGATGCAATACCTCATACCCTTTCTTTATTTTAGGTGGAAAAATTACATTTCAGATGACGTTAAACCGCATGGAAACATCCTTTACACATGATGTTAAACTACAAGGTTCACATCTCTGTTATATGACATAAAAACTATGTGTTATTATGGACCTCTCTTAAGAGGACCGTGATTCCAGGTACCGGTCTCCTATCATACCTTTCTTTTAGAACTAAAATTATATTTATTATTATCCAAATGAGATTCATAGTGATTCATGGTATTTACAACCTTGGCCCAGCCACAAAATAAATAAAAAATAATTCCCCCACTCCCCCCTCGATGATACATATTTTTACATCATATTCTAGAATGTCTTCTCATCTCATTCAGGAACCTGTATTAAAAAAAATTCCCCTTCCTACATACATATCAAAACGATGTAGGGAAATTCCTCTATAACTACTTGTGGATGAGTTCTTATTACCGTAGGATAAATACTAACAACCAAATCTCAAATCCTTGGTCCAGTTACAATATAAATGTGTCCCCTTCCTATGTATTTTTCAAACCTATTCAAGGAACACTCTACCCATTCCTGGTCAATTCCGACATAAAATTTCCCTTAATACATAAGCATGTTCTTTTTTAAAAACATACTATATTCATAGGGAGATTTGGACCATTGTAAACTTCCTTTGGTTTTTAGTGATAAGATAATATTAATATAAAAGAAGCATATTCTTTGACTATACATGATACATCTCAAACACAGATTTTCACAACACACCACCAAATGTTGCATGTCAACTAGAGGTATCTTCATCCATAATAGAAGTGTTATTTGATATATTTATTACCTAAAAACAACACAATGGAAGTATCTTTTTGAACATGGTCTATGATCATCCCTTATATTATTTTCCCATGTAATTTTCTCAGATTTTGGAACCCTGAGTTCATGGATTACAACATTCCCCCTTCAATACCAGATAATGATAGAGAAATATTGGATAGATCACCATTAAATGGATGATATTAGACGAAATTCCTTTAAAAGGAAAATAATATGCCCTTGGCTCCTGATGTTGAACTAAAGGTAAACATCTTTATTGCTTGACTTTAAACTGCATGTTTCATGTCTGAACCTTATGATGTAAAAATATGCATTGTTGTAGCCCTCTCCTATGAGGACCATCATTCCTGATGTTAGTCTCATATCACACCCTTATGTTAAAATTAAGTGTTTATTTATTCTCATCATAATGATATACATATTGACACCTAAACATGACCACCCAAAAATATGACTCCAGCCCTCATATCCTACGTATGATATAGAATTATATAAATCATTATCTACTTGGTTGTGGCTAGAACCGCTCTAAATGACTCTAGCATAATCCAGACACCTTACTTTCACAAATCACAATTTTTTCTTTGAAAACTCGGATACCCATAGCCTCCCACAACCTTCAATAATAAGAGAATCCATCCTCAAACGATACCTTTCTTTTGACTATGCATAATATGCCTAAAAATGTATTTTCCTAATGCAGCTCCAAATATGTCCTATCAACCAAAGGCATTTAACCCCCTATGGTAAATTCTTATCATCTTTATATGCATTGATGACATCGTATTGGAAACCACTTTTCAAGCATGATCTGTGATCATCCCTTACATGCCTATCCAATTCCACACCATCGAATATAAGAACCCCAAGGTTTTGATTTATGACTTCCCTAATATCCCTTAGGTCTAAAATCTGGTGAGATATATTGTCATAATTCCTCTAAAACCATGTGATCTATGGAATGTTGTCTCCACTATAGAATTGGTCAACCCAAAATGACCTTAAACTATTCTAAGAAGCTTCCTCTATATTTTTTCTTATTCATGGTCCTAATCCATTCACAGTATTCCAGTGTGATTTACTTCCTTAATGAACTTTTGATTGAAGCATTAGACCCCTTCCTCATCCCTGGGAAATTTTGATATAAATGTTTCCTTTATCCCCAAATTCATTTCTCTTACAAACCAAACTTAATGGTTTTGGAAAAATCAGATATTCACAAACCTTTCATGACCTTTGGTAATAATAACATTCAACCATGAAGGAGTCTTTTTTTACTATTCATAATATGCCTCAAACATGGATTTATATGATATGCCTCCAAACATGTATTTTTAGTCAAATTTATTTTCATCCCCAAAATAAAATAATATTATCTATGTACACACTCATAAAATCGTAATGGAAGTCTCTTTTCAAAAATAGTGTACATTCATTCCTTGTGTACTTGTACCATGTCATCTCTTCATATCTAAAAATTCCTAGATCATGAATTAAAATTTTCCCTCCTCATATCCGAAAAGTGTTGGATCATTCTCGGCCTGTAATACCTACTTGTGTCATTGTCCCCATAACTCATGGTTAAAGTTATTAGTCCTAAAACATATATTTCATTGGTTTATATTTAATAACCTTAATTTAGAGACCCAAATCTTGATGTGCATAGAAATTACATTACTTTTGTTGAATATCTAATACATAACAAAAATAGACACCAAAGGACTGTGATATTTTAGTGTCTTTGGAAATGTGGAACATAATCTTCTAATCATGGTGAAAGATCTTAAACATCTCCCATAAAGATATTCCCCTTTTGTTTTCTTACCTAAAACCTTTCTTTATATCCTGGGGAAAATAAAACATAAAAAATGGTGAACTCAAAAGCTCAGTAAGAGTAAACATAAATAACATAAAACAATCCACAAACATTTGAATGCAAAAACATGAACATAAAATATAAATATCAAAATCTTGAGCAAAGACATAAATCAAGGAAGTACGTAAGGCATATATAATAATGGAACATCAATCATTATAAAATATCATGGGATGAAAAAATCAAATTGTGGAAAACCATTAATCACATGATATTATTTCCATAGTAGCCAAGGCATTGCTGCCAAGACCATCTTTGTGGACAAAGTCCATTACTCAACTGAGTTCACTCCTCGTTCCAGTCCTGTATTACTGAACCAGATTAACTTTCCATTCCAGCCATGTCTATCTCATGAGATATAGATCTTTACCCAATGCATTTAAGGGAGATATAGGTCCCAACCATCTCATAATGAAATCATTTTTACTTGTGCCACAACATAAACCTAAATCATTCATCATAACCCAAAGAATAAAATTGGTTTCATAAACATCATCTCATCATAACATAATCCATATAAAACATATGGATATAATTTCATCATAAGAAGAATAAAACCATGTAAATAACAGAGACAATATACTTGAAACATGCACATATGAAATAATGTCATCTTAGATGAAAAATGGTTTTGATATAACACTCGAAATGAATTCTTGAAGAAAATATCCTTTCTTCTTCAAAATCATTTCCTTTTCACAAAATGCCATGAAATTTTAAAAGATATGAATTTTGTGGAAAAAAATCATGAATGTTTTTAGAGTAAACATAATTGAAATAAGTCGTTATGAAACCATAAAAATCCATTCACGCTGTATAAGTAAAAAAACATTTTTCTCGTACTTTTGCTGGAAAATTCCAAAAGTACCTTGTATGGTAAACAAAATAAAGATTCCTACCATACGATGTGGTAAAAGTAAAAAATGTAAAAATGACATTAAACATATATGGACTAAAATTAAACATTTTATTAAAACAGTTTGAGAACATATGTACATGGATAATAAACATAACCCCAGTAAATACTTACGAATAAACAATCTCAGATAAGAATGAGATTGGAATAATTGTCCCTTAACTTAGGTCCGATACGCTTCGTACGTATCTGAACCTCATGTATAATGATTTAAATAATGTCATTGAATATTACATAATCATATTCATTGTTATGATATCATATATGGTTCAATTATGACTTTATAATACCCGTTCTTTTGTAAATTCCATGTTAAAGCAGCGTTTTGGGGAAAATCATTTCATTTATCATACGTGTTTCGATTTGTTGTTATTCATATTATTATAACTTATATCATGATTCACTTACTTCCATAATGTAAATCATGATTTATATATCATATATATTCAGTATATACATATATATAATAGATAGATGAATGAAATTAAATACACCGTTCATGGAGATGGTAGGTCGTACGTACGCATGAATGTTGTTTTCTTTTCCTTATTGACTTGAATGGAAGTAAGTAGATGACATATATATATAAATAAATTAGCTTTATCATGTCATATATTTAATTATTATTCATTATATATACTTTTTAATAATTCTTGAGTGGTTAACATGGAGAATGAATCTCATCACGTCGTGGAGACGGTAATCCGTACGTACGCACAAGCGAGGATATCATTCCCATAATTATTGAATTGAATTGGAGTGGATGATATAATATATCAGAATCATTATGATTTTATAATAACCATATATAGTTATTCCTTACACAATTATACCCATCCAAGTAAGGTGGTGGTGGAAAAACTAATTACACCGCGGCGTGGAGACGGTATTCCGTACGTACGCACGCGCAGTGATTTCATTTTCCGTAGGATAGATAGAAGGTGAAATGGGGTTGTTTCATATTTTTAATAACATATCAGTATATTAGTGGTACTGATTTTATTACTTTATAATTAAACAACTAAATAAGAAAAATTATAAGAAGAAAGAAACATGAAAGATTCGGTAGAAGAGGTTACATCTTCCTCGACGCACCTCCTTTAAACTTCTTCTTAGGGCACTAGAGTTGGCCTTTTGAGAAGACCATAACCTCTATGATATAACTATAGAGGTTGAGAAGAGGAATTTTTAGGGTTTGGTCGAGCTTCAAGGCTCAAAAGTGTGCGAAGAGAAGAGGGAAGGGCTGCCCTTTTTATAAGGGAGGAGAGGGGCACCTTTAGAAAAACTTAAAATAGTATTTTATAATAAAGTCATATTCTTGTTTTAATAGATCCAAATTTATTTATTTTGAAGATAAGGTGGAGATGGGTTGCAATCCTCTCAACCAATAGGTTTTATACAAGTTTAGGTTACTATTTTAACCTTATCATTTAGATTTAACTCTGAGTTAAATAATTTAACTTTTACTGTGTCTTCTTGTTTTTTTACACTATATGGTTCATAAACTTACTATAACAAGTCAAAATAACCCCAAGTGGTTCATTATTAATATATATAACCCTATCTAATTAATTTGGCCGAACATTAGATTTTTAGGAATAGAATATCAATTAATAATATAATATTTGTTTTAAAAACTATTTTATGTCAATTTTGACACTATATGGTAATTGATTTTTGTGAAAATCCTAAAAACATGATTAGTTCGAAAAAAAGTTAATTTAATCAATAATAACATGTCATATTAACCTAGAGAATTAGTGGAATTCATAAAAAGTCTAAAATTACATTTATTTGGGTATTTATAACATTAATTATGTTAATATTTCATTAATAAGGTAATTACTGCATCATCATTGTGTCATAAATAAATTAAAATATTTAATGTCTAAAAATTATAAATAAAATACCATTATGTATGAAATCATTTTATCTTTCTAATTAATATTTATAGTCGAATTTATCTTATGTATAACCCTATATTAAAAAAAATTAGTTATTAAACTATGATTTTAACTATTTTAACTCTTCTTTAAATAAAATAATAATAAATATCCTAATCTAATCCAAGTGGACCTAAAGGGTAATATTTTATTCCTAAGGTTTTTTTGGTCGAATTAAACTTATCCAATAGAATTATGACATGTGTTAGGATAATATTAATATCATTTTTACCCTTAATACCCTATTTACTTTTAACCGTGGTAAATAAAAGTAAAAAGTTACTATTCACCAAAAATTATTTTTATCTTATTGAACCACATTTTACTCCTTGATATTAACCGTGTCTCTCATATTTTCTAAATTCCACTCACAAAAGTGGTAAAATTATGTTTTATGAAAATTTTCAAATTCTCCTAGGAGGTGGGTAAAAGTCGGTGAAGAGTTCAATAAAATTTTTATATATCTAAAATTATTATAAAATGACTCCAATGAATTACATTGAACCTATATAGGTATTATGTATCAATTTTTACCTAAAATAAATTTAAATAAAATAAATAATTCTTTAAATAAAAAGTCTATTTATAAATAGTAACCTACTGTTTTCACTATTCATCAAAAATTGAAAGTTTTCAGAAAAATACCATAAATTCACCCTAGGCTAATTTCGATATTCTGAATCCAAAAATGAAGTCCATTTTGAAAAATAAAATTTTAAAAAGTGCGTATTACTATTCATAATGGCTAGTTCATAATAATATTATAATAATTTCTCTTTTAGTGAAACTCGGTATTGCGTACAACACACGCTATCGAGGAAGGTTACTGTGGCGTGAAACACAAGCCTAGAATAGTGTTTCTGTATACTGTAAGCTAACACGATGTTGTGTGTAGCGCAAGCTAATCTTGGTGTAGCGTACAACACAAGACATCAATGAAATTCAAAAGAATATTTTTCATAAAATCTTAGAGTGTTACATTCTACCCCACTTAAAATGAATCCCCCCCCCCCGAAATTCATCAGGGTTATAAATGGTTTACTACTCGAAAGATTATTTAATAGAAACCCACATCGTGAAAAGGAATACCAAAACTTATCTTTAAAAACTAATGTATGAAACGTAATGGTTACCCAAATTAACTAATCACTAGGTTTCCACATAGGAGAACATAGGTGACAATATGGATAAGGAAGAGAAATCTAACCATCATGTTCTGATAGAGAGTGGTAGAGAAGATGTCTATGAAAAATCCAACAATCAAAAAGCCATAAATTTGTGATGATCTAAGGTACCATCTGATTCATCAGATATAAGGGCACTAGGACAACATTTTGGGTTTTCAAGATCATTTCCCTAAAGTTGAAGAATTGTTGATTTAAAAGAAATACTTACTTGATTTTTGGTACAATCATACTATTTTTTGTGCCTTGAACAATTTCCACATCATCCCATAAAGAAATGAAGTTGAATTTGTCTTCTGTGAAGTGTTAGCAGATCATGTGATAGAATGACGGGTCATTCCATCTTTCTCAAACGAAAGTTTAGAAAAAGTTATTCAATATACATAAGTCCATATATAGTGATATTAAACATATATGGCTCCAAGAATGGACTTATACTTCCTATATCATACTGCTTGATATAATAAAACTATTTTTTACTAACCAGGGACTTCATGTAGGCCAGTGGTAGGCGATAATGGAAAGTTTCACTTCAATTGTGGGGTTGTTTCCCACAGCCTTGTCTGACATGACAGGTTGTCGCCCATCCTTCAGGTTGTCCTTTTTCTAAAACTACATTATTATAACATTCAATAAATAATATCGAAAAAATTTCTAGCCTTAAACAATACTGACTTATGTCCAACATAATCCATTCCAATCTTTAGGCTTATCCAAACTACTTTTGTCCAAGCTCATGGTATAAAGAAAACAATTACTAGTAATGTCATCTGTCGATCATGTGAATACCATCATTTATCACATGATATCTCTTGTTGGTCACATTCCAAACATGTGAATACCTTAATCATGTATTCTCTTGAAAACTGAATACCCATTGAACCTTAGTGAAAACATGAATGCTGTCAAAATTTAACACTTTCCACATACCAAAATCCCAAAATTTCTATATACTCAAACCATGATATAACATTGTCCTTATTTCAGTCATGAGATCATTAATACTATGAAGCATATTATTTTCTTCTTATCCCTTCATTATGCGCATAACATCTATTTTCCAAAAATATTTCAATCACTTTTCATGGTTACCGGTACCATATTCTTATAGAAAACCACAATGGACCAATACATAGATATTCCAATATACCATAAAAGTACCTCAACAACATTATTATTTAATTACAATACTTAAGCCCTTCAATCCATCATCTTCAATGATTGTCATGGAATAGGTCCTTCCTTGATTTAGAAGTAACTTCTTAGGTCAGGGCATTGAGTTGGATAATGCCCATGTTCTCCACAGATAAGACACTGGACTCCATAACAGTCTATCACTCTATGACCCTTTTCTCCACATAGATAACATCTTCCCCTCCATTTGAGGTATTCCTCAAGGTTCTTCTTCCCTTATTTATAAATATCAATCTTCTTTTCTCTATGCTCCTCACCATGTGAACATGCATAAAATTCCATCTTCCTCTTATTTGATGACTTAGTAATACAACTAAAGTTCACCTTGTTAATCATATATTGAGATGACTGATTTGGCATAATTAGAATATCTTTCTCTCCAGGCATTACGCAATTTTACTGCTCATAGTCACCAATTTTTCCATTAGAATCAATGTTAACTGAATTCCTTCTCATTCCCTCCATTTACTAAGACCAGAAACCATGGTGTAAGAAATAGTTAAAATAATGAGGAACCAAAAAATCATAACAAGTCACTTATGGGATGTCTAACTTATAAAAAATTCTTTAATCCATGACACCTTAAGTTCACCGTAGGTTATTCATGATCGTCAACATAATTCTAGAACTCTAACCTATATGTATACTTAACCTTAGGGACATCCCTAGACATACCTTAGAAATATCTCTAGGGATCTCACTAAAGTTTTTGCATCCCAGTCTCCAAAGGTTAACTAAACCGATCCTCTGATACCAACTGTAGAGACCCAAATCTTGACGTCCATAGACATTACATTACTTTTGTGGAATATCTAATACATAACAAAAACAGACACCAAATTACCGTAATAGTTTAGTGTCTTTGGAAACTTGGAACGTAATCTTCTAATCATGGTGAAGGATCTTCAACATCTCCCATAAAGATCATCCCCTTTTGTTTTCTTACCTAAAAAATTTCTTTATATCCTGGGGAAAAAACATAAAAAAGGGTGAGCTAAAATGCTCAGAAATGGTAAACATATAGAACATAAAATAATCCATAAGCATTTGAATGCAAAAACATGAACATAAAATCTAAACATCAAAATCTTGAGCAAAGACATAAATCAAGGAAGTACATAATGCATATATCATAATGGAACATCAATCATGATAAAATATCATGGGAATAAAACATGTAATTGTGTAAAACCATTAAACACTTGATATGATTTCCATAGTATCCAAGTCATTCCTTCTAAGACCATCTTAGTAGACAAAGTCCATTACAGAACCGAGTTCAATCCTCGTTCGAGTCCTATATTACTAAACCGAATTAACTTGCCATTCCAGCCATTTCTCTCTCATGAGATATAAATCATTACCCAATGAATTTTAGGGAGATATGGGTCCCACCCATCTCATAATGAAATCATTCTTACTTGTTCCACAACATGAACATAAATCATTCATCATAACCCAAATAATAAAATGGGTTTCATAAACATCATCTCATCATAACATAATCCATAAAAACAAATGGATATAACTTCATCATAAGAAGAATCAAACCATGTAAATAATAGAGACATTATACTTGAAACATACACATATGAAATAATTTCATCTTATATGGAAAATGGTTTTGATAAAACACTTGAAATGAATTCTTAAGGAAAATATCCTTTCTTCTTCAAAATCATTTCATTTTCACAAAATGCCATGAAATTTTAAAAGATAACATTTATTTTGATTATAATCATGAAATGTTTTAGAGGAAAATTCATTTAAATAAGTCGTTATGAAACCATAAAAATGCATTCACACCGTATAAGTTAAAAAAACATTCTTCTCTTACTTTTCCAGGAAAAGTCAAAAAGTACCTCATATGGTAAACAAAAGAAATATTCCATTCATAAGATATGTTAAAAGTAAAAATGGGTAAAAAAACATTAAACATACATAAAAACACTTTTAGAAAACATGGACATGGATGATAACAGTAACCCTAGTAAATACTTACGAAAAAACAATCTCGGATAAGAATGAGATTGGAATAATTACCCCTTACATTATGTCTGATATGATTCAAACGTATCTGAACCTCCTTTATAATGATTTAAATAACGTCATTGACTTATTACAGAATCATATTCATTGTTATCATATCATATATGGTTCAATTATGACTTTATAATACCCATTCTTTTGTAAATTTCATGTTAAAGCAGCATTTTGGGTAAAATCGTTTCATTTTTCGTATGTGTTTAGATTTGTTGTTCTTGATATTGTTATTACTTATATAATTATTTTCTTACTTCAAGAATGTAAATCATGATTTATATATCATATATATTCAGTGTATACATATATATAATAGATATATGAATGAAATTAAATACACTGTTCATGGAGACAGTAGGCCATACGTACGCATGAACGCTGTTTTCTTTTCCTTATTAACTTGAATGGAAGTAAGAGAGATGACATATATATATATCCATTAGCTTTATCATGTCATATATTTCATTATTATTTATTATATATACTTTATAATCATTCTTGGGTGGTTAACATGGATAATTAATCTCATCCCGTCGTGGAGACGGTAATCTGTACGTACGCACGAGCGATGATATCGTTACAATAATTATTGAATTGAATTGGAGTGGATGATATAATATCTCAGAGTCAGTATTATGTTATATTAACAATATATATTTATTCTTTACACCATTATACCCATACAAGTAAGGTGGTGGTGGAAAAACTAATTACACCACGGTGTGGAGACGGTATTACGTACGTACGCACACGCGGTGATTTCATTTTCCATAGGATGGATAGAGGGTGAAATGGGGTTGTTTCATATTTATAATAAAATATCATTATATTATTGATATTAATTTTATTACTTTAAAATGAAACAACTAAATAAGAAAAATTAGAAGAAGAAATAAACTTGAAAGAGTCGGTAGAATAGATTACCTCTTCCTCGACACAACTCCTTTTAACTTCTTTTTAGGTCCCTAGAGTTTGTCTTTTAAGAATACCAGAACCTCTATTATATAACTAGAGAGGTTTAGAAGAAGAATTTTCAGGGGTTGGCTGAGCTTCAAGGCTCAAAACGGTGTGAAGAGAAGAGGGAAGGGGTGTCATTTTTATAAGGTAGGAGAGGGTCACCTTAGGAAAAACATAAAATATTATTTTATAATAAAGTAATATTCATATTTTAATAGCTCCAAATTGATTTATTTTGAAGCTAAGGTGGGTATGGGTTGAAATCCTATCAATCTATAGGTTTTAGACAAGTTTAGGTTACTATTTTAACCTTATCATTTATATTTAACTCTATGTTAAATAATTTAACTTTTACCGTGTCTTCTTGTTTTTTTACACTATATGGTTAACAAACTTACTATAACAAGACAAAAGAACCCCAAGTGGTGAATTATTAATATATATAACCTTATCTAATTCATTTTACTGAACCGTATATTTTTATGAATATAATAACAATTAATAATATAATATTTGTTTTAAAAACTATTTTATGTCAATTTTCACACTATTTGGTAATTGACTTTTGTGAAAATCCTAAAAGCATGATTAGTTAAAAAAAAGTTAATTTAATAAATACTAACATATAATATTAACCTATAAAATTAGTGTAATTAGAAAAAGTATAAAATTACATTTATTTGGGAATTTATAACATCAATTATGTTAATATTTCATTAATAAGGTAATTACTGCATCATCATTGTGTTATAAATAAATTATATTATTTAATGTCTAAAAATTATTAATAAAATATCATTATGTATTATATCATTTTATCTTTCTATTTAATGTTTATAGTTGAATTTATCTTATGTATAACCCTATATTAAAAATGTTTTAGTTATTAAACTTTGATTTAAATTATTTTAACTCTTCTTTAAATAAAATAATAATAAATGTCCTAATCTAATCCAATTGGACCTAAAGTGTAATATTTTATTCCTAAGGTTTTTTTGGTCTAATTAAACATATACAATAGAATTAAGACATGTTTTAGGGTAATATTAATATCATTTTTAGCCTTAATTACCCTATTTACTTTTAACCGTGGTAAATAAAAGTAAAAAGTTACGATTCACCAAAAATTATTTTTATCTTATTGAACCACATTTTACTCCTTAATATTAATCGTGTCTCTCGGATTTTCTAAATTCCACTCACAGAAGTGGTAAAATTAAGTTTTATGTAAATTTTTAAATTCTCCTAGGAGGTGGGTAAAAGACGGTGAAAAGTTCAATGAAATTTTTATATATCTAAAATTATTATAAAATGACTCCAATTAATTACATTGAAGTTATATAGGTATTATGTATCAATTTTAACCTAAAATAATTTTAAATAAAATAAATAATTATTTAAATAAAATGTCGGTTTTTAAATAGTAACCTAGTGTATTCACTATTCATCAAAAATTGAATGTTTTTAGAAAAATACCAAGAATCCACCCTAGGATAATTTAGATATTCCAAATCCAAAAATGAAGTCCATTTTGAAAAATAAAATTTTCAAAGGTGGGTATTACTATTCATAACGTCTAGTTCATAATAATGTTATAATAATATCTCGTTTAGTGAAACTCAGTATTGCGTACAACACATGATATCGAGGAAGGTTGCTCTCGCGTGCAACACAAGCCTAGAATAGTGTTTGCATATACTATAAGCTAACACGGTGTTCCGTGTAGCACAAACTAATCTTGGTGTAGCGTACAACACAAGACATAAATGAAATTAAAAAGAATATTTTTCATAAAATCTTGGGGTGTTACACTTAAACTTCCAATTAAATAGACACAATTATCTCCATGTTGAAAACCCATAAAAGTCTCCCTATGCTAGAGTCATGTTTTATATCGCAAGAAATCCACTCCGTGTGATTTAGAAAAAATTGAGAAATTGAAATTAAAATGGAAGAAAACTTATTACGTTAAAAAACCATGATAGGGGTCCTATGAAAAATTTGATCCTTGCTCACTAAGTCACCTATATATTTAGATTAGGGAAAAAATAGTGTAGTGATTCAAAATACACAAACTTGTTAGGGATTGTCATATGGCTCTAGGAATAGTCTAAATATGATTCTAGGGTCCCAAGAATGTGTAACAGCTTATAGAATCTAATTATTCCTATAATTATAATTGAAACACATTTACCCAAGTGTGTTCTACCAAATGGAATATCTTCAGTTCAATGTTATAATTTTAGGGAGAATGGGGATGACGAAATATCTGATTGAGAACAAAATTCTTTTAATTCGTAGAAAAACAAACCAGAGGAGAATCCACAAGATGGAGTCTCTCTATAAAGTATTATTGTAGACCATCAACATAATCTTTGACATATAAAAGTGTCACTTTATCCTTTCCATAGTTTTTCAAATACAAGTCATCTTTTTGGCGATGGCATCCTTAGCACGATGATGGTTATCCTTTTTCACAATAATGAAATATTTTCCTTGAACCTATACCCTCTTTAAGTATTAGTTGAGTTATACAAGATCTCCCTTGATAACTTCCAACAAATCTATAAGTTGTATCATATAAATATATTTTTCCTCAATTTGGAAATGATTCTTCTCTATTTAAATGTCAGGGTTATGCTTCACCTGGAATACAACAGCGCATAGGTTTTTAAATCGTCTTAGTAGTTATACCTCAACCTTCCATGGCCCTTTCTTATATTCCTAGTTCTAGATAGTATCCTTCACAGCATGATGGGTAATGTAGTAATCAAACACAACATAAAATTAAGTGGTGAACATGGTAAAGAGTCGGTAAGGTTTTGAGGGTAAGTCTTCAAGATGCATCTTTCAAACTAGCCTCCGGATGTCTTGCTAGATGAAATGATGTGCGACGCAAAAGGCATCCTGGGCTTTTAGGTTTGTCTCAAAGCCACTATAAATAGGTGATACCTACCCCAGAACCAATTTTCTAAAGTAATAATATTTTTATTCTACTTATAGAGTGAATGTTACCTCTCTTTTTAGCATCAGTTGATTCAAGGTGGAGCCTTCCATTTCATGATTGTACATTAGGGATGATGTCACAGAAAGAATAATGAAATTAGTCATCAACATTAGAAGATAGTAAAGATTAAAAAAATGTGATTTAAGTGGTTGATGAAACTCAATAATTAATGGATCAACCACTTAGATTGATTCCTCTTTAGAATCCCCGACCTTAAAAATTAGAACTAGGATCTCCTAATGAGGATCATGTTCTAGAGTATACTTAGGACCTTCTATGGAAGGTTCATGAGAATCAACCACTTTGGGACCTTGAGCAAGTACTCCATCCACAATGGAATTTAGAGGTGTCTCAGCTCCCAAATCATGTATCATTTTGGAAATTTTTTATAGAGAAAAATCTATACAATTCGTGGTCAATGATTAATTATAGCAAACATAGGGAGGTCGACTGTGTGTAAAAAAATAAAAATTTGAAAACTCATATCTATCCAATTCCCTATCAAAATACATGAACTCATCTAGAGAGGTGTGAATATTAATTTTTTTAAAAACATATTCAAATTATATTAGTTCATTATATAATGCCTCACATCTCGTAGCATCCTCACAATAAGGGGTATTCAAGATGTTTGGACCAGGACCCAAAATGGCTCCAACATGAATTATGTATACCAAATTCTCAATATGCACAACCTTTTTGTGCCCTGATAAATCAAGATAAGAACAAGTACCTTCATCATATGGATAAATATATCTTTTATCCTCTTTTAAGATAACGGTAGGGATAGTCATTCTTATCACATGATCTTCCAGTATATGAGGTGGATCTAAATTATCTTATCTATAAAGTGTCTGTGATGGCTATATAACACTTTATGATTTGCATTGGCTATTACCAGGATTCTCCTCCCCCTCTACAGTAGTAGGAAAAAATGTGGAATCACCCCTCTACCCTCATCCTATTGAGGGTATATACTCACCAATAAGAATATGCACCTCATCAGAAGTATCCTACTTAGATCTCAGAGGGTCATATTTAATCTCCTTAAGAGAGGAAAGGGAATCAGATTCAGTAATCCAGATATAGGATCAACTGAATATTCTAGAAAAAATGATAATAAATTCTGTTTTGAAAAATAACTTTGACTATAGGTGTTCTTGGAAAATTTCTTTATTCTTCATTTTCCCTTCACCTTAGACTATAAAATATTGGAACTTTCTCACTAAAATACTGATACATGAGGAGGAAAAAGAGAGAGTTCCTCCTCTATATCCTCCTCCATAAATCTCTATCCCAGGGATAACTCCCCCAATTCAGGGGTATATCCCACAAACCCAATGGGGTTTCCATCAACCCATACTATGGTGACTCAAACTCTACCCCTAGTATATCTTCTTTGTCCTTCTTCCAATTTAAGTCATTTATTTCCTCAGATACATCAACATGTTCAAATAAAATAAATAAATACGCAGGTAAAGGATAATGAGAGAGTCATACCTCACTAACATCATTGAAATCATATCATTAATTAGCTACATGATTATCCACCCCCTTGGAAGCTCCAAGATTCATCATATCTTTTACCCGCTTCATGGACAGAATATGATCATCAGTATTATATATGATCAGCTCTAGTTACCAAATGTACTTTTCACATTATAATAATTAGTATCACAGTGGGATCCCAATGGGGCTTGAATGTATCTAATATGTGGAACATTTATTCCATCTTGGAGGAATATTCATAAAACCTTGATGTCAAAGGTTATATCCTACCAAAAATCAACCACCTTAGGATGCATGTAATCTAATGAATCTATGGATGGTTATGAAGAGGGCCCCACATTCCTTGATTTTATTGACTTTATAGGCCTCTATATCATAAGAGGAGGTTGGGAAACTGAAGCCTAAGTTTCCTCCCATTGACCATGACTGGGCCTTTGGGGCTCGATAGGTGCATTCCCTTCAAATTTATCCCATTTTGTGGACCACACCCAATATATTTTAGAATAGTTTGGATCCACTTCATTATCATCCTTGTTTGATCCTTTATATAGTGATTTCCCCCATCCCTTAGTGTTCACAACTTTGACTTAGGGGAATCTTTTTATCAATGGTCCTTGAGGGTATGATGAAATCTAAGCATCGACATACCAAAAATTCAACCCAATAGACACACCTAATGGAGGAAAATTAATTAATACCTGATATACCTCCAGAACAATGAAGATATATAGTTTTTAGGACACCATTGGGTGCTTCAATAATCATATTTTAATGACAAGGGATACATTTGGTTATTAAAAGCACCTAAATTGGTATGAAAATCTATATGGCATATAATTTTCACAAATGAACTCACCATAAATCTAGGTTTCAAACACATTATCTCTAAAATATATCATATATGACTTTATATCATCATTACCAAGAATATTTTCAATAAATGTCTAAGTTAGTGGGTCCCCATATAGGAAGAAACTAAATTCCCCTAATACATTTAGTTTTTTCAATACTTAGACTTACTTCCAAGAAATAGGTTGAATACTAGAAACATCTAGGAATATTGGACAAAATAGGCCTCTAGGAATCCCAAATTATCTTAGAATAGTATAAGAACAAATGGGTGCTATGGTCCATCGCCAAAATACATGAAATGGACCTGAAATATGCCAGAGGACTTCCATTGTAGAGACCCCGACCCCAGAAAACCATAGGAGTCGGTGCCCTCTGAACATTATGTGTTATCTTAAAATAAAATACACTTTGTTAACAACACATCATGTCCCATACAGAGGATCATGTGTGGTTCGGGTTCTGGGAAACCGGAAACTTCCGAAACAATTCATCTTTCAAAAGATGACACCTGAAAATTTTAAATCAAAACGTAGGGTGAGCATTGAAATACTCAGTAAGGGGGTTTTAAAAAGAACATAAAATACTGTAACATTTGAAAACATTCTTTTAAAAGAATTTGAACATTTACTAAGAAAGATTGTAACACACAAACCATAACAATGCTTAATCAAGGTTTTCAAGAAAAACATGAAACGAATATGTCAATTCTTGAAGGAGTGATAATGGTTGTTATGAACAAGTACTACATGTGATTTACTTAAGTATAAATTTAAACAGTTAAAAGTAATGCATAATCAGAGTTGTGCACAAGGAAACAACTAAATGTTCATATGCTGGTTACTATTCTATTAAGTGATAACACCAGTCATGCTTCAAGCTTAAAGCTAGGAAAGTATGAACTTTATAAAAACTTTAAAGGCATCAGTCGTGAATGAACTTTATCTTCGAAAGAACTTGTTACATGACTTGAATTATGTGGCATCAACATTTAATATTGACAATCGTTTCGTTTCACCAAGGTCCATCCCCAAGGTGTCGTAAAAATTACCAAGGTTATTCACCAAGGTATCAGTCTAAAAAGTCATCTCTAGAGATTAAGCCTTTACCCAAGGCATTGGAGCGCTATCAGGGTGCACCCTTAAATTTTCTTTTATTATCATGTGAGCCACACAGTTCATGCTTTACTTAAACCATTCATATATTCAAGATGTCCCATACCACCTTGAATATCTCATTCATTCATTTTTTTTATTTTCTTTACCCAAAGTGTCCTCTACCACATTTGGGTAATCAAAAATAATATTAATTTATTTATTGATCAGTATACATTATGTACAATAATGACTAAATCAAGTCACAAGTCATCACACATTTTTTCCAATACATGAAGTGACAGTTAACATTTTCAAAACATGTTGACAACTAAACAAAGGCATACATAGTTCCACAAGACATTTTCTTTACATAATCTACTCATTAAAACATAAAAAAATGACATAACAAATGATGAGTCTCTAAAAGTATTACTTCAAGGAGGTAGGATGCTTAAAGACAACAATGGTGGTAAAGACCCCTAAAAAAGTAAGCCACAACTTGGTTAATTTGTAACATCGACCAATACATATACATAAGGGTTTTACACTAAATAAATAAGGCCTGGAAAATTTCTTGAATTCTGAAAGTCACAAAAACAAAGAGAAACAATTTTACTTAAGCTAATGGCCTAGATTGCATCCAAAAACAGCATTCAAGATTGGGCATTCATCTCCTAAAATCATAACTGCCTTGTTTTGAAAAGAAGAGAAATACATATAAATATGCAGAAATATGTAGTTATATATATATAAGGTTCACAAAGGTGATATATGTTATGCATGGGTTCCATGTGCAACCAGAGAAATATATAAACATGTAGGAATACGTAGTGATATATAAAAGTTCACATAGATGATTTATGTTAAGCTTTGGTTCCATATGCAACCAAAATTTTAAAAACATATAGAAATATGTGGTTATATATATATATATAAGGTTCACATAGATGATATACTTTATGCATCGGTCACATATGCAACCTCAACATCCATGTATCATCTAGTATATCCTCCACATAATCTTGGAAAAAGAAAACGAAAGGGTTCCTGGGTTTTATATAAAAATTTATATATATAATTTTGTAAAACTGGAAACATCAAAACATTTGGAAGTATCTTATATATATAAATATATATATCTTCTGTAACGAGGTGGCAACGCCCTTGACAGCATTACAACCTGAGGGTTGGTGTTATATACACACATATATAAATATGCAGTATATAGTAATATAGGTTTCACTGAAAGAAAAAAAGTGGAAATACCCTTACCTGCTTGAGGAGGGAGCCTGGAACGGTGGTGAGCTTGCTGAATTGCTGGGAGATCAAAGGTGAGAAAGAGGAGGAGGGGTCGTCGTGAGTTCATGAGGTGTGAGGGTTTAAGTACAGCCTCGGTGCAAGAAGGGTGTCTCGGCCCATGGGTAGGCCATCGTGGGAGAAGTACGAAGGCACAGTGAGCTAGGAGGGGGAGTGTTCGGGGGTCAGTAGTGCAGTGCGAAGGGAGGGGCCTGGCGTCCTTGGTGCAGGCCTACAGGCGCAGGACCCCGATTCTAGGAAGAAGACGACGGGGCGACGCGGTAAGGGAAGGAATGGTCCGGATTGAAGATGGCGAGATCGTGCGGCTGAGGGGGAAGCGGGAAATGGATTAAACATTTTAAAAGGGATGGAGGGCCATGATTGAATCTTTGATTCGATCGGATGGCTACAGAGAAGTAGGGAGGTCGCGTGGTTAAAAACGGGCTGGACGGCTGAGATCGATGCGGGAGTTGATCGGATGGTCCCGGTCGCAGGGAGCTCGTCCCACATCGAAACGGAAGGATTTTGAGGCGCGGCTTATAAACCAAAGTGTGCGGCCTTCGGTTCAATAACACCAACACACACGCACCTAGGGCCTTACACCTGGGTCCCCCCCCCCCCCCGCGGGCCTTGGCCCAACTACACGCAGCGCGAGCCGCGACCTTATACACGGGCCCGCACGCGACCTGGATAACCTATGCTCGGCCCACCCCGAGCCTCTAGCCTGGCTGACTCTCTACACGCGCACGCACACCTGGGGAGCCCGATGGCGATACCTCGGGTCCCTATGGGGGTCTCGCCCGTGGCCTTGAGGGCTTGTCCCTAAAGGATGCCCTTGGCTTGGCCGGGTCCCACTCAATTTTTTTATAAAAATTTAGTTTTATTATATACATAGCTCAAAATATAAATATTTGTAGGAATTGAGTAAAAACAAATAGTTTTAACTTTAAATCTTAAAACCAATTTCTAGTTTACATAAAATATTTTAAGTCCTGATATAAATTTTTAAAAGATATACCTTTTGTATAATACTATTATAATCATTAGTATATTTTAAATACTCTACTATTTGTTTTATAAAATTATTTTAAAGATCAATAGTTTCCCAAAAATTACATAGTTGATTAGAGAAAAAGATATAATTATTACAAATTACCTCTAAACATATAAAAAGAATACCAAGTTTTCCACTACCTAGGTATAAATGAGGAGATTCACTTCTAAGAATACTCTTTTTTATTTTTAAAATAAAGAATATTTTATGAAAGAATGTATTTAAGGATATCATAAAGTTATGAGGGAAAAACCCGAGTTCTCTTTTAAAGTAAACTTTATTAATGGAAACTCAACGGTCATTTTTGAAAACCCAACGGATATATAAATATAACGGTCATAACTCAAAGAACTAATATAAATACAGGGGTGTGGGGTACTTCTTAAAACAGAACACTTGAACAGGAAGGATGGCTCTCTTCATTCCATTGGCATTGAGCATGTGTGTCGTGGACCTGGCTGTTATACTTTTCACGCTGATGGACTCTGAAGATGGGGATTATCCGATTTCTTGAGTTGTGGTTCTTTGTAGTCTTGCTGTGGCTGTGTTAGGTCTTGTGCATGGTATTTTCAACTAGTTGGGTCTCGTTGTAATGTAATGTTTTAATATATATCAGTTTACCTTTTTATCCATGTTTTATTTCATTTCTAATTCCTTATTAGCAAAACAAATAAAACAAGAGACATTATTAAAGGCATAACACTTCTTACATAAACCAGTTCATAAAACCTGGGGCGTCACATTATCCCCCCTTTAGAAAATTGCGTCCTCGTAATTTATTTCATGACACTACAAGGTTCAGAAACATTGCTACAACCTCCACCAACAAATAGGGTCAACAGGTTCATTTAGAGGGATCCCCATAGCGAAGCTCACCTCTTCCAGCTCCCTAATCCACATACACCTAAGACAGGAGGGGTTGAACTTATGTTCCGGGCCTTCAGGCCTCCAAAGGGAAGCTCGAACAGTACAAAGTTCTGAAATGTCTTTGCAGACCAATGTACGAAGGACTTGCCGAATTATGTCTCGGTCGAGGATATCGAAGCCATAGATATGGTCAAACAGGCTAAAGCTGAGAAGTTGGAGCATATAAGCTGCATAAAGATTTCCCTCTAACGTAGCCTCCTGGAATTTCACTCTGGCCGTGAAGTTTCGGCCTAGGGTGAAACAAAGAAAGAGCCCTTCGTGGTAACTTCCTCGTCTTTCACGTCCGGCTAGCTGAGCAGAGCCAATGCGGTAATAGATGGAGGCATTCCCCTAGCAGGTGCGGAGAATCTCTGGACCGTTTGTTATCTCAAACCATTGCTTGTACGTTCTTCGCAAATTTGAGAAGGGGTCATACTCTTCCTCACACATTTTGATCGTAATGATTTCCAAAATCTCGGTGGGAAGAGATAATAGGTGGGTTTGTCCTTCCATCTGAAAGTTTTAAGACAGGAGTTCAAACACATGAAAATCATTCAAGGACAAAAAATAAAAATAAAAAGACAAGGAAGGGTAAGGACAACATTTCAATAAACATACTTTTATTATTATTGGTGCTTGAGTTTCCCTTACTCATTGACTAAATGAACTCCACACAGAGAAGAAAAACTCCCTAACTCCTCGAACCAAACACAGGCCGAGCATTCAGGAAAAAACTCATGATGACACCTATGACGTCTTATGAGTCTAGCATGGGGGGCATGAAGTTGAGAGACATCTTCATACACTTGTCGTCTGTAAGACAAATGGGTGGACTCACCTTCTAACCTTCCGAAGTCCAACAACTGACCCCATAAGCCATAGTTTAAAATCTGACAAAGGTATCCCACTCGGAGGTCTCCGTCAGCAGCAGCTTCTTGAAAGGGGTTATCAAGCATAGTGCCAAAGCTCTCACCCGCCGTGAAAATCTGGAAAAGTCCCTCATGGTACCTTCCCCGACATGCATAGGAGGGAAATTGGGTCATCATCAAAAAGAGGTAATCCAATCCCAACCCATGGTGTAGGCTAAGCACTCGAGGTGAGTTGGATACATCGTATAGGTGTTTTCATGTCATGCAGATATGGGCATAGTTTAGAAAGTCCTCACGGCTTGCAAAAGACACAATGGTCTCTAGGGCCTCTGTGGGGAGAGATAGGAGATTTGTGCCTTCTTTTTCCATCTGAAATTTAAGAAAACCTAGTTTTTAATAAAATTTGAAATACATATACTTATATTTTTTTTGTTTCAGTTTCTGGCTTTCCAGAGTTATCCAAACCGAACCTCTGATACCAACTGTAGAGACCCCGACCCCAGAAAACCTTAGGAGTCAGTGACCTCTGAACATGATGTGTTATCTTAAAATAAAATACACCTTGTTAACAACACATCATGTCCCTTACAGAGGATCGTGTGCTGTTCGGGTTCTGGGAAACCGGCAACTTCCGAAACAATTCATCTTTCAAAAGCTGACACCTGAAAATTTTAAATCAAAATGTAGGGTGAGCATTGAAATACTTAGTAAGGGGGTTTTAAAAAGAACTTAAAATACTGTAACATTTGAAAACATTCTTTTAAAATAATTTGAACATTCACTAAGAAAGATTGTAACACACAAACCATAACAATGCTTAATCAAGGTTTTCAAGAAAAACATGAAACGAATATGTCAATTCTTGAAGGAGTGATAATGGTTGTTATGAACAAGTACTACATGTGATTTACTTAAGAATAAATTTAAATAGTTAAAAGTAATGCATAATCAGAGTTGCGCACAAGGAAACAACTAAATGTTCATATGCTGGTTACTATTCTATTAAGTGATAACACCAGTCATGCTTCAAGCTTAAAGCTAGGAAAGTATGAACTTTATAAAAACTTTAAAGGCATCAGCCTTGAATGAACATTATCTTGGAAAGAACTTGTCACATGACTTGAATTATGTGGCATCAACATTTAATATTGACAATCGTTTCATTTCACCAAGGTCTATCCCCAAGGTGTCGTAAAAATTACTAAGGTTATTCACCAAGGTATCAGTCTAAAAAGTCATCTCTAGAGATTAAGCCTTTACCCAATGCATTGGAGCACTATCCGGGCACACCCTTAAATTTGCCTTTATTATCATGTGAGCCACACAGTTCATGCTTTACTTAAACCATTCATATATTCAAGATGTCCCATACCACCTTGAATATCTCATTCATTCATTTTTTTTCTTTTCTTTACCCAAAGTGTCCTCTACCACATTTGGGTAATCAAAAATTATCTTAATTTATTTAGTGATCAGTATACATTATGTAAAATAATGACTAAATCAAGTCACAAGTCATCACACATTTTTTTCCAATACATGAAGTGACAGTTAACATTTGCAAAACATGTTTACAACTAAACAAAGGCATACATAGTTCCACAAGACATTTTATTTACATAAGCTAATCATTAAAACATAAAAAAATGATATAATAAATGACGAGTCTCTAAAATTATTACTTCAAGGAGGTAGGATGCTTAAAGACAACAATGGTGGTAAAGACCCCTTAAAAAAGTAAGCCACAACTTGGTTAATTTGTAACATCCACCAATACATATACATAAGGGTTTTACACTAAATAAATAAGGCCTAGAAAATTTCTAGAATTCTGAAAGTCACAAAAACAAAGAGAAACAATTTTACTTAAGCTAATGTCCTAGATTGCATCCAAAAACAGCATTCAAGATTGGGCATTCATCTCCTAAAATCATAACTGCCTTGTTTTGAAAAGAAGAGAAATACATATAAATATGCAGAAATATGTAGTTATATATATATAAGGTTCACAAAGGTGATATATGTTATGCATGGGTTCCATGTGAAACCAGAGAAATATATAAACATGTAGGAATTCCTAGTGATATATAAAAGTTCACATAGATGATTTATGTTAAGATTTGGTTCTATATGCAACCAAAATTTTAAATACATGTAGGAATATGTGGTTATATATATATATAAGGTTCACATAGATGATATACTTTATGCATCGGTCACATATGCAACCTCAACATCCATGTATCATCTAGTATATCCTCCACATAATCTTGGAAAAAGAAAACGAAAGGGGTCGTGGGTTTTATATAAAAATTTATATATATAATTTTGTGAAACTGGAAACATCAAAACATTTGCATGTATCTTATATATATAAATATATATATCTTCTGTAACGAGGTGGAAATGCCCTTGAAAGCATTACAACCTGAGGGTTGGTGTTATATACACACATATATAAATATGCAGTATATAGTAATATAGGTTTCATCGAAAGAAAAAACATGGAAATACCCTTACCTGCTTGATGAGGGAGGCTGGAACGGTGGTGAGATTGCTGGATTGCGGGGAGATCAAGGGTGAGAAAGAGGAGGAGGGGCCATCGTGAGTTCATGAGGTGTGAGGGTTTAAGTACAGCCTCAGTACAAGAAGGGTGTCTCGGCCCATGGGTAGGCCGTCGTGGGAGAAGGATGAAGGCACAGTGAGCTAGGAGGGGGAGTGTTCGGGGGTCAGCGGTGCAGTGCGAAGGGAGGTGCCTGGCGTCCTTGGTGCAGGCCTACAGGCGCAGGACCCCGATGCTAGGAAGAAGACGACGGGGCGACGCAGTAAGGGAAGGAACGGTCCAGATTGAAGATGGAGATATCGTGCGGCTGAGGGGGAAGCAGGAAACGGATTAAACATTTTAAAAGGTATTGAGGTCCATGATTGAATCTCCGATGATATCGGATGGCTACAGAGAAGTAGGGAGGACGCGCGGTTAAAAACGGGCTGGACGGCTGAGATCGACGCGGGAGTTGATCGGACGGTCCCAGTCGCAGGGAGCTCGTCCCACATCGAAACGGAAGGATTTTGAGGTGCGGATTATAAACCAAAGTGTGTGGCCTTCGGTTCAATAACACCAACACACACGCACTCGGGGCCTTACACACCCCCCCCCCCCCCCGCGGGCCTTGGCCCAACCACACGCAGCGTGAGCCGCGGCCCTATACACGGGCCCGCACGCGACCTGGGTAACCTATGCTCGCCCCACCCCGAGCCTCTAGCCTGGCTGACTCTCTACACGTGCATGCACACCTGGGGAGCCCGATGGCAGTACCTCGGGTCCCTATGGGGGTCTCGGCCGTGGCCTTGAGGGCTTGTCCCTAAAGGATGCCCTTGGCTTGGCCGGGTCCCACTCAATTTTTTTATAAAAATTTAGTTTTATTATATACTTAGCTCAAAATATAAATATTTGTAGGGATTGAGTAAAAACAAATAGTTTTAACTTTAAATCTTAAAACCAATTTCTAGTTTACATAAAATATTTTAAGTCCTGATATAATTTTTTAAAATATATACCTTTTGTATAATACTATTATAATCATTAGTATATTTTAAATACTCTACTATTTGTTTTATAAAATTATTTTAAAGATCAATAGTTTCCCAAAAATTACATAGTTGATAAGAGAAAAAGACATAATTATTACAAATTTCCTCTAAACATATAAAAAGAATACCAAGTTTTCCACTACCTAGGTATAAATAAGGAGATTCACTTCTAAGAATACTCTTTTTTATTTTTAAAATGAATAATCTTTTATGAAAGAATGTATTTAAGGATATCATAAAGTTATGAGGGAAAAAACCGAGTTCTCTTTTAAAGTAAACTTTATTAATGGAAACTCAATGGTCATTTTTGAAAACCCAACGGATATATAAATATAACGGTCATAACTCAAAGAACTAATATAAATACAGGGGTGTGGGGTACTTCTTAAAACAGAACACTTGAATAAGAAGGATGTATCTCTTCATACCATTGGAGTTGAGCATGTGTGTCGTGGCCCTGGCTGTTATACTTTTCACGCTGATGGACTCTGAAGATGAGGATTATCCGATTGCTCGAGTTGTGGTTCTTTGTAGTCTTGTTGTGGCTGTGTTAGGTCTTGTGCATGGTATTTTCAACTAGTTGGGTCTCGTTGTAATGTAATGTTTTAATATATATCAGTTTACCTTATTCTCCATGTTTTATTTCATTTCTAATTCCTTATTAGCAAAACAAATAAAACAAGAGACATTATTAAAGGCATAACACTTCTTACATAAACCAGTTCATAAAACCTGGGGTGTCACATCCATTTATACATGTGAAATAATAATTGGTGGATCATTACCCGGATAGGGGCCACCAACCCCTTGTTATTTCCTTCATCCAACTTAGCCTCCATAACAAACATCACCAAACTAACCCTGTCATAGGATTCATAGACCATTATCATATATAGACTCAAAAAAAATATATATAGACAGGGAGATGTGGGTTTGGGTGGGGATGTCAAACTTAATTGTGTACCACCACAAATCATATTGGCCCTACTCTAGAGTAGGCCAGAACATATCATGTATGCCCCACTTCTCTAACGAGGGATGTCACATTGGTCACTAGAAACTATGAATTCCACATTTTGTCTCTAAGAATAACTCCACCCATTTCTTAGAATAGACATCATCCCTTGGGTGAGGGTGATCCTTCCTGACATTTTCGACCACCTATAATAGCTCAGGATCAAAAATATGCATTTATTCCACATAATCTCATTTTTATATTGGTGTAATGAACTCATCATACATCAATAAAAGGATATGAACTCCCTAGATATTTTATAAATTTCACTAACTGATGTCATCTTATCTTTATTTCAGATGGAAAATATTTTTTATGGGCTTCATTGGTTGAGAAGATCAAGAATGATGTCTGGGTATATATACACATATGTTTGGGCCACCCTGACAATCTCATAGATTCTAACCACCTTTAATTAAAATTCAAATTCACCCAAAGTATTTCACACTCTTTATTCCCACATCCATTCTAGTTTGACGCCTCCTCTAGAGTGGAAGTCCCATTATTCCTTCCAACCTCTTAATTGATTTATTTTAGAAGCATGGAATGTAACACCCTGAGCTTTCACGATATGCTTCTCTTTCAAAAATGCAATAGCTTGCATTGTACGCAACTTCGAGTTCTAACACACACCACAACCAATCAAAGTAGTCGTTAGGAATATTAATACCTAGTTTTTTAGATTTTATAAATTTTATCTTGCCAAATGGACTTTGTTTTTGTATTCGGAATATTGAAATTATCCTAAGTTGAATTTTTTGTAATTTTCGGAGAACTTCCAATTTTTTATGAATAGTGAAAAATACTTAAAAACAACTTTTTTAATAAAAATAATTTATAGTGATAAATTATACTATTGAGTTTTTTTAAATTATAATTAAAATATATTTTTACCATTTTATCCAATGGTGTTCATTATAATTAATTTCACTTTGAAATTGGACATAAACAATTGCCAATCATTTGATATATATTGTTTCTTAAAAACACACTATTTGTTGTGACAACGTGAATTAGTTATAAAATTAATTAATTCAACTTATATGTTTGGAATTTTTTAAAATAGACATAATTTTTTAATTTGGAATATCAATTATATCTTAGGGTGAAATTTTGGCATTGTTCTGAAAAACATCAATTTTTGATGAATAGTGAAACCACTAAGTGGTAGTTAAAAAACTGATTTTTCGTTTAAATGAAACATTACCACTTCTGTGATTTTATTTTCAAAAATACAACATACATGGTTTTCATTAGGAAGTAAAATGTGGTTCAATGGGATTAAAATAATTTTTTGGTGAATAGTAACTTTTAAGTTTAATTAATCGCGATTAAAGGTAATTAGTGAAATTTAAGGTAAAAATGATATTATAAAAATATTAAAATACCTTTACACTTGTCCTAAACCTATTTTATGAGTCATGGCCGACCAATAAAATCCATGGGTAAACTTGGGGACCCCATGGAGCCACTTTGGTAGGAAAATGACATTAAAAACTTTTTATTTAATGTTAAAATAAAAATGTCACAAACATGAGTTGTTTTACTAAAACAATTTTTAACTGTGGTTATAAAAGTCATATTTTTTACTATAAATATTAATTATAAATCTAATAATATTTCCTAAATAATGGTAATTTTGTTATAATTTTTATACATTAAATAAATTAAATTATTTATGACACCATGATGATGCAGTGATTACCTCATTAACTAACGATTTAAATAAAATAAAAAGATAATGTGAAATCTAAGACTTAAACTTGTCAAAAACCTATTGGATGAGTATATTTCGAACCCCTATCACCTTATCCTCGAAATATATAATTTTGGTACCTTTCAAATCCGAAACTCAATATATAATAAATTAACATTTCATGACTTTCCAAGAGTACCCCTCATCTCCTCTTATAAAAGGCCCCCACCACTACCACCTTACTCACACCTTAAAAGCCTTTTGGCTCGTCCAACCTCTACCCAAATACTCTCTTAACTTTAATCTATTACTCCTATAATCCTCACTTTGGGAATAATTCTTCCCAAGGAATCCTTTGGCTCAAATCAAAAAAGAGTTACCCGATTTTAAGGTAATGTCTTCTCTTATGTCATTTTGTTTTATTTTGCTTCTCCAACCCCTTAAACTCCTTTTTATTCCTTTATTTTGTAACAACACTAGTATCATCAATATACGGGGATGTTTTTATGAGAATTATTTTATTTACACTTACACACACCTTCGTCTAATGGTTAAAGAACATACTGTTTCTGTGGGTGGCGAAATACTGCCTCACGAAACGATGATTGTTCAATATTCTTTTAACACCTCTAATGGTGGCCATTTTGATGACACTACTTTCATATATGATATATATATTATTTTTATGATTTTTTTATGCTTCTCTATTTTTCATTTATGTCATACCTTTATGATTTCCATTATGGGTAAACACGATAATTTCATTTTAGGAAGTGCGGACTACCGCCCCCTCAAAGTGATTTGAATCGTTAACGCCATATGTGGGATGTATAAAGGATGGAGTAAATGATATTATATATGATATTATACTGGAATTATAATACACCTTTATATCATTATTATTTCATTCCATTAAATATAAAATAGAAAGGAAAGTAGCGTTCATGTGTACATACGGCTTACCGCCTCCATGAACGGTGCATTTCATTTTTTACCTCTAAATGTTATGTAATATTATAAAGGCAAGTATATACTGGATATATATGATATATATGTTATCTACACCATGAATATAATTCTGGATATAATGGATATTTTACCACATGAACAACTTGTAATTATAAGAAGTTTATTTTTGACTCAAGTACCAAAGATTGACAAAACGACTGTTACTAACATAAATAATTACACAATGTTCATAACATAGTAATAAGTGATATAAAAGGAATAATAAACTTGAAAAAAGTTCTTAAGAAATTATAAATTAACTCTAGTTTATTATTTAGGAGGTTAAAGAATGGTCGAGTCAAGTTGGACACGAGGTAAGGGAACTTCTTAACCCAATTTCTGTTCCTTGGGTTAATCTCCTACTTTCAAATTATGTCATGATATTATTATGTCCTATCTTGTAATTGTACTTTCTTTATGTGTAATTATAGTGAATACACATAATAGATCTTTTTTATTTAAAAAATGATCTTTGTAAGCGACTTCATCTCAATCTCTTTTCGTTGAGGCATATTTTGTTTTATACACTACTTTCTTTTATACGGTGTATAAACCCCTTTGACTTTTACGTTTATTCAAAAGGAATCTTTTTATACAAATCGTTTACTAAACGAAAAAAGGGGATGTTTTTTTTTCTGTACTTATGCGTCGACAATGACTTCTCCACCGCTGTGACCATTATTTGAGTTTCGGCTTCCTCTACAAGCCATAATTTTTTTAAATGAAAAAAATAGAAAGTTTTAATTTTCCTATATTTTGGTATTGAAAATGGTTTTGAAAGTGTTTTTATTACATCAATGTGTTGTATTGATATCTTGTGATTGAAATGTGGAAATTTTATGCTTCCTTTATGCATGTATTATGTGATACGATTATGTTATGGTTTATGATATGTTGAAACCTATTCATATGAGGAATGCATTAGACTTAATAAGTGACGGGTGGAGCCCGCTATAGTTCCTCGATGTGTTGGCAGGTCTCATGAGACAATCTAGTGTCTTGGCACGAGGCCTTAAAAAAATATTATTTGTGATCTTGGCATGAGGCCTTGGTTACGTGGTTATGATAGTCTGGCATTATGCATTCCATCATTATGAAAGTGGTTATTGATATAGCATGTGATTATTCAACCAGTATAATATCCATGTGAATAATTAAATGGCATTATCTCATTTTACTTTTTCCATATTATGTTTAAGTTCAAGTTTAAAAGGCTTTTGTTTTAGTCATACATTTCCTTAAATATTTATGTTTATTTATGAAAGATTCTGTTATATTGTTATCCTTACTGAGCATCTGTGCTCACCCCTTTCAATGTTTTATTTTTCCCAGGATGTGAAGAAATATTTTATGTCTGACCTATAGGGATAGTCTAAATGGGATAGAAGTGTGGACTATGGAGACTATGTTATTGTGATTTTTCACTTTATGATGTAATGTAACATTTATGAATGTATCTAGTATTTCCAAGGATACTAAACTAATCGGTATTTTGAGACTCGATCTTTTGTGATCATGCCAATGTTACAAAGTAATGCACCGACTCTACGTAACTGAGGTCGGGGCGTTATAGTTGGTATCAGAGGTAGTTTAGCACTAACCTTGGAATCTAGATTTAGATAAACTCTTATCAGAGAACATAGCCCCAAGATAGACTTTGAGGATTAGTATAGAAGAATTTCTTAGAATTTTGGTATTATGGAAATTTTGTGAGTTTTCCGAGCAATACATCCCTGTCTGGATACGAGCAGGTATAGGCGACTCTGGAACAGATGTACCTAGAGGTAAAACCCGAAAACACCACTTTGAGCTAGACTTAAACGGGAACTAGTGCACGACAACGTGCCTTGCTGCACTCTTGGTTACGACACTCTTGGGGGATATGATTAGGATAATTATCATTTTCTTTAAAAACCATTATGAAGGGCTTATGAGTACATACTTCCTCAAAGAAAACATTTATATGATTATGGATTATATCCATAAATAGTTCAATTTATGTTAAGTGTTTTACAAGTATGGAATTATGTATTTTAATTCATAAACTAATCTAGTTTATGTCATTGTTTAGAAATGGAGCCTAGTGGGAGGAATGGAAACTGTATCAATGCACGCACTCTGTGTAGGGATTTCCCTCCTGCTCAAGATAATTATTGTGGAGCTGGAGATACAACTGGTGCTGATCAACTTATTACTATACTGGGACAACTCACTCATGTTATGAATAATAACCTTACTCGTATGGAGCACCCTGATACACAACATGGAGGATCAATGTTAGACCGCTTCATGAGGAAACAGCCACCAATATTTAATGGGGGTAAAAATCCATTAGTAGCTGAGAAATTGATAAACTCTTTAGAGAAAATATTCCATGCCTTGGGGAGTAGCGAAAGGGAAAAGGTTATCATGGCAGTTTACCGCCTCACTGGAGATGTTGATCAATGGTGGTCATTGATTCAAAATACAAAGGAAGATGAAAAAGTATCAAGTATGGAATGGAGAGAGTTTAAAAATCTTTTCTTAGAAAAATACTTCCCTCGTGACCATAGGGCAGATATGGAAAGGAAATTTCTATGTCTGAGGCAGATGGAGGATGAGAATGTCGCAAAGTATGAGGCTAACTTTACAAGGTTAGCAAGACATGCTGCAGATTATATACGTAACCCAAGAAGTAAGATTGATCGTTTCTTTGATGGGTTAAAACCATTTCTTCGTCGAGCTTTAGTACCACAATCTTTCTCAACGTACGAAGATATAGTCTCATGTTCTATCAAGACAGAAAAGGAATTCTCTAAGTCTTATGACAACAAAGTAAAGCAAGAGAAGAAGAGAATGGTGGAACAAGAGACAGATAAAGGGAAAAGGGAATGGAGGATTTTCCATTATGTGATAATTGTGGGAAGAATCACCCCAGTGCTTTCCTAAAAGTAATGGGAGTTTGTTATAAATGTGGAGAAAAAGGTCACCAGGCTCGTGATTGCGAGGGAAAGAAAGAGGCTATTAATGATGAATGATACAATTGTAGGGAAATGGGGCATTATGAAAATGAATTTTCTAAGAGTCAGGGAAACTTACCTCAGAAAAGACCAAGGGATCAAGGACAATCTTATGTTTTTACTATAGTTGAAGTAGAATAATTAATGTATTGGTGCTTTTGGACTCAAGGATTATATTTTGGTTATAAGAATAATGTGATATATATATGGATTGTACTGCAGTAATTGTTTTTTTCATTAAGGTTTTAATATGATGAAGGTAATCATATTTTTAGTATGTGATAATAAGAGAAACTTTACTTTGTTTGAGGAATTTGATGTTACAATTGATTTTGGAATTTAGAGACCTTTTAGAGAAAGTCTGGACAGTGGTATTTTGGATAACTATAAAGGTTGGAATGGATTAAGTTGAACCTTGAATAGTATTGTTTAAGGTTAAAAAATTTCTGAAGATTATTTTTGGAATATTATAATACTATAGTTTTAGGAAAAGGACAACCTGTAGGTTGGGGGATAACCCGTCGCATCGGACAAAGCTGCAGGAATTGAACCCACAACCATAGTGCGACATGCCTTTATTACCTACCACTAGCCTACAGGAAGTCCCTGGTTATTACAAAATAGTTTTCCTAATCTAAATGGTATGTGTTGATATTTGGAACCTTGTACGATTAGGATAAATATAATATTTTTGAGTTCTATTACCTTTTTAAGTGAAAGATGGGTTTGTGGTAAAAATTTATTAAAGAATGAAAGTCTACATGACAAGTAAGTATATTTCCTTATGTTCTTAGTAAATCTATTAAATAAATTCCTTAACTTTATGAAAGGTAACTTAAAACAAAAATGTTGTCGGTTAACTTTTCCAACTGGAGATTCAATGACCGTTTAACCAATCACAGGTTTGTGATTTTCTTGTGGTTAACTTTCTCTTAATCTTGTTTTCTATAACTCTCCATCAGACCTTGATGGTTTTTTTTCTTCCATATCCATATTTTCATAGAATCCTAGTATAGGCTATCTCGGGTGACCTTTGTACTTATCTTTCTTTCTTTTAAAGTTATATTTTTATTAACCTTGTTTCCGATGTGGGTTTTCCACAAAGGTATTTTCTATTTTCAACCATTTATTTTCTAAGAAAAATTTCAAATTGCGAGGATGCAATTTATTGAAGGGGGGGAGAATGTAACACCCCGAGCTTTCACGATACGCTTCTCCTTCAAAAATGCAACAACTTGCATTGTACGCAACTTCGAGTTCTAACACACACCACAACCAATCAAAGTAGCCGTTATGAATAGTAATACCTAATTTTTGAGATTTTATAAATTTTATCTTGACAAATGGACTTCGTTTTTGTATTCGTAATATTGAAATTATCCTAAGTTGATTTTTTTTGTAATTTTCAGAGAACTTCCAATTTTTTATGAATAGTGAAAAATACTTAGAAACAACTTTTTTAATAAAAATAATTTATAGTGATAAATTATACTATTGAGTGTATTTAAAGTATAATTAGAATATATTTTTACCATTTTATCCAATAGTGTTCATTAGAATTAATTTCACTTTGAAATTAGACATAAACAATTGTCAATCATTTGATATATATTGTTTCTTAAAAACACGCTATTTGTTGTGACAGCAGGAATTAGTTATAAAATTAATTAATGCAACTTATATGTTAGGAATTTTTTAAAACAGACATCATTTTTGAATTCAGAATATCAATTATATCTTAGGGTGAAATTTTTCTATTTTTCTAAAAAACTTCAATTTTTGATGAATAGTGAAACCACTAAGTGGTAGTTAAAAAACTGATTTTTCATTTAAATGAAACATTACCACTTCTGTGATTTTATTTTTAAAATCCGACATACATGGTTTTCATTAGGAAGTAAAATGTGGTTCAATGGGATTAAAATAATTTTTTGTGGAATAGTAACTTTTAAGTTTAATTAATCGCGATTAAAGGTAATTAGTGAAATTTAAGGTAAAAATGATATTATAAAAATATTAAAATACCTTTACACTTTTCCTACCCCTATTGGATGAGTCATGGATGACCAAGAAAATCCATGGGTCAACTTGTGGACCCCATGGAGTCACTTTGGTAGGAAAATGACATTAAATTTTTTTTATTTAATGTTAAAATAAAAATGTCACAAACATGAGTTCTTTTACTAAAACAATTTTTAAATGTTGTTATACAAGTAATATTTTTTACTATAAATATTCATTAGAAATCTAAAACTATTTCCTACATCATGATAATTGTTTTATAATTTTTAGACATTAAATTATTTATGACACCATAATGATGCAGCGATTAACTCATTAATTAATGATTTAAATAAAATAAAAAGATAATGTAAAATCTAGGACTTACACTTGTAAAAAACCTATTGGATGAGTATATTTCGAACCCTTATCACCTTATCCTCGAAATATATAAGTGTGTGACCTTTAAAATCCTAAACTCAATATATAATAAATTAACATTTAATGACTTTCCAAGAGTGCCCCTCCTCTCCTCTTATAAAAGGCCCCCACCGCTACCACCTTACTCACACCTTCAAAGCCTTTTGGCTAGGCCAAACTCTGCCCAAATACTCTCTCAACTTCCCTCTATTACTCCTAGAAGCCTCAATTTGGGCAGAATTTTTCCCAAGGAAGCCTTTAGCTCAAATCAATAAAGAGTTACCCGATTTTAAGGTAATGTCTTCTCTTATGTCATTTTGTTTTATTTTGCTTCTCCAACCCCTTAAAATCCTTTTTATTCCTTTATTTTGTACCAAAACAAGTATATTAAATATACTAGGATGTTTTTATGAGAAGGATTTTATTTACACTTACACACACCTTCATCTAATGGTTAAAGAACATACTATTTCTGTGGGTGGCGAAATACTACCTCACGAAACGATGATTGTTCGATATTCTTTTAACAACTCTAATGGTGGCCATTTTGATGACACTACTTTCATATATGATATAGATATTATTTTTATGATTTTCTTATTCTTCTGTATTTTTCATTTATGGCATACCTTTATGATTTCTTTTATGGGTAAACACGATAATTTCATTTTAGGAAGTGCGGACTACCGCCCCCTCAAAGTGATTTGAATCGTTAACGCCATATGTGGGACGTATAAAGAATGGAGTAAATGATATTATATATTATATTATACTGGAATTATAATACACCTTTATATCATTATGATTTAATTCCATTAAATACAAAATAGAAAGGAAAGTAGCGTTCATGCGTATGTATGGCTTACCATCTCCATGAACGGTGCATTTCATTTCTTACCTCTAAATGTTATGTAATATTATAAAGGCAAGTATATACTTTATATATATGATATATACTTTATCTACACCGGTAATATAATTCTGGATTTAATGGATATTTTACCACATGAACAACTTGTAATTATAAGAAGTTTATTTTTGACTCAAGTACCAAAGATCGACAAAATGACCGTTATTAGCATAAATAATTACATAATGTTCATTACATGGTAATAAGTGATATAAAAGGAATAATAAACTTGAAAAAAGTTCTTAAGAAATTATAAATTAACTCTAGTTTATTATTCAGGAGGTTAAAGAATGGTCGAGTCAAGTCGGACACGAGGTAAGGGAACTTCTTAACCCAATTTCCGTTCATTGGGTTAATCTCCTACTTTCAAATTATGTCATGATATTATTATGTCCTATCTTGTAATTGTACTTTCCTTATGTGTAATTATTGTGAATACACATAATAGATCTATTTTATTTAAAAAAAGGTCTTTGTAAGGTACTTCGTCTCAATCTCTTTTCGTTGAGGCATATTTTGTTTTATACACAACTTTTTTTTATATGGTGTATAAACCCCTTTGACTTTTACGTTTATTCAAAAGGAATCTTTTTATACAAATAATTTACTAAACGACAAAAGGGGATGTTTTTTTGTACGTATGCGGTGACAATGACTTCTCCGCAGTCGTGACCATTATTTGAGTTTCAGCTTCCTCTACAATCCATAACCTTTTTTTAAATGAAAAATAAAAACAAAGTTTTAATTTTCCTTTATTTTGGTATTGAAAACGGTTTTGAAAGTGTTTTTATTATATCAATGTGTTGTATTGATATCTTTTGATTGAAATGTGGAAATGTTATGTTTCCTTTATGCATGTTTTATGTGATATGGTTATGTTATGGTTTATGATATGTTTAAACCTATTCATATGAGGAATGCATTGGACTTAATAAGTGAAGGGTGGAGCCCGCTGTAGCTCCTTGATGCATCGGAATGTCTCATGAGACAAACTAGTGTCTTGGAACGAGGCCTTGACAAAATCTTATTTGTGTTCTTGGCACGAGGCCTTGGCTATGTGGTTATGATAGTCTGGCATTATGCATTCCATCATTATGAAAGTGGTTATTGATATTGCATGTTATTATTCGACCAGTAGAATATCCATGTGAATAAGTAAATGGAATTATCTCATTTTACTTTTTCCATATTATGTTGAAGTTCAAGTTTAAAAGGCTTTTGTTTTAGACATACATTTCCTTAAATGTTTATGTTTATTTATGAAAGCTTCTGCTATATTGTTATCCTTACTGAGCATCTGAGCTCACCCCTTTCAATGTTTTATTTTTCCCAGGATGTGAAGAAATATTTTATGTCTGACCTACAGGGATAGTCTGAAGGGGATATAAGTGTGGACTATGGAGACTATGTTATTGTGATTGTTCACTTTATGATGTAATGTAACATTTATGAATGTATCTAGTATTTCCAAGGCTACTAAACTAATCGGTTTTTCGAGACTTGATCTTTTGTGATCATGCCAATGTTACGAAGTAATGCACCGACTCTGGGTAACTGGGGTCGGGGAGTTACATGGAAGATAGATGAGTTGTAGTGAGATTTTGATTCAGGAGTACGAGGCTTCATATCCAGAGGGAAAATACAATGGTACCTGATATATGAGTAGTGTATCATTTCCACATTGATAAATTTTCCCTTATATGAGATATTGGATGTGGTAAAATTTGTGTAATCCTAGAACCAAGAAAGCGGGGAATAATACCTCATATTCAGAATGAGGATGTATCTCAAAATTATGTCATCATAAATCAGAAACAATTCACTTTTTAGATATTCAAGTTGGTACTTCTTAACATGAATTTCTATATTTGTAAGACTGGATTCAGAAAATTTATAATAATCCGACCTGATAATGTCCAAAATTATCTTGATGCATGAACTAGTTTGTTCATAAACTGCTCAAGCCTTTTTATAAACTATTGAAAATCCATAAGGAAACACAAATATTTTATTTAGATCCACGGTTTTAGTCTATGATATTCTATGAAAAAATGAAAAAGGACCTCATGTTGGTCACTCATAGAAGTGACCTTTCATGGGTCACATACTTAGGTGGCTGGGTAGAGGCCCCTCTCTAATTCCACGTCACATATTATGCACATGCAAGTGAAGTACTGTCATGAGTATTCAATGATAACATACAGAGAAGGCATGTGTGAATGACAACATGATGAGATCATGTTGGTGGATGATTAGTGTGAAAATTTGGGGGACTACTCGATATGATATTCCATTTATAGTTGACATATAACTTGCATGATCATCCTATGAAACCAACCTGTGCGCTCCTCTTGTAGGGTCTCCTAGCATGATCGACCTGTGTGAAACACATGTGTGACCCATCTTCTCACATCTCCCTTGATAAATTCACAATTCATGATATTCTTCAAACCTAGCCATGAATATGCATGAAAAAATACAGGAAATAAATTGAAGAATGTATCAACTTATTTTTTTTCTATATACCTCATGATCAGATCTACATCTTTTGATCGAATCCCATCTTGAGGGGGAATTTGTTAACACTCCCTTCTTCACATAAGAATAAAAAATTTCAAAGAAAAATATCAGATCTATAGGGAGGAGGAAAAGTAATGAAAGGTGAACAAAATATCATTTTCTCATAGGTTCTCCCAGGCATATCTCACAAAAACACCCACAAAGACACCCAAATACTCAGGCAAGTATAACCTTCAAGGTCCATTTTACATGACCTACCCCTCACGTTGGTCATACCAGCACGAGTGGCCTAAATGAGTGACTTGGGTAAGTGGCCTACGTGACTAGCCTATGTGAACCACTTCTTTCACCCAAGTTCCCAATATTGCCTATAATTAGTACCCTTGGTCTCTCATTTGAAACAACTAGAAGCTGAAGGAAACCATTGGAATATTTTTCACCCTATTCCTTCACCCAAGTCATCAAAACCTTCAATATAGCTCTCCAAGACACTAAACAATAGAGGAAATTAATGATATTCCATGAATTAGAGATCATCTAAGGTCTAAAACACCAAAAACCTATGCGAGTATCCACTTCCCATAGTCTAAAGGTAATAGGTAAAAGGTCACTTTCTAACCCTAGAACATGTGTGAGACCCTTCCAAGAGTGAATGGGGAGAACCTTGGAGATATAATAAAGGTCTATACCAATTTTGGTTCCCTATGTATTTCTTCATCCAAATTCACACAAGAAATACTTATGGGAGGTACGACTAAATTCACCAAAGTAACACCTGGGTGAGGTACCATCTACCCTCCTAGGTATCACATGGGTGAGGCACTCTCCATTTTTCTCTTGCATTATATGGGTGAATCACCCTCCAAGACCCATTTTCATAACTCTAATAATGTAATGCCCCGAACCCAGTTACCCAGAGTCGGTGCATTGTTATGTAGCATTAGCATGATCACAAAAGATCAAGTCTCAAAAGACTGATTACTTTAGTAGCCTTAGAAACACTAGATACATTCATAAATGGTACATTACATCATAAAGTGAAAAACTAAAATAAAATAGTCTCCATAGTCAACACTCATATCCCCTTTAGACTATCCCTTTAGGTCAGTCATAAAATATTTCTTCACATCCTCGAAAAATAAAACATAGAAAGGGGTGAGCTCAAATGCTCAGTAAGGATAACAATATAGCGGAAACTCTCAAAAATAAACATAAACATTTAAGGCAATGTATAACTAAAACAAAATCCATTTAAACATAAACTCCATCATAATATGGAAATGATAAAATTAAATAATGCCATTTACTTATTCAGATGGATATTCTACTAGTCTAATAATCACATGTAATATCAATAACCACTTTCATAATGATGTAATGCATAATGCCAGACTACCATAACCATGTAGCTAGGGCCTCGTGCCAAGACTACAAATAAGATTTTGTCAAGGCCTCGTGCCAAGACACTATTTGGTCTCATGATACCTACCAATGCATCAAGGATATATACAGGGCTCCATCCGTCACATACTAAGTCCAATGCATTCCTTATATGAAAAGGTTTAAAATATAAAAATCCATAATATAATAGTATCACATAAAACATGCATAATGGAAACATAACATTTTCACATTTCAATCACAATATATCAATTCAACACATTGATATGATAAAACCATTTTCAGTACCAAAATAAAAAAAAGTAAAACATGGTATTTATTTTTCATTTTAAAAAAAAGTTATGGCTTGTAGAGGAAGTTGAAACTCAAATAATGGTCATAGCAGTGGAGAAGTCGTTGTCTCCGCATACGTATAACAAAAAAACATTCCTTTTTGTTGTTTAGTAAAATGATTCATATAAAAATATTCCTTTTGAATAAATGTAAAAGTCAAACTCTTTTATACACCGTATAAAAGAAATTTGTGTATAAAATAAAATATGCCTCAATGAAAGGAGATTGAGACGAAGTCCTTTACCTCGTGTCTGACTTGACTCAATCGCTCTTTAATCTCCTGAATAATAAACTAGAGTTAATATTTACTTTCTTAAGAATCTATTTCAAGATAATTATTCCTTTTATATCACTTATTACCATGTTATGAACATTATGTAGTCATTTAAGTTAATAACGGTCGTTTTGTCGATCTTTGGTACTTGAGTCAACAATAAACTTCTTATAATTACCAGTTGCTCATGTGTTAAAATATTCATTATCTACAGAATCATATTAATAATTTAGATATCATATATATCATATATATCCAGTAGATACATGCATTTATAATATTACATAACATTTAGAGGTAAGAAATGAAATGCACCGTTCATGGAGACGGTAAGCCGTACGTACGCATGAACGCTACTTTCATTTCTATTTCGTATTAAATGGAATTAAATAATAATGATATAAAGGTATATTATAATTCCAGTATAATATCATATATAATATCATTAACTCCATCCTTTATACGTCCCACATATGGAATTAACGATTCAAATCACTTTGAGGGGGCGGTAGTCCGCACTTCCTAAAATGAAATTATCGCATTTACCCATAATGGAAGTCATAAAGGTATGCCATAAATGAAAAATAAAAAAGTATAAGGAATACATAAAAATAATATATATCATATATAAAAATAGTGTCATCCTAATGGCCACCGTGAGAGGTCTTAAAAGAAGATTGAACAATCATCGTTTCGCGAGGCAGTAATTTGCCACCCACAGAAACAGCATGTTCTTTAACAATTTGATGAAGGTGTTTGTAAGTGTAAATCAAATCCTTCTCATAAAAACATCCTAGAATATTTAAGATACTGTTTTTTTTACAAAATAATGGAATAAAAATAGTTTAAGGGGTTGGAGAAACAAAATAGAACAAAAGAACATTAGAGAAGACATTACCTTAAAATCGGGTAACTCTTTTTGATTTGAGCCAAAGGCTTCCTTGGGAATACTTCTGCCCAAAGTGAGGCTTCTAGGATTAATAGAGGGACGTTTATATAGTATTTGGGTAGATTTTTGCCGAGACAAATGGATTTGATGGTGTGAATAAGGTGGTAGAGGTGGGGGCCTTTTATAATTTGAGAGGAGGGGCACTCTTGGAAAGTCATGAAATGTTACATTATTATGAAATGATTTTCGGATTTTAAGGGTCCCACAATGATATATTTAGAGGATAAGGTGATAAGGGTTGGAAATCCACCCATCCAATAGGCTTTATACAAGTTTATGTCTTATATTTTACCTTATCTTTCCATTTTATTTAAATCATTCATTAATGATGGAATCGCTGCATCATCATGGTGTCATAGATAAATTTATTTATTTAATGAATAAAAATTATAAACAAATTACCATGATGTAGGAAATCTTTTTATCTTTCCAATTAATATTTATAGTCGAAAATATGACTTCTATAACCCCTTATAAAAAATTTTTTAGTAAAATAATACATGTTTGTGACATTTTTATTTTTACTTTAAATAAAAGTTATTAATGTCATTATCTTACACAAGTGGCTCCATGGGGTCCCAAAATCATCCCATGGTTTGTCTTGGTCGGCCATGACTCATCCAATAAGAGTATTGCATGTGTCAATATATTTTTATATTCTTATAATATCATCTTTACCTCAAATTACCATAATTACCTCTAATCGCGATTAATAAAACTCAAAAGTTACTATTCACCAAAAATTATTTCCATCCCATTGAACCATATTTTACTTAATAATGACAACCATGTATGTCAGATTTTTTAAATTCAATTCATATAAGAGGTAAAGTTTTATTTAAACAAAAAATCAATTTTTTTAACTACCACTTAGTGGTTTCACTATTCATCAAAAATTGATGTTTTTCAGAACAGTACCAAAAATTCACCCTAAGATATAATTGATATTCTGAATTCAAAAATGATTTTTATTTTAAAAAATTCTAAACATATAAGTTTCATTAATTAATTTTATAATTTATTACCGTTGTCAAAACAAATAGCATGTTTTTAAGAAACAATATCAATCAAAAGATTGACAATTGTTTATGTCTAATTTCAAAGTGAAATTAATTCTAATGACCACCATTGGATAAAATGGTAAAATTATATTCTAATTATACTTTATAAACACTCAATAGTATAATTTATCACTATAAATATTTTTTATTAAAAAAAGTTGTTTTTAAGTATTTTTTTACTATTCATCGAAAATTGGAAATTCTCAGAAAAATACCAAATTTTCAACATAGGCTAATTTAGATATTCTGAATAAAAAAGTGAATTCCATTTTGAAATATAAAATATATATAATTTCAAAAATTGGGTATTACTATTCATAATGGCTACTTTGATTGGTCGTGGTGTGTTAGAATCTCTAACTTGCATACAATGCAAGCCATTGCATTATTGAAAGAGAAGCGTACCTTGGAAGCATGGGGTGTTACATTCTTCCCTCCTTCAATAAATTGTTTCCTCACAATTTGAAATTGTTCTTCAAAAATAAAATGTTGAAAATAGAAAATACCTTTGTGGAAAACCCATATCGAAAATAGGGTTAATAAAATTTAGTATTAATAAGAGGGAAAGGGAAATGAAAAAGTCAGCACCAAATTATGATCTCTATTAGGAGAACATTGGGGAAAATTAGAGACATATAATTAGAGGGAAAACATAAATATTTGTAGGGAGTGATTGAGGTCATCAATCACAAACAGGTTTATAATTGAGGGCCTCAAAGCCTTCAATATATGTTGATTTAAAATATCGTCAGTTCAAAAAAACATAAGGTATTAAAATAACACATTTTTTTGTTTTAATATCCCTTTCCTAAAGTTTAGGAATTTATTTATTCATAGAATAAGAGATAGGTATATATATATATAATTGACAAGTATAGTTTCAACCTTCAACTAATTTTTACCACAAACTCATCTTTCACTCAAAAAGATAATAAAACTCAAAAATAATATATTTATCCTAATCGTACAAGGTTCAAAATATTAATACATACCATTTAGATTCGGAAAACTATTTTGTAATAACTAGGGACTTCCTGTATACTAGTGGTAGGTAATAAAGGCATGTCGCACTATGGTTGTGGGTTCGATTTCTACAGCTTTGTCTGACGCGACGGGTTTTCCCCCAACCTGCAGGTAGTCCTTTTCCTAAAACTATAATATTATAATATTCCAAAAATAATCTTCAGAAATGTTTTAACCATAAACAATACTATCTAATGTTCAACTTAATCTATTCCAACCTTTATAGTTTTCTTAAATACCTGTGTCCATACTTTCTCAAAAAGGTCTCTAAATTCCAAAATCAATTGTAACATTAGATTCCCCAAATAAAGTAAAGTTTCTCTTATTGTCACAGACTAAAAATATGATTACCCTCATCATATTAAAACCTTAATGAAAACAACAAGCACTTCAATACAATCCTTATATATATTTCACATTATTCTTATAACCATAATATAGTTCTTGATTCCAAAAATCCAAATACAATAATTATTCCACTTCAACTGTAGTAACAGCATAAGATTGGCCTTGATCCCTTGGCCTTTTCTGAGGTAAGTTTCCCTAAATCTTAGGACATTAATTTTCATAATGCCCCATTTCTCTATAATTATAGCATTCAACATTGATAGCATCTTTCTTTCCCTTGCAATCACGAGCCTGGTGACCTTTTTCTTCACATTTATAACAAACTCCAATTCCTTTTAGGCAAGTACCAGACTGATTCTTCCCACAATTATCACATAATGGAAAATACTTATTTCCCTTTTTCCATTTATTTGACTCTTGTTCCACCATTCTCTTCTTCTATTGCTTTAATTTTTTGTCATAAGATTTAGAGAATTCCTTTTCTATATTGATAGAACAAAAGACAATATCTTCATACGTTGATAAAGATTTTGATACTAAATTTCGATGGAGAAATGGTTTTAACCCATCAAAGAAATGATCAATATTACTTCTTGGGTTACGTATATAATCTGCAGCATGCCTCACTAATCTTGTAAAGTTATCCTCATACTTTATGACATTCTCATCCTCCTTTTTTCTCAGACTCAAAAATTGCCTTTCCATATCCACTCGATGGTCACAAGGAAAGTATTTTTCTAAGAAAAGTTCTTTGAACTCTCTCCATTCCATACATCATACTTCTTCATCTTCCTTTATATTTTGAATCAATGACCATCATTGATCAGCATCTCTAGTGAGTCGGTAAACTTCCATGATAACCTTTTCCCTTTCACTACTCCCCAAGGCATAGAATATTTTCTCTATGAAATTTATCCATTGCTCATCTACTAAAGTATTTGTACTCCCATTGAATGTTGGTGGTTGTTGCCTCATGAAGCGATCTAACATTGACCCTCCATGCTGTGAATCAAGGTGCTCCATACGGGTAATGTTATTATTTATAACCTGAGTGAGTTGTCCCAGTATGGTGATAAGCTGATCAGCACCAATTGTATCACCATCTCTACTATAATTATCTTGAGCAGGAGGGAAATCCCTACATGGAGTGTGTGAATTTATACGGTTTTCATTCCTTCCACTAGGCGCCATTTCTAAACAATGTCATAAACTAGATTAGTTTATGAATCTAAATACATAATTACATACTTGTAAAACACTTAACATAAATTTAACTATTTATGGATATAATCCATAATCATAAAAAAAATGTTTTCTTTGAGAAAGTATATACTCATAAACCCTTCATAATAGTTTGTAAAGAAAATGAGAATTATCCTAAGAATTTCCATCGGGAGTGTCGTAACCAAGTGTGCAGCAAGGCCCGTTGTCGTGCACCAGTTCTTGTTTGAGTCTAGCTCAAAGCGGTGTTTTCGATTTTTACCCCTAAGTACATCTGTGCCAGAGCCACCTCTACCTGCTTGTATCCAGAAAAGGATGTATTTTTCGGAAAACACACAAAATCTCTATAATACCAAAATTTTAGGATGTTCTTCTATACTAATCCTCAAAGTCTATCTTAGGCCTATGTTCTCTAATTAGAGTTTATCTAAATCTAGCTTCCAAGGTTAGTACTAAACTACCTCTAATAGCAACTATAATTCCCCAGCCCCAGTTACCCAGAGTTGGTGCATTATTACATAACATTGGCATGATCACAAAAGATCAAGTCTCGAAAGACCGATTGGTTTAGTAGCCTTGGAAACACTACACACATTAATAAATGTTACATTGCATCATAAGGTGAAAAAATAAAATAACATAGTCTCCATAGTCCACACTCATATCCCTTTCAGACTATCCCTTCAGGTCATTCATAAAATATTTCTTCACAACCTAAGAAAATAAAACATACAAAGGGGTGAGCTCAGATGCTCAGTAAGGATAACAATATAGCGAAAACTTTCATAAATAAACATAAACATTTAAGGCAATGTATAACTAAAACAAAAGCCTTTTAAAATTAAACTCCAGCATCATATGGAAATGATAAAATGAAATAATACCATTTACTTATTCACATGTATATTCTACTAGTCGAATAATCACATGCAATATTAATAACCACTTTCATAATGATGGAATGCATAATGCTAGACTATCATAACCATGTATCCAAGGCCTCGTGCCAAGACTACAAATAAGATTTTTTCAAGGCCTCATGCCAAGACACTAATTTGTCTCATGGGACCTACCAATGCATTGAGGAGTTATACCAGGCTCCACCCATCACATACTAAGTCCAATGCATTCCTTATATGAAAAGGTTTAAACATATCATAAACCATAACATAATCGTATCACATAAAACATGCATAATGGAAACATAAAATTTCCACATTTGAATCAAAAGGTATAAATACAACACATTGATATGATAAAACTATTTTCAATACCAAAATAAAAGAAAAGTAAAACTTGGTATTTATTTTTCATTTAAAAAAAATTATGGCTTGTAGAGGAAGCTGAAACTCAAATAATGGTCATGGTGGTGGAGAAGTCGTTGTCGCCGCATAAGTACGACAAAAAAATTCCTTTTTGTCATTTAGTAAATGCTTCGTATAAAAAGATTCCTTTTTAATAAACTTAAAATTCAAATGGATTTATACACCGCATAAAAGAATGTTGTGTATAAAATAAAATATGCCGCGATGAGAGGAGATTGAGACGAAGTCCCTCACCTCCTGTCCTACTTGACTCGATTGTTCATTAATCTCCTGAATAATAAACTAGATTTAATCTCTAATTTCTGTAGAACTTTTTTCAAGTTCATTATTCCGATTATATCACTTATTACCATGTTATGAACATTATGTAGTCAATTAAGTTAATAATGGTCATTTTGTCAATCTTTGGTACTTGAGTCAACAATAAACTTCTTATAATTACCAGTTGTTCATGTGGTAAAATATCCATTATCTCCAGAATCATATTCATGATGTAGATATCATATATATCATATATATCTAGTAGATACATGCATTTATAATATTACATAACATTTAGAGGTAAGAAATGAAATGCACCGTTCATGGATATGGTAACCCGTACATATGCATGAACGCTATTTTCATTTCTATTTCGTACTGAATGGAATGAAATCATAATGATATAATGGTATATTATAATTCCAATAATATATCTTATATAATATCATTAACTCCATCCTTTATACATCCCACATATGTCATTAACGATTCAAATCACTTTGAGGGGGCGTTAGTCCGCACTTCCAAAAATGAAATTATCGCGTTTACCCATAATGGAAGTCATAAAGGTATGCCATAAATGAAAAATACAGAAGCATAAGGAATACATAAACATAATATATACCATATATAAAAATAGTGTCATCATAATGGCCACCATGAGAGGTGTTAAAAGAAGATTGAACAATCATCGTTTCGTGAGGCAGTAATTCGCCACCCACAGAAATTGTATGTTCTTTAACCATTAGACGAAGGTGTCTGTAAGTGTAAATCAAATAACTATCATCAAAAAATCCTAGAATATTGAATATACTGGTTTTTTTACAAAATAAAGGAATAAAAATATTTTAAGGGGTTGGAGAAGCAAAATAAAACAAAAGAACATAAGAGAAGACATTACCTTAAAATCGGGTAACTCTTTTTGATTTGAGCCAAAGTCTTCCTTGGGAAGACTTATGCCCAAATTGAGGCTTCTATGAGTAAGAGAGAGAAGTTTAGAGAGTATTTGGGTAGAGTTTTCTTCATATAAATGGATTTGAAGGTGTGAATAAGGTGGTAGAGGTGGGGGCCTTTTATAAGAGGAGACAAGGGGCACTCTTGGAAAGTCATGAAATGTTACATTATTATGAAATGATTTTCGGATTTTAAAGGTCTCACGGTGATATATTTCGAGGATGAGGTGGTAAGGGTTCGAAATCCACCCATCCAATAGGCTTTAGACAAGTGTAAGTCTTAGATGTTACCTTATCTTTCCATTTTATTTAAATCGTTCATTAATGAGGTAATCGCTGCATCATCATGGTCTGATAAATAAATTTATTTATTTAATGCATAAAAATTATAAACAAAATTAACATGATGTAGTAAATACTTTTTATCTTTCCAATGAATATTTATAATCTAAAATATGACTTATATAACCCTTTTAAAAAAAATTAGTAAAACAATACATGTTTTGACATTTTTATTTTCACTTTAAATAATAGGTATTAATGTCATTATCTTACACAAGTGGCTACATGGGGTCCCAAAAATCGTCCCATGGTTTTACTTGGTCATCTATGACTCATCCAATAAGAGTAGGACATGTGTAAATATATTTTTATATTCTTATAATTTCATTTTTACCTCAAATTACCCTAATTACCTCTAATCGCGGTTAATAAAACTCAGAAGTTACTATTCACCAAAAATTATTTTCATCCCATTAAACAAAATTTTACTTACTAATGACAACCATGTATGTCTGATTTTTGAAATTCAATTAATATAAGCAGTAAAGTTTCATTTAAATGAAAAATCAGTTTTTTTAACTACCACTTAGTGGTTTCACTATTTATCAAAAATTGATGTTTTTCAGAACAGTTCCAAAAATTCACCCTAAGCTATAATTGATATTCCAAATTCAAAAACGATGTTTATTTTAAAAAATCCCAAACATATAAGTTTCATTAATTAATTTTATAATTACTTTCACTATCAAAACAAATAGCGTGTTTTTAAGAAACAATATCAATCAAAATATTGACAATTGTTTATGTCCAATTTCAAAGTGAAATTAATCCTAATGACCACCATTAGATAAAATGGTAAAATTATATTATAATTATACTTTAAAACAACTCAATATTATAATTTATCACTATGAATTATTTTGATTAAAAAAGTTTTTTTTAAGTATTTTTTTACTATTCATCAAAAATTGGAAGTTCTCTGAAAAATACCAAAATTTCAACATAGGCTAATGTCAATATCCAAATAAATAAATGAAGTACATTTTGAAATATAAAATATATATAATTTCAAAAAGTGGGTAATAATATTCATAACGGCTACTTTGATTGGTCGCAGTGTGTTAGAATCTCGAACTTGCGTACAATGCAAGCCATTGCATCATTGAAAGAGAAGCGTACCGTGGAAGCTTGGGGTTTTACAAATAAAGGGTCACCCCTCTATCCTAGTCCCTTATTTATGGGGTCCAAGCCAATACATACTCTAAATCCTCCAAAAATGAATGATCTAGACCTGGCTCACACCAGTGTGCTCTCTAGAACATAAAAGCACATGGTAAATGAGGCTTTGTTGTTAACCTACATAATAAGAAGGATTCTTGGAATGTTCTTAATTATATATTCATGAGGTAACAAGGACCTTAGACTTAGAGATGATGGTGTAAGGATTCTCAGGTTGGGTTGTGGTATTTATTGCATGACAAGAATCCTTTTTCATTTATAGCCCTTCCATATTCCACTCTTCCACTTGTCAGAATGGGTAGAATTATTAGGGTGTACCTCCTTGAGTAATCCACTATTCTTTCTTGTGGGACATCCCTCACCTCCCATACCCTCACTCTCATCCACCAGTGGGTGAAGGAGATTGTTTGTATTGTTAGATCTTCTACTTCCTCTTGTTTCTCACACTAAGAATGATTTTTTTGGGCATAGTTGTTAGTGGATATCATGTCATCAGCATTATAAAATATCCACCACTTGTGCCTCCTACTCAATATAACCTTCAATAATGTTGTGACCCACCACAAAGGGCCATATTCCCTATGAGGCAATCCTTTAAAGGTCCATATACTTGATAATGCAACCACTTCGGATTCCCCCATAGGTGTAAGACCTAACCTTTCTAAACTATGTGGGATTTTATTCCTATCCAAATGAGATATATAGGAAGCCTTTTTGAGGATCATACCTAATACCCTAAACTCACTATAATATTTTCTTCTCCATATTCCCAGTAGTGTCACATCCAACCTAGAGGGCCATATCTTTTTCGGGTCTCTTCCGACTACATACTTATTAGTCTATATTCTTAGAAATATCATTACCCTTAACTAGGTGACTATATCACATCCAGGTATCTCAATCGATTTCATCATAAACCCCACACCACCATTTTATATGCATCTTCATCCTTGACGTCCTTACTACATGACATTAATCATCCTGGTATAGACTTTATCGCATGACCTTAAAATGTATGATGTGTCTCTTTAAGTGAAACCAAACTACATGAGTTATGATTCCTCTCATGAGGATATATAGGAATCCCTAATCAAGTTATTGATCCCAATATTGAAATAACTCTCATCTCTCTATATGATATTAAATTCCATTATTCCTAACTATGTGGCTTAAAACTAGCATCATAAAACAATAAATGAAACAAATATGGAGAACCTTATATACATAAAAAATGTCTCCATTTATGGAGAACATTAAAAATATACAAATGGTTTCCCATCAAATCATTTAAATAACTATTTATTAATATATTGGGGGGGTTGATTCCATATTTAGAATTTAAAAGGGATTTATGAATATATATTAAATATTTAAGAGATTCTCAAAGTATGCAATAATTCCCCTAAAAAATTTTGATGAGATCAACATACCATCTTCTCAACCAATGTGAGATATTAAGAATCATTTAATAACTCTTCAATGTTTCATTCCTTTGTAAAGTATTCCCATGACCAATCATAGATATGAGTGTCATTGGGTTTTTCTGGTTCTCTGAATAAACCCCATTGAAAACCAGCCCACCGTGAAAATGGGTGAGAAATAATGAATTTTTATTCTTTTATAGTGTTTTTAAACTAATTTTTTGTCTATTTAAATTTTATTCACATAATCAATTCATTGATTAATTTTCACTTCAACTATATGATCTTTTTAAGGGATTTTATCTCAATTCCCACTCAATTGATACATATTTGGTATTATGAATATATTTATTTTTTTGATTTGTATGTACTACCTCTTTGATATGTTATATCATGAATATATTTATATTCATTGTTTTTAATGTTTCATTTTAATTTATTTATTTCATGGGATCATGATTTAGAAGTTACGAAAGTGGTAAGGGTTTATTTCATAATCTCATCAGGATTCTGGATTATTTATGTTTAAGTATCTAATGGTGGAATTATTCAATCGTTATATTCTAAACCCAAACTATTTTCCCTATGGTAATTTATTTTAATTATAATTTATCATTTAGTTTTATACTATTTATGTACTCAAGATACCAAAAATAATGTTTTTAAAGAAAACTGAATTATTTTCTACTCAGGTGTGATTCTTTTTCTTCAAAAACTATATTTTCCTTAAAATATTTTAAATGATACTCTAAATATTCTATAATTATTTATAAAATAAATCTTTACCCATATTGGAATTTTTATAAAATTATTTTCAATGAATATTCTTTTCATTTTCTAAACATGTTAAATTTTGAATTTTACAAAAAATGTGAAAGGAATCATTATTTTAAGATACGTGGCATGAACGGAACTTTCCCAAAATCATGACTCCTCATTAATTTGAAGATTCCTTTATAATTTTACATGTTTCTTTTTATGAAAATGGTATTTTATTTATATACTAGAAATTTTTGATTTTTAAAAGGTATTTTCAAAGGTATTTTTCATCAAGAATGTTTGTGATGATATTTTTATCAAATTTCTATTCATAAATGAAAACAAACATTTTATTATATATAATTCACTAGGGATATATTATAATAGTACCCTACATATTATTCCTCTAGATGGATTATGATCAGTTTAGCCAGATAAATTATTAACATTCACTTTCTTGATTAATTTTATTATCTTCAGCTTTATCTTCAAAAAATCACTTTATTGTTATCACTGGACTTTTCATTTATCTTAAATGTCCATATTAATTTTATCATGGATATGATTATTTAATAAATCATATACCTTTTTTACATACGGTGTTTTACATTGAATGTTATTTGATTATCTTGGGAATATCTGGTTCAATATGTATTCTCTACTCAATATAGATATTTATTGATAAGAAATATAGTTTATAAATAGAATAGATCATTAAATATATGTTTAATAAATTAGACAAGCACTTATGGGTGGGGACCAGTAATACGTATCCCTAGATAAATCAATATGTCTCATGAGGAAAATCATAATCCATTATTAATTAGGTTTTTGGTTTATACCCATCCATCAATTAAATTGTCTTGGTGTAAGTTCTTGATGGTATAGATATCATGATGCATGATATCATTGCATGCAATATTAATAATTTACTTCATTTAGAATTTAGTTTATTTATCTATGATATTTTTGAATTTATATTATCTATGGATTCATTCTATACTAAGTTTATTGATTAAATAACATCTATTTTCAGTTATATAAATTTCCATATTGATTATGTCTTATTTACTCATGATAAATTATAATTTACATATCCCTTACTAAGAATCTAATCCTACCCTTTATTTTTTTTTCTTTTCCATAGTATATAAAGAAAGAATCATTAGATGATTTTAAGGATGCAACATATTTACTTTCACTATGTTATAATTTATGTTTTCAAATATAATAAGGGACTTGAGTATGTTTATAGTTTTCCAAGACTACTAAACTATTTGGTACTTTGGTATGATAAAGATTGTATATTATGGTAATGTAATAAAGTAACCACCTATTCTAGGCTAATGGAGTTGGGGTATTTATAGTTTGTATTAGAATAAAGTTTAATAAAAATCTTATGAACTAGATTTAGGCAAAAATAGTTTACAAAACATAACCTTATGAATTGATTTTAGGATAACTATAAGTACATAATAACATCTTAAAATTTTGGTAAGGTAAAGAGAATGTTTTTTTCCGAAAAATACACATTTTTTTGGATACTACAAAAAGATGTAGTTTTAGCATATATACCTCATGGGGTAATTACCCTAAAACAATTTGGTCGATTATTTCTTAAAAATCATTTTGGTGCACATTTAGTGTGCCCTTACGGCTCACTTAGTTTGAAACTCCTAGGGGATATGATTTGGTTAATCCACATTATCTTAATAAACCATTATAATTAATGATAGAATAAAACCTATGGAGACCTATGAAATTATTTAGCGGTATGGGATAACCCAATTATGTATTATGTTAACAAGTCTGATTTTAGTCATAAATTTAAAGGTATAGATGGCCATTGTGAGGTTTGATGTGATTAAAGTATTAATATGATTAAGGATATTTTGGGGGAAAATTACAGGATCAAATATTTTTTATTTTGGATATTATTAATGATATTTTGGGAGAATTTTTAATAGGTTAAGGTATATGTAACCATTAGGTTTGATGTAAATGATTATTTGGGAAGAAAACAATTAAATTTTTAGGGATGTAATTTAAAAGGTATGAGATCACATTTTAGGTGAAAAAAATTCTTTAATGTTGAGAATATAGAGGGTAATTGGGATGTAAGATACATTATTTGTGTAATAATCTAAATTGAACTTTTTTTGGATATATTTTTGAAAAATGTATTATTTATGCATATAAAGGTTTATATAATTTTGTTATTAACCTACCGTATGGTAACCATTTCAGTTTTGGTTAATATTTAAAATAGGTATAATAGATTATTATTCTTTTATGGATCCCATGATCTATTAAAAGTTAATTATAGTTATTCGTTAATAAAAAATCATTTGGAATATTCGCTTCTTAGAGTAATATATAAAGTGGAAATTGATTGAAGCACAACCAAAGTATGAAATTTTTCTTAAGAAATAGAAATATATCAAGTAAGTATATATCTTTATGTTTATATTATAGAGGGTAAATTAATTCATCAAATCTAGTAAAATTATACTGAAAAAAATTTATCCTAGCATAATCAATTCTATTTGATCATGGACATTTCACTTATCACATATTTATGGCTTTGTGGCTATTAAATTTATACGAAAATTATCATATATCACTCTATATTAGTCCTTGGGTGATATATTTCTCCTCCATTTCCAAATTTTCACTTCAATTAATGTTATACTATTTGGAAATAAATTTTTGTGTTATTCTATATGACCTTTCTATTTCTATTTCACTCTTTTTAAGATGAATCTTTATTAACCTTTTTACGATGTGGATTTTTTTGAGAATGAATTTAGAACTATAAAATCTTAATTTCTTAGTAAAAGTTCAAATTTTTAAGAAGAAATTTATTTAAGGTGGAAGGGTTTTAACACCCTGATTTTTTAAAATAAGAACATTTTATTTGATAGTGGACACGACATGCAAGACTGAGCCTAAACAAACTGCATTATCCTATTTAAACGTTACCATTATAATCTAGTCCTTAAAATTAGAGTTATGAATAAAAAATTGAAACTTTTGTATAAATATTTTTTATGAAGAAAATATATTGTTAAATAAGGTCTCAATTTTTAGTAAATTCTTTACATTCTTTAAATATATATTTTTTGTAAAAAATGTTTTTATTAAATTTTATGAAAAAATAATATAATTAGTTTTTAAAAATATTATAAATTTTACTACACAAAAGAACATTATTTTTTAAATCATACTGTGAAAATTAAATTAGGGTGAAATTTATGGATGTTTATGAAAATAGTTTTTTTTAGTGAATAGTGAAAGATGCCTCTTTTTGTAAAACTCCCATTTCTTTTCCATAAATTAAGTAATATAAAATTCAAAATATGAATTGAATTTGATTTCAAAGTAAAATGATTAATATTTAGTTATATTTAATATAATTAATTAAATTTGAATCACCAATATATCAAATCTTTGTATAAGTTTATTTTTAGGCTTTGAAACATATTTTTTCTGAAACTACTTTTAAATGCATATTGATTATCCATTTTGTGTAATAAAAATATACCCTAATAAGAGAAGATTTAAATGAAATTTATATATTATATATCCATTTATATTAATTAAAATTATTATAATGGTGATTTATAGTCATATATTTATTAAAAAATCATTTTTTTCTTGAAAGATGCATTTTCTAGAAAAACCTGCTTTTCATCACACTTTATGGGATTACTATATAATAATTTTCAACAAATTATATAAAATAAATTATTTATTTTTAATGAAACTAATTTATATTATTTAATATGGATAACTTAATTTTTGGTCAGTTTGAATAACAAAAATAGAAAAAACATATGTCACCGCGGTAGAAGGGTAAATCTGGTTGACTTAGCTTAAAAATGTTTATACGACTACTATTTTTCATATTAAATATTATTGGATGAATTTATTTTTATATTTATCACCTTAGTCTCTATATTCAAATATTTATGGTACACTTTTATATAAATGTTACCAATATGATAATTTAAGTAAAGAAAAAGACAAAATGTCACTCTCTTTCACTTGAACATATATTATATGTACACATAGAGATATAAATTAGTGGAAAATTAATATTAATGGTAATTTTGAGTAAAATAAAATTATTTTCAATATGGTAATTTATTTTCAATTTTTATTGATTATATATTTAACTTTAATGCTTATAAAATGCTGACATAATGCATGTGAAAACAATGAAAAAATCAAGGTGAATAATTTTAAAAACATTAAAAGAATTATAATTCAGATAATTTATGGTCCATAAAGAATTTTATAGTTAATAATGATTAATTATTTCTGATTGAATGGATTATATTAAAAATTAATTTCTATCTTCATATCTTTGAAGTCAAATTAAATAAACTGTGCCAAAAATGACATTAATGATATTTTATGTTAAATAATATTTTACTAAATTATTTAAAAATTATAAAAATCACAAAATAGAAAAATTATGATGATAAATGGTCTAAAATTTCATAAATTTTCCATTTATTATCCAATTTTTTAATCTAAATAAATTATAACCCTTAAAATTTGAAAAGGGTGTTATCACGATTAAGTTTAAAATGAGTTTACTGAGGAATAAATCAACAGATAAGAGTTAATTTGCTGATTAAACTTCTCTAAATCCTATTTTATAACCATATTTCAACATTATAATATCTAAAATTTGAATAATTTCCCATTTTATTTATTTTAATTCAATATGATATTATTATAATTTAATATTTTAAGAAATTAAAAAAGGTTCTCCTCCCACACCTATAAAAGGTAACTTCCTATCCTATTTTATTCATGATTAATGAATAAAATATTTCATAAAATTCCGAACAAAATACATTCCTTTCATCTATATGCAAATCCTAGAGGAATTTTCTTTATTATAAATCATATTTGGAAGGATTTGTGGAAAGCCTAAAGAGGTTTTCTGAAGAAGAGGCATCGTTCTAATCCAAAAAAAATTATATCTTATTCCACTCCTTAAAATTCCATTAAAACATGGTAATATAATAATATAAGTATGTAAAATATACTGAGATATTTTTATGTTAATTTAATACCTTGTATACATCTACTCATCTGTCAAATGATAAACAAAACCATTGTTCGTGTGTACAATGAACTACAACATCGTAAGCAGATAAAATTCATTTTCCATCAACTTCTATTAAATATTATTGTAAGGATGAATTTAAAATAAATAAATATATAATATTAATTAAATATTTACAATTATAAAAATTCAATCTATCATTTACTTTCCTACCATTTCATTCACTAAAAAAAGTTAATTTCATTCATGCATATGTGTGGACTACCACTCCATAAAGAGACGTGATTCGTTTCTGATCACCACATCACATGGATGATACTTATAAGTGTATTTAAATTAATAATATTATATTTTTTTTATAATTATAATTATGGATATATAAAATTATACTTATCTTATTTCCATCATTATCATTGAAAAATGGAAATGTTACTCATGCATACGTACGGCTTACCATCTCCATGATTGTAACATAGTTCATTTTTTAAAAAAGTATTTCATTGTTGGTTTAAAAATTATAATTAATGTATTAAAATTATAATTATATCATGATTATTATTATATATATGATGGAATAATAACCTTTTTACCATAGTCAAACTACCAAAGTGATTTTGGAAAAATGAATTGAATATCATCAAAACATGCAAAGTGAACTTGTTTGATTAAGTAATTAAATATAACATGGTAAGAAATAAATTAAAAGTAATAATAAAAATGAAAAGGGTATATTAAGTAAGAAAATAATTAACATAAGTTTATTACTCAGGAATATAAAGAATGTATATAATGAGTCATACCTGAGGTAAGGAATTCTATCTCAATTTCTATTCATTGAGTTATATTTTAATGATATACACCAATTTATTTTATATGGTGTATATAATGACATTTTACATGTTATATCATAAATAATACATAATTCTTGGTTTTTACATTTTAATTAATATTATTTTATCTAAGGGGGTTTGACTTGTAAGTTTCCAAGTCATAAGTGTTCCATAACTCAATTTTTTTATTAGGTTATATTACTTATAAATTATCATTGATATTATAATATTATGAGTTTGATGAATTTTGATTATTATTTGTGTGTATTTAAAATTTTAAATGTGGATTTAAATTTGATATACAAAATCAGTTCATTGATTATTTCTCACTTCCACTACAAGATATTTTTAATAGATTTCATCTCAATATCCACTCCATTGAGAGATATTTTGTGTTATGCACCTATTTATTTTTATGAGGTTTATATTAAAACACTTTTATGTATTATATAGTGAATCATTTTCTATTAATGTTATTTAATTTTAAATTTGATGTTATTTATTTCTCTGGAGTTATGATTCAAAATTTACCAAAGTGGTAAGAGTTTATTTCATAATCTCATTATTATTTAGGATTATTTATGTTTGTTTCTCTAATGGGGGAATTATTTGATCTTTATATTTTAAAACAAAAAAATATATTCTCCTGTTGTTATTTCTATAAATTCTATGTTTTCCTTTAATTTTCAATTCTTTAAGTAATCATGATACCAACATAATGTTTTTTAGGAAAACCAACTTCTTTTTCTACTCATTCCAGAATATTTTTCTCTCATACCTATACTATACTTAAAATGTTTTAATGAATATTTTTAATATTATACAATTACTTAATAAATAAATTTTTACCCATGTTAGAATTTATAAAAAATGGTATAAAATGAATCTTATTGTCATTTTATGAACAGGGAACTATTTGACTTTTTATCAAAAAATGTTAAAAGAGTATTTTTTTAACATATTTTACATAAAAAAATCTTCCCATCATTATGACCATTCATATTTTCATGCTTCCTTTATAAGTTTACACGATTCTTTTCAAAGAAAACATTTTTATAATATTCTTGTAATTTTTAGTTTTAAAAAAAAATAAAATTGAAAGTTTTATTTACCTATTGAATGTTTTTAATGATCATTTTTGTGGTATTTATATTCATAAATAACAAAAAAACCTTTATTTAAGTTAAACTCTACTGGGGTTATTTTGTAATTATTCCATATTCTCTCTCTAGAATGTTTATGATCAGTTTGACTAGTAAAACTATTTACATTCAATTTCTTGATTAATTTTGTAGTCCTTATGTCTTTCTTGAAACATTAACTTTATTTTTATTTATGTTAATTATATTTCTATTGAATATTTATATTCTTTGTATCAGTTAAATGATTATTTTCTAAACAATATACAATTTTTTATTATAGTGTTTTATTGTTAAATTTATTTTATCGACTTGGAAATTTTTTTGATAAATATATATTCTTTCCTAAATACATATATTTATTGGTAATGTATATATTTCATGAATTTAATTTATCGTTAAAAATATGATTAATGAATTTAACATGCAGTAATGGGTGTTGATTTTTTATAGATAGTCCCATAATGCATCGACTGGTCTCATGAGACAAATGAGTAAGCTAACATTAAAATGGTTTTTTGTGTATAACTATCCAACTATTAAATTATATTTTCCTTGGTATTTATGGTATAGATATCATGATTTATGAAATCGTGAATTCCAATAATAAGAATTTCCTACATTGAGAATTTAGTAATTATTTTCCATGATATTTTTTCATTGATATTATCCATGGATTCATTTCAAACTCAATTTATGGATTAAATGACATGGGTTTCCAATAATTTACCATTCTATATTGATTATTCCTTATTTACACATGATAGATTCCATTGTATGTAATCCTTTCCATGAATCTAATATCTCCGTTTATTTTTTTCCTTTTCCCCATGATATGATGAATGAATAATTAGATGAGTTCAAAGATGAAAAATATTTACTTCCACTATATTGTAATCTATTCTTTCATATGTAATGTGATACTCAAGTATTATAATGTACCAGGAATTTCATACATGGATATTTCCTATTTTTAGTTTAATATCCATTACATTACACAAACACATGTTGGAGGACCATAATAGTTTAGTTATTTAGGAAACATAGAACCCAATCTTCTAGTCTTGTGAAAGATCTTCAATGTTTCCCACAAATATCTTCCCCTTTAGTACTCCTAATTAAAAAATTTATTCATTACATGGGGAAAGGAAGTATATGATGAGGTGTTTTTATATGCTCAGTGTGGGTAAACAAAATAGATATTTGAGCATAAATGATCATAAGGGTTTGAGAACGTGATGATAAATTTTTAAAACCACACCCTACATACCAAATATCATAATCATGAGTCATGGAATAAATATTGGATGTTCATAATAATTGAATGACAGTATAATAAAAAAATGATCCATGAGAGTATAATATAAGAATAAGACATAGATTTGTGTCAAACACATAAATTATAACATTGTGATCAAGTATTAATAGAAACAGGTTCACCCATTAAGTTAAGAACATGAAATAACTCCCTCTCATAAACCTATGGGAATGAAAATATGTCCAACCATAACATTGTGAACATGTAATAAGGTTCTCACATATGTGATTGCACATCCTGAGAGGGGCACACCACCATCCCCAGTGGAAACCCTATCTTACTATACTAGGTTAACTCCACATTCCATCCATGTACATATCATGAGATATATATAAATCTTTACCCAATTCATTGGATAGATATCTGTGATCACCCATCATATAATCTATAATGGGATCAACTAGCTCTATTTAGGCCTCTCCATCATATAATATTCAATGGGTTTACCCAGCGCTATCTGGGAAGACCCATTGTATAAGTTTTAAGGGCCTTACTTGGCACTATCTTGGATGAAATATCACACAAGCTATATTGGGTTTACCTAGGTCTAACAACCCAAAAATTAATTAAGTAAAAAGATCTTTCATATCATCATAAATAATCATTATACCATTTATAACTTGATTAACCCATAGAAAATAAATTGGTTTCATTTAAATTTCTTCTAAAAATTATTAAATATAAAATAAACATGTTCCATTAAAATCTCTTTTAATCGTGATTAACCAGTGGAAAAGAAATTGGTTCCATAAAGAACTTGTCATCATAAACATAAACCATTTAGATAAAGAATAAGAATGGTGTAATTCGATCATATCCATATTAAGTCATAGGTAACATCAATGGATTAAATATTATATGGAAAATAATTTCAAAATATCATTTAAAACATTTATTTGGGAAAATATCTTTTCCTATTTGAAAAATTATTTTTAAAACATAAATCATTTCGAAAACATTTTTCTTTCAAAAAAACCTTATAAATTTATAAAGGAAAATTTGTAAAATATTTTAAAGACTTTTTAAATCATAAAAAAAGATAAAAATCTTTTTACACGAAAATACTCTTAAAACATCATTTAAAATAATCAAAACATTTTTAGAAAAAAATTGAAAGAAAATAGATTTCCGACTGAAGTGGGAAATAAAGTCAGATTCCATTAAAAACATTTTCTTATGTGTCATAAGTGCCAAAGTGTATAAAAATGGCACCATTACATGATTATATCAAGAGTAACCATATGATAAGTAAATTCATGAGATTTATTTAGAGTTATATCATGATATTTGAACATTAGAAGAATAATCATAAATAATCCCGATAAATGATGAGATAGTTACAAAAAAATCATTACCAATTTAGTAACCTAGAATTGTAATCCCCATAAAGTAATAACATAAAATGAAACATAAAATATCATGAGGATATAAAAATCCATGATAATACATATAAAAGAGGTTATATATACACCTCTTGAAAAAATATAGGTTCATATCATAACATACATCTGAAAGAAGGTAAATTGGGACAAAAACTCTTTACCGATTTGGTGACTTTTGAACTGTAAACCCCATGAAATAGAGATCATAAAATGGATATTTAAATATCAATAATGTTAATTATAATAGTCATAAGATTCATTCCTTAAACTTACATACACCACAAAAAATAAATAGGTGGTGTATATGACATGTGTCTCACAAGTAAAAAGTGAGATAGAAATCTCATACCTCATGTCTTGACTTCCTTCATACATGTTCAAAACTCATGTATAATAAATATAAATTTATTATAAATATACCACATAATATTATTAATATATATAAATATATCATACCATATAAAATTTTATTATTACTTTACATTTTCTTTTTTTAACAATTTTATTTTAAAGTTTTGTTTCAGGTAATAATTTATTTTTTGTCATATATATTTTGAATTATTATTTTTGGTAATCATACTATTATCATGATTTCGTAACTTAAAAAACATGAACCAGGATATAATTTTCATATATATTCAGTTTATATTTATTTATAATAATCTATAAATGATATAAATAGGAAAATAAATACAACATTCAACACGACGGTAGGTCGTACGTATGCATGAATGTTATTTCCATTTTATTGTCATAATGAAAGAAAGAAAAGTAAATTATAAATATATATATATATATATTATCATTCTTGAAAATTTATTATTTTATATATGTCACATATTTATATTACACCCATCCATAATACATTCTATGTAAAGTGTGAACGAATCGCATCGCTTTGTCAGGTGGTAGTCTGTGGTACACACAAACGATGTTATCATATTCACAAAAAATGGAAAGCATGATGGTATGTGTTATATAATAATTAAATAATAAAAAACATATTAAATACCATATATATCATATATAAACATCATTTAAATCATTATTCCAACCTTAAAATGTGGTAATGGAGAAGTTAATGACATTGGTTCACGAGACGGTAGTCCGGCAAACACATGAATGATGATTTGATAGCCCATTTGATGGAAGTGTGTGTGATTTTAGGTAATAAATGTAAAATAAAAACATTTCAGAATATTTAAAATACTTATGTAATTATATAAGAATTATATAAAAAAAATTGAAGGGTTTTGATAAATTAATAAAACAAAAACGTTCATTAAGGAATGTTACCACTTCTTCGGGTATCTAATTTTGGTTTTCACTAAAATACATCCTTGGTTGGATGTCTGGAAAAAAATTAATCTTCTTGGATGAGAGGAGTAAAGTTGGTAAGTTATTTTATTAGGTTTTGGTTGATAAAAATGTCTTTATATGTGTTAATAAGTGGGGAGATAGAATTCCCTTTTATAATAGAGGAGTAGTACCATTCTTGTAAATACCCAAAAGTATTAACTATTGGTGTAACAACCCGAAAATTTTAAATTTTTTTTGTTTCTAATTTTTTGAGTTATTTTACTGTATACTCAACAAAACTTTATCCTTTAATTAATAAAGTGGGTATAATTAAAATGAGATCATTGGGTTTCAACTGTTTTATGATCATTGGTGAATATGACCATTGGAATCTACAATCTTAACATTGTGTTTTTATAAATACGGTTATCTTGTTTAACTAATACAGAAAAAATATTGAATGGCCTCATCCAGTAGACTCGAGCCATATGAAGCCCATCCATTAGAGCTTGTGAAGGAGGTAGCATCACTGGGATTTACTCTAGACCAAGCCCAGGCCAAACTTCAACGTATAAAGCTTGAACGGAGTCACCTAAGCGAGAAGTTCAAGCTGATAGAAATCGCCACTTGGGAAATGTTGTCTGAGCCACCCCAAAATTCTATCACCAGAGCACACCTTACACTTAGGTCCTTTGCTGGTGTTATAAGGGGCTGTGTAACGAGACCTTAATTTCTTTGTGTATTTTTTTATATAAATAAAATTGTTATTTCTTCTTATGGAAAAGTTATGAATTTCAAATATCCATACAAATATAGGATGAGTATTATTGATGAATTTAGGAAAAAGGGGTATTTTAAAATGTTTTTGTATTCATTAAATAATTAATAATGTGAAATGATTTTCAAGAAATGGTCTTCTACAGTTGTGTCCAGTATGATATTTAGAGTCTAATAAGATTGACTTGGGTTTTTAGTAAATAGTAAAGTAGGTATAGTAACATACCCATATGAATAGTAATGAATAGTAATTTGACAAAAAAAAAAGAAGCTTCACCCATGAATGTATAAATACATTTTAGACATCTTAAAAGTGAAAAAAAAACCATAGTTTAAGTTTTGGTATTTTTGTATGTCATAAATATTTTATATTCAATTTTATAATTAATTTAATAATTTAAAATGGAAATTCATTTTCATAAAATTTAATCATAAATTTTAACTTTATTGTCTTATAGTTATTAGATAATTTTATGGGGCACAAATTTCTCTTTTAAGGTGTTAGAAAATGAGTTATAGTTTTAAAGTTGTATTTTTTGGATAAATAATGATTTTATTTAAAAATTAAATTAAAAATATTTAGAAAATTGTTTTTATAAAATGGACTTAATTTTTGAATTTAGATCATCGATGTTTGGTTATGGTGAATTTTAGGGATTTTTCTGAAATAGTTGAACTTTCAGTGAATAGTAAAAATGCAGTTTTGAGTTTTGGGTGTTTAATGACATCATTTATGATGTAATAATGATGTAAGATTTTTGTTCGAATTAAGAATAGTGATATATTTTATGAGATGTCCCAAGTGGAATATAACATGGGAAAATACCATGTTAAAGCCCATGGTTTTGCAAATACCACTGATGACGTGTCCCTTGGAAATTAATAATCTATTCACTCACTTTTCCTATAAATACCAAGCCATTTCCCTCATTCATTTCATTCCAAAAATAATCCTCAAGGATGTTCTGGTCTCCCTACCTTCCAAGGAGTCCTCCCAAGGTACCCTAAATCCTCCCAAGGTCCCGACATTCAATATTTCGAAGTTACACTTCAAGGTAAGGGATCATTTCACCCTCCTCTTTTATGTCAGGAATTCCTTTATGTTGTGTCTCCTAGCTTCCATTTCATTACGTTGAGGGTATGTTCTTATATGTTCTCATTTCTATCCATTTCATGTCTAATTTTTGAGAGACCCTTTCTACTCTCATCAATTTTTTTTCTAAATTTTTATGTGACATCTTTAGGCTGCCGAATTTTTCGTAAAAAGAATCACATCTTCTCTTTCCTTTCAAGTTTCCTTTTATTATGGTATGTCATTCAAATATCCATACCATGTTATTATCTCCATGTTATTATGTATTTATATTTTAATTTTTGTTATTTATGAGTGGGTTACCCTCGTACCCTCTCTTTTTATTATTTTCTAAAACCATGTTATATTGTCGTTATGCTGCAGAAATTTTGTCTCAAAATTTCTATCTCTTTCTCTCAAGAAATCATCTTGTTTATTTATGTGAATACCCAGACCTATTTCATTTCTATGCATGTTCATAAATATATAAAAATGATATATTTTATTATGTAATGGACATACATATAACCCTAACTCCCTTCCATGGGTTATAAATGATATAATGATCTTATTTTTAAGTACTCTTAAAATGTTACAATTTTGAAATGAACCCCATTTCTTTTATTCTCTATGGGTTATTTATGAAATGTTTGATTATGATATATGTTTCTCACATGTAATTAAAGACATATTAATGGTTTTCCCTGATATCACTCCAATTTATTGGGTAGATAATTAATCTCTAGAGATGAAAAGTTTCACGATACCTTGGTGAATAACCTTGGTAATTTTTATGACACCTCGGGGATAAACCTTGGTGATATGTTCATGAATGTCTAAATGAAATGTTGTAGACACATATTCAAGTTATGATTCATGTTATTTATATCATGATATTCATGTTCTTATTAATATTTCTCCAGATCACATGTCAACCATTTCACTTGTTTTCCTTACTAGGCCTTCTGCTCACCCTTTCCCTTGAATGTATGTCTCTAGGTTTGTCACGACCCACCCTCGGGGTCCGTGCCGTGACTACCCCAAGCCCGCCTTCCATAGGCCAGGGGCTGGCGACTAGCACCAAGGTGTAAATCCCGGTAAAAAGGGAAGGCATTGCCTTTGTAAACTAAACAAAGGCCACAGAGTAAGCAAGCAGAAAGTAGACACTAAGCAAAAGAAGAGTACAACTGAAAGTGCAGAAAAGTAAATGGGCCAGTATACAAACCCAAACTGAAATTAAAGTACAACTCGAAAGGAAAAATAGCAACTGAAAAGTAAAATCCGCTACACCGAGTTGTCCACTGGAAATCCCACCTGAAGGGTGGGTACAGATAGTTCCACTGCTCCACGGGTCCCGCCGTCCACTCCGAGCATGTCCCGCCCAGTGGTCCACCTCCAGGTACCGTCCTGCTCTGCAAGCCTCAGCTAAGATCAACGCTATCCGTCGTCTGCAACCAACACAATGTAGTGCGGGCAAAGCCCGTGCAGGGGTGAGTATAAGCTACTCAGTAGAGACCCCAAGACCCCTGAAGGTCTCTCAAATCCACAAAGGATAAACCACGAAGAAAGGTACAATCACGAAGTAACAACCGACATTGCTTAGGTATATGCCCATACATATACCTAAGTCATCAATTTCAAATACGCTCCAGCCTCCGAGCCCAAGTACAACTCCGTCCACACAGGAAAGTAAACGTATTCCACACAGGAAAGCAAAACATAATCCACACAGGATAGCACAACACAATCCACACAGGAAACCAACAGGATTCAGCTCACACAGGTATACTTCTTCAAAGGACGATAAAGATGATCTCTGATCCATCTAAGTCGTCGGACCCACGAAGTATCGATAGGTAACTAACCCTCGTAAAAGACCCACACAGGATTGGGCCCACACAGGACCTGTAGGCGCTGGTTCACACAGGACCGCTGAGCGCAAAGACCCACACAGGATCGGACCCACACAGGATCGGGCCCACACAGGACATGTAGCACTGATCCACGTAGGATCGCTGAGTGCTGTAGTCGTCGTCGTCGAATCCACACAGGATCTTTGTACTGTCGTCATCGCAGTCACAGTAGCAGTAGTAGTCACAGTAACAGTCGCAGCCAGCACTAGGGTTCCCGCACACAGTAAGCTCGTACAGGAGGGTCCGCTCCACGAGCCGAGAGGCTGATACATCAACTGTCACAAAGACTAGAGTTGATGTATCCAAAAGTTCCATATCGTCAACAGGAACTCAATGAAACAGACGGCGCGTCGATCGGACGCCCGGTCTGAGAGTTATTGGCATTTTCGTCCCCAGGGCCCGGTTGGTTTTTAAGGCAAAACAAACCCGACCGTACTCCACCTGCGTCCAAACCTTGGGCGAAGTATGCCAAAATATCTGTCTCACTAAGAGGAACACAACAAAGCTGACGGCACGTCAATCGGACGTCCGTAGCTCAAGATATGAGCATTTCCGCTCCGAGGGCCCGGTTGGTTTCGTCTACGAACCAACCCGGCCGAACTCAAAGTATTCTGAAACCCTGAGTGAGATATACCGAAACGACCGTCTCGATCTAAGGATCGCGTTGCCGCAGACGGTTCGTCAATCGGAGGTCCGTGGCTCAAATTATGGCCAAAAGACCGAAACTGTCTCGAAAACGGGGGGTCCGGGTCCGGGCTGACCCGGCCCGACCCCCCCCCCCCCCCCGGGTCCGACCCGGCCCGACTGGCGGCGCGGACCGGCGCGGCGGCGCGGCCCGGCCGGCGGCGGCGCAGCCTGGCGCCGCTGGGGTCACGTGCGGGGGGCATGGCCCCCGCATTCGGCTGGCGGCGCGGCTTTTAGCCGCGCCATTTTGTGAACCCCCCCCCCCCCTTCGAGGGGGGGCCTGCTTGAGGAAACCGGGGGGGGCTGGCTGCCCCCCTCAAGGAAACCGCCCCCCCCCCCCCTTCTAGGGGTCCTGCTTTGAAGAAAACCGGGGGGCCGGCTTCCCCCCTCAAGGAAAATGCCCCCCCTCATAAATGGGGGGGGTTTAGATCCGGCCGGGGGAATTTAATTCCCCCGGCCTTTGACCTTCCGGCCGGCCATCTGCCGGCCGGTTTTTCTTCAACAGGACCGGAAAACCGGTCCCCTTTCTGGCTTCCGACGCCGGGGGCCCGGCCGCCGGTCTTCTCATTTCGCCGCGGCACGGAACCGGCCGCGGTGTTCGTCGTCTGGCGCGGTGCGACGGCACCACGCCTTTGATTCCCTTTGACGTGGCGCGACGGTGTCGCGTTCTTGATGATCCTTCCATGGCGCGGCGCGACGGCGCTGCGCAATTAAGCCGGGCGAAAATCCGCGTGGTGCGACGGCACCACGCCATCTTGTTTCTTTCGCAAGATAAATCAACAAGAACAAAGGGGGGGGGGGGTTCGGCCGTGTTCATACGGTCCGGCCCCCCTCACGTTAAACGATAACTCATAATTAAATATCCTCTTGTTAGTCATACTAGAACCACGAACAAGAATAAATAAATAAACAAATAACAACAACCCCTACCTTGGGTATAAGTTCGAAGATTTGTCAACATTCCGCGGAAGACAACGTCGCGGAGGTCGGGCGTCGCGGTAATCGTTCGTCAAAACCGATGACGAAGAGGTACGTCCGAAGAGGTACGTCGTTGGTGAATCTTTGTATGTCGACGAAGGAAGTCTGAGGAGGAAGCGGTGTTCCCTTTCGTTGACACGGAAGACGAAGAAGAGAGGAGTGGCGTTCTTCGTCGGAGCTTGAGCGTTCTTCTTCAAAGCTTGATCGTTCTTCGTCAAAGTTTGAAGAAGAAGGAGAAGAACCCAAAAGCTCTCAAGTTGGCTAAACAATTCTAACCAAATAAAATAAGATAGAGTCTTATTTTATTCACAAACTTAACAAAATGAATTTCAAAGGTTTGAAATTCAAATAAGATAACTCCAAAATTAAATAACAATTTGTCATGTCATTTAAAGAGGGGTTAAAGGGATTTTGAGAGAAGATGGAAGGTTTAGGTTCGTGTGGGTCCCACCACACTTAATCCTCTCAAGGGAGGTTAAGTGGGTGTGGGTCCCACCCCTAACTTCCTTTGAGAGAAGTTAACCAACAAATGATAAAATAAAAAGTGTTCCACATTTTTAATCAACTTTTTATAATTCTCCCAAAAACTAACTTTCGTCCCGCATTAAACGCAACTTCGGAAAAGGTCTCCTTAAGCGAATATCAGCGTTGTGAGTTCATCGGTGTCCTCGGATTTCAATTCCAAGCACCGGATCAAAAGTTAGAAATTCCTGCTCGTTCGTTCACTGAACGTACCCAAGCCAAACTTCGGAAAATGATTCTGGGCACTCCGGGCCTCGGAATCAGGTGCTGTCTGAAACCGCGCTCTTGTAAAATTCCAAAGAAAATTAAGAAAAAATTTCCCTTGAATTTTACGGGTCTTTACATTACTCCCATCTCAGGGCTTTACGTCCCCGTAAAGATACATCAAGAACTAGGGAAACAAATGAGGGTACTGAGCACGCATCTGAGCCTCCCGCTCCCATGTGCTCTCCTGGAGATTCACGTGCTTCCATCTGATGCGCACAAGAGGAATCGATCGCCCACGTAGGACCCGCTCCTGTCGATCCTCTATCTCCACCGGGACCTCCGTAAAAGTCGCCCCATCGTCAACGTCAAGCTCCCCATGGTCAATGATGTGCGTCGGGTCGTGCACGTATCTCTTCAGCTGAGATACGTGGAAGACGTCGTGCACCCTATGCAACTGAGGTGGTAGAGCCAGACGATAAGCCACCTCGCCAACCCTGCTGAGGACCTGGAAGGGTCCGATGAAGCGCGGAGATAACTTGCCGCCACGGCCAAATCTCCGAATACCATGTCGAGGTGAGACCTGCAAAAAGACGTGGTCACCATCCTCGAACTCTAGTGGCCTCCGCCTCCTGTCAGCGTATGACTTCTGCCGGCTCTGAGCTGTCCTCATCCGCTCCTGGATGACCTGGACCTTCTCTGTCGTGGCCTGGACCATCTCCGGTCCCACAAGTGCTGACTCCCCAGGGTCTGTCCAGCACAAAGGAGATCTACAAGGTCGGTCGTACAATGCCTCGTACGGTGCCATCCCAATGGTGGAGTGGTAGCTATTGTTGTACGCAAACTCCACCAAGGGTAGGTGGTCCTCCCAGCTACGACCAAAGTCGAGGACACATGCGCGGAGCATGTCCTCGAGAGTCTGAATGGTCCTCTCCGTCTGACCATCCGTCTGAGGGTGAAAGGCTGTGCTCAGACGTAGCTGTGTCCCGAACGCCTCCTGTAACCCCTTCCAAAGCCGGGAAGTAAAGCGAGCATCTCTATCGGAGACGATAGATGATGGCACACCGTGGAGCCGCACAATCTCCTGAACGTAGAGACGTCCCAAGCTCTCCACTGAGCCCTGCTCTCTGATGGGTAAGAAGTGTGCCGACTTGGTGAGTCGGTCAACAATCACCCAGATGGAGTCATGACCTCTAGAAGTGCGTGGAAGTCCAGTCACGAAGTCCATAGATATGCCGTCCCACTTCCACTCTGGAACCTCCAAGGGTTGTACCAAGCCTGCTGGTACCTGATGCTCTGCCTTCACCTGCTGACAGGTGAGGCATCGAGAAACGAACTCTGCCACTGCCTTCTTCATGCCTGGCCACCAGTGCTGTCGTCTGAGGTCCTGGTACATCTTCGCCACTCCAGGATGTACCGTCAAAGGATAAGTGTGAAACTCTCTCAGCACTTCCTCTCGCAAAGCGACTGGTACCATGGTACATCCTCTGAAAAGGATGTCGTGCTCTGCTCCAAGGGAGAAACCATCAGGTGCCTGTCCCGAGGATATCAGTACACGTCGTGTCTCACAGTCAGCGTCCTCACACTGTGCCTCCCTGACCCGCTGCAGTAGTGGAGGGGTGACTGTGAGAGACTGGAGGAAGGCTGCTCCATCTCTATCCACGAAGGATATCTGTAAAGAGGCTAGCTGCTCCGTCGCCTCCTCAAGTAGCTGAATGCCCGTCCTCCTGCTAAGGGCATCGGCTACTACGTTCCCCTTCCCAGGAGTATAGACTATCTCAAAGTCATAGTCCTGGAGGAACTCGAGCCATCGCCGCTGTCTCAGGTTCAGGTCCTTCTGTGAGAAGATATACCTGAGACTTTGATGATCGGAAAAAACTGTAAAGCGCTCGCCCATCAGATAGTGTCGCCATGTCTTCAGAGCGAAGACCACTGCTGATAACTCCAGGTCATGGGTAGCGTAGTTCTGCTCATGCGGCCTCAACTGACGTGATCCATAGGCGATCACTGCCCGCTCCTGCATCAGAACACATCCGAGTCCGGTCCCTGATGCATCGCAGTAGACTACGTACCCTACTCCCTCCTCAGGAAACCTCAAGATAGGTGCGCTAGTCAATCTCTGTCTCAGCTCCTGGAAGCTCTGCTGACATCTGTCTGACCACACGAAGGTTTTCCCCTTCTTCGTCAAAGCTGTGAGTGGTGCCACAACTCTAGAGAAGTCCGGCGCGAATCTCCGATAGTATCTAGCTAGTCCCAAGAAACTCCGAACCTCAGTCACGCTCCTAGGTGGCTCCCATGCTAACACAGCCTCAATCTTCGCAGGATCCACTGCAACTCCCGCCTCAGAGATAACGTGTCCCAAGAAGTGGACCTCACGTATCCAGAACTGGCACTTCGAGAGCTTACCATAAAGCTGGTGCTCTCGGAGTGTGTCTAGTACAACTCGCAAGTGATAGGCGTGCTCCTCCTCAGTCGTAGAGTAAATCAAAATGTCGTCGATGAAGACCACGACAAACCGATTGAGGTATGGCTGAAAGATCCTGTTCATGAGAGCCATGAACACTGCTGGAGCATTGGTTACACCGAAAGGCATAACCAAGAATTCATAGTGGCCGTACCGACATCTGAAGGCCGTCTTCTGCACATCCTCGTCTCTGACTCTGAGCTGATGATAGCCTGACCTGAGGTCTATCTTCGAGAACCCCCGTGCTCCCTTGAGCTGATCAAAGAGGTCATCAATCCTCGGTAGCGGATACTTGTTCCTCACTGTCACCTGGTTCAGGTGACGATAGTCAACACAAAGCCGCAGGCTCCCGCCCGCCTTCTTGGCGAACAATATCGGGGAAGCCCAGGGTGAAACACTGGGTCGGATGAACCCCTTGCCCAGCAAGTCCTCCAACTGTACCCGTAGCTCTCGAAGCTCGGCGGGGGCCATCCGATATGCTGGAGTGGATATCGGGGTTGTCCCGGGGTACAAGTCAATATAAAAGTCTACCTCTCTACGAGGAGGTAGCCCTGGAACGTCGTCGGGAAAAACGTACGCAAACTGATCCACCACTGCAGGAAAACTAGGACTCCGCACGTCAACTGCTCCAAGGATGAGGCTAGACAACTGATGAGTGATGGGTTGTCCTCTCCTCCGCGGAAGTCCATCATGTGCTGCTAAGGCTCCCTTCTCGCCGGTGAAGGTGAACCTGCTCCCGTCGGTGAGTACACATCGCACCTTGCGCCTAAAACAGTCAATCTGTGCATGGACCGTAGATAGCCAATCCATGACCAAGATGACGTCGTAAGGCCTCGACGCTGCTACAAGAAGATCCCAGCCGAAGCTCTCACCTCCTAGAGTAAGCTCACACTGCCAGCACCAGTGCGTAATCGTCGAGTCTGCTCCCGTAGGAGTCTCTAGCCGTAAGGATCGAGCCAACGGCTCTGTTGGAATCTCCGAGCTCCGAACAAGGGCAGCGGCTATGAAAGAGTGACTCGCTCCTGTGTCAATAAGTACTGCAGCAAGGGTGGAATAGACACAGATAGTACCTCGAATCATCTCGGGTGCGCCATGGTCGTAGGCCTCTGCTGCCTGGAGCTGTGCCTGTCTCTGCCCACCAGCTCCCTGTGGTCGGGGTGGACCTCCTGGTGGTGGTGGTGGCAGAGCCTCAAAGCGTCGCCCACCACCGGCTGCTCGTCCAGCTCCTCTGCCTCGTCCGCCTCCTCCCTGCGGACCGCCACAGTCGACCCTCTGCCTCTGCCTCGGTGGTCCCTCAACTGTCTGCTGCTCCTCGGCACGGCGGGTCGGGCAGTCACGAGCCATGTGGCCCTGCCCGCCGCACGAGTAGCACTGTCTGCCTCTCGAAAGACTGGCTCCGCGCTGTGTGCCCCACACTGCTGAGCCAGTGTCCTGAGGTCGTCTGCCCGAAGGTCTGGTCTGTCTGGACCCCTGAGTCATCTGTCGACTGCCTGCTACAGATGACTCTGCCACGTGCCGCCCTGCGGTGGGTCGCTGCGCTGGTGTAGACTCAGCAAGGAAGCTCTCGATCAGAACGGCCCGCTCCAGTACTCCTGTCTGAGTCGGTATGCTGAGGGAGATCAGCGATGCTCTGATCTCGTGTCTCAAACCCTAATCGAAGGTCTGGGCCTGGAAGAATGGGTCATGTACCATGTCGGTCGAGTAGCGCGAGAGATCAGTAAATCTCGCCGAGTACTGAGCGACCGTCATGCTGCCCTGCCGCAGCTGAAGAAGCTCCTGGATACGCACCGCACGAAGGGTGGCTGGGACGAACTCTGAGCGGAAGAGGCTCTCAAAGTCCGTCCAAAGTAGAGATGCCTCATTGTGCACCTAGAGCATCAAGCTCCACCATCGTCCTGCTGCTGCGTGTAGTAGGCTCGCAGCGAGGATCACCATGAGGTCTGCTGGTGTCCTCACTAGCCTAAACACACGTACCACTGCCTCTAGCCAGTCCTCTACTGCATAGGGATCCGTCTCCCCGCGAAACCTGGGTGGTCGCTGGCGCTGAAACTCATGCAGTGCGCTGAGGCGACGTGCATCGTCAGCGGCTGGTTCTGGAAGTATCGGTGGCTCGACGGGTAGAGCTACCGTCGGTGCCACTGCTGACAAAGGGCCCTGCACCGAGGCCTCGTCGCTCGGTGGGCTGTCGTCACACTCGACTCTCGGAACCCTAACTGGCTGCCGTCGTGGGGCCATCCTAAAAAGGAAACAGGTGCGCCACGGTCAGAACAGTATACCTGGTGAGCTGATATAAGTTATCACAAAGAAAACATTGAAACACACACGTAATCAATGTTTTCGTGCATTAAGTCAGAAATCAAAAGTCATGGTCCTGGTGTACAGATACGTCGGTCGCCGCACCAACACTGGACTCCCTGGACTGATAACCACACTCAATACGCTAAACATTATTGCTTCACATAGAAAATATCAGAGTTCACGGTAGAACCGAACTCCTCTGATACCAATTTGTCACGACCCGCCCTTGGGGTCCGTGCCGTGACTACCCCAAGCCCGCCTTCCATAGGCCAGGGGTTGGCGACTAGCACCAAGGCGTAAATCCTGATAAAAAGGGAAGGCACTGCCTTTGTAAAGTAAACAAAGGCCACAGAGTAAGCAAGCGGAAAGTAGACACTAAGCAAAAGCAGAGTACAACTGAAAGTGCAGAAAAGTAAATGGGCCAGTATACAAACCCAAACTAAAAGTAAAGTACAACTCGAAAGGGAAAACAGCAACTGAAAAGTAAAAGCCGCCACACCGAGCTGTCCACTGGAAATCCCACCTGAAGGGTGGGTACAGATAGCTCCACTGCTCCACGGGTCCCGTCGTCCGCTCCGAGCATGTCCTGCCCAGTGGTCCACCTCCAGGTACCGTCCTGCTCTGCAAGCCTCAGCTAAGATCAACGCTGTCCGTCGTCTGCAACCAACACAACGTAGTACGGGCAAAGCCCGTGCAGGGGTGAGTATAAGCTACTCAATAGAGACCCCGAGACCCCTGAAGGTCTCTCAAATCCACAAAGGATAAACCACGAAGAAAGTTACAATCACGAAGTAACAACCGACATTACTTAGGTATATGCCCATACATATACCTAAGTCATCAATTTCAAATGCGCTCCATCCTCCGAGCCCAAGTACAACTCAGTCCACACAGGAAAGTAAACGTATTCCACACAGGAAAGCAAAACGTAATCCACACAGGATAGCACAACACAATCTACACAGGAAAGCAACAGGATTCAGCTCACACAGGTATAATTCTTCAAAGGACGATAAAGATTATCTCTGGTCCATCTAAGTCATCGGACCCACGAAGGATCGATAGGTAACTAACCCCCGCAAAAGACCCACACAGGATCGGGCCCACACAGGACCTGTAGGCGCTGGTTCACACAGGACCGCTGAGCGCAAAGACCCACACAGGATCGGACCCACACAGGATCGAGCCCACACAGGACCTGTAGCACTGATCCACGTAGGATCGCTGAGTGTTGTAGTCGTCGTCATCGAATCCACACAGGATCTCTGTACTGTCGTCGTCGCAGTCACAGTAGCAGTAGTAGTCACAGTAACAGTCGCAGCCAGCACTAGGGTTCCCGCACACAGCAAGCTCGTACAGGAGGGTCCGCTCCACGAGCCGAGAGGCTGATACATCAACTGTCACAAAGACTAGAGTTGATGTATCCAAAAGTTCCGTATCGTCAACAGGAACTCAACGCAACAGACGGCGCGTCGATCGGACGCCCGGTCTGAGAGTTATTGGTTTTTTCGTCCCAGGGGCCCGGTTGGTTTTTAAGGCAAAACCAACCCGACCGTACTCCACCTGCGTCCAAACCTCGGGCAGAGTATGCCAAAATATCCGTCTCACTAAGAGGAACACAACAAAGCTGACGGCACATCAATCGGACGTCCGTAGCTCAAGATATGAGCGTTTCCGCTCCGAGGGCCCGGTTGGTTTCGTCTACGAACCAACCCGGCCGAACTCAAAGTATTCCGAAACCCTGAGTGCGATATACCGAAACGACCATCTCGATCTAAGGATCGCGTTTCCACAGACGGTTCGTCAATCGGAGGTCCGTGGCTCAAGTTGTGGCCAAAAGACCGAAATTGTCTCGAAAACGGGGGGGTCCGGGTCCGGGCCGACCCGGCCCGACCCCCCCTGGGTCGGCCCGAACTGGGTCGACCCGACCCGGGTCCGACCCGACCCGGCTGGCGGCGGACCGGCGCGGTGGCGCGGTCCGGCGCGGTCCGGCGCGGCGGCGCGGCCTGGCGCTGTTGGGGTCACGCGCTGGGGGCATGGCCCCCGCATTCGGCTGGCGGCGCGGCTTTTAGCCGCGCCATTTTGTGAACCCCCCCCCCCCCCCTTCGAGGGGGCCTTCTTTGAAGAAACCCGGGGGGCCGGCTGCCCCCCTCAAGGAAAACGCCCCCCTCATAAATGGGGGGGTTTTAGAGCCGGCCGGGGGAATTTAATTCCCCCGGCCTTTGACCTTCCGGCCGGTTTTTCATCAACGGGACCAGAAAACCGGTCCCCTTTCCGGCTTCTGATGCCGGCGGCCCGGCCGCCGGTCTTCTCATTCCGCCACGGCCCGGAACCGGCCGCGGTGTTCGTCGTCCGGCGCGGTGCGACGGCACCGCGCCCCTCCGTCGCGCCTTTGATTCCCTTTGACGTGGCGCGACGGTGTCACGTTCTTGATGATCCTTCCACGGCGCGGCGCGACGGTGCTGCGCAAATAAGTCGGGCGAATATCCGCGTGGTGCGACGGCACCACGCCATCTTGTTTCTTTCGCAAGATAAATCAACAAGAACAAAGGAGGGGGTTCGGCCGTGTTCATACGGTCTGGCCCCCCTCACGTTAAACGATAACTCATAATTAAATATCCTCTTGTTAGTCATACTAGAACCACGAACAAGAATAAATAAATAAACAAATAACAACAACCCCTACCTTGGGTATAAGTTCGAAGATTTGTCAACATTCCGCGGAAGACAACGTCGCGGAGGTCGGGCGTCGCGGTAATCATTCGTCAAAACCGATGATGAAGAGGTACGTCCGAAGAGGTACATTGTTGGCGAATCTTCGTATGCCGACGAAGGAAGTCCGAGGAGGAAGCGGCGTTCCCTTTCGTTGACACGGAAGACGAAGAAGAGAGGAGCGGCGTTCTTCGTCGGAGCTTGAGCGTTCTTCGTCAAAGCTTGAGCGTTCTTCGTCAAAGTTTGAAGAAGAAGGAGAAGAACCCAAAAGCTCTCAAGTTGGCTAAACAATTCGATCCAAATAAAATAAGATAGAGTCTTATTTTATTCACAAACTTAACAAAATGAATTTCAATGGTTTGAAATTCAAATAAGATAACTCCAAAATTAAATAACAATTTGTCATGTCATTTAAAGAGGGGTTAAAGGGAGTTTGAGAGAAGATGGAAGGTTTAGGTTCGTGTGGGTCCCACCACACTTAATCCTCTCAAGGGAGGTTAAGTGGGTGTGGGTCCCACCCCTAACTTCCTTTGAGAGAAGTTCACCAACAAAAGATAAAATAAAAAGTGTTCCACATTTTTATTCAACTTTTTATAATTCTCCCAAAAACTAACTTTCGTCCCGCATTAAACGTAACTTCGGAAAAGGTCTCCTTAAGAGAATATCGGCGTTGCGAGTTCATCGGTGTCCTCGGATTTCAATTCCAAGCACCGGATCAAAAGTTAGAAATTCCCGCTCGTTCGTTCACTGAACATACCCGAGCCAAACTTCGGAAAATGATTCCGGGCACTCCGGGCCTCGGAATCAGGTGCCGTCTGAAACCGCGCTCTTGTAAAATTCCAAAGAAAATTAAGAAAAAATTTCCCTTGAATTTTACGGGTCTTTACAAGGTTATGAGATGTAGTAATTTTACTTAGGTTGAACTTATGATGAAGCCTTAAAAGTGGATTAGAAGAGTTTTTTATGTTTTTTTTTCTTGTATTATGTTCCATATTTCAAAGACACCAGACTTTAAAGATCCTCTTTATGTAAAATTTAATGTAAAGTTAGGTAATAAAAAAGGCGGGATGCCATAGTTGGTATCGAAGGATAGTTTAGTTATTTATGGAAATTTGGCTATGAAAACATTAAGAAGAACCTAATATAGAAGTTTAAATATAGGAGAAATTACTGGTATTTTGGGGAATATTGATTAAGTGTTTTATCGAACAAATACATCCATGTTTGGGTACGAGCAGGTAGAGGCGGCTCTAGCACATATGTACATAAAGGTAAAACCCGAAAACACCGCTTTGAGCTAGACTCGAATGGGAACTGGTGCATGATAATGGTCCTTACATCACTCTTGGTTATGACACTCCTGGGGGATATTTTTGGTTAATCATAATCTTTTCATGAATCATTATGAAGGATTAATGGAGAAATGTAATTGTTAAAAAAAGTTTTAAGACATAAATACTTTATAGATAAATGATTTTTCAATGAAATAAGTTTCTCTTTAAGGTTTTATTCTTTTAGAAAATGGCGAGAAATAAGAGGAACCATCAAAATGGTGAACACAATGGACCATGCGCTGATGACCCTCTGATGGAATCTGGAATGGAAACATTCATGAGAATGATGAACCAACTGACTCAAGTTATGGGAAATAACTTGAGTCAAGCTAAGAGACCGATCTCACCGCGAAGAGAAAAACATTATGTTGAGTCCTTTATGCATCAACGACCACTAACCTTTCGTGAATCGACGAGTCCATTGATTTTTGAGTAGTGGATCAGCTCCATCGAGAAGATCTTTTATGTGCTCCACTGTTCAGAGAAAGAGATGGTCATCCTGGATGTCTATTGCTTAGAAGGAGAAGTTGATCAGTGGTGGGAGCTGATTAAAAACACGAGTCAAGGAGTGGAGTTTGAAGATATGGAGTGGGAAGAGTTCAGAGGGATTTTCTTCAGTAAGTATTTCCCTCGTTCTATGAGAACAAGAATGGAGAAGGATTTTCTCGAGCTGAAGCAGAAGGAGAACGAATTTGTGGGAAGCTATGAGATGAACTTCACAAGGCTTTCACGTTACACCTCTAGCTTTGTCACGGATCCAAATGGAAAGGTTGGTAGATTATTTGGTGGACTGAGACCTAATCTACAGAATAATATAGCCAAACGTTATTATGACAGTTTTGAGGAGATTGTGCAAAGTGAAATGAAAGTCGAACTGGAGTTTGGTGAGATGCAATGGTCTCATAAATCAAACGACAAAAAGAGATCAATGGAGCCCATCTTAGGGGGGACCTTTGATCAGGGAAGAAGAGGCAAGCAAGTTCAACGTCCCACATGTAATAAATGTGGGAAGAACCATTCGGGGAACTACTTGCTCAGGAGAAAGAAATGATACAAGTGTGGAAGAGATGACCATATTGTGAGGAATTGTCATAGTGAGGTGAAACCTCAACTTCCAAACACTAATGTCAAGGGGAAGATAGTATATTCCCTACATGATGTGTTGTGATTTATGTGTAGAAAACTGTTACACTTTTCTAATCACTGTCCAAATCTGAGGGCAGTGGAGGGGAACCACCATCAGACTTAGCAAAGGACAATGGAGCAAGGTCATGGTTTTTCTATCACGACAGCTGAAGATGAAGCCCCAAATGATGTGGTAGCAGGTACTCTTGTTGTTCTCTCAAAGCTAGAAAGTATTTTTTTTATTCTGGTTCCATGCATTCCTTTATTTCCTCCAAGTTTGCAAAGAATTTAAATCAACCCCCAACTTACTAAAAGTAGAGTTATCAGTCAAGACTCCTGGTGGGATTATCCAAGCATCATCAGTGTTTAGAAACTCTAGTATTTACATTGGTGTGTACAATCTTATCGCAAATCTATTATCCATTCCAATCATGGAATTCTACATTATACTAGGTATGGACTGGATCTCAATGTATAATGCTAAGATCAAATGCAGAAGTAAGTAAATCTCAGTAGTCTTGAATGGAAAACCTATAGTTATCTTCCAAGGAGAGATATCTCAACCTGATACTTGTCTAGAAGAACCTCCTATATCCTTATTTATGGAATTGATCGGTGATGAATAAGAAGGAAATAAGAGATTGAGGATACAAAATGTACCCATCATCCAGGAATACATTGATGTATTTCCTAAGGAGTTGCCTGGACCTCCCCCAAAAAGAGAGGTAGAGTTATCCATTGAACTCGTACATGGATCTCACCCAATATCAAAGACCCAGTATAGGATGGAAAATATGGAGCTAGGGGAATTAAAGATACAACTCCAAGATCTTTTGGAGAAGGGGTTTATCCACCCAAGTGTGTCTCCTTGGGGAGCACCTTTTCTCTTTGTGAAGAAGAAGAATGGATCGATGCGGATTTGCATTGATTATAGAGAACTGAATGGGATCACAGTAAAGAAGAAATACCATCTTCAAAGAATTTATGACTTATTTGACCAACTTCAAGGGGCCAAATTATTCTCTAAGATTGATCTTTGATCTAGTTATCATCAATTGAGGGTGAAGAAAGAAGATATTTCAAAAAAACTACCTTCCAATCAAGATATGGGCATTACGAGTTTGTTTTTATTCCTTTTCGACTGAATAATGTACTTGTTATCTTTATGGATTTGATGAATAGAGTCTTTAAGGACTACCTTGATAACTTTTTGGTAGTTTTTATTGATTATATTCTGATATATTCCAAAATTCATGAGGAGGATTAGGATTATCTAAGTGTTATTTTTCAAACTCTATGGAATAAAAGACTTTTTGGAAAGTTCAGTAAATGTGAATTCTGGTTACAACAAGTTGATTTCTTGGGCCACATTGTTACCAATGAAGGAATCACAGTTGACCATGCAAAGACAAAAGTTGTGGAGGAGTGGACTCATCCTATAAAAATAATTGAGATTCATAGTTTCCTTGGATTAGCGGGATATTATAGGCGGTTTGTGAAAAACTATTCACTACTTTCTAATCCATTAACCAAGTTAGCTCGAAAAGGGGTTATGTTCATATGTACAAAGGAGTGTGAGGAAAGTTTCCAAGAGCTGAAGAAGAGATTGGTTACTGAACCGGTGTTAACTCTTCCCTCAAGTAGAGAAGGATTCATTATTTTTAGCGATGCATCTCTAAAATGGCTTGGGTGCGTCCTCATGCAAAATGAAAAGGTCATTGCTTATGCATCTTGAAATTTGTAGACTCATGAGCAGAACTATCCTGCGCATGATCTGGAGTTGGCTGCGGTTGTTTTTTCTCTGAATATATGGAGGCACTATGATTATGGATAGAAAGGTGATATATAAACAGACCATCAATGTTTGAAGTATATTTTCATAGAAAAGGAATTGAACCTGAGACAAAGGAGATGGTTGGAACTCCTTAAAGACTATGATGTTTCAATTCATTATCATCCTGGAAGAGAAAACAAAGTCACTGATGCATTAAGCAGGAAAGACCCAGTTGTTCTATCAATGATGAGTATTCAAAAAGATCCTTTGATCAATGACCTAGTAAAGCTGGACATGGGAATTATAAGGGAAGGTACATCACCAACACTAACCCAAATGATTTCTCAATTGTCACTACTAGAGAAGATCAAAAAATATCAGAAAGAATATCCTTTGTCACAGAAGAAGTTTAAGGCTGTGAAGGATGGGAAGTTTCCTGAGTTCAATTCTGATCAAGAAGGTTTACTGAAATTTCATACAAGAATATGTGTTTCATCTATTCTGGAAATAAAGAAGGAGCTGATGGATGAAGATCATAACTCTACATTCTTTATACATCCTGGTAGCACGAAAATTTATAGGGACCTTCATGATCATTATTGGTGGGATAATATGAAAATGGAGATTGCTGACTACACTTAAACGTGCCTGGTATGTCATCAAGTGAAGGAAGAGTGACAAATTCCTAAAGGGGTATTGCAAACACTACCCATACCATCATGGAAGTGGGACGATATAACTATGGACTTTTTCACTAGTCTCCAGAGAACTTCCAAAGTAAATAATGCAATATGGGTTATTGTGGACCATCTCACCAAGACTGCCCATTTTATAGGGAAGATTTCTCTCTTGATAAACATTCCAAGATTTATGTGAAGGAAGTGGTAAGGCTTCATGGAGTTCCACTTTCTATCGTATCTGATCGTGATCCAAGGTTCACATCAAAATTATGGAGAAATCTTCAACAATATCTGAGCACTGAATTGAATTTCATTATGGCCAATAACCCCCAAACTGATATCCAATCTAAAAGGACTATTCAAACACTCAAGGACATGTTGAGAACTTGCTCAATGGAATTTAAAGGTAGATGGGATCAGCATCTCTCTTTAGTTGAGTTCACTTACAACAACAGCTTCCACTCGAGCATTCAAATGGAACCCTATGAAACTCTATATGGGAAGCGATGTAGAACTCATAATTTTTGGGATGAAGCTAGTGAGAGAAACCTTCTTGGGCCTGATCTTGTACAAGAGATGACAAAAAAGGTCCATTCCATCCAACAACACATTAAGGCTGCTCAGAGTCGGAAAAAGAGCTATGCCGACAACTGTAGAAGGGACTTGGAGTTTGATATTGGTGACAAAGTCTTTCTTTGGGTTTCACCTTAGAAGAGATTCATGAGGTTTGGGAAGAAAGGGAAGATAATCCCTAGGTACATTGGACCCTATGAAATCCTTGATCATGGGGGAGCAGTGGCCTATCGGCTTTCACTTCATCCAAATCTAGCCCAAGTTCATGTTTTCTTCCACATATCCCTCTTGAGGAAGTACATACCTAACCCTTCACATGTACTAAATCCAGAGGTGGTACAACTAAAACATGACCTCTCTTATGAGGAGCATCCGGTGGAGATCTTGGATCATACAGACAAGTTTCTACGCAACAAGACTACCCACCTTTTTAAGGTGTTGTGGATGAACCACAAATATAAAGAAGCCACATGGGAACCAGAGGAGTCTATGAGACAGAAGTACCCACACCATTTCTCTTTAGAGGGTACAAGTGAAAAATTTCAAGGATGAAATTTCTTAAGGGTGGAAGAATGTAACGACCCGAACTTTTTAATATTATTTGTTTCTAATTTTGTGAGTTATTTTACTGTATACTCAACAAAACTATATCCTTTAATTAATAAGGTGGGTATAATTAAAATGAGACCGTTGGGTTTCGACTGTTATATGATCGTTGGTCAATATGACCATTGGAAACTATAATCTTAATGTTGTTTTTTTATAAATAAGGTTATCTTGATTAATTAATATAGAAAGAAGATTGAATGGCCTCATCCAGTAGACTCGAGCCATATGAAGCCCATCTTTCAGAGCTTGGGAAGGAGGTAGCATCACTGGGCTTTTCTCTGGACCAATCCCAAGCCGAACATCAACGTATGAAGCTTGAACATAATTGCCTAAGGGAGAAGTTCAAGCTGATAGAAATCCCCACTTGGGAAATGTTGTTCGAGCCACCCCAAGATTCAATCACCATAGCACACCTTACACATAGGTCTTATGCTGGTGTTATAAGGATCTATGTAACGGGACCATAGCTGCTTTATATAATTTTTTATATAAATAAAATTGTTATTTCTTCTTATGGAAAAGTTGTGAATTTCAAATATCAGGATAAATATAGGATGAGTATTATTGATGAATTAAAGAAAAATGAGTATTTAAAAATGTTTTTGTATTCATTAAATAATTAATAATGTGAAATGATTTTCAAGAAATGGTCTTCTACAATTGTGTTTAGTAATAAATTTATAGTCTAATAAGATCAAATTGGGTTTTTATTGAATAGTAAAGTAGGTATAGTAACATACCCATAAAAATAGTAATGAATAGTAATGAGTATTAATTTGACAAAAAAAAAAAAGAAAACTCACCCATGAATGTATAAATACATTTTAGACATCTTAAAAGTGAAAAAACAACCATAGTTTAAGTTTTGGTATTTTTGTATGTCATAAATATTTTATTTTCAATTTTATAATTAATTTAATAATTTAAAATAGAAATTCATTTTCATAAAATTCATTTATAAATTGTTAATTTATTGTCTTATAGTTATTCGATAATTTTATGGGACCTTGATTACTCTTTTAGGGTGTTACAAACTGAGTTATAGTTTTAAAGTTGTATTTTTGGGATAAATAATGATTTTATTTAAAAAATAAATTAAAAATAATTAGAAAATTATTTTCATAAAATGGACTTCATTTTTTAATTCAGATAATTGATATTTGGTTAGGGTTAATTTTAAGGATTTTTCTTAAACAGTTGAATTTTTAGTGAATAGTAAAAATGCAGTTTTGAGTTTCGGGTGTTTAATGACATCATTTATGATGTAATAATGATGTATGATTTCTGGTCGACTTATGAATAGTGATATATAATATGAGGTGTCCCAATTGGACAATACCATGGGAAAATACCATGGTCAAGCCCATGGTTTTTCAAATACAACCGATGAGGTGTCCCTTGAAAATTAATAATTTATTCACTCACTTTTCCTATAAATACCACACCATTTCCCCCATTCATTTCATTAAAAAATCATCATAAATAACGTTCTGGTCTCCTTAACTTCCAAGGAGTCCTCCCAAGTTTCCCTCAATCCTTCCAAGGTCCCGACCTTCAAGCTTTCGAAGTTACATTTCAAGGTAAGGGATCATTTCACCCACCTCTTTTATGTCATGAATTCTTTTATGTTGTGTCTCCTAGTCTCCATATCATTATGTTGATGGTATGTTCTTATATGTTATCATTTTTTTTCCATTTCATGTCTAATTTTCGGGACACCCTTTCCGCTCTCATCAATTTTTTTCTGAATTTTTAAGTGATGCTGTTAGGCTGTCGAATTTTTCATAAAAGGAATCGCATCTTCTCTTTCCATTCAAGTTTCCTTTTCCTATGGTATGTCATTAAAATATCAATACCATGTTCTTATCTAAATGTTATTCTGTATTTATATTTTAATCTGAGTTATTTATTAGCGGGTTACCCATGTACCCTCTCTTTTCATTATTTTCTAAAACCATGTTATATAGTCGTTATGCTGCAGAAATTTCATCTCAAAATTTCTATCTCCTTCTCTCAAGAAATCATCTTGTTTATTTATGTGAATAACCAGAACTATTTCATTTTTATGGGTGTTCATAAAAATATAAGAAGGATATTTTTTATTCTGTAATGGACGTACATATAACCCTCACTCCCTACCATGGGTTATAAATGATATAATGATCTTATTTTTAAGAACTCTTACAACGTTACAATTTTGAAATTAAAACCATTTCTTTTATTCTCTATGGGCTATTTATGAAATGTTTGATTATGATATATTTGTATCACATGTAAGTATTGAAATATTAAGGGTGTGACCTGATAGCCCTCCAATGCATTGGGTAAATAATTAATCTCTAGAGATGACAATTTTCACGATACCTTGGGGAATAACCTTGGTAATTTTTATGACACCTCGGGGATAAACCTTGGTGATATGTTCATGAATGTATAAATTAAATGTTGTAGCCACATATTAAAGTTAATATTCATGTTCTTTTTATCATTATATTCATTTTATTATTAATATTTCTCAAGATCACATGTCAACTGTTTCACTTGTTTTCCTTACTTGACTTCTACTCACCCTTTCCCTTGAATGCATGTCTCTACGTTATGAGATTCAGTAATTGTTCATAGGAATAACTTATGATGAATCCTTAAAAGTGGATTAGAATAATTTTTTATGTTGTTTTCTTGTATTATGTTCCTGATTTCTAATACACTATACTTTAAAGATCCTCTGTATGTAAAGTGTAATGTAAAGTTATGTAATAAAAAGGCAGGATGCCATAATTGGAAGGTCTACTTTAATAGATATGCATCCAAAATAGAACAATAATAGATGACAGGGATGAAATTGTTGATAAATACATCCACCACACAAAATAAATACCTTTTTATCAAGTTATTCATTAGTCTTTAAGTTTAGTAAATTTTATCTTATAGTTTTTACCAATGTAACTTGAATATTTTTATTTATCTAGGATATTTATTCATTAATATTGTAAATAAAAATATATATATTAGATAATTTATACCCAATGATTCTAAATATTAATTTCAAATCATTAAATAAAAATTTTATTCCTCTGTGAGATTAATTTTAATACAAATTCATCTAATGCAAAAAACCATGTTTTGACCTTATTAATGTTGATTAATTTTAATTGTTTTCACTAATAATTATGGTAAAAATGAAGTTATCCTTATTATATAATTTAAATTGTTAGGATTCAAAGTATATAATAAATTATTATAAATTTCATTTATAGAATAGGAATAATTTAATTTAAAATTAATCCCACGTACATGATGATAGGATGGGTTTTTAAGATGAAAATGTTCAAAATTTTACAAAGTCTTTATAACAAATATCAACATAAAATTGATTAAAATGACCTTAATTGTATTAATATATGAATAATTTATATAATTATACTTTAAAACAAAAATAAAATATAACTTAACTATATAAATAATTCGAACAAAAAATAATTTTTCAATTAAAATTCTTTTTTTACAATTCATAAAATAAATATTTTAAATAAAACCATAAAAAATCACCCTGAGATAATTTTGATTTTATGATTTAAAAAATAAATTTTATTTTTGAAATATAATTTATAAAACTCTTGAAAATTGGTTTTTATATAAGTTTTCCACTAAAAGTTTGTAAAACTACCTTTCAGAAAAATATATCGTTATATACATAAAATTGGATTTATTCTAATATCCTATATAGAGAACACATAAGATGAATTTCAAATAGTCTATAAAATATATAATATATATTTCATTAAAATAATTCATCAAATTTTTTTAAATTTATTGAATAAAATGTTTTTGTATATAGAAAAATAATTTTTTGAAAAGGAATTTCATTATTTTCAAATAGTTCTTACCTTCATTTCTAACATATTGGTTACCAAATAACTAGTTTTATAAACATGAATAAAACATATTTTCATAATTTAGTTAATCTTTTTCATACCGTCCATTACAATTCCTACAAGAAAACTATAATAATATTTTAATAATATGTCATGTTTTGATTAAACTCACTGTTGTGTGTAATGAAAGCTGAGCTTAGTGTTCTGTGTGAAACAATCTAAACATGGTATTACATGTAAAAAAACCAAACATAGTGTTTTTTGTATCACAAGATAAGCTAAATGTTTTATGTAGTGCAAGATAAAATTGGTGTTTCACATAAATAAATCTTAACTTGTTTTAGTGTTCAATGCAATCAATCAATGATTTTTAATTTATTTATAAAAAATAATTCATAAAAACTTGAGGTTTTACATTATACACCCTCTTAAAACGAATTTCACCCTAAAAATTTGTCTGGGTCATCAATGATTTAACATTTAAAAATTCATTCATGTAAATCCACAACGTAGAAAAATTAATAATAAAACATCCTTAAGAAAATATATTTGGAAACATATCAGTTACCCAAAGCAACCCATAACAGGGTTTCCATTTTGTATTACATAAGTGAAAAGTGAAGAATTGGGCATGGAAGAAAAGTGTAAATAATTTTATAGAGTGGTAAAGATCACTGATCATAAAAAATTGGGTGATCATGAGAAGGTTAGTGGAAATAAAACCATAACAAAATTAGGCATGAAGAGGTCATTGATATCTTCAAAAATGATGATAACATGACAAAATTTTATTCCATGACCCTTTTAAATAATTAGAATAATTTTCACAAGAATATATACTCACTTTATTACATTCCATTTAATATGAATAGTCTCATCCTTTGTTTATTCCATGATCAACTTCCACTTTATATCTTACTCCAAAAATAAAGGTGAATTTGGATTTCCTAAATCACTAACGAATCATAAGATGCATAAATAGAACAATAAGTTGTTTTATCTATCTTTTATCATCATAAAAGAAAAATGGTTATCACAACTTATCCAATATGCATAAATCTTCATACGGTGAAATAATACATTAATCTATAAAACCACATTCAAATTTAAACATAAAACACTTCATAAATGGTTTTATTTATGATCCTTTAAAAAGAATAAAAATAAAAAACTTGACAAATAAGTTGACTAAATTTCTCAAAATAAGCTTAACATTGATCCCTCATATGTTATAAATTATCTCTTGATTGTCCCAAATCAAACATGTGGATACCTTCATTGTGTATTCTCTTGAAATATGGTAATAACCTAAATTATCATAAAATAATATTGAAAGAATATATTCTTCCTTATTCCTTGAATAAATCCACATATAAATATATTCCATAAATAGAATAATTCTATAAACTCTATCAATGATAACATAAACTACTTTTTTCTCAATGCATTAATTTGTTTCAAGTTAATCAGTACTATCCAATTTACTTATCTATATCCAACATCTCTTTTATGAACTTAATTATCACATCATCCAGAACATTAAGGTTTATCTTCCCTTAATCTCCTTGCAATTAAATCATTTTTAGTCCATCAATGCCATTTAAATAATTTTTTAATTCCTTTTTGATAAACATATATTGAACAATCCTTACAATTCATGATTCGTGTGACCTAATTCTTGAATTCAAATACATAAACACTTCAATTATTCCACCTCATCCTTAAGACATTAACAAGGCTTTATAATCTATCCCTTGTATAAGCTATTATCTTATGCAAAATAATTTTCATTGGAATATTAGGTTCATTCGTATACCAATATAATTTAAATGTGATTTCTCTATTCTAGAATTCATGTATAGAGGATAATCACTTGAAATTACAATAAAGGAATAAAAAATGATTTTCCTAGGGATAATTTATAAAAAAATATAACATGAAATTCCCAACCAAGGAGGGGAGGATAAGTGTGCCCAATTTATCAAGATTAACTTCACCCATTTTGATTTTATAATATTGTATTTTTTCCATTTTCATTAGAGGTTGTTGTAGATTAGTATCCATATTCTCCCTTATATTGGGGGATTTATTCACATAGTCCCCAAACTCATTTCACTTGAAACTCCAGAGTGTGGGTTGTGTGAGGACCATTTTGGGATATACCTAACACTAAGAGGGGGTGAATTAGTGTTGAGGATTTTTTAAACCAATTCTGTCATTATATCCCTATACCTCTTGGCCTGTTAGGATCTTGATTCTTTTATTCTCTTTTCCATGTCACATGTAATAATAGAAAGTAGTAAAAATATACACACGTTATTTTTACAAGGTTCACCACTCAATAAGATTTGTTGCGTCCTTGACATACATGGGATTGACTAGTGCATGGATTCTACACTATAATGTGATATGTTGTTATAGTGGAGTGGCTAGAAAAGCAATCCTCTCGTCAGTGTAGGTACCTACACTTTGGAAGGGGGTGGGAAATAATCATCTTCCATGGACTGGTGATAGCCTAGTCCAACATTCATCCTCTAGCTGGTTCTTTATACTGCATGTGGAGACATTCTTATTCCTTCTTCAAAAGTTAGGTTTTTTATTGGTCTTCTTTAGTGATCTTCACTTGATTACTAGAAAATTAGTAGGCAAGAAATTATCCCTTTATTTCTCTTCTTTTCTAATGCAGTACCAAATGTGCTAGAATTATTCTTCTTCTTCAGTGTAATAACTAAATTCAGTCCTTTGATTTCTTTAGATTGAATCACATATACCAATGTGATTGTTCAAGCACAGAGAATCAGCTCACAAAAATCATCTGATTTAATTATTCACCCTTGTTCATGAATGCATGTGAAGATGCATATGGAATTTAGGTTGAACCTTTTCTTCGCTTTACTTATTCTTATTCTTTACACATGTGCACACACTTGTTTTTGATTCATTATTTAAGTCACATCATGTGTTCATGTGTATGAATTCATGCATGAATTCACCTCTTCCTCTTCTTGTGTGAGTACCCTAATGGGTATGATTCTTTGAGAAAACACACATAGCTTCTTCTCCTCTTCTTTCCTTTTTCTTCCTCCTTTTCTCTTCTTAAATTTTCACTAGGTTCGGGTTCCTTTACATCATACACATAATTTTATGGGTTTCATGTATTCTCTTTTTAAAACCTGAATGGTGAAACCACTTAAGTTCTTGTTCTTTCTTTAATCCATGCACATGGGTGCATACAACATGTATAGCCCTTCCCTTTTATGGACTCTCCTTTTTCAATAATACTCAAACCTGTACAGACAATAAGATAAGTGTGAAGAAAAGAAGGTTATCACCTTAATTATTGAAACCAAGATGGCCCATGGGTCTCCTTCTTATGCAACTAATGCACATGAATATCCTTCAAACAATTGAGAGGGTATTGTGTGGAACTGTCTTCACAAATAATAGCAAAGGTGAAATTTCACCAATTGAATAGTCGCAGGATTTCCTTCACAAAAACACTGTGAGGTTTTGGCTAATCCCATAATTTGTTTTGTGGTTTGTTATTTTCACAAGGGATTATGGATCCTATTCTTCTTCGTGAGGCTCTTAAATAGTGCATGGAACTTTTTGAAGGTCCGCAGAACATGGATTACTTATTCAAAAGATTGTGATATGTTTCTTGAACAGAATCACTTCATATATTCATGAGAAGCTCTCCTATTTAGCTTAAGGATCTCATTTAACAGGTGAGAGAGAGTCTCTATTTTTATGTTCCAATCTCATGTGGATATTCTTTGAATATTTCCCTTTGAATACACAATATCCTCAGCTCTTTAAGATATTCAACCCCACATTTTTTGATTCACTGGATATCTCGATTGTTTCCATTTTCAAATGAAGGATCTTATCTGATCTTGTGCTTGCATTTGAGATTTTCATTTATCTCATTTTTAAATTAGGCCTAATTTATCCAGGAATTAATCTCAGACAAAATTTAAGGCCTCACAACTCCATTTTCTTAGGACTCCATCGAGATATTTGCATGCATGAAAGATGTAGATTTCATTCATAGTCTCAGTTCAATTATGAGACACTTCTTAGATGGCTAGGAATAGGCCATGGTGGTCAGTCTTCATCTTCGATGTGAGTAGTGTTTCCAGTGGGTGGCAGCAGCATCGACAGGTTGAAGATGATGGCACAGGATGGATCGAATGTCGTGGGAGGATCGGACGGCCCTGATTTAAATGCATGCAGCACAAGATCAGATGAGGGGTACAGATTTGGATGATCAAATGTTGTGGCTAATCGGATGGTCGAATGAGATATGGGATGATATGAGATGAAAATATTACATCCTCATTTCTAAAATGTTTTCCCGCATTGAAATAGAGATGCAGGAAAGGTGTGATTTATCAATCATGTCATCTTAGTATTGGTTCAGAATTCTCATCTCCCCCCTCTGGTGTCACCGCACATTAGTTCTCAATGGGATCGCTCTTATCACCCACCCTACCACTTCTGAGCATGATCCTAGGGCCAAATATTCACTCATAGCACATGTTCACCATCATGCATGCATCTATGGGCTTATATATGGCTTTCACACCCTATACCTCTTTTCGGGCGAGCCATGAGGCTTCCCTTGGGTGCAGTTGACCCTCGAGTCCTACATGTGCCTAAGGTTGAATACTTCGGTTGGCCATGCATGGTTAGACTATATTTTTTTTAGTATACACATAATAAATACTAGTGTAAAGTTGCATGTCCACCTTAGAACATTAGGCACATGCATGGCTACCACCTTCAAATGCCAAGCTCAGTTCAATCCCTTCTTTTCTTCTTCTTCCTTTCCATTTTTTATTATCAAATCCAAAGTATATCAATAATCCTTAAAATGATTATACTTATATGTTGTAAATGTTGTATCATAGATGATACAAGTTCTTTGAACTTGTCAAGATCATTGCATCAATCGTGTTATTTTGTAACAATATGGACAATTTCCCAAGTATGGAATCCAATGTTATGAATCCATAACAATTCTATAAGAATATTCACTTCAATCAATCTACATTCACTTTGGAGTTCCTTCTTCATTTTGAAAACTATTGACACTTTTTTCCATTCACTTTAGAGTTCCTTCTCCATTTTTACAACTATTGACACTTGTTGACAACAAATAAAACTTATACACAAAGTGGTCCCAGTAGGTTGTGCATTAGTTAGAATCGTATTCTCCTCCACTATATTAACTAGTACATTGATCATATTTCAATATGAACAAACTTTATGAATGTACTTTTTACATTTAAAGAACCTCCCAGTTTCATTCAAGCAATTTCCATTAATCTTCTTTCCATATTTTTTTGCATACAGGTACCTGGAATTTCCTTCCACTACTTTAGTTTTCATGAGATATGATCTTTATTTTCTTATCAAAACAATATGAACAGTGGGAATATCTCATCTCCATTTATACCAATAGTGCACATCAAATGAATTCCTCAAAGAAACAAAAGTCTCTTATATCCAAGGCCTTTTAAAACATAGTTTTGCTCAACTAAATATTCAATAAATTTTAATTCTAGGGTTTATGATTAAACCAAAAGTGTACCTTGATAGTATTGTAAAATTATTTTCATAGGGTAAAAAAGATTTATCATCATTTTCCTTAATCTCAAAGAATTAATTCTATAACATTTATCATAGAATACAAGATAATTAATTACATAAAAAATATCCCCTTAAACTATTACCATTCCATATATTCAACTTATTCATATTCCCTCATCTTCTTAATAAGAGTCCACCACTGATTTTCTTCACCTTCCAAATGATAAACAACCAAAATGAATTTTTCATTCTTCAAGCAATGAATAATAGAAAATAACTTTTTAGTGGTACTTATCCATTTCTCAGTAACTAGTGGATCATTGGAACCACTAAAAGAATTTAGATGTTTCCTCCTAAAGGACTCAATAGAACATTTTTTCCTCCATTCCACATTTGTAAGTTAAATAAGATTCATATATTGAGAATTGTTTTGACCATATCATCAAGATTATTCATTCTAACTACTATATCATTTGGTTTTTCAGGAGTAAATTCATTGCATTGTCTATTTAATTCAGCATTAACATGGATCCTTTAGGTTCCAACCATTGAATAAAACTATAATATAGAGTTTCAGAAATACAAATCACGGATAAAACCCACGTAGTCATGAAAAAAACTCATAGGATGTCTAAATCATGACTCCTTAATTTCAATCAATGACACTTTGGTCTTATCCTATTTCGTTAATAGACATCATCTATTTAAATCATTCATAATATGTTGTAAAGATTTTTTGAATTTCTTAATCACATCCCCAGGAGTTTCAAACCAAGTGCACAGTAAGGAACGTTGTCATGCAACAATTCCCAATCGAGTCTAGCTCAATACAATGTTTTTGGTATTGTAACCCCTATGTAAACCTATCTCAAAGGCACATCCACTTATAATATCCATACAAGAATGAATTTATAGGAAACCACTTGATCTTTCCTTTACCACAATTCTAGGAAATTTTCATATGAATTGACTTACCCATAGAGTCATCCCTTAACATATCATTAGAAATATCCCTAGGAATATAACTAGAGATTTCTCATCTCAATTTCCAAATGATAACTAAACCTTTCCTTTGATAACATCTATAACAACCCAGGCCTTTTACACCTAGATATTACATATTTTTAGATTAATATTCATTACATTGCACACACACATGTCTGAGGACCATAATAGTTCAGTGTCATTCGATACTTGGAACACAATATTCTTATCTGGTGAAGGATCTTCATTGTTTCCCATAAAGGTATTACCCTTTAATAATCCTACTAAAACACATTATTTATAACATGGAGAAAGGTAAAATAAGAAAGAGTGATCTCATATTCTCATTAAGTGTAAATAAAGGAGATAAATAATCATAAAATTAATATTAGGGTATGAGAACAGGAAAATAACATTTGAAAACAATACCATGCAAATCAAATATCATAATCATGATTTATGGAATAAATATTGTAAGTTAATAATACTTTAATGATAAGATAATAAAATAACATGCACCATGATAGCATAATTTAGGCATAAGACATAGATTTGTGTCATAAAAATCTACATATAAAATTTTGAACATGTATAGATAGAAAAGGGTTCACCCATTAAGTTAACGAAATGAAATTAGTCCCTTGAATAAACTCATGCACATGAAACCAAGTCTAAATATAACACTTTAAACATTTAATCAGCTACACACATAAGTGGATACACATCTTGCTCAGGATACACCACAATCCCTAGCGGCAGAACTTTCTTACTATAACGGGTTCACTCCCCATTCAAACCATATATATTTCATGAGGTATATATAAATATTTACCCAATTTATTAGATTTATATCTTGGTTCATCAGTCATGTAAGCTATAATGGGATCATCTGGCACTATCTGAGCCACCCCATTATAGAAGTTATAATAAGTTTACCCAACACTATCTAGGACACCCCATCGAATAACTTTTAACAGACATACCTAACTCTATCTGGTCCGCCCCATCATAGAAGATATAACTGGATTACCTAGTGTTACATGGTATAAAACATCATATAATTTTTTTCTAAGAACCACAACATGAATAAAGTACAAAAATATTTCATATCATCATAAACAATCATTATACCGTTTATAACTTGATTAACCCATGGAAAATAAATGGGTTTCATGTCAATATCTACTAAACATGATTGTCCCATGTAAAATAAATGGGTTCCATTAAAATCTATTTGAATCATGATTATCTTGTGGAAAATAAATGGGTTCCAAAAGCAACTTTTCATCATAAACATAAACCATATAGAGAAAGAACATGAATGGTATCCTTAGATAATATCTCTTGTAAGTCATAGGTAACATCAACAGATAAAATAGTAGATAGAAATTAATATTTATGTATAATTTCATATATTTCCTATAGAAAATATCCTTTCCAATTTGGAAAACACTTCTAAAAATATAAAACCTTTTGAAACTCTTTTTCTTTCAAAACAACCTTGATAACTTATAACGGAATATTTGAAACAAAATTTCAAAAACTTTTTAAAACATAAAATATTTTATAAATACTTTTATTTAAAAATGTGATTAAATTATCATTTAAAAACATTTTTAAAATATTCTTAGAAACCATTTTTTAAGAACACATATTTCTGACCAAAGAGAGAAATAAAGTCAGATTCCCTTAAAATTATTTTCTTAAGTATCTTAAGGAACAAAGTGTAGAAAATGGAATTATTATGAGAATATATAATTATTAAATAGATTATAAGTAAATTAATGAAAATTATTGAGAGTTAGAACATGATATTTCAACAGTAGAGTAATAATCATAAACAATCTCAATAAATGATTAGATTGTAACATAAAATCATTAACACTTTAGTAACCTAGAATCCAAATATCGAAAAATGAATATCATAAAATGTAGCCTAAAATATCATTATTACATATAAATTCATGATATTACATATAAAAGGGGTTATATATACACCCCATGAAAGAATATAGATGCATATCCTAACATGCATCTTAAAGAAGGAAAGTGGAGACAAAAATTGTTTACCAATTTGGTACCTTTTGAAACATAAACCCCATTAAATATTGATCATAAAATGGATATATAAATAAAAATAATGTTAATTATAAGAACAATAAAATTCATTCATATTTAGTACATACACCACATAAAATAAATAGGTGGTGAATATGATATGTGCCTCACTAAAGTAAAATGTTCAACAAAAATCCCTTACCTTAAGTCTTGACTTCCTTTGTACACATTGAAACCTCCTATATAATTAATATTAATTTATTATACATATACATAAAAACCCTATTCATATGTATCATTCCATATATGATATTATTATGAAGTTATATTTTTAGGATCAAAATATAGAAGTTGATGCTCAATTACAAGAGGGGTGATTTGTAAGTTTTAAAAACCATTTTTAACCATAAAAAATGAATGTTTAACAAAGATAAAAAAGTTTAATTCAAGAATCCTCTTTGGTTATTAAAAAAAGAGATAATTGGAAGGGCCCAGGACCAATTATGGAGAATCTAAACTTAAACAAGTTTATCTTAAATAAATAATCTATCTTAAATCATAACGAATCTTATTTATCAGAGTAAGTATAAGTATAAGAATGTATAATAAAATTATAATATATAACTGTAACTTAAAACAATGAAAATAAAGAACTTGTGAATTAAAAAGGTAAAAATAATCTTTTAACCCAAATAGAAGGGTATCCAACAATCTTGGATAAAGGTACCTTGATTAATACTCTCACGAAATGTTTTCTTACCCACTCTAGGGTAAGCCCTCGATAAGAGTATCGGATTCTATCTTACTATCCACATAATCCCTCAAAATTTAAGGTAGTCGACACCTCTATCTTCCTTTCCCTATAAGTCCTCAAAATATAATTTATTCATCACCTCTATCTTCAAATCCCAGGAAGCCCCCGATTGATCAGCCAATAAGAGTCGCACTAAGCAGGTTAAAAATGTTTTTCACAGCTTGAACAAGTTTTTCACAACATTAACACAAAAAATGATAGTCTATATCTCTAGAAATCACTTCACAACATCATAATTTTTAATCTCTATATGTTTCAATGTATGTGTCTAACTCTTTAAATGTATGGGTTATTTATAATAAAAAATCCAAATAATCATCTCCTCCTCCAACAGTCATATTTTTTCTTGAATTTTGGAGGGACCTGGATAAGTGTCACTTAGCCGATGGTTAGTTAAAAACAGATTATATGACATTATTTCATTGTAAAATAATCATGTGTATGTAATTATATAATTTAAGAAAAAAATTCTTATGTTTATGAAACTTAAGTAAACTAGGATCTGATAAAGTTGGAATAATATCTTAAGAAAAAATAGCAACTCTAATGATTATGAATAATCGGATTCTAAATATAATTGGAAACACAGTCTAAATATATATAAAAATGGAGTCTATAAAATTACAAATTTGGAGTCTTGTTTTCAGAGAATTTGGAATATAATTTATGAAGAAAATCATAGTCTTATTTCTGGAGAAATCGGAGTCTGATTTCAGGTGAAACCAGAGTTTGATTTCAGGAGAAATCAGAGTCTAATTTTAAGAGAAATCAGAGTCTTATTTTAGGAGAAATCATGGTCTCATTTCTATAGAAATTAGAGTCTGGTTTTAGGAGAAATCATGATCATAAAATTTGAGAATTTAGAGTTTGATTTCTATTAAACTCGAAGTTCAAGATTCAATATATGAAATACAGTGTAAAATATGATATAATGAGAGTCTAAAAATAGTGAGACACAGTATCTAAGAAACACTAAGGTTCTAAGGTTTTGATAAGGTTCTGATTATTCTTAAGGTAATTCAATCTTAAGAAAGATATTATTAAGATTAGAAAAGGAACATTAATCATAACTTATAAAAGTGTATTAAGGTTTAAGAAAATAAATTTCCTTATAGAAATAAAATAATCTTTAAGGAAAAAGTTTTTGGGATTTTCAAAACATAAAGGATTGTATTCTTTTTCTTAAAAACTGTCTATAAATATAATTTTCTATTCAAAAGAAATTTTTATTTAGGATTGAGATCCCCCTTTCTTAATAAACATTCTTATTTTCAGTAAAATACCCCTTAATATGATATTATTTTTTTAACTTTTCTCCCCCATTGTGATTTTTAAAAATAAATTGAAAGGGGAAAAAATATTTAGTACATTAAATGTTAGACAAAAATACATACAAAACAAGGTATAACAAAGAGATTTTTTTAAATTTGAACAAAATGTTTTAGTATAATAAAAGATAAATGTTTTTAAGTTAATAAATCATCCTTTTTTCCTTTGTAAGAAGATTATTAAATATTTCCTTCATATTATTTATCTCTTTATGATCTTCTTGGTACTTATTAGGTAATTCTCCTTATTGATAGATTGAATCATTTTTTCTTGAGACTTGATAACTTCTTCTTGAAATTTGAATTTCCTTGATTACTTATTTGTGGTATTTATTTATATATTTTGGGAAATATAAATGGATTTAATATTTCCATAGAGATCTTTCGCTTCTTGGATCCGGGCAACCTGCTCCATATTTATTCTTTTAGAAAAATTCTTGAACTTCCCATCAGACTTATTGAAAATATCTTTGACCGAATCCATTTTTTAACTAACAAGATTAAGATCATAAACTTCTGACTTTGAACAATTTGTAATCTTTCTAAAATATTTTCTATAAGATTCATAGATGATCAAGAATTTTTTGAAATCCATTTCTTGCTTGATTAAAATTTCCATCAATAAATTTTTAGAATCCATATTCATGTTTACTTACTATTGAATAAGCCGACACCCAGATTCAATATTTGGAAATAACAGTGGTAAATCAACAAGATTCTATAAATATTTCACCACAAATTCATGTTCCATGGATGATGATGATTCTGTAGGTGTATCTTTTACTTCTTCAACAAACATTGATTTAGATGATTCGACAACATCTTTATAAGCTGTATCAAGAAGAAATAACTTCCTTTTAGAAACATCATTTTCAAAAATACTAGATACCTCACAATTTTTTTCATTAACACTTAATTTATCTCTGTGTTCCTAAAAAATGTCATTATTATGCTCACTCTCTTCAAAGGAATGAATTTTGGTAACTTCCTCCTATTTAGAATTTTGCTTATGCTTATCAGAATTAATTTTGGTGGATAAAGCATGGGACGTTCTTATTAAGAATATATTATATGGACTCTTCTCTTCATTATAATCATCCACTATTCTGAACAAGTCTTCACTTTCTTATACTTCTTCTTCTTGTTGAATTTCCTCTTCTTCAAAAATCTACTCTAGAAATAAATCATATTTCAGGAAGACTTCTGGTACCTGAATTTTTTTAGAATATTTCTCAACATATTTTTACAATGATTGAACAACCTGATCTTTCAATTCTTTTTCTTTTTTATTTTTCTCATTTTCTAGTTTCTTGTAATTTTTAGCATCAACAATCTTTAAATACTAAACCTTAAAAGGGTAAAGCCCATAAATAGGATCACCTTCATTCTACTCCCTCAACTTATCAACTACTTCATTATTAAACTTATTTTACTTCTTCAGTTTAGGGGGTGTTAATTGAGGTTCCAGAACAAGTTTGAGCAACTGGGGTTCCAATTTTTTTTTTCTTTAGAGAATGTTTTAAACTTTCTACAACTTTAACTTTCTTAAATTGATCATTATTATCAAGAAGATTCAAAACATCGCCTGATTCACCATTGAACTGATCATCATTCTCCTCAAAGTATTATCACTTATTAGCATAAACTTAAAGATCTTATCCTTTGAGGTGTAGGATATTTTCAATGATTTTAAACACAAGAAAGTAATCTTTGAAATGATCATCAGATACATCAAAATCTGAGACATTCTGTTTCCATTATTAATATTACTGATTGTTATAAGGATTTACTTCACCAAATTTATCATTCATAGGTTCACCAAGAAATCGAATAGAATGATATAACATATCTTAAGAGAATCCTTATCACCCTTTTTTGGGATAAATAAATCCATGCATCCATAAATCAATCAACATATGGTTGGTTGAGAGGTGATAAATTTTGGGTTTTTTGAGATTCATTATCCTAAGTCACTTTATTGACTTTAATTTATCAAAGGATCCTTCCTTATTGTGAAATCTCTGTGAACATAGAATAGCTTCACCTTCATAGGGGATATCAAGGATGTTGGCAGCCTTATTGAAAGATAATGAATACTACTTCCCATAACTTTTTAACTTAAACATATCGCTTTCTCATTGTTCATAAAAATGAACTGAATCATACAATTCCAAAACAAGATATGTGTAGACTGAATCTTGATTCATTTCTTTATCAATAAAAATTCTTTCTCATCTATTTAACTTAATAATATTTGAAATAAAAGAATCATACTAGGAGAAAAAAATTTATATATTAACCATTCCCTGAACATATGCCAATCCTTGGGTTACTTGCTAAATTGAGACAGCATCAGAGTATAAAGAGAAGATTCAAGAGACATTCAAAATGTAAGGAAATTGTAGAATCAAAATGGAACACTTAAAGAGAGGCACATCCTTGATGCAAAAATACGAGAGAACCAATGTGGGACATGAATAGGGGGTCCTTATATAGTCTTCGTAGTGATGGTTCTTATTTTTAAATCAATCCAATGATTTAGATTCTCTTGATATAATCTCAAGTTTTATATCAATGCCAAAGAATGATTCTAAAGGTTCTGATCTTTTGAGGTTTTAATAAAAAATAATATTTAAGGAAAGTGAATCTAATAATTTTTTCTTAAAACAATATAGAAATACCAATAAGAAAAAATAAAATTATAAATTTTTAAGTAGGAAACCATACCTTCCATATTTCTTAGAAATAATTGTTAGTATTGATAAGGTTCTTCTTATAACCCTTAGGTTCTGAAAACTTTCATTAAGGAAAGAAAATTTTAGGTTATGAAAAAATTTTAAATTTTGGAAAAAAAAGTTAAGGGAAAAAATTTGTACCCCCCTTATGAAAAGAAGTATCTTAATATAAGAATATTGATTTTAAAAAGATAATATGGAAGATTACCTTATGTTGATCATTCCTATATTTTGTTTAAATTATTCAAATCTATTGGACGGTAGAGATTTTGTAAAAATGTTATCAAGTTGGTCTTGAGTTATGATAAATTGAAGAATGGTATCTCCTAGTGTCTAATCCCTGAGAAGGTGATGCCTAATGTATTTGTTATTTTTACGAGAGTGATGTTTGGGGTCTTTTATAATGGAAATGTCACTAGTATTATCACACATTATCTTTGATTTGGTAAAACTCGTGCTATAATCTGTGAGTGTGTGTCGCATCCACAACACTTGAGCACAAAAACTTCCAGCCGATACATATTCAGCTTCAGTAGTGGAAAGTTCAACTAAGTGTTTCTTATTGAATGACCAAGAAACTAATAAATATACTAAGAAATGAAAAGTTCCATATGTACTTTTCCTATCTATTTTACATCCACCAAAATCTGTATCCAAAAAACATTTTAAAACAAAATCATTTCTAGAAGAATAGAAAGATCTAAATCCATGGTTCCATTTAAATAGAGAAAAGTTTTAACTACTTTTAAATGATATTCCTTTGTATTAGATTTATATCTTTCCCAAAATCATACTAAAAAAATTATTTTTAGATGGCTATCTGTTAAGTATAATAAAATTCTTGTCATACCACTATAAGATTTTTGATATACTGGTCTCCCAGCTTCAACAAGATCAAGAGAATTTGAGGTACCAATTGGAGTGCTCATACTTTTAGTGTTTTCATGTCCATAATTATCAAGAATATATTTAATATATTTATGTTTAGTTATATAAGTCCCTTATGGTTTTTTAGAAATTTAAAAACCAAGGAAAAATGTTAACTCACCCATTATACTCATTTCAAACTCATATTTCATGAGAGTCAAAATGAATCCATTAAATATTGTTGAGTTGATATGAATATAATGTCATGAACATAAATTTTAAGAATCCAAACATTTTTCTTATCCTTCTTTATAAAAATATTTGGATCAGCAGTTCCCTTAAGATAATTGTTTCATAACAAAAATCTTGTAAGTCTATCATACCAAGGTCTAGGTAATTGTTTAAGTCCATATAAATCTCTGGTAAGTTTAAAAACATGTTCAAGATGTTTTTTGTCTTCATATACAGAATATTGTTCAACATTGACTTCCTCTTTAACAAATCCATTAATGAAAGCACACTTCACGTCCATTTTAAAATGTTTGAAATTGAAGAATGCTGTAAAGGAGAGTTGAATATGAATAGATTCAAGTCTATCTACTATAGTGTAGGTTTCTTCATAGTCTATTCCTTCTTATTGATTATTGCCTTTAGCAACTAATCTTGCTTTGTTTCTTACAATTATTCCATTTTCATCACATTTATTTTTGAAGACCCATTTTACTCCAAATATAATAGTTTTTTAGGTCTTTCAACCATGTCCCATACTGTGTTCCATTCGAATTCATTTAGTTCATCTTGCATGTCTTTAATCCAATAATAATCACCTAAAGCCTAATCAGTGCTTTTAGGTTCAAATTGTGAAATTAATGCTAGATGTTCTACATCATTTATTAAAGATCTTATAGTTCTTATGGGTTAATTAACATCACCAATGATACAATCACTAAGTTTAATCTTAAGAAACAACTAATATGGGTTTGGTAAAATATGTTCATAAACATAAGGTAAAAAATATTCTATGGTAATAATTCATCAACATTTTCTTCATTATTTTACTTAATAGAAGAATCCTACATTAAAGGTTGATAATAAGTTTCTGAAAACACATCTGAAGATATAGGTTGGGGTTGTTTAAAAATAAAAGGATCTGTTTCATCAAATTTAATATGTACTATTTCTTTAACAATACAATAATTTTTGTTAAAAACTCTGTAAGCCTTAAAAGTAGTGAAATAGACTAAGATAATTCCTTTATTGGATTTTGGTTAAAATTTAAGTTAGTTATCTTTCATGTTCTAGATGAATACATTACTTCCAAATACTTTTAAGTAAAATACATTAGGTTTTCAACCATTCCACAATTCATAAGGTGTTTTATTAAGAAAAGGTTTAATTAAAACTTGATTTATAGTATAAGAAGCAGTACTTACATCTTCATCCCAAAATTATTTAGATATATAATATTCACTCAACATGGTTCTCGTTATCTCTTAAAGAATTAAATTCATTCTTTCAAAAATTCTATTTTTTAGGAGTTCTTAGAGCTAATAAATTTGGAGTAATAGCTTTAATACTACAAAAAGTTTCAAAATATGAATTTTCAAATTCTTCCCCATGATAACTATGAATAGTTATCAATGGAAGGTTTTTCTCATTTTTAAATTTGTCTGAAAAAGATTTAAAATAAGAAAAGGCTTCAGATTTCTTTACTAGAAAATAGATCCATATAAATCTAGTTTAATCATAAACTAATAAAAATACAAAGTATTTTCCTCTAATAAATCCTTTTTTTACTAAAAAGATCAATATGCACTAGCTGTAATGAATTATAATTTAATACTTCACTGATTTATTTAAATCTTGACTTATATTTCTTTCTATATTGACAAGGATCAAAAACATTTGAAGAATCAATCCTGAGATCCAGTAGATACCTAACAAGTATTTTCTTTGAGATTTTTCATAGGTTCCTAAGGTCACAATGTTCTAGTCTTTTATTCTATAAGAAATATTTATCTTTCATTGCAATAAGTAAAGGTAGGTATTGTCTCCTAAGTTCTTCTAAGATTAGTGTATAAACAATCTCGTGCCTATGGGCAGAGAGAATAAACTCTTCCTTGGAATTGTTTACTAGACAATTAGCAATCGTAAAATTAACAAGGTAACCTTCATCACATAATGTTCTTATTATTATAAGGTTTTTATTAAGACCTTTAACAAATAAAACATTTTAAATTAAATCTTTCATAAGAAGAATAATGTTACCTATACCAAAAATTTATCACTAAGAATTATCTCCAAAATTTACTTTTCCTCCATTCTTCTTAATAATATTTTCAAATATTTTTTTGTTCCCGGTTATGGGCTGGGAACATCCATTATCCATGTACCATATATTTTTTTTGGAACTCCCTTTATTTTCCTGAAAAAAATAGTTAGACGTTCAGAATCAAAATTTTCATGGATCCAAAAATCATAGAAAGTAAAATATTAGGTATCCAAATCTTATTATAAAATTTATTTATATGAAAACCTAAGGATTGGGTTTTATTTAAAGAACAATTTATCTCCCAATGTCCACCACATTGACACTTAGTTCAAAATGGATCACTTTGCGGAAAAAAAATAGTTGTGACTAAAAACTAGTTTTGAGTGAGTATAACCAAATCCATAACTATTTCTAAGAGTTTGAAGTTGTGAATACATTTTATCAAATTACTTCCTTCCATAAGTGAAATTTGATAAAAGTTTCTTCAAGGAAAATATTTCAGATTTCAGTCTGATGACAAGATTATTATCCTCATATTCATTAATCTTAGAGTTTGAGTTATTCACTAAAACATTTTTCTTACAAATAACATTTTCAAGATCCTTATAAAGTTTATCCTTCATAGAAATAACTTTCTTAATGTTTTATGGGACATTTTCTAAATCAAGTAATTTTTATCAAGATCTTTAGAAATATCTTATTATTCTTTTGTTAAAACATAAATTATATAATTTTCTTTCTTTAACTTCTTTTTTATCTAAGAGTTATCACTCTCATGTAATTTATCAAATCTAGAGAATTATTCAAATGAAGTTAATGTATAATCTTCTAATGAATAAGGTTCTTTATCTGAAGATTCATAATATTCCTTATTAGGAAAATTATCATTTAAAGAAATATTGGTTAAGGATGCATCATTATGTACCTTAGCCATAAGACAATTATTTTCAATAGGTAATCTGGATATAAAACCAATATTATTCTAAATAGAAAATTTATATTCTAAGTATTCATCTAAAGAGTCACCACCACTGGAACTCTGGGTGTCATTAGCATTCAGAACATTCTTAGCCTTAGATTTTTTTACTTCTTTTTGTTCCTTTCACAATTCTTATCATTTCTCTATTTTCTCTTAATCATAGGACAATCACATCTGATATGTCCATCCATTTTGTATTCATAAAATGTTAATGCAAAATCTTTCTTATAATTTCTATCATTATTAATATATTTGTACATAAAATATTTATTTCCCACAATCTTCTTCATCCTTTGAGAAATATTAGCTAATATATTCTTAGATTGATCATTGTCACTTGATTCAGATATTACAACAGATTTCATAACTTTAGATCTAGTTACCCTTTCCAAAGTCTTGGATTTAGATGTAGTAGTGAAGAAACACTTCAATTACCATTTTTCTTATTATTGAAGTCAATATCCCTCTTCATTAATGTTTTATATAGAAAAAGAGTTCCAAATAACTCATCAAAAGTAATATTAGATACTTTTCTATTTTCTTAAATAGTTTTCCTTTTAGATTCGCACTCATTAAGAATGATATCAATTATCTTTTCAACAATAATTTCATCATCAAATCATTTTTATCCTATAGATTAAATATTATTGACGATAGTCATAAATATTTGTTGCACATTGTGGACAGGTTCTCTGTAAGGAAACATAAATCCATGATATTCACCTCAAAGCATAGCTGTTCTTATTTTGATGACCTTGGATGTAACAAAGTGTGTAACTTTAAGTTTCTTCCAGATTTTATTAATAGCTTCACAAGATGAAATCAGGTTAAAGATATTTAGGGTCATAGAACAAAACAGAGTATTACGTACCTTGTAGTTTAGTTGATATTCTTGTTTTCTTGGTTTGTGAGTATTCTGATTTCTTTTTTAGGAATCTTGTTTTCACTAGTGATCATAAAAAAATTTTCCACTCCAGTGTTAATAAAAAAAGTCTTAATTCTATCTCTCCATTACTCATAATCATTTCCATCAAAAATTGGGGGTTTGGTAGGATTAATTTTTTCTATTTAACCACAATTCATTCCTATCATTCTAATACAAAATATATTTTCCACAAAAGGATTGGTAGTGAAATCTTATAAAATAATCTTTAATAAAAACTTTCTTAAGAAATAAATATCAAGTAAAAGTTGAGGAAAGAAATATTATATGTAAGTATAATTATTTCAGATACCTCCTTTGATACTAATTGTAGGATTGAAATATAGATTTAGATGCTCGATTACAATAGGGGTGAATTTTCTGTTTAAAAACTTTTGTTTTTAACCTTAATAAAATCTATTTTCAACAAAGTTAAACAATTTAAAACCAAAAATCCTTTTTGGTTCATAAACGAAGGGATAATTTCAAGGGACCAGGTCCAATTATAAAGAACCTAAACTTAATTAAGTTTATATTAAAGAAATATTATACCTTAAAGAATATAGTATCTTTTTAATTAGATTAATTATAATTACAAGAAAGTATACGAAAGTTATAATTTCAAACTGTAACTTAAAATTGTGGAAATAACAAATTTGTAAAAGGAACAAGTAACAAAGTATCTTTTAACCCAAAGAGAAGGGTATCCAAAAACCTTTGATAAAGGTCCCTTGATTCATACTTTTAACAAATTTTTTCTTACCCACACTAGGGTAATCCCTCTATAAGAGTATCAGATTCTATCATGTTATCCCTGCAAGCCCTCGAACTTTAAGTTAGTCGGAACCTCTGTCTTTATATCCTTATAAGACATTGAAATTTAAGGTAGTCATCACCTCTATCTTAATATCCCTAGAATCCCTTGATTTATCATCCAATTAGTTCCACACTAAGTAGGCTGAAAAAGGTGTTCACATCTTGAAAAAGTTGTTCACAACATTCTCACAAAGGATGAGAATCTATCTATCTCTATAAATCACTTCATAGCATCACAACATGTAATCTCTAGATGTGTAAATGTATGTGTATAACTCTTCAAATGGATGGGGTATTTATAGGAAAAATTTCCAACTGTTATCTCTTCCTCTAACAATCATTATTTTCCTTTAATTTTGGATGAAACTGGATAGGTGTCACTTATCCAACAGTTATTAAGAAACAGATTGTACGAAATCGTTTCATTGTAACATAATCATGTGTAAAGAATTATAAAATGTAAGAAAACATTATTATGTTTAGTAAAATTAAGTAATCTTGGATCCAATAAATTTGGAACAATATCTTATGTGATAATAGTAACATTAATATGTATGAATAATCATATTCTAAATATAGTGGAAAACAATGTCTGAATATATATACAAAAGGAGTGTGAAAAAATACAAATTCAGATTCTCATTTTCAGAGAATTTAGAATCTGATTTATGATGAAATAAGATTCTTATTTCAAGAGAAATAAAAGTCTTATTTTAGAAGAAATTGGATTTATATTATAGGAGGAATTAGATTCTAATTTCAGGAGAAATCAGAATCAGAAAATCTAAGAATTTGAAGTCTGATTTCTGTGAAACTCGGAGTCAAGATTCAAGATGAAACGGAGCCTGAAATATGATAGAATCAGAGTCTAAAAATAGTGAGACTCAGTATCTAAAAAACTGTAAGGTTCTGAGGTTCTGCTAAGGATCTGATCATTCTTAAGGTAATTATTCTTAAGAAAAATATGATTAATCTTAGATAAGGAACATTAAGAAAAACATATAAAAGCGTGTTAGGGTTTTAGAAAATAAAATTACTTAGAGAAATAAAATAATATTTAAGGAAAAAGTTTTGGTGATTTTAAAAACATAAAGTAATAGAGAATTCATAATATAGATTATTGACTTAATAATATTTTCCATTTATTAATAATTCTATGTTAAAGTGATGTTTTTGGAAATAATCGCTTTGTTTTTTTGTATATGTTTTGACTTGTTATTTTTGGTCCTCTTGCTTTGATCATGATTTACTAATTTAAATAATGAAAAACATTATATAAATATCATATATATTCACTATATATTTTTTTATAATAATTTATGAAATACATAAATAGGAAATGAAACACACCATTTATGGAGATTGTAGGTTATACATACACAAGAACGTTGCTTCCATTTTCTTATCATATTGAAATAAATAAAAGTAAATGATACATATATATATATATATATTATAATTATAGTATAATTATTATATCATATATATCATAAAGTTTTGTTTCACCCATCCTGAATATATTCCATGTAAAACATGAATGAATCACATCGCTTATTAAGGTGGCAGTCTAACGTATACATGAATGATGTTATCGTATTCTCATAAAATAGAAAGAATGAAATTATGTGATATATAATAATAAAATAGGAATAAATAATCATAAATATTATATATCTAATATATAAACATTATTTCCATCATTATTCCTAACCTTAAAAGGTGGTAATGGAAAAACTAATGACATCTGTTCGTGAGCTGATAGTCCTCCTTACACAAAAATAATGATTTCATAGCAGATTTTATGAAAGTGTGTGTAATTGAAGGTAGTAACATTAACATAAAAATATTATTATATTTAATATACTTATTTTATTATATAATCATGATATAAAAAAATTAAAGGGGTTTGAGGAATAAATAAAACAAAATCTTTCATTAATAAATGTTACCTCTTCTTTGAGCATCTCCTTTCGGTTTTCATGCAAGCACTTACTTGGTTGTATTTCTTGAAAAATTATTTTAGGGTGAGATTAATGAAGTTGGTAAGTGATTTAATTAGGGTTTCGTTGATCAAAATGGATTTATAGGTGTTAATAAGTGGGGAGAGTGGATTCCTTTTTATAAGGGTGGAGGAGTGGAATTCTTGTAAATACACAAAATTATTCACTATTGGGAGGTCTCTCTTACCTCATGTGTATAAAATAATAGAAAAATAGTGGATTATATGTGTTAATTGTTTGATAAATACCTCCAACATATAAAAAAATACATTTTTTATCAATTTATTCCTTAGTCTTTATGTTTATTTTATATTTATATTTTTTCCAAGGTTTCTTGTATGTTTTTATTAACTAGGTAATTTATCAATTAATATTATAATTAAAAGTATTGTTATTAGATAATTTATACCTACTTATTCTCAATATTATGTTAAAATCATTGAATTACAATCATATGTGTGTGTATTATTAATTATAATACAAACACATGTAATGCATAAGACCCCATTTTAACCTTAATCATGTTAATTAATTTTAACTATTTATAGTAATAATTATGGTAAAAATTTAAGTTGAAATTATTATAAAATATAAATTGTTATGATTTAAAATATGGAATACATTTATCCAAATTTAATTAACATAAGTGTCCAAAATTTAATTTAAATTAATCTTGTAGATGTGATGAGAAATTAGATTTCTAAGATGAAAATGTTCAAATGTTTACAATGTATTTTTTACCGAATTTCAATATGAAATTGATTCCAATTACCAGAATTGTATCAATAGATGTATACTTGATCAAATTATACATTAAATATAATTTAAAATATAATTTATACATATAAATAAATCGAACAAAATAATGGTATTCAACTAAAATTCCGCATTTTTTTACTATTCATCAAAGAATGAATCCTTTCAAGAAAATACAAAAAATTAACCATAAAATAATTTTGAAATTATGATTTAAAAATTCATTTTTTTCAAATTTATATAATAAAAATTTCAAATATTATTTTTGAAATAATTTCTCCACTAAAAGATATAAAACTTCCTTTTAGAAAAATATATCTTTTAGGTATATAATTGAATTTTTACTTATCACTTGTATAGAAAAAAACATAATATGGATTTTAAATATTTTATTTAATATATAATATAAAAATTACATTAATATAATTCATAAAAATTGTTTTTTTTAATTTAATGAGAAAAAACATGCTTGTGCATAGAAAAATAGTTTTCAGAAAAGGAATTTCTTTATTTTCAAATAGTTTTTACTTTCATTTATAACTAATCAGTTACCAAAGAATTGTTTTTATAATAATGGATAAAAAATATTTTCAAAATTTACTTAATCTTTTCATACCCACCATTCCATTAGAAATGTTAAAACTATAATAATATTTTAATAATATGTCACATTTCATTTAAACATAATATTACGTGTAACACAAGGTAAGCTCAGTGTTACAAATAACACAATATAAAAATTTTATTTCATGTAGAAAATAAACTCATTTTTTCATGTATGTAGTTAAAATTGGTTTTTCTTGTAGTTAAATCTTAACTTGAAGTTTCATATAAAACAATCTTAACATGGTATTTCATGCAATGAAATACATCAAATAATTCTGGTTTATTTGAAAATTAATAATTAATAAAAAATATAGGTGTTACAAGTATGTATATAGTTTTACAAGACTAATAAAATATTCATTCCATTAGGATTCATGTGCTTGCATCTTATTCCAATGTAATAATGTTACCAACAATTCTAGGCTACCGATGTTGGGGTCTTTGCAATATATATTTCAATCTCTTATGGTCTGTATATATATCGTGTGTTTAACCATAGATATAGGGTATCTAGATTTTCAAAGAAAATATTATGGATTCCATATCATACTCATGATATGGATATTTATGTTCATTTATTTTCAATTTCCATGATACATAGGTGACTACGCTATCATTCTACATAAAAACAAGGCCAATCCCTTTTTTGATGCATCGCTATTTATTAAAAATTCATCCATACAAAATTTTAAAGTTAATACCTATGAATTAACCAATATCCTATTAAATTATTAAAAACAATACTCATATTCCCTAGAACATGTGAATTTAACCTCTTTACATGTCATCTTGGTAAACGGATTGGGAATCTAGGTAAAATATTCAAAAAAATCAGATAGAGTAACCTACTGAACTCAGGAATCTTCAAAAATCAGTTATTTTTGTCAGTGTAGAACATTATTTGAATACCTTTTTCACTGAAGGTTCAACATATATTCTATCATAAGATATAATATGCAAAATAAAAGAAATATTATTGATCAAAAAATTACACCAACTATATTTTCCATATAATTAAATTTTTAGGGTCTCTAGAATTATTTTTACATGACTCTCATGCTCTTCATATTTCTAAGATTATATCAATATATCATCAATTATTACCACCAAAAAGTCATCATGATAATCCTTCAATATTGTATTCATCTAATCTATATATACATAAGTCTTATTGGTAAATACAAAGGTCATTACCATGAACTCATAATGTTCATACCTTGTTCAAAATGTCATATTCTATATATCATCCTTATTCACCCTTATTTAATGACAACCAAATCAAATATAAATATTTTAAAATTATTGGGATACTTGAAGTTGACCAACTAATCCATCAATGTGTGGTATAGGATGCTAATTCATTAACATAATTTCATTGATAACCCTATAATCAATGAAAAATATCATAGAACCTTTTTTATTCTTCAGGAGGAAAATGGGGGCTCCACACAATTTAACCCTATGGAGTATAAATATTTTATGAAATAACTCCTGCAGTTGTTTATTTAGCTCAACCAACTCCAATGGCTCCATTATATAGGGATTTTTATATATAGTTATTGAATCAAGAATGAGTTTAATGAATAACTCAACTTCACAGTTAGGTCGTTCACCAGATAATTCTTCTAGAAGAACATCAATGAGTTTTTATACAATGGGTATATAATATATTCTTAGGATATTTTCCATATCCATATATAAAATTTTATCTTCCCCAATTCCTAGAATTAAATTTAAGGGAGATACTGAGTGAGGATTCAAAACTAATCTAGATGATGATGAAGTCTCCCCTCCAAAAAAAATATTCCTCCTCACATTTGTGACTTGTAATATCATTATCTTGGAAATAAATTCTTAAATTATAATTTTATATCCATTACATACCAAGGATCATATTAAATTCATCCACTATTATTATAAAAAAATTGAAAATAGGGTACTCATAGTCATTATAATTGGAACTCAAGTACATATATTTACTGCAATAAGATTTCCACTAGGAATATTAATTGAACACTCCCTAACTAGGGTTATAGAGGAAATAAAAGAATTAAAAGATCAGAAATCAAATAAAACATTAGCTAATATTGATTCTATGATCAAAGTACCTTCCACAATGTCATTAATAATTTTGAATTCATATTTGGTAATCAAATAAGCTTGGATTTTCTTTGTTAAAATCTTTTGAGGTAAATTCCCTTGATTTTTAGGGAATTTATTCACATAATGTCCCTTATCATTAAAATTAAATCACTATACATCAATAATTTATACTTTTCTTTTTCATTTATGATATTGATCGACTTTTTATACTCACTTGTAAAAACCTCATGTTCCTTTCCTACAATCCCTAGGTTGTTTATTGGCATAGTTATCACATGTGGGAAATATCCTACTGGATTTATTCCCCTTTTACTAACTATTATTCCCATGATGCTCAAATAACCTCTTATTCTCTTTATTTTACTTTAATACACAAGTCCTATACACATTCTTTTTTATCATAATGGCGCTTGATATTATATCCTCATATGATGGAAAGGTATTTGACACCATTACCCTATTAAGTATTGGTTCTTACCCATAAAATAAATTATTAATCTATTTTTCAAGTCTATTTTCATATTTCACAACATATTATGCTAACTATGTATATTTGGCCCCATACTAAGCAATATTTTCCTCCTCCTTTTATCTATGATTGAGGTACTGTCCTTCCATTTTATCTCTTTTCACATGAGTAATTTATTTTTCATTCAATATATCCATAAAAATTACTCACTCAATGTGATTTATCTACTATTCCACTAGTTATTTTAATTAGGGACCACCATTGGTCCATATCATCCTTCAGATGACAGACCACCATGATGATTTTTTTACTTTTCACTACTTCTCAAATAGCGAAAGTTTTTATTTAGGGACTTGATCCATTGTATGGATATTAATATATTAATAGTTTCAATGAATGTTATAGGTTTTTGTCACATGAATTTTTCAAACATAGTTACACCATGTTGTGGATCAGCAAGTTACCCTATGTGGAAAAGATTATTTATCATGACCTTGGTCAACATCCCTAATATGGTTATGATCTGATTAGACTCAACTCTTGTAAAGACCCATATTTTCCATTTAGTTTTTTTTAATTATATGGGATTATTAGGAGTCTCTGAAAATTGACGGTGTGTGATTATGAGGCCTGATGTTCCCAGAATGAATTTTTTAACTTTTTTAAGGTAAGTTCAATAAACACGGAAGCGGCATTTTCTAACTTTTGAACCATTGATCAAATTAAACGTCTGAGGGCACCATTGAATCTGTAGAATCAGGATTCACTTAAGGGATGCTTCACTTCGACCACAGTAGATCTGGAGAAAAAGGTAGATTTTTGGACTTTTTAAAAGAATAAATAAAATAACTTTGTTATTTGATTTATTTATTTCTTTTCCTCTAACAGATAAGCGGCAATGTGGGACCAGAGATATTTCAAGCTATTAATTGTCTTGACCCTTAAATACTAAGTAACAACATCATTGGGAATTATGAAGGTTTCTAATTAATGAACCCACATAAATCCCCCGGGTGTTAGACACCCTCCCCCTCTCCTATTTATATAGAGATTGGGGAGAGGTATCTGCACTACTTCACCAAGCAATGAAGTGCTGAAAAAGTGCCAAGATTCCAAGACCTTAGAGGATGGAGCTGGTTCTAGCAGGAGGTGACGGGTGACCCCGAACCATGAACCGAAGGACGACATATGAGCGGCATCGTTGGAAGCTTGTTACGGGAATGACGAATGTCAATACTTCCTTGATCGCAGGCATTATCCATTGTTCTTGAGGTTGGGATTTGATTTTTGATAAATCCCAGTGATTATTGAATCATTTAATTCTAAATCATGATTATAAGCTAATGCGGAGGGTGCGGGCCTAACAAACCTGGACCGAACCCTCCTCTAACATGATACCCTTGCGTTCTCCATGGAATAATGTAGGTGTAGTGGCACCAACTAGCTACAATGGAGGCGGTGTGCTGTCACGCTTCATAAGAGGAGGTCGTGGCACTAATCCGCAGTGGTAAGCGGAGTAGTCAGCACCAGCCAGCCGTGGAGGAGGTGCGGTGTGCCACCGATGAGCAAGGGGCCGCGGCCGAATCTACGGTGGAAAAAGAACCCGTGCCTTCAGTGGGTTCTGCGGTGACCGAGTGGTGCCCATGTAGCGTCGTAGCTTCACCAGCCAAACGGACTATGGGTCGTTCGGGGAACTAGGGGTCTCACCACCCCCCTGCACCGGCTTGGGCGGACCCCACTACAGACCCGACCGGTGGGCTGCGCCCCCTTTCAGGTCAGGTGGCCCCTTGCAGGCCGGGCTGGGATGTCCCCTTGCGGGCTGGGTCAGACCCGGACTGGGTCGGGTTGACCCGACCTGGGTCGGGTTGGCCCAGGTCGGTCGGGTAGATCCGACTGAGTCAGCCCGAACCCAGGCCCAACCAGACCCAAAAACACTTAAAGGATCATATCATTAGAACTGGACATCCATTTGATGAACTGTCTATGCCACTGGAACCTTTGGAGTGATACGGTCATTTTGGTATACAACACCTTAGTTTTGGATAAATTTGGAGTATGGATGGGTTGGATCGAACCTGAATCCAATCGGGCCCTCCGAACTAAAACCCTTATAACTCACAGACCGGGTGTCTGATTGACACACCATCTATCGCATTAGAACCTTTATGACAAGGAGGTCCCTTGTATTACTCCTTTATAGAGATTAGAGGTGGTCAAGGTACCACCGGTATCTTAAGGGGACGATTCTACAAAGCATGAGCTCACCGAGTGTGATGAATCTGATGGCTGGTTATAACATGAAGAAAGAACATTGATCCTAAGTGGGTCAGAATCTAACAATCCTTTGTGGGTCAGAATCTATCAGATCTTGTGTGGGTCAATGCTCAGCGATCCTGTGTGGGTCAGCACATACCGATGTAGTGTAGGTTAGATCCTATGTGGGTTAGCGGGGGTTATTACTTATCGATCCTATATGGGTTAGCAGCAGTGTTTCTTAACAGAGTTAGATGATCTAGCTAATGACTAATCATCTATACTTTTGTACATAAGTTATACCTGATTTTGAGATTAGTATTTTACCTTCATGGTGTTATCTTCATGGTGTTACCTATGTGGTACTTCTATCTTCGTGGTGTTACTTGTGTGGTACTTCTACATTCATGCGGCTGTAATTGTGGTGTTACCTGTGTGGTACTTCAACCTTTGTGGTGTCGTCTTCATGGTGTTATCTGTGTGGTACATCCATCTTTGTGGTGTTACCTTTGTCGTACTTCCACCTTCATGGTGTAACCAATGTGGTATTCTTCCCTTGTTTATGAGATGAGTATGTCTTGATAACTTAGGTATATGTATGGGAATATACCTAAGTATTATTGATGTCTATTACTTCGTGCTTTGAGATTGAGGTCTTGCTTTGTGATATTTTGTTTTTGGAACTCTAGGAGACATACAGGGGTGTCGGGGTCCCTACTTAGTATCGTTATACTCAGACCTGCACGGGCTATGCCTACACCTTATAGTATCTTGTGAAGATGAAGGAAAACATTGATCGAAGCTGAGGGAGTCAGGATTGGATGGTGCTCAGAGGTGGCCATTTGGTGTGACATGACGTAGGGACTACTGATCATGAACTATACCTACCCTTCTGGTAGGATGCTCGGTAGACAATCCAATATCTATTTTTCACTTTTCAGTTGTATCTGTACTTTCAGTTGTAATTGTATTTTTCAGTTGGGCTTGTATTCCGACCCTTTACTTTCAGAAAAATTTTACAACAAGAGTTTACTTCGTGGTTTCATATTATTGTGTTCTTGGATTGTGTGTCTATATAGGTTAAAAGTAAATGCCTTCCAATTTTAGGGATACATCTTTCCGGTGCTAGTCGCCATCCCCTGGCCTATGTAATGCGGGCTTGGGGTAGTCATGGTGTAGGCCCCAGGGGATGGGTCGTGAAAAATTGGTATCAGAGGAGTCAGTTATACTAAATAACTAGGACTCTAATATTTTCTATGTAGCAAGAGTGTTATATGTTATGAGTGTGGTTTCCAGTTTGGGGAATCAAGTGTTGGTACGATGGCTGACGTATCCATACACCAAGACCCTAAATTCTGATTTCCGAATTAGTGCATGAAAATAGTGATTGCGTGTGTTTTTGAAAAAAAATTCTTTTGATATCTTTGAGTCAGCTCACTAGGTATAACTTATTAACTGTGGAACACCTGTTTTCTTTTAAGATGCTTCCACATAGACATCCATCCATGATTTATCAGAGAGTACAGGATGATGGCCCATAGAGTGATGATGCCTTGGTATAGGGCCCTCTTACGGTGTTAGTACCTTAAGGTGGTGTACTAGCAGCACCACTACCCATAAGGAAGTTGTTTCCACCATCCCTACTAACATAGGGTTAACGCCATCTAAGCATGTCTCATGAGTTTCAGCGGCAGAGCCCTCCAAGGTTCCTAGGTGAGATGGATCCGCATGCGGTTGAGGACTGGTTGGAGGTTGTGTCCAGATTTTTTCACTTAGTGAGGACACCAAATGATCTGATGGTGATCCTAGCTTCAAGTCTCTTCTAGGGAGTAGTTGGGAGATAGTGGAGCCTGACACTCTAGATACCCGACAAGGTGACCCTCATCAGGGTGGACTTTGAGGGACTTTTTATGGTAGAGTTTGTCCCAACGACCATACGCTATATGCGTATACAGGATCTGCTGCACTTACATTAGGGCAACATGACTGTGGCCTAGTACTCGATGAGGTTCACTGATCTCTCCCGCTACTCCACTAACATGGTACAAGACCCTTTTTTGGGGACTAGACCTTTGAGCAGGGTCTCTGATGGGAGATCAGATCATCGATGATATCACTTAGCATACTGACGTAGGATGGGGTTCTAGAGAGAGCACTTTTGGTGGAGAGATTCCAAGCTGAGTAGGCATCGATAGCAAGATCCACCACTGAATGTCAGGTAGCAGTGTCATATGCCACAGTTAGTAGATGGATGAAGCAAGGGACCATGCAGGAAAGACCTTTTAGTGGACGAACATAGGATATAGGGTCAGTGGTGCGGGGCTCCCAGGACAAAGGAGGATATATTAAGAGTAGGAATTTCTTCTTGTGCGGTGGGTAGGGTCACATAGCTCGTGACTGATTGACCCTCCATATGAAAAAATAGTATATGGTTGAGGGACTACCAATGAAGAGGAAGATTTTCAATCAGGGAGGTCTGCAGGCAGCAAGCAGATGTGGTAGAAGAGCTGGTCATACAGTAGGCGGTGGGCGGCGATTTGAGGTTCTACCGCCACCACCTCCAGGTGTTCCACCCCAACCACTGGGATCAAGTGGATAGGAACAAGCTCAGATCTTGGAAGTTGAGGCCTATGACCACGGCACTCCAGAGATGATTAGAGGTACGATCTGTGTCTACTCTACCTTAGCTACAGTACTTATAGACATAGGTTCTCATCACTCTTTTTTTCATGGCCCTCGTTTAGAAATCAGAGATTCTGGTGGATCTGTTGGCTCAATCCTTATGACTAGAGACTTATACGATAGGGATTCGATGATTACACAATGGTGCCGACAGTGTGAGATTACTCTAGGAGGCAATAGCTTCGGCTGGGATCTTCTAGTAGCATCGTCGAGGCCTTACAACATCATCTTGGTTATGGACCAGTTATATATAGTCCATGCCCATATAGATTATATTAGGTGCAATGTGTACTGTGTCCACGAGGATGGGACTAGGTTTTCTTCACCGATTAGGAGGGAACATTTGCAGCATAGGATGGACTTAGCCAGAGGAGGGTGCAGCTGATCACACATCAGTTGGCTAGCCTTACCCTTAGAGAAGTAGATGTAGAGATTACGAGGAATCCTGTAGTGGTGGACCAGTATACTGATGTCTTTCCTAATAATGTTCCAAGAATACCTCCTCACAGAGAGGAAGACTTTTACATCCAACTGTACCCCAGGATGGCCCTGATATATACACCAGCATATCAGATGGCTCCTACGGAGCTTCATGAGTTACAGGTACAGTTGGAGGACTTTTAGTTTAAGGCGTTCATAAGGCCCGGTATTTTTCCATGTGTAGCCCCGATATTGTTCTTCATGATGGCAGATGAGAGTTTGAGACTCTGTGTGGACTACCGGTGCTTGAACTAGGTGACCGTGATGAACAAGTATCCACTTATGTGGATTTATGATCTTTTAGATCAGCTGAAGGGAGCTTGTTGGTTTTGAAATACAGAACATAGATCAGGATATCATCAGCTCAGGATACGAGAGGAGGATGTGCAGAAGATGGCCTTTAGATGTCGGGATGGCCACTATGAGTTCATGGTTATGTTGTTCGGCATGAACAATGTCCCAATAGTGTTCATGAGACTCCTTAATAGGATCTTCCATCCATACCCCGATCTCTTTTTGGTGGTCTTCATCGACGAAATCTTGATATACTAAATGACGTAAGAGGATCATGCCTATAATCTATAGATAGTTCTGGATACACTCCGAGAGCACCAGCTTTGTGGTAAGCTCTCAAAGTGCCAGTTCTGGATATGAGAGGTCCACTTTCTGGGACAATTTATCTCAGAGGCAGGAGTTGTAGTGGATCCAGTGAAGATAGAGTCTTCACTTTCTTGGGATCCATCCAGGAGTGTGACCAAGATGTGGAGTTTTCTGGGATTGGCTGGATACTACCAGATATTTTTTTCTAACTTTTACAAAGTTTTGGAACCCTTTTCAACTTTGACGAAGAAGGGATATCCCTGCGTATAGACAGAGTGATGCTAGCTGAGTTTTTAGGAGATGAGGCAGAGATTGATGAGTGCCCCCATCTTGAGGCTACCAGAATAGGGAGTTGGGTATGTGGTCTACTACGACACGTGATAAATAAGACTTGGGTGTGTCCTGATGTAGGAGTGAGTAGTGATCGCCTATGGCTCACAAAATCTTAGGAAACATGAACAGAACTACTCTACCCATGTCCTAGAGTTATCAACAGTGGTCTTCACCTAGAAGATGTGGTGACATTACTTTATGGGTGAAAATTTTGCAATCTACTCTGGTTACAAAGAGCCTCAGGTATATCTTCTCATAGATAGACCTGAACCTGAGATAGTGGTGATGGCTGGAGTTCCTCCAAGTCTATGACATTAAGATAGTCTATACTTCTGGGAAGGGGAACGTGGTAGCAGATTCACTTAGCAGGAGGTTTGGTCTACAATAGCTGAGTGAGGCGATAGAGCATCTAGAATTATTGTAGATATCCTTCATGGATAGAGATGGAGAAGCTTACCTTCAATCTATGACAGTCACTCTACCACTTCTTCAGTGAGTCACAGAGTCTTAGCTTGGGGACATTGACTCTGAGGCTCGACATGCTCAGATATCCTCAGGATAGGCACCTGGAGGTTTTTTTAAAGGTGGGGAGCACGTCATCCTCTTCAGAGGACGTACCATGGTACTGATGGCTCTATAAGAGGAGGTGTTGAGGGAGTTCCATATATCCCCACTGTCAGTGCATCTTGGTGTGTAAAAGATGTACCAGGACCACTGGTATCAGCACAGGTGTCCAGCGATGATGAAAGCAATGGTAGATTTTGTTTCATGATGCCTCACTTATCAACAAGTGAAGGTCGAGCATCTGGTTCCAGCAGGCTTAGCGCATCCACTAGAGGTTCCAGAGTGGAAGTGGGATGGTATATCCATGGACATTGTGACAGGGCTTCCACATGTTTCTAGGGGACAAGATTCCATCTGGGTGATCATTAACAGACTCACCAATTCATCCCACTTCCTACCTATCCAAGGGCAGGTATCAGTAGAGGTCTTGGGATGCCTCTATGTATAGAAGATTGTGTGACTTCATGGGGTTCCATCAACAATCGTCTCTTACCATGACACATGATTTACTTCTCGGTTGTGGAAGGTTTTACAGTAGGTGTTTGGGACTCAACTACGTTTGAACATTGCCTTTCATCCACAGATGGATAGTCAGACGAAGCAGACCATTCTAACATTGGAGGACATCCTACATGCTTGCATCCTAATGTTTTGTCATAGTTGGGAGGATAACTTTACCTTGGTGGATTTCTCATACAAAAAGCGTTATCACTCCACCAATGGTATGGCATAATTTGAGGCCTTGTACGGTCGACCATTTAGATCACCTCTATGCTAGATAGACCCAGAGGAGTTAGCATTTATGGGTCCAGAGTTGGTACGGGATACCACTAAGAAGGTGTAGATCATCCATGAGCGGATGAAGACTGCACAGAGTAGACAAAAGTCTTATGCTAACAGGAGGCGGAGACCCTTAGAGTTCAAGGAGGGAGGCCATGTCTTCTTATGGGTCTCACTTCGATGAGGTTTACAGAGGTTTTTCTGAGGGGGAAAGTTATCACTGAGTTTTATCAGACCATTTATGATACTTTAGAGGATTTTCAAGGTGGAATACCCCTTGGAACTTCCACCATATTTGGAGATGTTGCACGACGTTCTCCAAATATACTAGCTAAAGAGATACGAGCATGACCCATCTCACATCATCGACCATTGTGAGCTATACTTTGATGATGTGGTGACATTTAAGGAGGTTCCAATAGATATTGAGGATCGACAGGAGCGAGTCCTTCATGGGTGGTCGATACCTCTAGTGTGCGTCTGCTGGCAGCATGGGAACCTCTAGGAGAGCACTTGGGAGCGGGAGGCTCAGATTCGTGCTCAGTACCACCATTTTTTTTAATAGTCTATTTTTTGGTTTTCAGGAAACAATCCCTAAGGTGGGGATAATGTAAAGACCCATATTTTCCATTTTTAATTATATGGGATTATTATGAGTCTGTGAAAATTGATGATGTGTGATTTTGAGCCTGGTGTGCTAGGAATGAATTTATGAACATTTTTTAAGGTACGTTCAGTAAACGCACAATTGGAGTTTTCTAACTTTTGAACCAATTCTTTTATTAAAAATATAAGGTCACTATTAAATCCACATCACCACGATTCTCTTAAGGTAGGATTCACTTTCACCACAATAGGTCTGGAGAAAAGGTTATATTTTGGGACTTTTTAAAAGAATAAATAAAATAACTTTGTTATTTGATTTCTTTATTTCTTTTCCTCAAATGGACAAGTGGCAATGTGGGTCCAGCAACATGTCAAGACATTAAATGGCTTGACCCTTCAATCCTAAGTAAAAGCATCATTGGGAATGAGGAAGGTTCCTAATTAATGAACCCTCATAAATCCCATGAGCGTTAGACACCCTCCCCCCCCCCCCTCATATTTATATGGAGCTCGGGGAGAGGTATCGGGACTGCTTCACCAAGAAATGAAGTGTTGGTGATGTTCTGAGATGCCAAAACCATGGAGGATGAAGCTGGTTCCTGCGGGAGGTGACAGGTGACACCGAACCACGAACTGGAGGATGATGAATGAGCGACATTGTTGGAAGCTTGTTGTAGGAAAGACGAACGCCGACACTTCAACTATCATGGGCGTTCTCCATCGTTTGTGAGGTAAGGATTTTATTTTTGTTAAATCCAAGTGATTATTGAATCCTTTAATTCTCTCTCATGATTATAAGCTAATGGAGAGGGCACATGCCTAATGAACCCGGCCTAGATTCTCTACTACCTTTCTACCCTTGCTTTCTTTGTGGAAGACTGATGGTGTGGTGGCACCAAATGGCTATGATGGAGGTTGCGCACCATCTTATTCCACAAGAAGAGGCTACAGCTCTAATATGTGATGGTCAGTAGAGAGGCTAGCACCATCCAGTAGCGAAGGAGGTGTAGCGTGTCGTCGCGCACCACCGGTGAGCAAGGGGCCGCGACCGAAGCCGCGACAGGTGAAGAAGGTGGCCGACACACCGTCCATCCATGAAAGATAAGGGAAGCATGACCAGTGTGCTGCCAGTGAGAAAGGGGTCGTGGCCAAAGCTACAGCAGAGGAGGAACTCGTCCCTATGGCAGATTCTACGATGACCGGGGGGTGCCAACGTGATGTCGCCACTACACAAGTCGAATGTCCTCTGGGCCATTCAGGAGACTGAGGGTCTCACCCCCCCCCCCCCCCTATGGCCACCTAGTATGGACCCCTTTGTGGGCCATATCAGTAGGTCGTTCCCCCTTTCGGGCCATCCAACCCCCTTGTGGGTTGACTCCTCACCTTGTGGGCTGGGCTGCCCCCTTGCGGGCCTGGTCGCCCCCTTGCGGGTCGGGTTTTCCCCATGCAGGTCAGGCCACCCCCTTGTAGGCTGGGCTAGACTACAGCCCAGTGGGCCGAGCCCGCTATGGCCCAACCCATCCGAGTCAGGCCCGGACCAGTTCAGTTTGACCCAGACCCGACTTGGCCCCAACCAGACCCAAAAACACTTAAAAGGCCATATCTTGAGAAGTGGACGTCCATTTGACGAACCGTCTGCAGAACTGGGAACATTGGAGAGAGAATATCCTTTTGGTATACTCCACATGAGTTTTTTATAAGGTTTGAGTACTTATGGATTGGATTTAACCAGAATCCAATTAGGCTCTTGAAACTAAAACACTTATAACTCATAGACCATGTGTCTGATTGGCACACCATCTATCGCATTGGAACCCTTAAGACATGGATGTCCATTGGGTTATTTAATTGTGGAGCTTAGTGGAAGTTGATGTATGACTATTATCTTGAGGGGCAGATTCTATGGATCTCAAGCGCACCGAGTGTGAAGAATCCTTTGGCTGGATGTAACGTGAAGAAAGAACATCGATCCTAAGTGGGTCAGCATCTAACATTCCTATGTGGGTCATCATCTATCAGATTATGTGTGGGTTAGCGCTCAGTGATCCTATGTGGGTCAGAGCATACTGATCTTTTGTGGGAAAGATCCAACATGTGTTAGTGGGGGTTATTACCTATCAATCATGTGTGGGTCAGCAGTTGTACCTCTTAACAGAGTATGATGATCTATCTTACGACTAATCATCTGTACTTATGTACTTAAGTTATCCCTGATTGTGAGATGAGTCTTTTACCTTCATAGTGTTATCTTCATGGTGTTACCTATGTGGTACTTCTATCTTCATGGTGTTACCTATGTGGTACTTCTACCTTCATGGTGTTTTCTTTGTGGTGTTACCTGTGTGTCACTTCTACCTTCATGGTGTTGTCTTTATGGTGTTATTTGTGTGGTACATCCATCTTCGTGGTGTTACCTATGTGGTACTTCTACCTCTATGGTGTTACATATGTGGTATTCTTCCCTCATGTATAAGATGAGTACGTATTGTTAACTTAGATATATATATGGGCATATACCTAAGTAGTGTTGATGTTTATTGCTTCGTGCTTTGATATTGAGGTCTTTCTTTATGGTATTTCCGTTGTGAAACTTTGGGAGACATGTGGGGGTCTCGGGGTTCCTATTGAGTATCGTTATACTCACCCTTGTATGGGATACATCCGCACCTTCTTGTGTCTTGTGCCGATGATGGACAGCATTAATCGAGGCGGAGGGATTCAGGACTGGATGGTGCTCGGATGTGGCCATTTGGTGTGACGTGACGCAGGGACTACTAAATGTGAGATGTTCTTACCCTTCTAGTAGGATCCTTGATGGATGATGTAGGATTTTTTTTCACTTTTCATTTGTATCTGTACTTTCAATTGTACATATACTTTTAAGTTGGGTTTGTATTCTGGCGCTTTACATTCACCACACTTTTACTACAGCAGTATACTTCGTGGTTAAATCTTGTTGTGTTCTTGGACTATGTAACTTACAAGTTAAAAGGAAATTCCTCCCCATTTTAGTGATATGCCTTTCCAGTGCTAGTACCCAGCCCATAGCCTATGGATGGTGGGCTTGGGGTAGTCACAGCACGGGCCCTGGGGGATGGGTCGTGACAACTCTTGCTTCATTGACTTGCTCAAAGTGAAAATTCCAATAGTGAATATGGATGTTGATACAATTATTATTCCTCCCATTAGTCTTCATATCTCTATGATGAATTATATATAATTATCTCATGATATTTAATTATAATATATATTTTCTATAAAATCTTCTAGAGTGTTCCCTATAAATCTTTTGGGGTTTTCATTGTACTTGTGCTATCAAACGAGGTTCTTCTAAATATAGTCCCCAAGCATCCTACTAAAATTTATTTGATATAAATTGTAACATACCAAACTCTAAAAACCTATATTTGGTAGTTATATTACATTTTTTGTACATAATACATGAGTTCACATAGGATTCAATAGCTTGGTAGTCTTGGAAGATTAGATACATACATATATTACATTGTGAAACATAAGATACAACATGAAAACATTGTGAGGGAATTATTATCTCTTCTATCATATCCCTGCAAATTACACATAGTTATCCTATAGGTTTCCTATGAAATAGAAAAAAATAGGGTTTATCTCAAATTCTTACTAAGTATTAGTATACAATAAAATCTATCATAACATAAACATGTCACAAGTAATATTGTAGGAATGAATAAACAACATGAAACCATAACTAACTAAATTTGAGGACATGTCATATCTGTGACAATAAATGAAAATATGTATAAAAATAATCATTAATCTCATACTGATGTAATTCATAATTACATACAAAAAACATTATTTCAATGCCTTTTTTCCAATACACTATATTGATATGGGGAGAGGTATTCACCCAAAACCAAGTTTTTTTGTCTCATGAGACCCATCAATAAATCTATAGGCTATATAATTTTTGTCTCCACCTACCACATGTTTAATTATAATGCATTCGCTATAAGAGTCAAAAATAAATTTCATACCATTATATAAGTAACTTAAGGATGAATAAGAACATGGTTATCTATATAATGAAAATTATGAAAAACATTTAATTTCCTATTCAATGGAATATTGTGGATATCTAGAATAAAATCCCTTGATTAACATAGAATATGTGGGTATCATCAAAGTAACATGAAGTACCTTCATAAAAAAAATACAATGGTGAGGGTACTTTCAATGTGTTGAGTTATCCATGTAACATAGTAATTTGGTTCAATAGTTTTCATTGGTAGGTGACCAAAGAAATGGAAGGATAAATCCTTCACCATGGATCATAAAAAGTGTGTGAATATTCCAAATCATATCCATTGGGAGTGTCTAGCCAGGTGTGTAGTATTAGGCACACTCATCGTGCATCAGAGTGATTATTGGTTCAATGATCGACCAACCCTTTGGGGTGATTACCCCTAGGTGCATCAATTCCATAGTTGACTCAACTTTCTATTATATAGATAGGGATGTATTTGTGTAATGTCTCAGACTAGTTTCACTCCTGATTAATCGAACTCAGTAGGCCACATGGACTAAAGTTCACCTCCCCATACACAAGGGGCATCCAACTAGCAATGATAGACTAGGTTGTGTACGTGGGGATACTATTCCATCATGTAAAAGTCTAGAACATTAGTGATATGGCATGAAAATTAATATAAGTCAGTATAACAATAATGTATCAAAAATAAGAATAAACATCCATGTAGTAAATAATCCACTAAAGACATATAAAATGTAATATATACAAACGATGATTTAATATCATGTCTCTATAAAATGGTTAAACATGAATACATTGTAGTATGAAGTTAGTACAATACATTCTTGAAAAAAGAATAAAAAAGGACAAAAACTTTCCAAGAATCCATAGAACTGGTCCAATTTTTTGCTACTAATCTCTCATCCTAAAGAAATAAAGTCATGTGTCAAAAGTGGGATGTTTCACCTTGTCCACACCTAAGATCATATAATCTTCCTGGGTACCAACAGAGGCCCAAATAGTGTGAGAGATAAATCTTAGTAGGACACCACCATTGTAATATATAAAAATGTATTCTTTGTATATAAAATTAAATACCATGTAGGTATATAAATGTAAAGAAGTGAAAATATACATCTCATAATAGATCCATCCTTACCTAGTGTCTAGTAATGTAAATATTATTTTAATTAATTCAAGATTCATTTTATATGGATAAATTAGGTGAAGGTGTCAGTGCAACTGATACAGATCATAATAATAATAATAAAAGAGGATCCAAGGTGAAACTAAGGAATCTATGACCTCATGGGTTGACCAACTCATAGTAGTATCACATGCAGTCTGTAAATAATGGGTCTAAGTTTAATCCACAAGGTACAAAAAAGGCATTCCACTATAAAATATTCTAACCAATTCCATATAGCTTTTCCATTATAAAATTGGGTGAATCATGATAGGTCCCAATGGGGTGAATTCACAGAACCACTTTTTGGAAGATTTCAATATGAATCCAAGGATTATATCCAAGGAATTATAATATATAAAAAACATGTTATTGAACCATAAATTATATGACAATGAGTTAATGTAATAAGAAAAAGACCAGATTCCATGGTGGGTGTCTCCCACAGAAATTAGGTCAATAAATTAGAATGGTATCCTTTGAGTACTCAATTCATTCCTTCATTACTCTATGATTGGATGAAGTCTGACCACTCATATAAAGATAAAAAAGGTCTAACATAATAATAACCTTATAATAATTCCATTTATATCATATATAAACATTTTCATATGACACTCATGGCATTTAATCATTTAATAGGTTCATTAAATTACCTTTCATTAAACATGACAAGGTGATTAAAAGAAATTCACCAATGAAAATTAAATTAATAATCATTTAACAGGTTTATTCCATTACCTTCTATTAAGAATGAAAAGTTGTGTTAGAGAAATGAAACCAATATCAGTTCAATTTATCATCATTTAATTAGGCCAAGTGATATCTATAAATACATACTTTTAATTTCATGCTTTTCAAGATCGATTTAATTATGATGGAACACTCACCTTAATAAAGTTCAAGTTAGACACACCTGAAAGGTGCTGCTGAAAGACCCAACATGGGTCCCCAGGAAATAAGTAAAGTACATACCCTAATTATTTGGTTCACATAGAGGTATCTGCCTATAATGGTGACAAGTGATATTATTAGGACCATCGAAATCAATCTAGAAAATTTAAATCAACGAAAATTGTTTTAATAACCAAATCTTAGTGAAACCGGCATGTGTATAGTCAAAACCATTTATAGATGGATTGAATTTAAGGGATAAGTCATAGATTATAAAAATCATGCCTATAGTAGATGTATCATCCATTATTATCCTTTAGTTTGGCCTATATCAGAAGAAAATATAAGAATGTACGAACTCCCTGAAAATAGGGAATATTTTCCTGCATCAAAATAACTTTTTTGGTAGAAAGAGAAACAAACAAACCAGCCCAAGGATTGAAGCACTTACTGAGAGAAATCCATTGTGATGATGAACTCTTGATTCTAAGTTATAACAGAGAATAAATCCAAGAACCTAGGTGGAAGAACATTAAAGATCTATCAAGTGATGAGGATGGAGGTTTTGTCTGCTGAAAATAATAAAAAAGTGTGTTTAAACGTATATTCCCTTAAGGGAAAAAGTGTCATTTTACCCAACATAAAAGCGTATCATATTTTAGTCACTTGGTTGGATAAACTATGCGCCAGTCGTGCATATCCTATTGTCCCAAGAGGGAACCCACATTGTTCATGCACATGGTTTTGGAAACCATGCCAAAACTATTCTTGTTGGCTATGTTAAAAAATGAAGAGCATCTATACATGAGTGTGTCCTAAGTTTCATGGATATGGATAACTATGATTCTGACTTTTTCTCATTTAACAAATCCACACTACTAGGAGAAACCATGTGGATTGGGCTACATAGTTCGTACTAACCGTGTGGCCTAGTGGTTTATCCATCGGCTGGGGTTTCAGGATCCAAAAAATATTAAACACCTTTTTATCCTCCATAAACTCACTAGGAATTCATATTAGTTCAAAACCAAGGAGTTAATTAAGAAATTAAATTATCCATACCTTAAAAAATTGATTTCTTACATACTACTCCTTTAAAGGAACCCTTCCTTGAGTTTCCCTTCCAAGGGTGGTAGAATGATATCTAAGAACAACTCCTTCCACTGATCGCATACATCATCCTCCCACACTCAAGTCTCATTCTATACATGGTTTTGTTATCATATCACATGTAATAAAAGGAAAATCTAGCCTCAAAGAGCTTTCATGATCTTATCAATGATGTATGTTGGATTCTCTTCAAAAGAAGCATCGACATCTAATTCAATATCCTTAGGATAAAAAATATGAGATGGATTGGCATGGTAACAATGAAGCTATGAAACATGGAATACGTCATGCATGGAATGGTATATATGAGGTAATAATAATCCATAGGATACCAGAATTACTATATCCAAGATCTCTAAAGGCCAAAAAAGGTGATGTTATGTCTTCCCTTGCCTCTGTATCCTCCTATGCCCAAGTCTGTGTGATTCCCACAAGAAAATATGATTCTGAACTCAAACTACAGAGGTATTAAATGGCGATATACATAAGATTTATTCCTATTTTGGGTAGTATACATAATTTTTTTTTCAACTATACTTTCTAATAAGTCTCCTACATGATACAAGGACCTAATATAAATTTATCTTCTATCTTTAACCAGCATAGGGTGAACAACATGGCCAACCGTATAAGACCTCATACAGATCCATTCTAATCATCACATGGTAGTTATTATTATAGGAGAACCAAACAAGAAGGAAATTATTATACTAATAACTTTAGTAATCAAGAACTCATGCTTGCAGTATGTCCTCCAACACTTGTACAGTCCATTCATAATGGTCATCGGTCTGAGGGTGAAAAGTTGTGCTCAAAATCACCTGTGTACCCAAAGATTTATGTAACCCCTTCTAGAACCTCGATGTGTAATGAGAATCCCTATGTAAAATGACATTATAAGGGACCCTGTGTATCCATATAATCTCATGGACATATAGACTTATTAGATCATGAACTAAGAAAGTCTCTTAGATAGGAAGGAAGTGGGATACTTTTTTTAGTCAATCCTTGACTCCCAAACCACATTGCAACCTTGAGATGACCTCAATAACCCAAACATAAAATCCATTAAAATGTCTTCCCATTTCCATTTTAGGACCAATAATTAATGTAACAATCCATCATGACACTATTTCTCTACCTTCACCTACTGGTACGCGGAACACCTAGTGGTAAAACCCACTATCTGATGTTTCATCCCAAGAAACCAATATTGACAACCCATATCATGATACATCTCATTAATTCTAGGAAAATCCATCTAAGAAGTGTGTTAATCTCATATAATCTCTTATCACGTATATATGAACCAAGATATAACCATGCATCTACAGGATGTCATCTCCACCAACAGACCAATCTGGAGGTCGGTCCTCACCAAAAATATTATCCCATAAGACTAATCCCTTAGTATAAGAATATTGACTTCTCTTAACCCTATCAAGGAGTGAAGACATAAATACTAATGTTATATGAAAATCCCACTCATTACTTTCATGAATATCTATATTCATATCACTAATAACTTCCATCAATTTCTATTCATCATGGGATTCCTAAAAGTCTTGTGCTTGAGTTTTTTGGATTAGCACATCAACTACCACATTGCTCAATCTAGGTATATAGGCAATATCTAAGTCAAAATAATGAATCAATTCAACCCATATTTTCTATATATGATTAAATTCATGTTTTTTAATGATATATTTGAGTCTCTTGTGGTCTGTATACCCCAAAATGTGATCTCCCATAATATAATGCCTCAAAAAAAGCACGACATGAGAGACCTCTACAAGATCAAGGTTGTGTGTCTGGTAGTTACACTCATTATGTCTCAATTGGTGATATCCATATGCAATAACTCAATCCTCTTGCATAAATACTACACCTATCCTAATTCCCGATTAATCAAAGAACATTTTATATCCTCTATCAATCATAGTAAGAATCATAATTAGTGATACGGTAACCTTCCTTTCATCTTCTGAAATGTTATTTCACAAACTTTAAACCAAGAAAACATCATACCTTTCATAGTCAGACTGGTAAGAGTCATATCAAGGAATTATAATTTCTTAATGAAATATATATAATATCTATCCATCCCCATGAAACTTCACATATTGATCACATTCTTGGGCTACTTCTAGGAAACAACAGCACTCGCCTCCTCTGGGTAAATGGATACTCGTAATTTTGATATAATATAACCCAATAAGTGATCATTGTTGATCCATAAGTGGCACTTTATGATATTAGAATATAATTGATTCTCTCTCAGTGTACTCAATATTATCTCAAGTTGTTTGAAATGGTCACTTTGATTATGATAATACACCAAGATCTCATCCATGAAACCCACATCAAAGGAGTCTAGATAAGGGTGGAAAACCAAATTCATAAAGGCCATGAAAACAAAAGTTTCATTTGAAATACATAATTTCATAACACGGTATTCATATAGACCTTACTAAATTCATAAATACATAAGCAATATATCTAAAGGACATACTCACACATGATGATAGCCGAACATCAGTTAGATATTTGATAAAAATTTAGCTCCTTGGAGCTAGTCAGGGGTTCAACTATTCGAGGAAATAGATACTAGTTTTTAACCATAAGTTGGTTCAATAATAGGTAATCCACACATAGTATAGGGTTTTCATCCACCATATTAGAGAAAATCACTTGTGAATCCCAAGATAAAGTGTTGGGTTGGATAAAATAATTTTATTCTAAATCCTCTAACTATCTCTTGAGCTCTTGGAGCTCAATAGGTTTCATCTTGTATAGAGAAATTAATATTGTAGCTGCTCTAGGAATGATCTGGATTATAAACTCTACCTCTCTCTCAGGAGGTTAGCTGGATAAATTTTCAGGAAATACATCCCAGACATGATCTACTAGTAGAGAAAAATCTATCAAATGCATTTTCTGATCATCCCAGAAAAAGTTGGTAATGTGGTTGGTCACTCCACATATCCCACGATGCCTCAATTTCTCTCTATATGCCTGGACATTCCACTCACTCTTGTGAAGATAACTATCACCCTCTAAATATGTAAACAATACCCTATAGTGATAGAAGTCTGTATAGGTGTGATATGGAACCAGATATTCCATCCATATAATGAAATTGAATCCCATCATTTTTAGGAAGAATATGTACCATAAGAAATAATAAATTTCTACCTCGGATGGATAGTCTTTTCATTGTCTTATACCCTCTAACCGGACACCCAATTGTGTGTCTAGGGTTATTACCCCACAAAAGTACTAAATTTATAGCTTGATACTTTCCACAATAAAAAAATAGATAAATGATTGAGATTATCCTTTATCAAATCAAGCATATATAATAGTATAGGCTATTAGAATAGTACCTCATATGTTATATGATCTTGTACTTCGATCCTACGGTATCAACTATAATATGTAAAACTGTAATGATCTGCAATGTTGAGTTACTTCTAGACTACAGTGAGTAGGTCCACTCTACTAGCACTGAAAATAAAATGTTTGGATACCATGACCAAGACCTCCTCTAAAACCATTTCGTTCAATTCCACTCCATCTTCCTACCTAATGTGGCGTCACTGATCATACTCCTAAAGGTGGGGTTGTTGTGCATCCTCTTCCATTATAAGATAGTGGAAAGGTCTAGAATAATTTTGAATATAAAACATCTAGACACAAACACAACACTCAAGTGGGTCTATATCACACTGTGTCTTTACATTCCTCTTTCATACACACTGATGACATATAATGGAGCTTCCAGTTTGGATACTTTGGCTACTACTACTCTGAAGAGAAACATCAAGGCTATGTTTCTTTTGATATGAAGAATTATTTCTCTATCTCAGCACTGAGCCTCTATTCTTGGTACAATTAGATTCATGTAGGTTGTTCTCAGTTATAAGTTCCTGATTAATGATATCAAAAAAATATAGGAAAAAACATTCACCTAATATTGGATAACATACTTGAGCCCATCCTTAAAACATCTCACATAGGATAGCTCATCATCATCCAGAAGTGACACAAAACATTGCAACTTAGTAAATTGAACTGAATATTTCATGATGGACATAAAAAATGATCTAGGTGCATGAAATCCCTTCTCATTTATCACTAATAACTTGTGGGAAAAGGTAATCATAGAAGGCAGTATAGAAGTCTTCACAGACCATGTCCTAGTGATGACCATCTTGGGTAATCACATCCCACCAGCTCTTTGAGAAATCACATATCATGTAGGTGAAAATCATGATCCTCTTCTATGGAGGCATCTTCAAATGCTCATGTATAGAGGTAATGGACTGTAGGAAAGACTCAGTATCCTAAGGACTATCATCCCCCAAGAATATGAGAGTATTTTTATGCTGAAACCCACGAGTCACATTAGACATTGTAGGTGTAGGTGATGGAGCACCCTACATAGACTCCATCAAACATAGAAAAACCTCTTGAAGTTCAGTGTAAATTCCCATATTAGGAATCACATTTGGTGCCTCAGGTGGAATTACTGGATATATCACTAGTGGATCACAACCCACCAGCTCCGGATTGTGGTTTTCCACCCCCTAGGATATGACTCGAGTAATTTGTGATTGAATAGCACTAAAAATTCTAATAACATTCCTAAGTACAAGATTTAATGTAGATAGAATCTATAACATAAGAAGAATATAAGAAAGGGGCTCACTACCAGGTATATTTCCCCAACTACGTGCTTATAAGGTTAGGGTATTGGTATGTTTTCAATTTTAATTTATAGGGGTTCCAGTATATGGGGGTAAATTAAAATTCTAGGAGGAAAACACTCTTTCAATTACACTTTGCCTCTTCATTTATTGAAAACTATTTCATTTATAAGCTACAATTTACATTTTAAATTCATAATTAATTTTATAAAAATTACAAGGTTCAATTAAATATATCATCATTCATAGCTAATAAAGGAACATATAATTTATAACTGAAATTGAAATCCATTTAATTACAACCTACTATTTTACATTCAGTCATGGAGTGTTACAAGTAAAATAATATGTATTTACTCATTTAATTACCATTTCAAATTTATTAGGGAACATACACCTTATAATTGATAATGGTAATCAGGTAATCACAGCCAAATCCATGCTCATATTACCAGGGTTATAAATCTTAAATGGGTTGAAATTGGCTATTTAATATTCCACTACTAATCAATATATGACACATACATTTAGATTGATTCTGACATTTTAAATGAACAATTTTCCTTCCCTACAGAATATTTTAGCATCATAAGAATATATAAAATCCATGGCTCACACAGCTTTCATAGGAACACAGGCACTGAAATAAATGAAATTCACTTATATGGAATGGATTATACATGGAATATAAATTCTAGGTTCCTATAATGATTCATGTAACAAGGATCCTTATCATAATAAGTCAAGGTAAAATACCCATAAATAATAACAATACCACAAATCATGTGAATCACCCAACGGTAAAAGTATATCAACTATAATAAGAAAAAAATAGAACCACAAATTTCCCATTCCCATGAAACTTAGTGTTTACCCTGAACATGGGTCATCTACTCCCAAGAACTACTTATAACCATGTTCCAATATGTTTATTATAACCTTTTTATCATCCCAAAATAGTAATCCAAGAAAATAAAGAGCTATGATACTAATTTGTGACATCCTAGACTCAGTTCACTCCTAAGTAAATTAAATTAGTCGACAACGTAGCCTCAATCATGCCTTCCTATATTTCAGAGGCTTTTGAAAAGCAGTGAGGGACTAGGGTTTATTTCTAGGGAGATCATACCCTCATGTCAGAGTAAAGCAAAATGATGATATAACATGATAAGTAAGTGAAAGTATTATAATAACAAAGAATTATAAATAAGTATAAAAATAAATGTAATAAATAATAAAATCAAGATATATAAGTTGTGTCATATAAAAAAAGATGATGTAATTTCAAGTCTCTATAAAATGGGAAAACATGAATATATATTATCAAGTTGTCTGTAAAATATTTGTTTTACAAAATAATTAAAAGTCCAAAAACTATCCAAGCATCCTAAGAATCATCCCATTCATCTGCTACCAAGAATCTATCCTAAAGTAAGAAAGTCGGCTGTCGGAAGTGGGATGGTTACCCTTGTACACACCTATTATCATATAATATTCTAGGGTACCAATGATGACCCAGATAATATGTGAGATAAATCTCAATAGGCCACCAACAAAGATGCATATATGAATCTAGTCTGTTTATATAAACTAAAACAATGTGAATGTATATAAAATTAAATAAGTGAAATTAAACATCTCATACCTACTTTATCCTCAGCTAGTGTTTAAACATGTAATCATTAGTTTAATAAATTCAATATTCAGCTTGTATAGATAAATCATGGTAAGGTGTCAACAAAACTGAGATAGATCATAATAATAATAAAATATAATCCAAGGTGAGTCCAAGGAATCCTTAACCATAGGGTCTGTCCAAGTCATATGAGTATTAGATGTAGTTTTAAATAAGGTGTATTAGTGTAAACCCAGGGGTACGCCCATGTGATTCTACTATAAAGGAGTGTAACCAAGTCCATAGAGTTTTTTCATAGGAATCTCAGTCTAAGCATGGTTGGAACTGATGGGTTGAATCCATGGCACCATGTATCCAAATACATCGTGATGATTCTAAGGAGTGTATCAAAGGAATTATAATATCTGAAAAATATTTCAAGTGAATTTTTGGTACTACACTGAGGAATTCATGTAATAATACAGAGACCATATTCCATGGTGGAATCTCCCATGGAAATCATCTTAATGAATTGAAATGGCTTCCTATGAGTTCTCAAGGCATTCCTTCTAGAATATAAGGTTGTCTCGAGTATGACCACTCTAATAAAGATGAAATAGGTCCAACATAATAAGAAAATTATACTCATTCCATTTATATCATATGTAAATAGGTCCATGTAATACTCATTAAATTTAACCATTTAATAAGTTTATTCCATTACCATTCATTAAACATAACAAGGTTATTAAAGTATATGCATACAATAAAAATGAAATTTATAATCATTTAAAAGGTTTATTCCATTGCCTTTTTAAAAAATGAAAAGTTGCATTAGGGAAATGAAACCAGTATCAATTCAATTTATAATAATTTTACTACTCCATGTGATCTCTATAAATAACTACTTTCCAAAACATGATTTGATGGAGATATTTAATTATTAAGGGAAACTTAACATAATACAGGTCAAGTCAGATGTACCTAAATGGTGCCTTAGATAAACCCAGCATGGGTCACTAAGGCTTAAATGAAGGAAACACCCTAATTAGGTAGTTCACATCATGTTATCAACCTAGAATGGAGATAAGTGATATTATTAGGTCTATAGAATTAAATATAGACAATTTATATAAAGGTTGATGAATTTAATTAGTATTTCCCAGTGAAAGTGGTGAGAGCATAGTGGAAAAAATTATTGATGGAGACACATTAATAGATTATTCATATCCCAAAAACCTTATTTTTATAGTATATGCCTTGTCCAGTATCATTCCTTAGTTTGTCCCAAAAAAATAAAATGGAAGAATAGATGAATGCCCTAAAAAAGGGCATATGAGCTTATATCAAAATGGAATTATTGAGAAAAATAGGAATGATAAAAGGATACTAAGGATTGAGTCACTTATCTATAGGAATTCAATGAGATGATGGGATCTTTATTTTATGTTTTTATAGAGAAAAAATTATAGAACTTGTGATGAAGATCATTGAGGAACTATCAAGGAAGAAGGATGGTGGTTCTATCCGTAGGAAATAAGAAAGAATAAGGGTGGTTAAACATATATTAAATTAAGGGTAAAATATTCATTTTACCCAAATTACAGGAGTCACATGGTTTAGACACATGGTTGGACAAATAATGTGCCAACCGTTACTACCCCAAGAGGGAACCTACATGGTTCATATGCATAGTTAGAGAAACTCTGTGTAAAACATGATTTTTGGATTTGTTAAAAACTAAAAATCCTATCAATAAGAAAGTGGAATGGGTTGAACAGTTATTGAGAACCATGTGTCCTCTTTTTTCTCACTAAACACCCTAAGTGGTTAGGATAAACCATGCATACTAGGATGCACAATTTCTTTAAACTGTGTGGCCCAGTGGTTTCTTCCACTGTTTGTGGTTCCAGGTTCCGAATAAGATTTGAACACCCTTGTATCTTCCATATCCTTACTAGTAATTTATGTCATGATAAATACAATGAGTTAAACATAAAATTAATGGATCATTACCTCAAAAGAAAAATCCAGTTCATTCAATTTTCTAGGAAACTACACAAACATTTATTTTACTAGAACCTTGGATGGTTTTTACACCATCGAAATGATAGATTTTTACAATAGTTTTTCTAAATATTTAATCATTAGAATATGAGGTATGGATAAAAATAGAGGATTTTAAATCCCTTGAAATTAATTTGGAGTATGGTAAAAATTATTCCATGGTAATTAATTCACCACACAAATGGAAATAAGGGGTGTATATATAATTAGTCTCAAAGAATGTAAATTAGGATGGAAAAACCCACTTATGGATTGGATAGAAATTCAATAAAAAACCTAGTAAAATTTTGGGATTATAAATGATATTAAAAACCACAAATAAAATTCATTTCATTATATAACATCTTAAATATTTATTATATGCACCGTATAAATTAAATTAGGTTCATAATATAAAACATGGATCAAAGAGAGGAATTTGAGATGGAAAACCTTTACTCTTATCCTGAATTCAATAAACGTACATTCTCCTCACATGTCACAAACATAGTTATATTAATAAATTAATTAAAAACCTTAATTATATAAATTTTCATTTATAGTCTTCATGTATAGTCATTCCCTATATAAATTCTAGTTAGTTTTTACCTATTTTCCAACATCTACTGTTGATTATTTGGTCGTCTATACTAGTTTTGTAATAGTGGTGTCTATATTCCTTATTATTATAACGTTCATAATTAGTATTTAATTAAATTTAATTTTAGATATTATTTATAATAATTTATGATGTTTCAAGTTCCTTTTAAAAATTTATTTGTCTTTGAAGATGGAATTGATAATAAGCATGTTTCTGTGATTCTTGAAAATCAAAGGGGTTTTTATTAATTAATATATTAAATATTGATTTAACATATCCAAAACCAAAAAAAACATTATTTATACATTTATATCATATTATACCAATAATTATGTTCCCATATTCATTCATGATTTAAATTCATGGTATTATTCAAGTAGGTGGTTAAAATGACCAAAACATAAACATGCCCTGATTTAATGAATGATTATGTGGTGGTTTAGTTGTAATATCATTATAAAAAAAAGATTAATGATCTTATTCGTTTTTCATTAGTGTTGTTTATTATAATTTTAATTAATTATGAGAATAATTAATGGATAGGAAAATATTACATACTATGAATAAAAATATTTTCCCCATAGTATGATTTTTTAAGAAAGTTAATTTTATAACAACTTTTTGTTATTTATATCATTAATGTTTTATTAAATTTTCCTTATATAAACCTTAATAGTTAAAGAAATATAATATTTATCTTTTAAAACAATTTTTAATTCCTTCCATGAGAGGTGAAAATGAAAAAAATAATACACCATTCCATGGAGGTGTTAGTCCACACGTACACATAGATAAGGATTTCATTTTCCATAGAATAGAAGAAAGTACTAACAAGGTTTATCATATTAGAAACATAAAAAATTTATATATATCATGATCAAGTACTAAATTCCACTTTTAGAGCATTTATGTTTTATGGTGAAGGAAAATAACACACATTGCTTCATGGAGGTGGATGTACATACATATGGATGAATAAAATTTTGTTTTTTCTTAAGGAAAAATGGGAAAGGTGGTTAATTATTATTACCTTAACATAATAACATTCATTGTATAAAAAATACTAATTTTTCTACATCATGAATTTTATTTCATATTCTTCCATGGATATAGACTATTCGACATGATTTCTACTATTTTTCATACCCTATTGAAGGGAGAGGGAGTCATATCAAATCCTTCAGCTCTACATATCATATTTTTCTCCCATTCACCTCCCTGAACCTTCTCCCTAGATTTACCAAAATCTAGGTCATCCATAAATCACCCTTGTGTTCTAACAGTCCTCCCATTCTTATATTTTCTTCCTTGGATTTCACGAATGCATCATCTCTCTTAAACCTCCCTATAGTGGCTTGGTTCGGCAAGCATCATCCTTAAATTGAATCCTTTGATAGGTATGTGTTTGATTTTTTTGGCGTATAGGATCAGGTGAATATTGAGATTTTATATTCACAAAACATTTTAATATTCTTCTCTTATGATAATAACTTGGTCATAGTGTGGTCCAATTCTCATTATGTATGTAATTGTTTCTACTTCTCCTTACTCTGGTGGTCTATTTATTTCCACTTTAATAGAGATAACCCCTCTACAATGATTTGGATCAAACTCCCTAGCTTACCTATTCATTTTCAAAATTTTACATTCCTTAGGTTAATTGTATGTTTATTGGGATGTTTCTTATGTTCAAAAAAAATGCACCCATGTTATTTATTATCCGATTTATATATGAATATTCATTGAAATAAATATTTCTATGGTTCTGATGGATTTCTTTTTAATTGAGATTTAAGTGGAGTATCACTGGCTAAAACAAAATTTCTTTTTATCATAGTTCAACTATTGTTCATCCTGTAATCATCTTGGTCAGGGTTTATCTAAAGGTCATCATGTTATTAAATTGGTTGCTTATTGTGAGGATCTTTCATCATGTAATCTACCTTCATAATATTATGGAGAATAAAATAAATAAAAGTTCATTTTTATCACCCTAATACCAAATAGTAATGCCAATTCTAGTACGGTTGGCCTAATCAAGTCTGTTAGTGTATCTACCTTTGATTATTATGTGAGTTCCACTCCTCCAAAATGTGGAATAGGTAAAAAAAGGATAATTCAAACTAAAAATGATGTTAATCAATCCATTAAATGTTCCATGGTCTGATGCTAAATAGACTGAAGTTTAATTGCCTCTATGTGGTTCAAGGTTTGGGGGATCAAGGGCTCTCATCTCTATCTATAATAAATCTACACAATAAATGTCATCATCCCCTAGTATAATTATTTACGTAAATCCATTATAAAAAGGTCCAGTGCAAGTCAATTATTTATAATTGGGTACTGGAGTGGTTTTCTTAGAAATATAACTCCAAAATATCTCTTGGGTTCTAGGTGCAGTTGATTTGAACAATGAATCTTTGGAATAATGGAAGGGTTTCATTAAAAAAATGGAAGAAGAAATAGTATCTTTGTAATAGACTAAAGGTTGAAGGAATTACAAGATATAGTAGAGAAGGACGTAATTATTCTGGTAATTATTTAGATATAAAGGAGGCTAATTTTTACTACACTAATTTGAAGAATTTAAAAAGGGAGGGTTTTATTTTGGGAGTTTTCCAATAAAAAACGGCATAAAAACGGTTCGAAAAAAGGATTATTCCAACCTACCCAGACCATTAGTCACAAGATTAGTGATGAAACACTATGGTTCACATGTGAGTAAAAAATATCATAGTGAAAACAAATGATCACTCCAAGGATCCAACATGTAGAATAGTGAGGGAAGACACTCCCGGTAAAGTAATAGTATCACTAAAAGCATAAAGATATTTATCATCTAACATCCTGGTTATCAAACTTAATATTTGAAGGAAGGAGACTGAAACACTAGAAGTGTAAATAGAAACTTCTAAGGGATATCTCTCTTTGGAATTTGTCATTATTACATCAAATAAATTGAAACAATTAATTATTTTTAAATGAGAGATGGAGGATTATATTTCCATCTGGGGAACAAAGGATGACACCTGGAGAATTTACAAAAGAGAGATACAAATCTACATGAATAAGGAACAATAAAAATGGATCATCTATCAAGAACACATTTTGGTTTTTGTGTTAAATATAAGGAACATTAATTTGAAAGATTATATCCTTATATGGGTACAAAAAATTGACTTATTTGAACCTCTATTCAAATATGACCTGAAGAATAAGGAAATGACAATGGAATTGAGTTTATATAGGGTGGATGGATTCAACACTCTAAAATTATGATGGAATGACCTTGTAATTTCTAATGATTTCAATCCATATAATTTTTTTTAACCTTGTAAGGTTCAAACTTAACCATAAAAATTTTATTTCTTTATATAAAAAATTTAATTTATAGTCAAAGAATTTAAGTAAAAAAATTACTCGCATTAGGAACTTTGAGACTTTCTTGGAGGATCCCTCATAAATAGAGGGATTAGGAGAAAATATTATTACCAGAATCTAATAGAATTAATATCAGATTCAATGGAAAGAAAATAAGGTAGGGTTTTATGAGTAAACAATATTTTATGAGTGGTATTGAAGGGTTAGTGAGAGACCTCTTTTATAAGTGAAAAGGGATGGACTTTTTTATAGAATAACCATAAATTTTTAGTAATGAGAATCAACTATCAAGGAAGTTGGATATAAAATTGAGAAATAAAGGAGTGGTGGAATATATGAGGTCTATAAATACTCTAACATTCAATTTCATAGAGGTTTGAAACATGTTTTTAAACATTTACAATTATATTTTCCACTTTTATAATTTTAACTTTCTCCATGGTAACTAGTTTTTTTCCTTATAAATTTATCCTTTTTGACTAAAAGTAAAATGGTACCGTTTATAAAATTTGGACTTATTGATTCAGAATTTTAAATAAATTCAATAATGTTGAATTTCTAAAATTTATATATGTTTTTTAAATAGTAAATGTATAATTCATTAAAATAGTTTTAGTGAAAAATGTGACTTAATTTTTAAAATATCAAATATAGGTTTATAAATTAAATATAATATTTTAAAATCTATAAGGTTACTTATAAAATATATATTTGTTCTAGATAATATTATTTTTATTTTTATTGTATTCTTACATCCTATAATTTTTATAAAGGTCATGGTTTGAATAAAAATTGTATTTTCACTATTCATCTAAAAATCAATCTTTTATGGAAAAATCCAAAAAAATTATCACAAGATAATATATTTTTAATGAACTAAAAAATGAATTATATTTTGTTAAAAATAAATTTTAACATTCATAAATTAATATTTTAAATGTACTCATGAATAAAGTTTCTTTAGAGTGTGCAACGTGCGATAGTTTAGGATATAGTTTTTACCTAATAAAATAGTGGCTTAGTTATTACATTATACTTTAATTAGTTAATCACCAAATCATTACACACATATCATTGAACATTCAATTCAAACATGTAAAAATATATAAAAAAATTAATAAATGCACAATAAATAATATGACCACCATTAATCACCTAGGGAAAACCAAATGGTTATTAGAGACATATAATCAATCAAAATAATTTATAATATATCAAATCAAAATGAAAAAAAAACATTATATTACTTGATCTTAAATCTTCAAGATAACTCAATATAGATATTTAAATGAAGTGGAGATCTAATAAAGGGTTTACTAACACAAATCAATCACATAAACACCAAGTACCATGAGACAGTTGATAATAAGAGGTAAGGTATAAGGTGATGGGGTTATTGGAAAACAAGGCATATGATTCAGGTATTGAGGCCACTAAAGATCAAGGTATAGGGGTCTAGTAGTGATCATAAATTAGGGTCTAATTATTATGGTGAAGTGAGGCCAAGATAGGGGTGTTGGGTATTGGGTTTGAGTCTTAGAGGGAAAGAGGGTTTAAAAAAATAGAGAGTGGAAATTTTTATTACAACCAATAGTAAATATTGAATATGGTGATTCATGTTGAAAGTGTTTCAAAAATTCCTAGAAAATTTTATTTATACATTTATCAATGATTTTAAAAACCATGGCTAATTAATCACCACCATTCACTATTAATATCTTAGTATGTATTGTTTGACTACATATAGGTGTGGATATGAAATTATGTGGTGAATGATATGGATTGATTTAAAGCGGTAATTTATATTTTAGATCATTTAATAAGGTTTTGTATCTTTTTATTACCATGATATGAGGAAGGCTATTGATTAATTACTCCCTAAGATCTAAATTTTTGTAAGTTGAGGATGGAAGATTTAAAATCTATGTAGTGTAATTGTATCCCCTAAGACCTTTGTGTGTGATGGAATAAGTGGGGGAATAAATGGATGGAGGGGATCTGAATCCATTTCTGATATGAGGTAATGATGTGGAAGATTTTTTTAGCTATGTGTTAGTGGTTTTTTTAAATCATGATGATGAAGGGATAATTATTATAATTATGAAAGAGTTGATGATATTGATATACATAAAACAATATATGATTTTGGGTTACGATGGTGTAAGTTGAGGAGGGGAGAGTCTTAAGGTTTGGTACCTAGTAATACATTAAGATACCTTGATGTTAGAAAACTTCCCAATCATTAAATGTTATGGTAGGAAGATTCCTTGAGGTTGGATGCCTGGAAAACATGCGAGAGTCCATATGGGTTGGAATTTTCTCAACTAATGAATGGAGATGTTTTAGAGAGTTCCCCTTTGGTGGATAACTTCTTGTAAATACGGAATTGATTGCATATTTTATATGGGTGGATAGATACTTGTTAATAAAGAGTTGATAGCATGTTTTATACAAGTGGATTATTAATTGTTGATAGATATTTTAATTCATGTTTATTTTAGCAGGATAACTACTTAGTAGTGGAAGTGACGTTATAGTAAGTTTCATGTGGGTATAAAACTACATAAGGACATTAAAATGGGGTCCTTATGGGGGGGAAATAAATAGATGTGGAAGGATGGTTTTTGTTTCTATAGGTATGGTCGTTTGATTATAAATTATGGGGAAGTTTATGTCATTTAGATAGTGAAATTATTATGCGGTATGGAATAGAAGGGGTTGTGTGGTAGACTTTTTGGATTTTATTATTAGTTTTTTGATTTATTTTTATTTGATAAATGGATGAATTAGTATGATTCATTCAAAATGAAACATAAGATATTTAGGAAGTAATGTACTAAGAATATTTATATGTTTTACCTTTATTTATGCAAGTCCCAGTGCACAATTCAGTCACCCTAAGAGTGGGGTTGAATCAGGGGTGACCAACTTTTACAGATTTTGTTCAACTTAAAATTTTTCTTCCATTAATTTGATCAAACCACTTACATTGGTTAATATGTACGAATCATTTACATGAACCCTCAAAACTTACTCCCACATTCAATCTAGATAATATAAAGTAAATAGAACATAAGGTTTTATACAAGGTTTGTCCCTAATATGGGAAACATACTCCTTGCTACATCCATTTATTATCCTAATCCATATACTTTCCCTATTCTTGTAAGTGTTACAATGGGGAAATTTTTTATCCTTAAACCAAGAGAAAATTTATTATCCTAAACTATAAAACAAAAATATTATGTAATTAGTTGATCTATCTCCCCAAAATATCATTCTACCTCTTGGTAGTAATTTGTGGCATTGTCTAAACTAGAACTAATACTATTCAAGAGTTCTTCACAAAAATCCTCATCGATGGAACTTTGACTACATATGATTCTCCATTTAACTTACATGCACATTGATTTGTCCCTTTATTTTCGTAAACTGAATCTAGATTAACCACTTCATAGTACTTTTATTCCCATAAATTTTTTAGGTTAGATCTTTATGTTTATCTACCTCTCAACATCCGGTCACCTAAATATAGACACCTTACTCATATTATCTATAAATTGATGTCATATCCTTCTCACTTCCTTCACCATTATAATCTCCCAATGGATAATTTTTGGTAACTCCTTCTCACAATCATTATCACTCTCAATTATTTATCAAAAACTCTCCCCACTTGAAAGATGTTTCCTCTTTATATCACCAACATGTATCTAATAAATGTTTGGAATTATTGGGATCCAATTTGAAACTCCCACTCACTTCAAGTATTTATTCAAAAACATCAAATTAATTTTGAAGATATCATAGTTTTTCTTTGATTATTCCTATAAAAATATAATTTAATAATCATTAACTTTTCCATATCCCCTGGCTTTAATTTAAAAATTTTGTTCTTGAATATTGGAACCTTTATCTAATATATTGGAATTTTTATAATGATTGTGACTTCATAATGTTTATTTTAGGTCACTTATCATCATCTAGTTTTCTTAAATCCATAAAATTTAATCAATATTTTCTAAAAAATGGAATCCCTTTGCATCCAATAAGATCTATCTGGTTCTATCTTTTCTATCACATAAAATAAAACTCCTATAACCTTTGAATCGTAAAAAAAATCATGATTCATGTACATTAAGTGAGCTTCACCCATTACTATAACATTTTCTTTAAATCTTTCTTATATTATCTTATTATTATTTTATCAACTTCTAATTATATCACCATCAAAAATAGAAAATTCATTATTTACTTTGATTACTTTTCATTATCATATTCTAAATTTCTTAGAAAATATGAATTCATTATCTTCCAATGATTCTACATATTTTCTTCACTAAAATTTAGATCAACTCATCTTTTGATCACCTTAATACTTGTTAAACTTTATTAGAGTCCTCCTATGACATTTCATGATGATAATTTCATGGGTGTATCCTGGGCTACTTTTCACTCCATGACTTTTCTAAATTATTTTGGAGTAATCTATTTCAAAGTATTTTTCAATTCTTTAGTGTGGCTCTTCCTTCCAATCATTGTGAATTCTTATTTCTTCACTGAGTTAATTATGATCATCTCAACTTAGATTTATATCTTTCAAATTCACAGTATTTAAATTATTGTTCTTTCACCAGATGTAAATGGTGTGACTTTTGGTTAACTCGTTTAATCCAGTTTTAACATAAATATTTAATTTATTCACTTGTGTTTTCAATCTCTCCATATTTTGGATTCCAAATTAAATGGGTTATTTTTAATCTCCTACTTAAAATTAATTTCAATTAATTATTATAGAAATTTCTACTTCAACCTTCATTACTTTTTATTTAACATGAAGAACAATTAATCAATCATCATATGTATGTGGATGCTTCTAGATAAAATTCTCTCCATGAATTCCCATTTCATCTATCTGTATTAATAACTTCAATTATCTTTATTACTTATGGTGACATGAGTTACTCCCATTATCTATTTACATTATCCAATATTTTTTATTCCCATATTTTGATAGTAGATCATATATCTATGGTGTACCTACTTCTAATGGTTTCTCTTATGTGGGTGTGAAAATCTGATGAGATGGAATTTGAAACATTTATTGGCATATTTACTTCTTTAATATCCATTGACTATAAATATCATTTACATATATTTACAATAATCATTTAAAACAAATATGATACTTCAACAATACCTTATCATCACCATATTATGGGATATTCAATCTCTACCTTTTTATTTGTTATTAATACTCATTGAAAAATAAATTCATTAATATTTGTCCCCCTATTTAGAATATATTCAAATTATTTTATATCTCATTTTTATGATATTTTTGGGCAAGGTAATTTGTAACATCACACCCCTCATCGTTGGAAGGATAAGGATGTGGAAACTTACTTGGCCTTAAGTGACATCCCCAAGATTCCAAAGGCTGTTAATAAATGATAAGGGCTTAATTTACAGTTAGGGGATGATTTTACCTTTGAAAATAAATCAACCAACTGACATTCCATAACTGAAAAAAAACTAAATGATGCCAGATATTAATAAAATACAACTCAAAAATTACATTTATATCAAAACCAACTACAAAGAGTACCACAGTGAAAGACTACAAAACAGTGAAGTACACAAATAAAAACTAAAAAATAAACAAAACTCAATAACAAACAAATAACTCCAAAACTCCAACAAACTCCATGCTAAAACTCCACAAAATATCCCCGGTATTACTATTCACCACTAGAGAAGTGTGATACTATACCTTTTCCCAAGCCCTAATAAAAAACATCTTCAAAATAACCAAAGTTCCCAAGTATGGGTGAGTAATGAAACTCAATAGGATTTCCCCAAATGACTTCCTTACTCACACCACTAGGATAGAACATGTTATCACAAGTATATAGAGTATTTTATATATAATAATTTCTAAAAATTCTATATCAAAATATAAATAAGTTACACACCATATATTTTTCACAATAAAATTTCAAGTTTTAAGGAAAAAAACCAAACAATGCTCTAAATCCATTCAAATTCCATTTTGGAATAATCCATTCTATTCCACATATTCACACATCTAACCATGAATACAACATGTACCTCCCTATACTCATGAGTCAAGAGTCATACTTTCACTAAGTCATCACTTAGTGATCCATTTTCTTTGTGGTAATTTACACCCATATATGTCCCAACCAATTGATGGGGTTACTTCACACCCTTATTCGTCCCAATGCACCTGAACACACACCAACCATGCCAAACCCATGCCAAAACCAAGTGTGTGAAACCCATTTTGATAAAAAAATTATTGAAAACCATTCCATGAAACCTTTTTTAAAAAATCAAACCAAATAACCAATTTTAAAATCATCATTTTAAAATAAAACAACAAATCATTTACCATAACAATTCCACAATTTCAATAATAACTACAAACTATCACCCTAGAGGGTTTCTAACATTATTTTCACCCCAATCACAAACAATTTAAATTAAAACAAAAAATTTTAAATCAGGCCTTCATATTCTAAATATAGGATTTGAGACTTAATCCACCTACCTCTAAAAACTTGGCGAAAATGAAAAACTGCAAGAAAACGTCCCTAGAAACGGGTCGAAACTTCAAGAACCCACCTTAGATCTCTTCACCTAACATCAAAAATGAAAAATATAACCATATTTAGCATAAAATACCTTATATATATACATATAGGATTTAAATATAAGAAAATGAGATATAGGGGGAAGTTTATCTAAGTAAAACAAAAGAAAACTATGAATAATGAAGACTTACCACGAGAATCCAACTTTAACACACCAAGAGAACCCTATGGATCACCTTCGGATCAATCGTAGAATCCTATAATACCATTGGGAGGATAAAATAGTGAGTTATCATTGGTTTTTGGAAAAGTTAGGGTTCAAATATTAATCCTAACCAAGATCCCCTTTTGTGGATCTAGTTTTAAATCAGAGTATGGTTAGTCAAACGGTTAGTTAAATTGTGCGCTAACTGTGCACCAACTTCTGTCTCCAGTAGGTACCGCAAATGATTAGCTTGCATGGTTTTGAAACCATTTTCCAACTATTACAAACCCTACTATCACAAGAAATGTGATTTCTCTTAGGATACTACACAGTTTGGAAAAACCATGCACTACCAATGTGCCACTTGTGCACCTTACCCTATGCCTCTCTCTCACTATGCATTGTTTATTATAGGTGTTGCATAGTTTTTCCAAACCATGAACCAAATTTTCACCATTATAATATCCCCAAAAACATTTCAAAAGGTTATAAACTCTCCCAAACTTTACCCATATACTTTACATACTTAAAAGGAATAAATAAATTGTTACTTGAAAATGTGTGTGCTACATTCTCCCCACAATTGGCCTTTCCATCCTTGGAATGTAGAAAACCACCATACCCTTGAAAGAGTTTTGGCCAATGATCATTCATTTACTTCTCTCATTCCTAAGTATCTTTCTGAATCTAACCATGTTATCACAAAACGTACACAAGACTGATGCTTTTTTCCATGAAAGACTTTTTTTATGTATCTAAAATTCATGTTTTCATGTGAACCAACAAAGTATCTGGCTCTAATTCAATGTGATCCCATAAAATAAAATGGTTAAGATCAGGATAATACTTTTTCAAATGAGATACATGAAACACATTATGCACCATACTAAACCATGGGGGAAATGCCAAACAATATACCACCACCCTAAACTGTTAATGTATCTCAAAAGGGACAATGTCTTGAGGAGATAACTTAACTTTCTTCCCAAAATGATGATTTCCAAGACTTAGATATATCCTCAAGAACATATGATCACTGACCTAGAATAACAAAGGCCATAGACGATGAGATACATATGATTTTTGATGACTCTGGTTCATCCCTATCCATTTTATAATCAACTGAATCTTTTCTATTTTCTCTTGGGCAAGGCTCAGCCCAACTAGTGAAGTCTCACTAGTTTTGAGGCCTAATAGCAGATTTTATATGAGAACCCCACTAACCGAACATGCTCTTCCCATGGGACACAAAAATCTATTACACAGTCCTACAAAATCTCTTCTAATGTTTGTATCATCCATTCATATTTGGTGTCCATCTGAGGATATGATATGTTGTACTCATAGTAAACTGAGTTCCAATATATTTTTAAGGATTTTGAAAAATGATTTTTAAACCTTAGATCTCTATCTGATATTATTTGAACTAGTATTCTATACCTCTTTACCAATTATCGGATATAGATTTTCAAAAAGTATTCCACCATATGAGATTCATGAATAGAAATCAAATGGACTAAATTTGTGAGTCAATCCACTATCACACATATGGAATCATGTTCTTAAACCATTATTGGGAGACCTATTACAAAATCCATAGCAATATTCTCCCATTTCCAAACTAAAATTGGTAAAGACTACAACAAACCTATTGGGCATTGATGATCTTCCTTAAATTACTAACCAGTTAATCATTTCAAAAAAACACATCCACTGTACTTTTCATTATAACCCACCAAAATTGTGCTTTAGATTCCTTATAAATATTATATATTCCAGAGTGAACATCTGATCGTGAATAGTAGTAAACATGAATAATTTGTTCCTCACAAGCCATAGGTATGACCATCCAACTTATGAATCACAATACTGAACTCCAATCCAAATTCCAACCCTCTATGGTTTCACCACCATTGAGAATTGACATCATATCCATGAATTCTACATCATACATATATTTCACTCCAACCATATTCACTAAATTAGGGACAAACCAAACTAGAATTAATGCCACAACTTCACCTCGGTCTTCAAATTCCAAGTGTATGTCGGCTAGGACTAATATCAACTACCAATCAACTAAAGATTCTTTTTCTAACTGAGTATATGGATTTATTCTTAATGGATCCACCACTGAATTTCCTTTACCCTATGTATACATTAATTCAAATTAGAACTTTTGGAGATACTTCATCCATCTTATTTATCTTAGATTCAAATGACTTTGTGAGAAAATATATTTCAAGCTCATGTGATCTATAAACACAGTAAATTTATCACTACAGAGGTAATGACACCAAGTACATAAATCATGGACTATGGATGATAACTCCAAATCATTTATTGGGTATTTCTTCTCATGCACTTGCAACTACCTTGATCCATAAGCAACAACATGGTATCTTTGCCTGAGGACACATCCCAACCCAAATATTGATGCTTCACAATACACCACTGACATCGTCCTTGTTACGAGGATGGTCAAATTTAAATTTATAAAACCCAAGATATAGTACATTGACTAACCTTGGGGTCTCTCTCAAGGAATAAGTTTCAAATGCCCAAGTGGTCATACCAAAAATATTTTTGTGTTTTTTTATATTATGAAAATAGAAAATAAATCAAACAAAGTAGTGTTGAAAAACCCGGTGAAGTGAAAAGTAGTGAATGAACAAAATACCAATAATAAGAAAAACCATAGGAGAATAATAACACAACTAAGAACAATAATAGACTAAACGACACACAAAAATAGTCAGAGAGACCAAGGTCCAGACTCAGGTGAATTAACCCTCAACTCCCTATCCTAGATGTATCGAAGAAACTTAATCAACAAATCTCAATTCACTCAATGAATGTCCAATGAAATGTATCACACACATCCATTGTCCAAAATAGTGATAACTCATGCGTATAATCACTTAGGACACATGAGTACTCTCCCCAAGTGAAGACATCTCCACATTAAATCACTCGAGCAATGAATTTCTTTATGACTGAACTAATCATCAGTGGATCAAGAAATCACACAATCTCACTTAATTGGTTGGTTGAGAAATTTATGAGATAAAGGGGGAAAGGATGAGGGAACTCAAGAAGGTAATTGATCTAGTTCCAGAATGCACTCATGCACACCCCAAATTTCCATTACAGTCTCCTTATAATGAATAAAAGAAAAATATTATTGCGATGATGCTCAAAATCTCTAGATCACATCAGGTTTCATAACCTGGATCAAGCCTAGAAAATTAGATCTGCATTACAGGAGATTTGATATCGTAGTATAAAAAAAGGAAGAAGAAAAAAATATCCCAAACAACACGATTCAATTAACTAAACAAAACAGCATATGATAATATTTATAGACAAAAAAGGAAAATAAGAAAATAGATCATGGGGAAGAGTCAGAGGATTGAACATGTAGATGGAGGAGAAGGGTCACATCTCTAGATCAAATATGATTACCCAGTCCACAAGGTTTGGGTGAATGGTATGAGGTGTGAATTGGGGAGTGTCTCCCCCCACCCCAACAGAGAGGAGTCGGGTCCTCTTATTCAAAATTAAAGAATAAAAATGTTGTGACAATTCCTAACAGGAAACAGCCTCAATCCACAAGGCATGATATGAGTGTGGGTTTCCATATTTTCAATGAACTCAAGATGAAAGTATCTAGCCTCTTACAATGGCCTTTCCTCAAGTTCAATTTTTCCATGATACTTTTCCATTAACACTGCCTCCATGAGCAGATTCTATTGTGAAAAGTAATTGAAATATGGAAAAACGTTGGAGAGTTAAATAATATGTATTAGATACTATATAAATACATATTTATAGTTGATATATATATATATAGTTATTAGAGGAAATAATTATTACTAAAATATTTGTATAGATTATAACTATTATATTTAGTTAATAATATTTACTATTATGATATATAATAAATTAATACTATATATATAAGATTATATATTATTATTAATATATATTACTATTAATATTATCAATTATATTATATAAAATAAAATGGTGAAATGGGGGAGAAGGGGTTGAGAAGATGGAGATGGCAGGGGGTCGTGATGCAACGGTGATGTGCAGTGGCGGGTCGACTTGATTCGAGTGGAGATGAGGGGTGGTGAACCATACAGAGGCATGAGGAAGAGTGTTTGAGGTATAGGGTTTAGGTAGGGTGAATGGAGATTTTTTCACGGGGTACAAATATGGGGTGTGCAGAGGTGAGGTGGCATTGGGGAGAAGCGGTTGGCTGGGTAACCATGGTTATCAAAATTGAGGTGGTGAGGTGGTTACACTGGTGGCGGCTCACGTGAAGATATCAGTCAGTGTTCTTTAGATCCAACAGGCTCTTATGGTGGGTTTCCAAATGAAAATGATTTTTTGGATTTCAAATTTCTTAGATCTAGGTTGTGTTTGATTCTACCAATTCAGTTTCTTTGTTTTGAAATTGCTCTGTTATGTGGCTTTGTGTTTCGTTGTGTTGCTATTATTGATTTGCTAGTTTGTGGTGTTGTGGTTGTGTTGGCATGGTGTGAGTTGCAGGGAGAGGTGATGATGAGAAGACGAGGATATGGTGATACACTAGTTTCGGTAGGATGAAGAAGGGGGTCCGCTACTAGATTGGTGAGTTGGTGACACAAAATTGGGTGAGTATCAATGACTTGAGTCACTGATAAGGGTTGGATGGTGTCAGTGAGAATGATTTTCGGTGACTCAGGCGAGAAGGGAAGGCATGTCGGGGACTCGCGGCATCAGTGAGACAGTGGAGGTGACAATGTTTGTAGTTCGAGTCACCTGAACAACAAAAAATAAAACAAAATAAATTAACTAAAATAAATTAATAATTTGATAAAACTAAAACTAAATTAATTAATTAATTAATTAACTAAATTAAACAAACAAGTTATAACATTTAGCAACAAAATAAAATAAAATTAATTGTAACTTGCAACTTAAAATTTATTCATAATTAATTTTAAAAACAACAATAATTAAATTGGTTTGAAACATTTAATTAATAAATAATTAAAAGAAAATAATTATTGAAATTAAATAATTAAATTAAAATTGAGTATCAAAATAATTAAGTAACTGAAATAAATTGTTAAAATTAGTCTAATTATTTAAAAAAAATAGAAAAAAAGTGCACAGTTTATTTATTTGCACAATAATTAATTAAATTAAATAATTAATAAACTATTTATAAAATAAACAAATGAAATAATGAAGGAAGAAAAAGAATAAAATAAACTAAAATAAAATTTAATTTAATTTAATTAAAAACAATGAATAAAAAATGAAAGTTAAATTCAAAAGAATGATTTAGTTTGATAATTATTTAAAATGAAGAAAATGATCACTAAAATACATTATTTACACTAAAATTTATTATTTAACATGTTATGAAAAAAACACAACAATTGTAAAATATTAATTAAAATACAACATTTTGATATTAAAAATTCAATAAAAATATAAAAAATGAAGTGGAAAATTAAATTAAAAATGATCCACATCAGACTCCCCCACACATAAATCTCTAATTGTCCTAACAAATGAATCCTTTTGTATTTTTAAAACAAAAAAATAATTTTCCACATTCAACTCAAAAATTACAAGAATGGACTTTTAAAATAGAGGACTAGAATCAAAATAGGGTTTGACTTTTCAAAGAATGAGTTCAAAGATGATCCTGCCTAACTTCAAAAACCTTCTAGAAATCAATTGCAACATAGGTTCATCCACTATTAAATATGTCATGCCTCCTATATGAAGCCACTTATTGTTCTACTTCAATTAGAGTCCAAGTTCCAATTCAAAAAGTGATGACATGTTAGATTGAAGTGGAATTAAAAATGTAACCAAAGACACCTTAAAGATTGACATTATCCTAGGTTATAAATTTTTTTATTTATTTGAATCGCTTCCTTGATATAAATCGAATGATATTTAATTAAGTTAATTTCTCCCTTATTTTTTTAGGTTCAAAATTCCACACACATAAATGAACTCATTTTTACAGGGTACTTTATTTTAATTTTTCCAAGCCATATTTCATGTGCAGGGAACTATGCATAGCACTTATTAAAAGTAAAATTGGATTTTATTTATTAATTGAAATTCACCCAGTGCACCTTTCTCAGAGACTCACTATGGGATCCAATTTTCCCATTTTACCCCAATTACAAAATACTTGAATAATTATCATTTGAGTTGGCTCAATCATGTGATTTTTTTTATAAAAAGTTTATTTCCCTAGGATCCAGTTCAAATTTCCAGTTTCTTAAAGCCATGATCCTAATTCCAAAAAACATCTATCATAAATCACTCTCTTCCTCGATTCCAAAACCTAAAATCCATAAATACAATGTGTTACTTAACTCGGTAATCAATCATCCCTAAAAGTTTCAGAATCAGTGCAACCCTTAACTACCAGCAGGTAGTTATCCTATAGGAAGAACTAACTTGAAGTGCCAACTAAACTCAAATTTCCCTAAGGTGATGAAATAATATGAAAATTTTGAAATATATTTGAATGAAAAAATAAAGAAACTCAACTATTTTTTGACAAAAAAAATCTGGGTGGGGGAATTTGAACTGGTAAAAATACCCCACACCCCAATACTTAAAACTCAACATTGCCCCAAGAGTTGACTCTCATGGATGGCAGCTGGGAGGTGAGAAGGGTTGGACGGTGTGGGTGACAAAGAGTATCAGTGACTCTTGGAAGAAGGGAACGCATGTTGGTGACTCGCGAAATGAGTGAATAGTGGAGGTGACAATGTCACTAGATTCAGTCACATGAACAACAAAAAATCAAAAAATAATAAACTAACCAAAATAAATTAATAATTTAATAAAACTAAAACTAAATAAATTAAGTAATCAATTAACTAAATTAAAAAAATACAATTTAGAACATTTAGAAATAAAATATATTAAAATTAACTATAACTTGCAACTTAAAATTTATTCATAATTAATTTTAAAAACAAAAAAAATAGGTTTACAAAATTTAATTAATAAATAAATGAAAAAAAGAATTGGTGAAATTAAAGAATTAAATTAAAATTAATTTTTAAAATAATTTAATAATGGAATTAAATTGTTAAAATTAATTTAATTATACAAATAATTAGAATCTAAAGTGGAGAGTTTATTTATTTAGACTATAATAAATTAAATTAAATAATTTATAAACTATTTATAAAATTAAAAAATGATATAATGAATGAATAAAAATATTAAAATAAAAAATATATAAAAAATAATTTAATCAAAACCCAAGAATAAACAATTAAAGTTAAATTCAAAAGAATTATTGAATTTGCGAATTATTTAAAATGAAAAAAAATGATCACTATAATTACTGATTTACACTGAAATTAATTATATAACAATTTATGAACAAAAACACAAAAATTGTTAAATATTAATTAAAACACAACATTTTATTATTAAAAAGTCAATAAAAAATATAAAAATATGAAGTGGAGAATTGCATCAAAATACGCCACATAAACCACATACCCTTATCCTGATTCTGAAAAAATCAATATTGGTGCTGATGTAAGGAAAATATTTAGCTCTTGAAAAAACTTATGACATTCCTCATTCAATTGTAAAGGAACATTATTATTTTTCAAAGTTATCATAGGTGAAGTTAGTCATGAGAAGTTATGAAAAAAATTCCAATAATAAAAAACTAGACCAAGGAAACTCAGTAGCTCAAACACATTCTTTAGAAATTTCTAAGAGATAACAACTTCTATATTTTCTTGATCCATAGATTACACATTTTTTATAGAATACATGTCCAAGGAAATGTAAATCTTGTATCCAAAAACACATTTTGGTAATTTGTAATACATAAGATGATCCCTCAACATTCCTAACACTATCACTAAGTGTTTCTCATCATGATCAGCCTTTGTCAATGAACACACCAAGATTTCCTCCACAAACACCACCCAAAAAAATCCAAATATTACTAAAATATATGATTCATCAATACCATAAAGACTATTGGTGAATTCATAATACCAAAATGCATTACCACATACTCGTAATGTTTATATCTACTCCTTAAAGTTGCCTTTGGAATATCCTCCTTTCGAACCTATAATTGGTGACATCTGGATCACAAGATAATTTTTTAGAACCACTAAGCTCCCCATAATGGGTCAAACAGATCATCAATGCATGGTAGTGGATACCTTTTCTTTATTATATCTTGGTTAATCTTGTGATAGTCCACACATAGACGAATAGTTCCATCTACATTCTTGAAAAACAAAATTGGTGTAGTCCTTGGAGATGTGCTCATCTGAATGAAACCTTTGCTTTCAAAATCCTCAAACTACACTTTTAATTACATTAATTCTATTGGTTTCATCCTATAATACAGAAGATAAATAGGACTAGTCCTCAAGAGGAGATCAATCATAAACTCCACTTCCCTTATAAGTGGTAACCCTATGAAATTTTCATGAGAGACATCTGGATACTGATCAACCACTACTAGAAAACTATTATCCTCAATATTTTCCATCTATTATAAGGTCAAATATTCTAATTGGTAGTATATCATTCTAACTAATAGTTCCAAAAAACCTATTGCAGCAGCCTTTACACTTCTGTCTTCTCGAAAGAGATGCTTGACACCATCTTCAGTTATAAAACATACCTTTCGGGCATAACAGGCGATTTAATCCTTGAATGTTGTCAAGAAATACATAACTAGGATTATATAATAGACATCCATCTATATAATAGATAAATTCGATAATATCTCATCTCTATCAATAGTTATCGAACATTCTCTACACACAAAATCTTGACATTCTATTTGACCAAGAAAAGTTTGATGTTTTATCATTGTACGCATCATCTCAACTTTTAAACTCATCAAATTAACAGCACGAGTAGAAATAAAATAATGGGATTAACTCATATGCAAAAAAAATTTCATAAGGGTAGAATTCAATTGAATTGTACCTCTCATAGTTGATGGTCTAGACTGGTCATCAATAATCACCTTCTCATCTTCATATAATTTCTTTCTCACCATATTTTTTTCTTTATTTCTCTGTTCATATTGGACTACATGAGGAGTCATCATATTCCTAGAATCACCATGGCTAGGTCTATTATAAAGACAAGATTGATTATGTTTACCTCTTTAGGTCGAAACATATGATGCCTAAGACACCTAAGATGTTTCCCAAACACCTAACCTCTGAGAACAATGAGAGTAGCATTGAATATTCCCCATCTGATTGTAGTTATGGAATGATCTAGGTTGTTCTATACATTCTCACTTTATGTGGTTAATCAAACAACATTGGAAACATCCCTCGTTTCTCTTGGTTCATGGTGGAGGGTTCACTGATCCCATATTCTAATTTTGATTCTTTCTCCCACCTTGTAAATAGGTGTCCCTCTTTCGCTTTCTCCTAACATTTGATTTCCCACCATTTCCCATGGGTACCAACATACTTCCTCCTCTCATAGCTCCTGATATTTCTATCTCTTACACAGATTCTCTATTGACCATATCTGTATAATCCATTATAAAGATCTTGGAAATATTTAATAGAATCTCCTACATCATCCCCGATTAAAAAAATTGTGCCTTCAAGATTGCACTCAAAGCAACTTTAGGTTAAAAGTGAACTAAATTCCTGAATTTATCCACATACTCGATGAAAAAAATATTTTCATGCTTAAAGATGAATAATTTAATCATTATTTGAATTATGAACATACGAGGATAGAATTTTTTATTGAACAATTCCTCAAAATTATCCCATGCTAGTCCTTGGTCCAAATTATCCTGAACTACTAAATCCCACCAACATATTGCAAGATATTCCAGCATATAAGTCGCCATCTTGAAATTCAAATCTACTAGTGTTTCAAAGAAATTAAAGATATGATTTATCCTATTTATCTACACCACTACCTTTTCATTATTTAAAATCACCCCAAAAGATGGGTGGATTATGGTACTAGAATTGGATAGACTGATCAAATTTCCTTGGATCACCTCTACTATCCTCACAATCCACAACATGGAATGATTGAAAAATACTCTTAAACAACTATTGTTTCACCTATGGATTAGGTGCAACCACATTCTCAGCAACTTATTCTGGTTGATTTCTATGATTCTTACTAGGTGCCATTTTTTCTCCTGGTGTTTTTGCGGTGAAATCCTTTATGGAGGCTATGCTCAGAAAGACGCTTCTAGATCCTCCTCCTCATTTGGCTCCCATTCATGTAATTACTCTGGCTCCCATTTTCTCGGCCAAAGTTGATGTTAATCTAGTGATTAATCTCTATGAAGGAGATCTCTCTGAAGTGGTGTCCTACCATGATCTTACTACGGTTTCTTGATTTTTTTAATAAAAGCCTCTATTAGGTTGGATATAGTCCTTTTATTGTTCCTGGAGTCTCAGCAATCCTATGGAAGTCTCAGAGCTTTCGCGTAATGATTTCAGAATCCATTTTATCAATAAGGATTATTTTATTCGGGCCTTGTCTAGGGAAGTTAGACATTGTGGAATTTAGTGTTTCTCACTATCTCATTGGTCTTGGGATGACCTTTTTGTCAGGGAGTCTAGTAGGGTAGTAATTTGGATTCGGATTCTTGTTATAACTCTCCCCTTTCATAATCTAACTATTCTTCAATTTATATGTAATGTTCCTGGTTCCGTTCTTTGTGTCGATGAGAACTAGAAAAAATTCATGTATGAGTCTTACCCTCTGATCTGTGTTGAGTTGAATATAGCTAATCCCCTACCTTATAAGGTTTTGGTTTGATCAAGTAATGGTTTTTCTTAGTGGCAATGTCTACCCTTTATTTCCCCCTTCTTTTATGATGTATGTGGCTTTCAGGGCCACTCGAATAGATATTAAAGGATGATTTTTGGCACCAAAGTGCATGTTCCCCCTAAAGCCTCTACTCTAGGAGTACTTTCAAAGGGTGGTTCTTGATATAAGGAAGTATCCAAGGCTGTGGTTCTTCAAGGTTCAGTTTTTATGGTTCCTTCTTCCTTGGGTTTTGGAGGTTTTGTGAAGGATTCCCCTTCTGGTCCTCTTGGTGAGTCCTCAAGACCTAGCAAGTTTGTTGGTCATTCAAAGCTAGCCTATGTTCCTATTCATTCCCTCAAAAAAATTCCTCACTCTAGTCATTCTCTCAGCACTTTGGATTTTATCCTTCTTGCTCCTTCAATGTGGTCCATGTCTCCTCCTTTTAGGCCTCGAGTTTTGTGTGATGTATCTATTGCAAAAAGGATGGTCATGGATAATGATCAGTTCCCTTCCTCAATAGATTTCAGTTTTAATGATATCCCTTGCTCGGATCTTCATTCTCTGCAAAGTCCCCCCATATTAGTGATGAGTAATCTTTCAGACTCTCCCTATTCCATAGGTGTTCCTTGTTGCAATTTCATGTTGGAGGGGGTGTTAATAGAGCTTCAAGAGGCCTGAAGAGCTCTTGAGAGGAAACTTCTTATCCTTATTTACCTGAATGGTTGCAATCTAAATATTGGGTTTCTCTTTCTTCTCCTACCAAAAAAATTTTATTTCTTGCTGATCCCACAGATTCAAAGTTCTCTAATTTTTTTATTGCATCTCTATATCTTATCCCTCCCAAGTTGAAAGTTATATCCTCTATGGGTAAATTAACCATATCTTGATCCAGAAAAGTCTCAAAGGGATTATCAGCTATTCCTCTCATTACTTCTATTCATGAGGATATCTCTTTGTCCTTTTAATGTGTTCAGTATTAATTTGGAATGATAGGGGGTTGGTAGAATAAGATAAATGTGCTTTCATGTCCTCAGAATTTAGATATCATTAGGCCTCGATAATTTCTATTCTTGATCCTAAAAAGGATGTTGCTTGGATTTCTTTTTTTTCAAAAAAAAAACTTCAGTCTTTTACATTACCTAAATGGCTCTCCCTGTAATAACCATATTTGGGTCTTCTAGAGACTAGATTTAGAGAATCATCTGGTGGATTCCACATCTTAGTGCCTAACTACGAATATTATTTATTGTAGGGTATGACTTTATTTTTACCTTTTTTTATACTAGATATGAGGTAGGCTAAAGTGAATTTCTTTGGCGACATCTATATTTATTCTAGTCAGGGAACAACCCTTGGTTTGTGGTTGGGGACTTCAAATACATTACTGATATCTCAGAGGAGAAACAATAGAATTTAGGTATTAATAGTGGTATGCAGGATTTCAAGGACTTCATGGTTTACAATGGTCTTTTGGATTTGGAATTTGTTGGTAACAAATTCACTTGGTGTAATAACCGAAAAGGGTTTAATAGAATTTGGGGTTGTATTGATTAGTGCATATCTAATCACCAGGGCTTAGATACTTTCGAATTAGATTTCATGACTCGTCTGGATAGGTCCCTCTCTAACTATATACCTCTTCAAGTGGAGTTAAAAATGAGTGTGTCTAGTTTGTACTCCTTTTTCTACTTATCTTCCTAGAACTGTAGGGATGGTTTCCTTGATATGATGAGATTGTATTGGGAAAGTGTTGTAGATGGAATAAATTGATATGTTTTATATAACTATCTTAGAAGACTCAAGAGATGCATTCAGGACTGGATAAAGGCGAATCTAGTGGAGAATTCTAACATGGAGGATCTGAAAGGTGACATTGATATTTTAGAGGTAGATCATTAGGACCGCTAGGATGAAGATAAGATCTCTATTCTCAATGAAAATTGAAAACTATTGTTAGAAAAATTCTTGGATATTTAAAAAGGTTATAAACTAAAATCGATGTCATTGAGGGTAAAGTAAGGGGATTTAATATACTTTTATTTTCATGATTTCCTAAAGGAAAAGAAAATAAATCTGAAGATAAATCTGGAATTAGAAGATGGATATTTTACCTCAAATGTTGAAGTTGTGGGAAAATTGTCCCTTAAACATTTTGAAAAAATATTGACAATCCCTTATTCCCTTGGGAGATATGGCGTCATCCCCCTGAATGATGATGTTAATTATATGAGTTGTGTTCATGAACTTGTGATAGTTAATGAAAATAGCTTTTTGGTTGAAATCTCAAAGGAGGATGAGGTGAGGGAAACCATTCTCATCTTGAACCAGGATAGTTCCCTAGGTCTGAATGGTTTCCCCAGTGCATTTTATGTGGAGGCTTTGGATTTTTTGAAGGTGTGGGTTATTGGTTCCATTCATGACTTTTTTTGAGGAGGTCAGATTCCTAGAAGGGTGTGTGCCTCTATAGGGGTCCTAATTCCATAAGTCAAATATCCCACTATGAACAATCAATTTAGACCCATATGTTTGTGTAAATTTTCTTATAAGACTCTTTTAAACCTTAATGGTAAAAGACTGGGTGGAATTATTCTTAGGATTTTCTCATAAGAACAACATGGTTTTGTTAAAGGAAGAGGTATCTGGGGAGCTATCGGTATTACTCAATAAATGGTTGGGGACCTCAAAAGGTGTGCTATTAGCTCCAACATTATCATTCATCTAGATATGGATAAATCTTATGATCATATAAAATAGAGTTTTATCACTTGTCTGATAAGAAAATTGGGTTTTCATGAACGGTTCTATGAACTTTGTTTTCAGTGTTATTCCACTCCTTTGAGAACTATTTCTCTCATGGGTAAAGGATTTGTCTTTTTCAATAATGTGTGAGGTCTCGGATAGGGATACTATTTAACTATCATTCTCTTTATTCTAGCTTAAGAGGCACTCTCCATGAACATTAACCATTTCTAGGAAAATGGGAGGATGTCCCCTTTTATCAACATATATTGAAGTAATCTTATCTCACATATTATGTTTGCTGATGATGTTCTTGTATTTATCAATGGAAAGAGAAGGTCCTTAAGTCAATTCATGGGAATTGTGTCAACTTATGGCTATCTCAGTGGTCAGTACATCAATTTTTAGAAGATTAAGCTTTTTATCTCCAACAAATTCACAGGTCACCATTATGGTGTTATCCAGGAGATCTTGGGTATCCACAAGAAATACATTCCTATAACCTACCTCAGAGGTCCCATTTCAAATTCTTGGATCAAGAAGATTCTTTTTGATGATCTCATTAACAAAATCATAGGTATAATTAGAAACTAGAAGAATGAATTTCTATCCATTGGTGTGATTGTTACTTTAATTAATAGTGTATTTTCTTCCATCCCAATGCATTTCCTTTCAATCATCAGGACACAAAAGGGGACAATTATCAATATGGATAACATCACGAATTATTTTCTCTAAGATGAAAATCGGGAGGGACATTGTCATTAGGTCTCATGGAAGCATCTGGACATTTCTATTGAAGAAAAAGGAATTGGCCTATGAAACATTACTGAAACTATGATTTCTTTGCAAGGACATATGGCTTGGGAAGTGATTGATGGTAAATATTTATGGGAAATATTTATCCATAGTAGTAATGGAGAAAGATGAAAGGAATGGGTAGACAAGAGGGTTCTCTCCAAACTCTCTAAATGAATTCTAAGTCATCTAGATAACTTATATGACTGTTCCCGATTGGTGATTGGAAGAGGGGACATCAATATTTGGAAGGAAAACTGGGTGGGGGATAAACTATTTATCATAAGGTGTCCCATCCCTAAGACTTGCTTCAAAGAGGCTAGAAAATATCCAAATTTTCTGGATACAATTCTAAATGATGATCAGAAGGTTATTTTTTATAGTATTTTCTTGATTGATACTCCATATAGGTGTTTCTTTGCAGGATCCTCGTCTAACCGCTTCTCCATCAGGGACTTCAAACTTACATTCCAAGTCCATACCTTGTCCTTAAAATGTGTTACAAAGCTATAGTGAAAATAACTCCCTATTAAAATGAATTTCTTCATTTCTCATATCCATAATCAATCTCTTCTTACAGATAATAATGTGCAATGAAAAGGTTTCTATTTGGATTCTTAGTGCTTATGTTTCACTTCTCATAACATGAAATATACGATTCAATTTTTTTCTAGATTGAATGGACTAGAGCCTTATGGGATAGTGTCGGTTCCCATAGTAAGTTGGAGTGGAATTTTATGCTGATTTTCTTACTGAATGGTTACAGATAAAAGGTCCACGAGAGATGGAAATCTAGGTTCATGTACTGATTGAAGTCATTGTATACTGGAATCTCTAGGAAGCACACAACACAGCTAAGAAGGGAATCAGGCATTCTTAGAACACCCTCCAAATTCTCTTGAGGGTGTTACTGGCTGAACTGGGTTTACTCATCAAAAACAGATGCCATTATTCCCATATTAATTATTTTCTTCCCGGAATATCAATGATCGTGGGGTATCATCATTCCTTGTAGGGGTGTTGGGTTAGAAGGAATCCTCCATATAGTGTCTTTAAATTAAATGCTTATGGATTCTACATGAATGCATTGATGAAGGGAGGTGTCTTGGTTAGAGATGACCACAGTTCAGTTATCAATGGGTTCAACACTTCTTATGGAGCTAGAAATGCTTTGGGTTTGAAGGTCGTAGCTTTTCTCACTGGTATGGATCTTTTTGATAGGTTTAACAGAGTTTTGTATAAAATTGAATCAGACTAGGAAACTCTTTTTCGAATTCTCCAAGGGACTACAGACCTTCCTGGGGATTAAGAGTATATTATCAGGAATTTAAAGTTATTTATCAGACAGGGAAGTACTTTCAGGCATGTTTGGAGAGATTGAAATTTTTCGGCTGACAGTTTAGCCTGTACAGGTAGACTGAATGTGGATATCACTATTCATAACATTTTTAGCACCTTATCCATCATGTTCAAGCAGATTATAAAAGGAAACACCCTGGGTAGCATCACTTCATGCCCCGTTTACCTTCTTCTTTATTATTTTGTTAGTTGTGCTTGTATGACTCCTATTTTATTTTGAATAAAAATTTAAATTTCAGTCACAATAATGGTTTCCAAAATCAATCTTTATCATGTTTAACAATTTTGAAAAAAAAACAAAATTTCTTTTGAAAATCCATCCATTTTCAAAATACAATAGCCATTCTCTTTTAAGAATATTTCATTTGAAAACAATTTTAACATTTTAAAAAAATCAACATATTACACCAAATCATATATCATTAATCAAAATGAAATATGCACTCATAGTGGGAATTTGTTCCTCCATAATGCATTTTATGTCCATCTCATTGGATAAACCCATGGCAATGAGATTTTAAATCCTATAAGTGTCTCTAAAATACTTTTTTCCAAATACGTTGTAACTGGAAGTTCAACATAAAAAGATTAACTATGTATTTTTATGCTCTACATTTCATTTCTCAATGATCCTACTTCATCCTACGATCCCAAATCAATGAATAGAGCAGAATGAATTTCAAATCCAAGACTGTAAACCAAGACCAAGTCAAATACCAATCAAGACTACTGCCACTTGTTTGAAAAAAGATCGGAAGGACAAAGATGATGCCACTTGTTGCATGAGGAAATTTGTAAGTACCAAGACTCACTCCACTTGTAAAATCATGCCCATCCTCATAAGCTTGAGAATGTGGTCGAAAGTTACTTGACCTTAAGTGATATCTTCAAGATATAAAAGGATTTCAATAAATTCCAAGGCATTCATTTACAGTAGGGGGATTCTTTTCCTTTTAAAAATAAAACAACTGTAATGGCCCAGACCTCTTAGGTCCATTCCTTTGCTGAAATCTGGTGTTTGAGGTGTTCTGGGTGGTCAAGGTGACATATCCCCAACACTTTTCCAAATTTCCAGTTATGTGAATAGTTCCATCGGTGAGGTCGATGTGAACAGTTTCATCGGTGAGGTCTATGTGAATACTTCCACTAGAAAGGTTGATGTGAACAGTTACATTAGTGAGGTTGATGTGAACAGTTCCATCGCTAAGGTCGATGTGAACAGTTCCATCGGTGAGGTCGAGGTGAACAGTTCCATCAGTGAGGTCGATATGAACAGTTCCATGGGTGAGGTCGATGTGTACAGTTCCATCAGTGAGGTTGATGTGAACAGTTCCATAGGTGAGGTTGATGTGAACAGTTCCATCGGTGAGGTCGATGTGAATAGTTCCATCAGTGAGGTTGATGTGAATAGTTATAGTAGTGAGGTGCAGGTGAACAGTTCCACCGGTGAGGTCGATGTGAACAGTTCCACTAATGAGGTTGATGTGAACAGTTCTATCGGTGAGGTCAATGTGAACAGTTCCATCAGTGAGGTCGATGTAAACATTTCCATTGGTGAGGTCCATGTGAATAGTTCCATCGGTGATGGTGAGGTGAACAGTTCCATCGGTGAGGTCGATGTGAACACTTCCATCGGTGAGGTTGATGTGAACAGTTCCATCGGTGAGATCGATGTGAACACTTCCATCAGTGAGGTCGATGTGAACACTTCTATTAGTGAGTTTGATGTGAACAGTTCCATCGATGAGGCTGAGGTGAATGGTTCCATCAGTGAGGTCGATGTGAACAGTTCATCAGTGAGGTCGATGTGAACGGTGTCATCAGTAGCCTTAGGTAAACAGTACAATGGAAGCATTATGTGAACAGTGTCAATGGTAGCCTCTTTCCTTTGATAAATTTTGAGTTCATGAACAGTGTTTCCAGAACTATGAAGTTCCAATGGTAGCCTCTTTCCTTTTCCAAATTTTGAGTTCATGAACAGTGTTTTCAGAAGAGTGATGTTCCAATGGTAGCCTCTTTCCTTTTCCAAATTTTGAGTTCATGAACTGTGTTTCCAAAATAGTTACATTCAAATAGTAGCCTCTTTCCTTTTCCAAATATTGAGTTCATAAACAGTGTTTCTAGAACGGTGAGGTTCTAGTGGTATCCTCTTTCCTTTACCAAATTTTGATTTCATGAACACTGTTTCCATCTTCCTACAGTTTCGCCCCTTTGACGTTTCCTTTGACGTAAAATGCATTTAAAGACCTATTTTAAGGACTTTAAGTCCCATTCAAAGGTCGTAACTCCTATATTAATTTACTATGGCTCGAGATGTTTTTTACTTGGTCAAACTGTGTGTTTTAATGCGATCTTATTTTAATAGAAAATTTAGTGTATCTTAAACCAATGCTCTGTTAAATCTCCTAAAGGGATGAGATATATTTCTCCCTAATCCTTCTTCCTTGTTCTTGGGTGTGAGATGCTCGAACCTTCCATTTCCTTCTCATAGGAGTTGTGCGATCAATATTTCCTCCATGGATTAGTTCCCCTATGTTTCTGATGCAACCAAGCAGTATCGATCAATCTTTGATATAAGGTATGATCTATCATCATTATTTTAGGTTCATCTACTTTTTTTCTCCTTTAACTTTTTATGGAATTCTATCTCCATGTTCTTAATGGGATTTTCTGGGGCATTGACTGATGAGGTGGTGTATCTGCATCCTCGGGTGGATACAGTTGTCACGGGGGGAGGAGATCATAACCTGTTGTGTGGATCATTCTAGTATAAAGAACATCAAGAACCATTTTAGGTTGAGGATTCATTTCTTCTATTTTCATTTACATGCACCTGTAAAGTCAGCGTGTATTATCCCACTGGATCACAATGAAATTGACAAGATAAATATTTAAACCTGATAAATAAATTGATATTGATCTATGTTATTGCCTCTTGATTTTCTAAATAGTGTGATATCTATGATTTCTTTGTTTAGATTTCCATTCTTCATAGAAATTGGTAATAAATGTAAAGATGGAATTAATTGATAATTGTTTGGATAAAGATAAAGAGGCATGTGAATGAATCAGGTTGTTGTTGTTGTAATTTTATCTTATTAAAATTGATGCAGTAAGCATGTTTAATCAATTTTTGATAGCTGACTGTTTAGGTTTCCTAAAGTTGGAACCTATGAATAATAAATCAATTCATCCAAGATGGATTAAAGTATTGGTTGTTTGATAAAAGATAATTCCTTGTAGGGTTCTGAGTTACCCACTTGCTTGTTTAAGGTCCAAGATCCAAATTGGTATGATGTTTGTTTTTCTGCTTCTTGTGTTGTGATGTGAGCCTGGATAGATATTGTGATATGTGGGGGTAGGGAGGCTTACTGGTTGTGCTAGCAGTTGAAGCCTAGAGTGGCGAGATGCATCAGTTTATACATGTGGTTGTCGGAGAGGACATCATGGATGGTGAAATGGGTTGGATGTGAATGTTGGGGTGCTTTCTTATTCTTATTGGTTGTTTATCCTCTTTACATTCCCCACTACTCAAGGAAGTTGGTTTTCTTACCCTCCTTCCACAAAGGGGTGAAGACACGCGAGGTATTCCATGTGATTTTCGTGTTTATATTCTCAAGGGAGGATGGGTCTATGCACTTTTTATAGGCATAAAAGACTCTATGGGTAGTTCATCTACTCACCATTTTGATCCCCCTTATGTTTAGTAGAATATAATATTTTTCTATAATGCCTGGGAATATGGGAAGTTAATACTGTAAATAAATAATTGAAAAAATTATGTTAACCCATGGGGTTGGATTTTGCTGGGTCACAATGTTAAGGTTCTAATTTAAAGGAACAATGAACTTTGGGTGTTATGCTAAGGAAATATAATGTGAAAATTGTTAATGGTTAATCAATGTTTAAATAATTAATTAACAAAAAAGTGAAACTGGTAAAAATGGAATGAAGTAATGTAATAAAGAACTTTAAATGGTTGTGTGCTTATAGGATACCTAGTCTTAGAATTGGCAGCTGGGAGTCCAAGAGATGTTAGTTGCAGTTGATTCTAAGACTAGGTTATTCCCATAGTGTGGTTGTGAGATATAGTATATTCTGTACTTTTTGTGTTTCTATATGCTACTCCACCCCGTTAATTTGGGAAACTGACACCCTAGGGATTTTGAGCCCTGGGGGTGTTTTCCCCAACATTTCAGTGGGAGGATGGATGGCTGACAACCCCTTTGGCCCCACTCTCTTCTCCTGGTAGTTACTTGTGCTGGGAGGCACATCAGTTATTTTATCACATATATGTGTGTATTGGGATGTAATAGCTTGTGTTTATTCACACACATATATTCTGGATATAGTTTTCTATGTACTACTATAGGTGTAACGTGTATAGGATATGATGGCTTGAGGATCCTTACTCGGTGTATAGATTATAATGGATTGAGGTTTAATACTCGACATATGATACACATTATGCAAGTTGTTTTGGCTACCAGAAACTACCTAGTTACTTTTCTTACAAGGACATGGTGGTTTTATAGCACAAGGTTCATGTTATGGTGCTTCACCCTGGTGTCTGTGGGAAAGCCTTTTTGGAGAGAGATGCTTTGGACATGCGACGTTGGGGAAAAGTGGAAAACCACTAGGGAAGTAGTAGTGGGGTACCCTTGATATTCTTTTTTATATTATATACTCTTGTATTCATTAGTTATTGAGAGTATCCATAGAGAGGATGGGAACATAGTATTCCTTTTTTATGCGATGTGTTATTTTAACTTGATGTTCACTGTGCTTTAGCATGATTTATTTTCTATTGTATGAGAGGCTTCAGGTAGGATCTTACTGAGTATGATGTTATAATCAACCTATGCTTATATAAACTGTTTTTCAGGTGCCTTGGAGCAGGTTGGAGATCATGCTGGTTTCTACTAGCTTGGGGTTGCAGGAGCTGTCCGGGCTTCGTGGTCACTATTGTTTTTACTATATTTTGGGTACTTGTAGTTTTCCCCTTTTATTTGTAGTAGTTTTTCATGACATTACACATGTGTACTTGGGTTTTATTTTATATTTCAGTCTGAGTTGGAGATGGTTGGTTTCTATCTTATCTCTCTCTTTCACATGTGTTCTCTTAGAGGGTAATGCCTCCCATTTGTGTGTTTACTATACCCTCAGTGCTAGTCACCAACTCGGGGCCTACTGGGGGCGGGACTCGGGGGGTCATTATCTCCCTTCTCACATTTTCATCTGAGGAGGGGTACACCTTGTGGGTAGGGGTTATGAGTGAGTGGTATCAGAGGTATGGTTAAGGGATGGGATGGCGTTTTGGGTTAGGTAGAGGCTAGGTTGCATGGGTTGGTAAGGAAATGGTAAAATTCATGTTTAGAAAGTGATGTAAACACTGGAGACTGGATGAGACATAGGTGTTTAGGGCCCCCTATGATCTGATGCATGGACCTTTATTTTTACAATGGCTACTAAACAAGGTGATACTAGTTTTAGGTTAGAGACCTAGGAAAGGATCATGCATCATTCTTCTTTGTTCCTGTGTTTTAATGGGTAGACCTTGTGATAGGTTAACCTAAAATGAATAAAAGGAAAAAATAATAATTAATTAATGTTGACTCTTTCATATTCCAAGTCTAGGAGCTCTAAATATTTTTTATTTTATAGGTATGGCTCCATGTAAATGTCCTCTTCAGGGTCTCATAGAAGATGTCTAGCATGATGTGCTAGCAGATCGCCGCTTGGTAGAGGTTGATGATGATGACACTTAGAGGAGGACACTCTGAGAGTTTCTGCACCAGAGACTACAGAAGTACAAGGGCTATGTTTTAGATACAGTCACGGAAGACTGGTTGGAGGATGTCGAGATAGGCTTTAATTTGATTCACGCTCGAATAGAGCACTAGTTTTCCATGGTTGTAACAATGTTGCATGGAGTAGTGAGGAAGTGGTGGTTCTTGTTCCTCAGGGATCGTGAGGAGTCAGCGATCTCATCGGTGGAGTTCTGAGACATGTTTAGAGTGGTTTTTCTTTCTTCGACTATGAAGGAATCCAGTTGCCAAGAGATTCTTACCCTTTGATAGGGGATCTATAGTGGGTGAGATTTTGGAATCTATTTCAGGAACCCTTTACGATATGCTTCAGACCTATTTTCAGATGAGGAAGCCAGGGTGAGGTATTTCGAGGAGTATTTGCATCCAAATATCCAGTGCCAGGTCACCCCATTTATGTGGAAGACATATATTATGGTTCTGGAAAGGGTAGAAGTCATCAAGAGGAAATTTTATAGAACCGGATCATTATGAGAGGGGATTCATCATGATTCCTCGTGAATTAGAGATGTGTTCTGGGGTTCCAAGTTTTCAGGGAAGAAGAGTTTCCGTTCGGACGGGGGTAGGTCCCAGCCCTTAGCATCTTGTTTCTCCAGGGGTGGTAGATCTCAGGCCTATGCCAAGGGAACAAGTTCTTGTTTTTCTTGTGGTGGTCGAGGTCATTAGCAGCAAGACTGTCCAACCTTCTAGAGAAGTCATTGTGCACTAGGTGTTACGCTCCAGGTTCCTTCGTTGAGGTAGTTCCAGCCGAGGTAGCAGCAACAGGTTTCACTAGTTTTAGATTAGCAGAGGGTAGATGGGGCCAGCAGAGGACAACCTCGTGATGCTCCTTTTCCTCAGAGAGCAGAGCACGACCATGGTGGTGGTCATCATCAGGATCAGAGAGGTTATGGAGGAGGTCGTGGTCAGCTTCATGCTTTAGATTTTCCAGCTCCAGGTGAGTCAGACGTTGTTCGAGGTACCCTTTTCTTGTTTTCTACCTTGGTGTATACCTTGTTTGATTCAGGAGTGACACACTCCTTCATATCACCTACCCTTTTCCATGCTTCGGGACTTGAGGTAGAGAGGCTTCTGGTGCCCTTGGTGTTGACTACACCAGTTGGAGGCTGAGCTTACTTGTTCAAAGTATGTAGAGACTGTGAGCTAGTGTTGGGGAAACACTGCTCTTGGGAAGATTTCCTATGTTTATGAATACAAACATATGATGTAATTATCATCATGTATTTTTTGTATTTAGTGCAGGCTATTGTGGATTTCTTTAGGATGAAGGTTGTGTTCTTCAATGAGAATGGAGAGCTAGTGGTGTTCATTGGCGAGAAATACCCTCAGATGGGTCAGAGGCATTTTCCATTCTTATCATCCATGATGGATGAGATAATGGTAATTTCTTAAAAGGTTCTACAGTTGGAATTTCCTATGGTCATAGAAGAGTACATCTATGTCTTTCCAGAAGAGGTTGTAGAATTACCCCCTCGATGATAGATTGATTTTGGGATCGAGCTACAACCAGGAGCATATATTATATCTATTTCTTCATATAGGATAGCCCCTTCTAAGTTATTAGAGTTCTATATACCAATTGATGGTCTGTTATAGTGTAGTTTTGTTCGGACGAGTGTGTCACTATGGGGTGCACCATTTTTGTTCATGAAGAAGGCCGATGACAGTTTGCGTTTGTGTGTCGATTATCTTCGCTTAAACAAAGTGACGTTAAAGAATTGATATTATATTCCAAATATTAATGATTTATTAAATCAATAGAAGGGTGCATGTTGGTTCTCAAATATCAACTTGCGATCAGGATATCATCATATGCATGTGAAGGATGAGGATATCCTAAAGACTGTTTCTGTTTTCATCATGGGAATTATGAGTTCATTATAATGTTGTTCGGTGTGATGAATACTCCAGTTGTGTTCATTGGATTGATGGAATTTGTGTTCTGTGAGTTCCTAGACAAGTTTTTGGTAGTTTTCATCGATGAAATCCTTGTGTAATTCACATCCAAGGAGGAGCATGCAGAGCATCTACACGCCATTTTAGGAGTTCTTCATCAACATCATCTATTTAGGAAGTTGTTTACATGTGATTTTTGGGATCTAGATTCCCTTTATTGGGTCATGTTGTGTCCCATAAGGGAGTAGCTATGGATCAATCGAAGATAGAAGCAGTTGTGTCTTGGTAATCCCCCAAGACTGTGTCCGAGGTGAAAATTTTTCTTGGTCTCGCTGGCTACTGTAGGAGGTTCATAACCGATTTATCTTGAGTTGTGACTCCTCTGATAGCTTTGACCAGGAAGGATCAGGCATTCATATGTAATGATCAGTGTTAGTTAGATTTTTAGTATCTACAGGAGAAGTTAGTAAGTGCTCTGGTTCTTTGTCTTCTAGTAGAGAGAGTTTAGTTTGATTTTTTTTGTGATGCTTCGCATCTGGGGTTAGGATGTGTTCTAATGCAGCAGTGATCAGATGTTTCTTATGGGTCTCGGTAGTTGCTTCCCCGTTAATGTAACTATTCCACCCATGATCTTGAATTGGTATTCTTGGGGTTTACTCTAAATTTGTGGAGACATTACCTCATTGGAAAATGCTTTTCAGTTTTCACAAATCATAAGAGTTTAAAGTATGTTTTCTCCCAGTGTGACTTGAACTTACGAAAGCATCATTAAATGGAGTTATTATATAAATACACCTTTGAAATATCATATACACCTAGAAAGGGGAATTTTGATGATGATGTGACCTTTAAGGAGCGGCCTATGGAGATCCAAGACCACAAAGAGAAGGTGTTGCGTGGGTGATCTATCCCCTTGGTTCGTGTCTTGTGGTGACATGGTGGCATGGAGGAGAGTACCTGGGAATGTGAGTCAAAAATACATATTTAGTACCTAGAGTTGTTTGATGATTAACTCTTTTCATGTAACAATTTTTTATTTGTGGTTATAGACCTTTCGTGTTTATGAGATGGATTTCGTTGGTTTCTTCTTGTGGCTTTCTCTTTTATGAGAGGTATCTCTATGGGTGGTTGTTTAGAATTCTTTTCTATTTACTTTTAGGTTGGTTTTGAATTCTCGAGGATAATAAAATAATGAGAGGTTTCTGATTTAATGTTTTAGACCTCTTAGGTCCATTCCTTTACTGAAATCCGGTGTTTGAGGTGTTCTAGGTGGTCAAGGTGACATATCCCCAACACTCTTCCAAATTTCTAGTTATGTGAATAGTTTCACCGGTGAGGTTGATGTGAACAGTTCCATCAGTGAGGTAGATGTGAATAGTTCCATCAGTGGGATCGATGTGAATAGTTTCATCGGTGAGGTTGATGTGAACAGTTCCATTGATGTTGTTAATGTGAACAGTTCCATCGGTGAGGTTGATGTGAATAGTTCCATCGGTGAGGTGGATTTGAAAAGTTCCATCACTGAGGTGGATATGAACAGTTCCATCAGTGAGGTCGATGTGAACAGTTCCATCTGTGAGGTCAATGTGAATAGTTCCATTGGGGATATTGAGGTGAACAGTTCCATCAATGCGGTCAATGTGAATTGTTCCATTGGTGGGGTCAATGTGAATAGTTCCATCGGTGGGGTCGATGTGAACAGTTCCATCAGTGAGGTTGAGGTGAACAGTTCCCTCGGTGAGGTCGATGTGAAAAGTTCCATCGGTGAGGTTAATGTGAATAGTTCCATCAATGAGGTCGATGTGAACAGTTCCATCGGTGAGGTTGAGTTGAACAGTTCCCTCGGTGAGGTCGTTGTGAAAAGTTCCATCGGTGAGGTCGATGTGAACAGTTCCATCGGTGAGGTCCATGTGAACTATTCCATCAGTGAGGTCAATGTGAACAGTTTCATCTATGAGGTCAATGTGAACAATTCCATCAGTGTGTTTGAGGTGAATAGTTCCATTAGTGAGGTCGATGTGAACAGTTCATCGGTGAGTTTTATGTGAACAGTTTCATCATTAGCCTTACGTGAACAGTGTAATAGTATCCTTATGTGAACTATGTCAATGGTAGCCTCTTTCCTTTGCCAAATTTTGAGTTCATGAATAGTGTTTCCAGAACGGTAAGGTTTTAATGCTAGCCTCTTTCCTTTTCCAAATTTTGAGGTCATGAATAGTGTTTCCAGAACAGTGAGGTTCCAATAGTAGCCTCTTTCCTTTGCAAAATTTTGTGTTCATGAACAGTGCTTCCAGAATGATGAGGTTCTAATGGTAGCCTCTCTCCTTTTCCAAATTGTGTGTTCATGAATAGTGTTTCTAGAATGGTGAGGTTCCAACCGTAGCCTCATTCCTTTTCCAAATTTTGATTTCATGAACAGTGTTTCCAGCTTCCTACAGTTTCTCCCATTTGATGTTTCCTTTGACGTAAAATGCATTTAAAGCCTTCTTTTAAGGACTCTAAAGCTGATTCAAATTCTGTAACTCCTATATTAATTTAATAAGGCTTGGGATATTTTTACTTGGTCAAACTATGTGGTTTAATGTGATCCTCTTTTAATGGACAATCTAGCGTATCATAAAGCGATGCTCCATTAAATCTTCTAAAGGGATGAGATATCTTCCTCCCTAATCCTTCCTCTTTGTTCTCAGGTGTGAGATGCTCGAATCTTCCATTCCTTTCCCATAGGGGTTGTGCAATCAATCTTTCCTCCTTGGATTAGTTCCCCTCTATTTCTCATGAAACCAAGCAGTATTGATCAATCTTTAATATAAGGTATAATCTATCATCATTCTTTTGGGTTCATCTCCATTTGTTTCTCCTTTCCCTTTTTATGGAATGTTATCTCCATGTTTCTAATGGGATTTTATTGGGTGTTGACCGGTGTGGTGGTGTCTCTGAATCCTCGAGTGGATACAGTTGTCACAGGTAAATAAGATCGTAACCCATTGTGTGGCTCATTCTCATATAAAGAACATCACGAAACATTTGAGTTAGGGGATTAATTTCTTCTCTTTTTTTTACGTGAAACTATACAGTTACCATGTTTTATCCCACTACATCACAATGTAATTTACATAATAAATATTTTAACTGGATAAATAAATTGATATCGATCTATGTTATTGCCTCTTTATTTTATAGATAGTGTGATATCTATGCTTTCTTGGTTTATCTTTTCATTCTTGATGGAAATTGGTAATGAACATAAAGATGGAAGTAATTGATAGTTTTTTGGATAAAGATAAATAGGTATGTGAATAAATCTTATTTTTGTTATTGTAATTTGATGTTAATAAAATTGATGTAGTGATCATGCTTAATCAATTTGTGATAGATTACTTTTTAGGTTTCCCGAAGTTGGAACCTATAAATAATAAATAGGTTAATCCAAGATGGATTAAAGAACTGGTTGTTTGATAAAAGATAATTCTTTGAAGTTTTATGAGTTACCCACTTTCTTGTTTAAGGGCCAAGATCCTAATTGGTATGATGTTTTTTTCCTACTTCTTGTGTTGTGATGTGAGCCTGGATGGATATTGTGATATGTGGGGTAGGTAGGCCTTCTGGTTGTGATAGCAGTTTACACCTAGAGTGGCAAGATGCATCAGTTTATGCATGTGGGTGTCGAGGAGGACACCGAGGATGATGAAATGGGCTGGATATGAATATTTGGATGCTTTCTGATTCTTGTTGGTTGTTTATCCTCTTTAATTACCCCACTTCTCAAGGCAACTGGTTTTCTTACCCTCTATCCAAAAAGGGGTGAAGACATACGGGGTATTCCATGTGTTTTCTGTATTTATATTCTCGATGAAGGATTGGTCTACGCTTTTTATATAGTCGGTAAAGACTCGACGAGTAGTTAATATACTCGCCATGTTGAGCCCCCTTTTGTTTAGTAGCATAGAATGTTTTTTCTAGAATGCCTGGGAATGTGGCAAAGTAATGTTGAAAATAAATAATTGAATAAATAATGTTAACCCATGGGGTTGGAGTTTGTTGGGGCACAATGATGAGGTTGTAATTTAAAGGAATAGTGAACTTTGGGTGTGATTCTAACAAAATATAATGTGGAAACTGATAATGGTTTATTAATGTTTAAAAAATTAATTAATGTAAAGTGAAACTGATAAAAATTGAATTAAGTAATGTAATAGAACTCTTTAAATGGTTGAATTCTTATAGGATACCTAGTCTTAGAAGTGGCAGTTGGGAGTCTGAGAGATGTTAGCCACAGTTGAGTCTAAGACTAGGTTATTCCCATGGTGTGGTTGTGAGATATAGTATATTATGTACTTTTTGTGTTTCTATATATTAATCCACATCGTCCGTTAGGGAAACTGACACCCTCGGGATTCTGATCCCTGGGGAGTTTTATCCCCAAAATTCTAATGTGAGGATGGATAACTAACTACCCCCTTTGGCCCTGCTCTCTTATCTTGGTAGTTACTTGTGCTAGTAGGCACAACAGTTAGTTTTCCGCATATATATGTGTATAGGGCTGTAATGGTTTGTGGTTATTCACACACATATATTCAAGATATAGTTTCATATAGAATACTATAGTTGTAACATGTATAAGCTATGATGGCTTGAGTATCCTTACTCGGTGTATGGGATATAATGGATTGAGGTTTAATACTCAGTGTATGATACATGTTATGCGAGCTGTGGTGGATCCTAGAAACTACCTGGTCACTTTTCTTATGTGAAAGTGGTGGTTTTGTTGCATGAGGTGCATGTTTTGGTGCTTCGACTAGGTGTCTGTGGGAAATCCTTTTTGGAGAGAGATTCTTAGGACGTGCGAAGTTGGGGCAAAGCGGAAAACCAGTGGGGAAGTAGTAGGGGGTACCCTTGATATTATTTTTTATATTATATACTATTTTATGTGTTAATTGGTGAGAGTATTCATAGTGAGGTTGGGAACATAGTATGCCTTTTCAGGTGATGAGTTAGTTTCACTTGTTGTTCACTATGCTTTAGCATGCTTTCTTTACTATTGCATGAGAGGCTTCAGGGAGGATCCTACTGAGTATACTGTTATACTCACCCTATGTTTATATATTATTTTTTTCCGGTCACTTGGATCAGGTTGGAGATCAAGCTGGTTTCTACTAGCTTGGGGTTGTATGAGCTATTTGGGCTTCGTGATCGCCACTATTTTTTCTTTCTTTTGGGTACTTGAAGTTTCCCCCTTTCAGTTGTATTAGTTTTTTATGACATTACATATGTGTACTTGGTATTTCTTTTATATTCCAGTCTGATTTGGAATTGGTTTGCGTCTATCTTATCTCTCTCTTTCGCATGTGTTCTCTTAGAGGGTAATTCCTCCCATTGTTGTGTTTACTATACCCTCAGTGCTAGTCTCTAACCCGGGACCTACTGGAGGTGGGACTCATGGTCATTATCTCCCTTATCACATTGTCAACCTAGGAGGGGTACACCTTATGGGGAGGGGGTCATGAAAACAACAAACAAACATTCCATAACCAAATAAACCACTACATGATGCATGATACCAATGAAAGAAAACTCAAGAATTCCATTTATATCAAAACAAACTACAAATAATACCACAACAGAAGACTAAAAAATAGTCAAGTATATAGTGAAAGACTATAAAACCAACAAATCTAAATAAAAAGCACATAACTCCAAATATTCAACATGATCCATGCTCAAAATCCACAAAATAGATCAAGTATCACTATAAACCACTAGATAAGTGTGATACTTTACCTTTTCACATGTCCTGATAAAAAATATCTACAAAAATGCCAAAGTTCCAGAGGGGTGAGTAATGAAACTCAGTAAGCTTTCCCCAAATGAATTCTCTACCCATTCTTCTAGGATAGAACATTTTAACACATTTATATAAATCATTTTATATAAAAAAATTCTAAACCAATTAATATAAATATGTAAACAAGTTCCATAAACAAATACTTTTCACAAAAAAATATCATGTTATAAGTAAAGATACCAAACAATGCTCTAAAACAATTTCAAATTCCATTTTTTCATAATCCATTCCATTCCACATATCCACACATCCAACCATGCATGAAATATGGAACCCCTATAATCATAAGTGGTGAGTCATCCTTTTACTAATCCATCACTTAGTGAACCATTTTTACGGGGGTACTTCATTCCCATATATGTCCCAACCTTTTTATGGGGGCACTTCACACCCTTATCCATCCTAATGCACATAAAAACAACCAACCCATTCCAAAACCAAGTGTTCCAACCACATTTCAAAAAAAATCCATTTTCATGAAAACCATTCCATAAAAAATAATTATAAATAAAACATAACAACTTATTTTAATGTCATCATTTTAAAATCAAACCACAAATAATTTAATATAATAATTCCACAATTTCCACAAAAACTAAAAAACATCACCCAAGAGGGTTTATACCGTAGTTTCCCTGCTAATTTCATAGAAAATTTAATGTAGAATAATTAATTTGAAATCAATCCTTCACATTATAAATATAGAAGTTATGAGTGAATCCACCTACATCAAAAAAACTTGTTTAAAATGTAAAACAACACGAAAATATCCATGGAAATGTTTTATAACTTCAAGAAAACACCTTAGATATCTTCCCCTAACATTAGAAAGTAATAATCTAATTATATATGGTATAAAATACCTTATATATATCCACATAGGATATAAATACAAGAAACTGAGAGAGTGGGATAAGTATATCTAAGGAAAACCAAGTAAAACTACCAAGAAAAAAGACTTACCATGAGAATCTGGATTCAACGCACCTAGAGAAGCCTTCGTATCACCTCTAGATTAATGGTAGAATCCCATACTACCCTTGGGAGGATAAAATTTAGAGATAGGGTCAGTTTGGGGTAAAAATTAGGGGTCAAATATTAATCTCGGCCTAGATCTACTTTTTATGGATCTAGTTTTTAAACCGTGCTTGGATAGTCACGCGGTTAGGAAAACTGTGTGTTATCCATTCACTAACTTCTATCTCAAGGAGGGACCTCACATGGTTTTATCACATGTTTTATAGACCATGAACCTACCATACCAAATTCCACTATCTAAAAAATCACAATTTCTCCTAGGCTACTGCATAGTTTGGACAAATTGTGTGATGCATGTGTGCCTTCCCCTTAGCCTCTATCTCGATGTTCACGGTCTCTTGTAGGTGTTCCATGGTTTTCCCTAACTATGCACCAATTGTGCGCCCTTATAAAAAACCCAAAAATATTTCAAAAGGTTTCTAAACTATCCCATACTTCACCCATATACTTTAAATACTTAAAAATCATAAATAAAGGGTTACTTACTTAAAACCACGAGTGATATATAATTTAATAAAAAATATTCCCCATTAACTTCCATTGACCTAAAAGTAAAATTTTATTATCTTGAGAGAAGTATGGAATCACTTTTCTTAAGAAATGAGTCACAAATCAACCATCTCTAAGTCTATATGATTAATTATCATTCTAATAATCTAGTGTGTTTAACTCTAACTATAGAGTAGTCCTTATGAAGTCACCAAATCATGAAAACTCACAAAAAAACTTCCAATGGTAAACTAAAGGGATTTCTCATGAAAATTATTTCCTACATCCATCTCAACAAATGATTAAAAAATTCCACTAAAAATGGTAGGTTTATCTCCCTTTATTAATAACATTTTTTATTTTTCATCAAATGATAATGCCCCCTCCCTTTGTAGCACAACTTGATTTTTCATGTACGAATAAAAGAAATTTTAACATACCTCAATGTAGATAGTAACATCTTTGTCTATAATTTTACCATCTAGAACTCATTAATCAATTAGAGTATTTGACTTTATAAATTTCAACCTTTAATCCACCAAAACATCAGTATCTAGTGTCTATGATCCTTGCTTATCTAGATTTTGTCCCTTAAAATATTCTGAATAAATCATTAAAAATTATTATATTTTTATAAGAATTTATAAGTATTCAATCTCAAATACATACAATTCATAAAACTTCATATACTAATTTCATACAAAATCATATTATCATAAAGTTATATATGTTTTATCTCTATAAATTCATATGCATTCAATGTTTCTTAGTAATATGTTGGAACTTATCAAATGTCTAGAACCACCATCTCTAGCTTTAATCCTTGTAAAGGGGTGAACTCCATCTTCCTGTTTTATCATGGTTGATACCAACTTGATTTTGATATTAAGAGGTGTTTCTTTTTGGTTGAACAGAAATATTTATTGATTTGTATTGAATTTTTTGTTATCATATAAATCCCTGGAAAAAGTCTAATCCTTCCATACAAATGTTAAGAGATTTAGTCAAATGGATAGAGTCAAATGGAATGAGGTGACCAGAATGAGTATAAAACCAAATGTTTTTCTGATAGTATTCACAGTTCCATAGAATAGAGACATTATAATGAAGTAAAATTAGGTGATGATTTTATTTTACTCAGAGTACTAAACATTATGATTACTTATAAGTTTTCATGATTCTATCCATGTTTGTTCAAAGTAATGTATTAAAGTAAATTGGGGATTCTGGATAGATTCTATCAGATAATGAATAAATGTATACTTTTTTAATAGAGAAATTTAGATTAACATTTATAAGTTCATAAGATAAAATAATTTAAATGAGTGCATCAGACAATGATTTTTAGATAGATTGTACCATAAAAGAACAAATGTAGACGTATTAGATACAAAAATCTAGATAAAATTTTATAATTTCATGGGATAGAAGAAATTTTATTAGTACATCAGATAGAGCACTCCAAAAAGATTTCAAGAGATGAAGAATGTGTGTGGATCCATAAAATAGAGGTTTTTGAGTAGATCCATCAGAGAGATGTTGTTGAGTTAAGTCTTCGAACAAAGTAACTCAAGAATATCTAGATAGAAAAATCATGAAAAGCTTAATATATGGAAAATTATTAAGATTATAAAATATAGAATTATCAGATAGGAAAAATTATATAAATACATATTAGAAAAATATTGAGAATCTTTATAAATATTGTAAAGTCATAAATTGTGATAATGCTGAGCTAAAAAATCAAAGACTCCACAATCATAAAGGGAGTATTGTGTTTCAAACTGATTATATAGGAAAATTTAAGAATATTGATTTTGAGATCGAAGAAAATTCTTTACAAATATTTTTTGACTAAATATGTTCTTTGAGGTTTGAATAAAGTCAAATGAATAATGTTTTGAGCAAGATATTCAAAGTTAAATCTAGAATTTTGAATTTATGTCTATTATCATCCCTTATTTTTCAATGAAATTGTGTGTATATAAAGTCGGTATGGTGCATCATGAAATGGTTTATTTATTTTTTCCCTTTTTATTATTCTTAAAGAAATTTTTTTATCCACAAATCTTGAGAGTGTTTTCCTCTTAGTCGACGTATCAGATAAAGAAACATTAGATAGAGGATACCATACAGAATGATATCAAATTAATAGGGTTTTAGAAAAAGGGTATCGGGAAGAGGATACTATATAGAGTGTATCAAATATAAAAGTTTTGTATAGAGGATTTATCAGATAGATAGGTTCATACAATTTTTTTTATATAAAGTTATTGCTTGTTGTTGTGTAAGAAATTAAAGAGGAAGAATAAAAACTTACAATAAAAGACGTGTGAAGAATTCTAGAAGTACAATAAAAATGTATTGAATCATGTTGTTCAAGGTAATTTTTTTATTTCAAAAATCATTTATCATATAATTTGTATATAAATCACATGTACCATCAAAGGACTATAGTGTTATGAAAGTTATGGATATTCAATGGTTATTATAAACCAAAAAAGGATTGTTTTATAGTGGATTTGTGGTCTGGGATTATTTCCAAACCATTTCAAGGACTAATTACTCTGAATGAGTATTTAAAATTTTAAATTATTTCTTTCTTATGGGTTTTCTTGTGTGCTTTGTCTCAATGGATTCAATAATCTATAATTAGAGGAAAATGTATTTTTAGAAGAAAAAATAAAAATACATGATCACTAATTCACCCCTAGTGATCACATAGATCCTAACCAGGCATTTTAATTGGTATTAGAGTCTATTTTTCCTTTATTGACTCTTTGTTTTCTAATATTTAAATAAGAATAAGGTTTCCATGGATGTTCAGAACTCAATTAATAGTAAGGATATTTTTTTATTTGAAGGGAAGAACTATCACATTTAGAAGGAAGGAATGCTACCCAATTTATTATCTATTAACTATGAGGTTCTTTAATTTAATAGATATGGTTTAAATCCTCCTACTAAGGGTGATCCCTTAATAGATATAGATAATAAGAATCACTATAATGATGGGTGATCTATAAATTTATACTTTTATATCGCTTTGAAAGTGAATTTATGAGGGTTAAACAAATTGGAATGACTAAATTCATATGGGAAGAATTGAAAATAAATATAAAGAAAATATAAAAGTGAATAAATCTAAGTTATATATCTGGATATTAAAGTATAAAGATATTAAAATTGGAGAGTATGAATTTTTTTGTGACTTCTTTATAGGTTTTAATGACATTATAAGCACTATAAGATGTTTTGGTAAGAATTTGAAAGATTAAATGATTTTTTAATAGATTCAAACAATTACTCCGAATAAATTTGATACCAAGGTATTATCCTTAGATGATAGAGATCCTATAACTCTCAATATACATGATTTCCATATTATCCTCATCACATAGGAAATGAGAAGAGAAAAAGTCATCCAGAATAAGGAAAATGTTGATTGAGAAATATCTTTCAAAGCGGTTAATAGAGGAAAGTATAATAATATTCATGAGGAAGAATTCAGTGAATCTAATAGTGAGGAATAAGTGAGTAAATTTTTTTGATGAATTCTTGTCTTTGTTTTCAGAAAGGTAAAAATAGGCACAAGGAAGTTCAAATGAAATATCCTGCTAAAGTTCATTCACTACAGAGCTATTGGAAATTTCATAGAAAATTTCCCAAGATTAGAAAATGATAAACATAGTGATGAAGAATATATCTATAAAATAAGGCTGAATAATAAAATTCCTTCTCAAAATAAAATGATAATAATTTCTCTAAATATAAGAAGATAAATTTTTTCAATATGTGTGAAAGATGATGATAGTGAATTGAAAGCTAAATATTTCAGTGATGATTATGTTGAGAATTTTATTATCTATAAAGTGAATGATAAGAGTTTCACCAGTAATGAAATTAGTAAATATAAAGAATAAAAAGAGGAAACTCATATGGAATCTTTTATTAAAAGAGAACTAATGTAATTTCATTCAAAAATTTCCAAAACTGGTAAAGAAAAAAGAAGTTAAATAAATATGGTTGACCTATTGATAATCAAGAATTAGATCTTGAATAAAAATATAAGTTCTTTAAAGATATTTATAATATAAATAAGTCAATTTATGAATATAAAAACCTCAAAATTAATCATGAAGAAAATATAAAGGTGAAGGAGAAATAATTTGACCTTGTATAATAGAATTTGGTTGAAGTTGAAAAAATAATATCAAAAACCCAAAACTTTATTTTAGAAGTAAATAAAAGTTTTAATAAGTATAAAACTCATAAGGATCAGAAAATATCATCCTTAGAGATAAAAAACAAGGATGAAAATTTTTAGAAGAAGAATCATGTTTGGAGGAACATGTATGTAGCTAAAACTAGTGAAGTAAAAAATTATAAAATTTATAAGGAATCAAAATTTAAAGAAAAAAATATTGTAACTGGAGAATCATTAAGTTGAAGAATAATATTTTAGGAATCTAACAAAATTTGGGCTCATAATAAGGAGATTAAGTTAATGGTAATAGAGATGATGAAAAAAAACATACAGTTCTAGAAAATAGGGATGTTATAGAGGAAAGTACTCACTCTATAGTTCTTTTTAGTGATGTGAAAACTTTGGTAATATATAGAAATTTTTTGTTCAATAATAATTATGATGATTAATCTAGGAGGTATTAAAGGTATATTTTTAGGGGGATTAAACCTACTCAAAGAATACAACCTAAAAAATAATGTTTTAAAATTGAAAATAGATTTCAGCCTCTAGAAACTATTTTTAAAAGATGTGATCAACCCAGAAATGTTACTAAAAGAAGTGTTATAATGATATAAAATCAAAAAATATTATCTAAAAATCAAATAAGCCTCATATGATGGAAGAAATGGGAAAATAAAAAGACTTAGTTATTTAGAATGCTCTCAAGGCCAAAAAAATGTGAAAACCCTTGGTTATTTGATAATGGGTGTTCTCCATATGTTTCTATATATTTACAGTTGTTAAAAATATTAAAGATTACAAAGAAGGGATACTGAAATTTGTAAATGATGATTCAATCAGAATAAAAGTCATTGGATATACTATCATTATAAAAGAAAAACTAAAAATCCATAAGTTCCTTATTTTTCGATGGATTGAAATAGAACTTTTTGAATGTTTTATGGATTTTTTATGAATGAAACAAATTTTTTTTCATAATACATGGGTTTTTTTGTTAAAATAATTTAATATATTAAAGTTGAAATGGGAGGGAAAACCCAAGGGAAATTTGTTTCAATTTGGAGACGCACAAGGATCATTTTATCTGAGCTTGATGGAATAAAATAAGTTATTGAATAAGTTTCTTGGACATATGTGCCAATGTAAAATGAACAAGATGAAAAAGTGGGAAGTATTCATGGTATTTAATAAACAAAAACAAGAAGATATTAATGTTGTAGAATATATTAGAATGAGAAGAAATAAAATTCAGAACATAAGAGTGTTGATATACATACAACTCATCCCTTAGAGCTTGCATATTTTGGAATATGTGGGTCCTTATGAAAGAAACCAAAAAATAGATATAAGTATTTTATTTTATTTATTTAAGATTTAAATCAAATTACATGTATTATATGTTTGAAATACAAATTATAGACTCTCAAAATGTTTAAGAGTTATAGTATAAGTGCTGAAAAGAAATATGGATACTCTATGAAGAATATTCAAATATATAATTATGTTGAAAACACAAATGAGAATTTTTAAATACTATCTTGAAAATAATTGCATTCATCCTAAACTTAGTGCACCATATACAGCACAATATAATGGTGTTTTTGAAGGAAATAATACAAGTTTTGGTGAAATGGATTGAACTATGATAATAAAACATGATACATCTCAATTGTTTTTAATACAATATATTTGAGCGGAATTTAATATTAAAAATAATTGTTTCTATAGGCCCAACTCTGATATTACCCCTTATGGGATGTATTATAAATATTCCCAAATTCTAAAATACTTGAGAGTTTTTGGCAGTCGTTGTATTATCAATGTCTAAAGAGAGAATCTTGGGAAGTTGGATCAAATAAGTTTTGATGATATCTTCCTTGTCTACCCACCAAATTGTAGAGGATATAAGTGTCATAATTAGGAAACTAGAAAGTTTTTTTGTTATATATATATGTAAAATTTATGACATATTCTGATATAAAAACTTCACTATCATCTACAGATATAATAGAAATAGATGATGAAGTTGTTACTAATGAACAACCTGAAAAATTTTCTAATAAAAGTTATTATATAGAAATTATACAAGATAAATATGTTTATTAAGTCATTTCAAGTGATGAGGGATAATTTTTTCATCTCATAAAATTATGAGGAAGTAATTGGAGTTCTAAAATATCATTATTGGTCAAGGAAAATAGGTTGAAACCAAACAAATATTGATAATAATCGCACATACCATTTTTTCAGAAATTGAGCCAAGATATGTTGAATAAGACTTAGAGAATCAAGAGTGGGTTGATCACATGAATAAACAGTTGAATTAGATTGAGAAAAATGATACATGGGAACCTGCACCAAAACCTGAAAATTAAAATGTGAACAGAACAAAGTGGGATTTTTGGATTAATTTGAATAAGAAATTTAAATTGATAATAAATATGGAATGACTAGTTTATAAAGGCTTCTCATAGGTTGAAGATATTAATTTTTATGATACCTTTACTCTAGTTTTAAGACTTAAAACCATCATAATATTTATTATTATTTTTTCTCAAATAAAATATAAGATATTTAAAATGGATTCCAATTCTAACTTTATCAATGGAGAACTGGAAAATAAGTTTATATTGATCAACCATGTTTATTCATACATATTTAAGATAAAAACTATGTTTTCAAGTTAAAGAAGTATTTTTATGGGTTGAATAAATACCTAAAATATTTGTATTCTAAGATAGATATTTATTTGAATAATTTTAATTTAATAAAATGAAGAGTTGACATAAACAATACATAAAATAAAATAAAGATGTGTCCCTAATTATGAATACTTATATTGATGACATCATATTCTTAGAGAATAATAAAGAATATTATGAAGATTTTTCCAGGGAGATGAAGAATTTATTTGAGATGTCTATTCTAAGAGAAATGAAGTTTTTTATAGGTTAAAAATACCCAAAATAAAAGGTGAATTATCCATCCTCAATATAAGTACACTAATTAGCTCTTGAATATATTTTGAATGGAAGATTAAAATCCTGTTTCCACACCCATTTCAATGGTAAAAAAGTTATCAAAATATGGACAAGGGAATAATTTTGATCCTAAAAAATTTATAAAATTTATTATAATCATATAATATCTTATAGATTCAATGATAAATTTATTTTATGTTGTTAAATTATGTTCCAGGTATCAAAATGAACCAAAATAGTCCAATATTGTGGCTAGAAAAAGAATTCTCAATCACATTAAAGGCATAATTAATTTTGGGTTAAATTTGACTTTGTAGAAAGGATTGATCTGTTTGGTTATACAAATATCGATTGAGAAGATGTTTCAACAATATAATATTTTTATCTAGGGGAGTTTTGTTTGTGGGAGAATTATTTGTTAGTTTGAAAATAAATAAATAAAGTTTAGTGACTCTTATCATTATAAAATTTTAGTATATTACTACCACTCAAGTTATAATAGAGTTAATATAGATAAATACACAATTGAAATATTTTTTGGTTAATGTGAAGCAACCTCTTCTATTGGGTTATGATAATAAAAGTTTTATATAATACAATGAAACATTCCAGTTCTAAGAGAACAGATATAAATATCACTTTATCAAAGAACATGTGGAAGGTAATGAACTAAAAATAGAGTTTTTAGCCAAACAGAACCAAGTATATGATATATTCACCAAAACATTATTAAAGAAAACATATCAGAAGATGAGGTTTATTATGGTTATTCAACATCAATAAATTTCAGGCTAAGGTATATAATATTTTTCCCTCTCTCATATTGTATTTTCATAGTGTTTTCAAAGGAGGAGGAAATATGTAACATAAATCTATCCATTAATATTTTATTTACCTATTTTGTGTGATAGTATATTTATAGTATGTTTTTAAGATGGGTAAGATGTGATTTTCACATATTTGAATAGTTTTAACAATTTTTTGAAATTTATGTGGAAACTTTATGATGATAATGTTTTGAGTTTTGCAGGAAGTTCAAAAAAAATCTAATAACTGTTTATGGGAAACATTGTATTTTCATTCAATAATTCTTATTTAACACAATGATCTTAATTAGTTTGGATTCGAATTATTTGATAGTGATCCATTTTTTGAGTTCCTAAGATTAAATGATTTATGTTCCTTGGCTGACAAAAAAATCCAAAGGGAGGGATTATTGAGACCAAAAGGTGTTGGTTTTTGGTTAAAGAGAAATAATTATTTATTTGTATTGTATTTTTTCATCATATAAATCATTTTAAAAAGTATAATCCTTCCTTATAAATTTTAATGGATAGAGATGAATGAATGAAGTAAAATTAATGAATTAAAATGGATGTATTTGAATAGACTGGGGTCATTTGATAGAGTATAGAACCAAATATTTATTTTATAGTATTTATAGTTTCATATGATAGAGATTTTTGAATGAAGTAAAATAAAGAGGTGATTTTATATTATTAAAAGTACCTTTCATTATAATTAATTAGAGGTTTTCATGATTCTAGTAAAGTTGTTCATAGGAAGTTATTTAAGGTATATGAGGCTTTCAGATAGAGCCTACTGAATAAAGAACATATATAGACTTTTTGGATAGAGAAAACTAGATAAACATTCATAAGTTCATCAGATAAAATATTTTTTGTGAGTCTATTGGACAAATAATTCTAGAGAGATTCTACCAGAAAAAAATGTAAACTTTTCATATAGAGAAAATTGGATTAAATTTTATAATTTTATCAGACATGATAATTTTTGTGAGTCCATAAAATGGTAATTTCCAGATAGAGTCCACTGAATCAATAATGTGTGTAGAGTCATCAGAAAGAGGTTTTTAAGAAAATAAATCAAACAAATATTTCTAAGAGAATTATTTAGGCAAAGTAGCTTAAAGATATCCAAATAGATAAATTGTTAAAAGTTTACCCAAAATAAAATCCTGAAGATTTATGGATGAATAATTACTAGACATGGATTCCTATGAAGAAGTATTTGATAAAGATTAATAATATTTAAAAAGATTTTATGAAATCATAAATTTTGAGTATGTTAAGCTATATGATAAATTAATCAATAATTATGAAGTTAAGATCCTAATTCTAGCTTATCTATTAGGAATATCGAATAATTTTTATGTCAAGATATGAAGAAAGTATTTATGAATATTTTTTACTCAATTTTTTATCATAGGTTTTAATTTGGTGAAATGAAAAAAATGAGTGGGATATTCAATGTTTGGGAAGGAATTTTGAATTTGAAGTTTGTGCTCCTCCCTTTTTTCAAAGAAATGATTCCAATATAAGTGGGAGCCAGTGTGTCATGGAAATTTTGATTGAGTTATTGTTGATGTGATTATTTTTTATGAAGTGAGGTACCATTCGCAAATCTTGAGAGTGTTATCCTCTTGGTTGAAGTATTGAACAAATGAAAATAGAACAAAATATTTGGAGAGATTTTTATCATACAAATAGGTGATTGAATGAAAGGTATCAAATAGAGGGTACTAGATATAGGGTATCAGATGGACATTTACTATATGGAGTATCTATTGGACTAAAAGGTTTATACAAAAGTTAAAATAGAAAGTTATTTCTTACTATTGTACAATAAATGTAAGAGGAAGAAGAATAACTTGTTGGATATAAAGTGTGAAGAATTCAAGTATCACAGTGACAATGTATTGAATCCTATTAGTGAAGTTTAATTTTTTTATTTAAAAAATGTATTATATTACCTATGTATAAGACACGTGTACTTTTAAAAGAATATAGTGTTATAAAAGTTATGGATATTCCCAGCATGTTTTAAACCAAAAATGATTGTTTTCTTGAGGATGTGTGGTCCTAAATTATTTCCAAACCATGTTAGGGACTATATAGTTATATTGAGTAGTGAACCTTTTAAATTATATTACTCCTTTGGTTTTTCTTGTTTGTTTTTTTAGTGGATTCAAGTGGTTCACCCCTAGTAGTCACATAGATCCTGACTGGTATTTTCACTTGGGATAAATTCCTCTAGGATGAATTTCTTATAATATCTATAAAACATTATTCACAAATTTTAATCTAGGTATCCCACTAGATTGAAACACTGTAAATTCCCTTTTTCATTGAAAATCATTTCGACTGAGTGAGAATAAGTTCGGTCTTCCATTTCATTTAATTAGAGTAATAGTACTGAGAAAAAATTCTCAATCTAGAAACTCCTTTTAGTTTAGCACTATTTTTATCCATGATTTCACCTTTTTGGAGAACTTTACTTATTTATTTGTGTGGAATTATTTTGATTGTTTTATATTTTTATTTATTATAGGAATATATTATTAATATCTTCTAGAAAATAATTGTTATCCTTCTTTTCATTTTCATACATTTTACATGGTTCTTCCTACTTACCAATCCAAATTTTGGTGAAAATAATTAGAACATGTTTCACTCTTTATTGATGTTAATTATTTTTCACATCCACCTTTGTTGTACCTGTATCTTCCTAATAATGTTTCATTTTATTCACTAACTCTCATGTATGAGTATTATTTTAATGCACTTATCAATAAAGTTTCTAGATTTTTTACATCTCCCATGCAACTTATTTTATTATGATAAGTTACCCTTAAGTGGTAACTTCTAGTGATCCTAAAATTCTTCATTAAATATTTATTCCACTATTTTAATATTCTTGTATCTCTCTCAAATTGATTCACTTTTTTGTTTGATTTTTCCTCACATAATATTATCATTCCTAATAAGCTATCAATTGTCTATAACGTGGCCATTTATTATATAAAATCAAAATCTTATATTCATTATGACATATTCTATTACTTATCGTAACTTCCTTTTCATTACACCCTACGGTATACTTTCTTTTAATCATTATTTCATTTTTATTTAGCTCTTGTGGCCTTCTTAAATTGGATGTAAGTGACTTTTTTTAGAATATGTAAACCATAACTCATTATCTCTATAACCACTTCTTTTACAGCTTACATGGAAATTTTCAAGATTATCATGTTTTTGGACATTGTTGGACCCGATATTTTAATCACCTTGAGAGGGGTGGTGAATCAGGGTATGTTGGATAAAACCAATTCCCCTTTTGGATATTGTTTCATCATTAAACAAAACACTCTTCAATCTCCTTCCCTTAGCAATATGTAAATAGAAATGAAAAAACTCATAGGACTACAATTTTACTTTGTTCACCCTAACTGAGATAGTTCAAGGATTATATAAAGTAAATGTGCCAATATACCAAAATCCAATATAGAACACTTTCATAACAAGGTTCTAATAAGACTCACTATACCCCCTGGTTCACTATAAAAAACATGTTGAAATCTTACCACTCTCTTAGTTAGAGTGTACTTGTTATTCCATCAGTAGATTCTTCTAATGTTATGAATCAGCTCAGATATGGATCACACATATGTGACTATGATCTGAAGCTCCATTTTCATCTAGGAGATAATATACACCTTATTATATAATATTTTAGTCATGTAAGACTTCACTGTGAAATGTTCACATGATTATGTGGTTCAGTATTCATTGCATGATGCCACCATGTGATGTCCACCATGTGATCCCACTATGTGATTACTATCACATAATGTCCCCACATGATTCATTACATGATATTACTTAAACAATATAGATTTTCTGAAATCCATTATATTTTCATCATTTACTGTGTAACTCCTTACATAGATTGATTCTATTTGCTCCCTTATGTGGTTGTTATTCACATAGTAACTCCTTGTTAAAAATGATTCAACATGATCCCTCACTTTGTTTTTGTTCACCACATAACACTTTGAATGAAAATAATTCCAAGAAATTTAAATTCTCTCATAATTATTTTTTATATTAATAAAGGATTAACAGGTAATTATGTATCTAAGGGTTCATAAAATCCACTAATCACAAATTAATATTTACTCCTTTACCAAAAAACAATCTATGTAATGATCCCTACCTTTTGACTATGAATGAAGACCTCCTCACATAAAACTTTGTGATTCTCAATGTATTCTAAAAAAACTAATTCCATTTAACCACAAATAATGGCCTTCTCATGTGATTTCATGATTCTCTTACATAGTCTACATATGTATTCATCTTACAACCATGAGTAAAAAACTTCTCAACAAATTTCATGTGATGATCTTATATAGTATGCCTAAATCTTATATGGTCCACATAATCCTTATCCAGTTATAATAATTATTATGTTAAAATCATTACTTTTCTTTCATTTTTCATACACAAAAATTTAACAAACAATAAAAAATGTTTCCATCCCTTTGACATCATTCTGGAAACCACTGAAAGTTTTTCAACTAGAATTATCCAAAAAACACAACAACTAAAAAACCTTGAAATGGAATTGAGAGGGACTTTTTCCCAACAATATACCCTTTGGGTTTTTTGAAAACACTTCAACCTTAGATACCAATTATAACCATGTTTTGAAAAAAATTATGCACCTACTTATTCAACCATCATTCACAACTTGTAACTCCATATCATAACCATAGATTTACTAAACATATACCTCACATAATCCATTGTTTTTATGAGAAAAAAATATTAACATGTTATTTTCCTCAATGGATAACATTATTCTTAATACCACCTATTAAACCTTTATTGATACCAACTATTTAATAAATACCAATTAATCGTGAAATCTAATATGAATTTTTATTGGTAATAAATACGATTTTTTTTAAATTATTACATAGTGTGTGTCTCTTAATAAGACCACTACTTTAACCACACATGGTGAAACACTTTCATCCTTTTGTGATATGTATTTATTCAACTAAATACTTCACCATCATCAAATTTAAACAAAAATATCCATGTTTCACTGCTCCCCCTGATTCAAAATGGAACATTTCTCCCCATGTTAAGAATTTTTTTCTCTAAGAATTCTCCCCATTTATTATTGAACCCAAAGGTCACACCTTTGAAATATACAATTGGGAAAAGAACATATATCAGTTCATATAAAAAACACATCATACCTCAAGGAGTTGTGGTTTCCATATCCACATCGCTTAGGTGCAGGGGTGTTGAATAGCCTTTGAGAGCTAGGTAACTCCTTTAAAGTTATACCTTAAGTAACTCCTTTATCATAATGTCAGCACCCTAATATTTTTTAGGCACATACTCAAACTTCAATAACACTGATCTACTTTCTCCTTTATAAAATGATACTTTATTTTAATTTTTTTCAACCTCGAGTGATGAACAATATTTTTTATAAGATTTATAGAAATTGAATTATAATAATTAATTTTGATCCAATATTTCACTTCAATTCTCATGTCATCAAGTTACTGATTCATCCATAATAATTATGTATAGGTTGGAGTAGCTGTAATATATCCAACTTTTATGGTTCCTAAAGAAATAAAATCTTGTTTCTTTCACCGTTATGAAATAAACAATATAATAAGATATAATTTACTACCTAATGTTGAATTTTCATTGTTTTCTGAACCGGCCCAATCAGTGTATGTATATCCCAACAACTATGTTATTATGTTCTATTATAAAGTAAGAGAAAATAATTATTCCTTTGATATAACATAATATTATCTTCATTGAAAAAATATTAATTTCTTTCAGATTACATTGATATTGTGCCACATAGTTAGTGGAAAAAAATATCAGTTTGTGTTACTATTAAGTATAGTATGCTTCAAATTATCTATCTATATTCTATGACATTGATCACTTTTCCATCATTATACCTTGAAATTTTAATTCATATAGAAACCAGAGCTTTCATCTCCTTGGAATCATCCATTACAAATATTCTCAAAACCACTTTTTTATATTTTTATTCGGAAATAAATGTGACATGACTTCCTTTTATCAGCCACAAAACAATTAAAAAATTTATCTCTCAAATCATTGACATTTAGAATTTAAATTTCATGAATTATTCAAACTGTTTACATTGTAATTTATTCACTCCACCAAAGATTATTTTATCCATATAAAATAACACTATTATCCATTGACTACTCTCTTTTTTGACATAGGGAATCAACTCCACCATGATGAAAATTAAGATTCTTTAAGAACTGATCAAGTCATGAAAACCGTGATTTTAGTGTTTGCTTCAATCCATAAAAATGCTTCATTATATAAAAAACGTTTTTATCATCTTCTTGAATGATAAACCCATTTTTCTATTAGATGTACACCTATTCTTTAAGAAACCCATTATGAAATGTTGACTTAACATCCATATGGATGTTTTTGAATTGTCTTTGTGTTATTATTGATTAGAATATTCAAATTGTATCTAGTATTTCTGTGGGTGAAAATGACTTAATAACATCAATTCCTTTAATTTAAGATTACCCCTTTCACATTAGTACTGATTTGTTTAAAATAACAATACTACATTCATTTAGTTTTCTATAGAAGAACCATTTATTCTATATGATGTTCTTGTTTATAATCCTCAAAACAATCTCCCAAATCTGATTTTTCTCTATTTGTTAAAGCTCTACATTCATCTCATAAACACAATTTTCATGTCAGGTATATTCTTTAGAAAATTTTGTCTCTACCTATGATAGGAAATATATTTATTATAGAGTATTCATTATTCCTTTCTTTACTAAAATTATATGATCACTAGTGAGGTTTTTTCAATGAATTTTAACTCGAATCCTCGTCTTATATGTATAAGTAGTTCTAAGTCCTCTATGATCATCATCTAAATGTTCTTATGAATATGCTTCACACGCTTAAACTCCACTGGAACTACTCACCTCTTCAACATCATCCTATTTATATGATTTACTGATTTTCTAAAAATTCTAGTCATTATTTACCACAATAATATCATTTATTTCTACAACCTTTATTATCCACTTATTTAAGAATGTATATGATTTATTTTCCTATGTAGAAATAAATATCCCTTCATCTATAAGGGATTAAAACTTCCAGTGTTTCTCTAAATTTAGAATTAACCACATACATGTACAGACTCAAAATTATTTCAATTTTGGAATATATCCATGTCAAAACTTGTATGGATTCTTCTCTTACCTTGAACATAATAGAGATATTTTATAAGTTAAGACTGATGAAATACCACTTCTTTCCAAAAAAAATTAGTTAGGTATTTCTTGATAAGAATCATTCTCTTCATATTGATTATTATTCACTTTCTCCTCTCAACCATGCCAATTTACTAAGAAGCTTTCATTATTGATACTTGGTTCCCTATCCCATGATTCTTGAGATAATCCTCTACTTGGTAATTTATGAACTATACCCCCATTATCATTTCATAACATTGAAATTTTCTATCTAATTATCCTTTCATCCTTTATATGATATTGTGTTATAATAAAAAAACATCTCAAACTTGTGAGAGATGGACATTATCCAAGCCATACTACTATAATAATAAATTAAAATAATATAATATTAATTCCCATTAATGGATCTTGGTGAGATTAGTCCACACACATCAATATTCACAAACTTAAGAACACTTATTTACTTCCATTATTTTTCCTTTTATGTATTTCGAGTAATCTTCCCTTATTAACAAGAATCACACATGTGTGTAAGATCATGTGATAGATTAGGAAGATCTCATGCTATATCAATTTTCATGAGATCTTTTGATGATGGTGAGCTAAAATTATTAAGTCATTTATTCCACAACGTGTTTTCTCCATCCTTGGATAAAAATCACATATATAATTCTCCAATCACAAGGTATATATTTCCCTTAATGTGTATCCCATGCATCACCAATTCATTGTATTTTCCCCTTATAATGGATAGCTTCTCAGTAAATTTTATTATGTACCCTAAGTCACACAATCTAATGACACTGAGTAAATTGTTCTTATGAACTTCAGTGACCAACACATTTACTCATCTCATATCTATTTCCCGAAATTTATCTTTCAAGAAGCCAATAATATTTATTACCTCATAATTTATGAATATTAGGATGATTTTATTATCATTCTTGATTTTTTGGGACAAGATAGTTATTTCCTATAATGTGGGAAGTGCATCAACTAGTAAGGATCTATAAACCAGTATGATATGATATTTTTAGGGAAATATCAGCAACCACAACATGTTTAACTTTTTTTATCCATATCTTTATCTTTGTACCTATTATTGGTTAACATGATTTATACTCTTCAAATAATGATGTAAAAACATAATTTTACAATGCTAAAAATTTATTTATTTTATTTCAAATCACTTCATGATTCCCTGGGATCCAATATATAAACATTTTGAGTTTTGTTTTGGAATATTCCTATATATTGTTAATGGTAAATATTTGGACATATATACAAATAATTCACACCAAGAATAGTGACCATCAAAACAATCCCAATAATATTTAAATCTTATAACCTTCCATTCTTGTTTTTGTTCTCTTTAGTGGCTCTTAATTATAGAAAAACATTTTGAGAATTCCCCATTTTTTCACAATAATAACACGAATATGAAGTGACTTCTTGTGTGTCATTACTAAAAAACAAGTTACCCTATGGTTATCTGATTCTGAGTCATACCCAAATAAACATTTAACATAAAAATATTTTCCTATAGTCTATAATCAAACATTTTTTATTTCTATTTACAATCAATCAACATACCACCCTTAACATTCATATATGAATTTTGATTCTTCTAACAGTTTTTTTCCTACGTTGTTAGACCTTCATGATCCACTTTTACTTTTTCTATAACCTTTTTTATTTTATTTCTTGGTTCCATACTAGGATTCAAAATTATTTCCCATTCTTTAGTATTTTTCCATAGGGTGGTAACTTTTTCCTCAAATTCTTCAATATGTTTGACCTAATTTTTCACCACCTTCGTCAACCCATAAATAACCTTTGTTTATTATTTAACATTGATCTTATACTTAATAACATTATATGAGTTTTATAGATTTTTAAATTTAGGATTTTAAATCATTATTTTAATCACAAACTTCTATTTTTGTTACTACTATATATATAGTTTGGTTTCATAAACCGATCAATTTTCTTTCTTTCTTTTGGATGTCCAAACATCTATCTCATCAAGTAAATATTAAAATTAAACCTAGAGATAAAATCTTCCTTTTAATTCTACTTAAACATCATTGGTCTCTTCCCTTTCTTATGAACTTCCCACAACTACAACCATAGAATTTTATTTATGGCCTTTTTAGTCTTTAATTTATTCTTCATTAGATTATTCTGAACTGTCATTTTCTTTTGAGAGAAGTTTATTCTTCTTGAATAAATTACATTTAGTTCTTCTCATACCCTTCATAGTGGTATAATATTTATTCATTGGGATTTGATCATCCTCACTGTCACTATGAATGACCATGGGATACTTTGTTGAAAACTACCCAACATTTCCACATCGAAATCTTTCAAGTCGAGGTTTCCACTTAAACTTTCTTTTTCCCAATTTTATATTTGAGGAAAATAATGGCATGAATTCATCCTCATATTATTATTTCTCACCATACTCCATGGTGAGCTTCTCCATTTCCTTCAATTCCACCTCCTTAGATTTCCCCTTTTCTACAACCACTTTAGCATCATTTCCCATCACATATATAACAAGAGTAATGTGTAAACTATCTAATGTAAACTCCTTTGAACATTTTTACTCTAGAATAAATATTTTTGGATTGAATAAAGGTGGAAATATTCGTAGGATGTTCTTTAAAATCTTCATATAATCAAGCGTTTCTCCATGACCTTGTATGTCCTCCTCATTCACATTCACCCAAAAAAAGAATGCATCAATAGATTCATTAGGTAGTATCCTCAGGTACTCATACTTGTACTATAGAACTTGTAATATTTATTCTCAAAATTATGATTTTTTTCATATATATTCATCATATTTTCCAACATTGAGTGTGATTATTTACATGACATCACCCTTATGTAGATTATGTTAGATAAAGCTTCCTTGAGAGTAATAATAACTATTGAATCAAAACCCAATTATTTTTTTCCAACATATAGTAATCACCATAATAAATATTAACCATGATCCCTTGAATAATATTTATATACACATCTATTACTCAAGATTAAAATTAGTTTTTCATATGATTCTTCCATGGTTGGAAATTTTTTCACTAAAATCTTGGAATCCCTTTATGATTGACTACTTTTATGGATTAAACTAGGATTAACTAACATTAACCTTTATCTCTAATACAAAATTTTGTACTAACTAGTTAAAATACCCTATGAGAGGGTGAATTAGGTTATTTTAGATAAAACCAATTCCTATTTTGGAACTTATTTATTTGTTAAACAAACCAATATTCTCTCACCTTCCCATAGAAATGTATAAACAAAAATGAAATCATGCATAGGGTATAAAAATATACATGGTTCATCCTAACCTAAATAGTACAAGGGGAATGAAATGGTAATTTTCAAATGTATCAAAATAAAATATAGCTCACTTTTGTTACAATGTTTTAATCAGATTCAATATCCCATATGGTTCACTATGAAACACTTTATGAAAGCTCACAGCTCTCTCTGAAAAAGTACACTTAATGTTTCTATAGTTTATTATTCTGATGTTCTAAATTACCTTTGATTTGGTTTGTATATATGTTATTAATATATGAATCATTTTTCATCGAATATATGAAATCCTCTTTTCTATGTCAAATTTGATTCACAACAAACTTTATCTTGAAATGTTCTTCTCCATATATGGTTCACTGTTTACCACATGATACAATTGTATGATTTCCACCACATAATCCCATAAGATGATCCCCACTATGTAATTTCCCCATGTGAAGCCTTACATGATCTTACACACATAATCTATCATTCAAAAACACCATTACATAGCCACTATTTAGTGTGTAATTCCTTACATGGACTGATTCAACATACTTAATTATACAGTTTTTGTTCACTACATAACCCCTTACATATATTGATTATATGTGCTCCTTTATGTGGTTTTTTACCACACTACACTTCCTAACTAATAATAATTCCCATAAAATTAAATCCTATTATAATTCTTTATCAATCTTAATGAAGTGATTGAAAAGTACTTATATAGGCAAGTGATCTAAAAAATATGCTAATCACAAATTATTGTTCACTACTTCATTACAGAACCCATATGTGAAATAATCCCTACCTTTAAACCATAAATATTGGCCTCTTCACACAAAACCACATTATTTAATTAACGGTATACAAACAACTAATTCCTTTCAACTGAAAAAAAATGAACTTCTCAAGGAGTCATGCGATTATCTTACACAACCCACTTATGTTTTATTCTTACAAACATGAGAAATAGGATTCTCACATGGATCTTGTGATTCTATTATGTGGATCACGTGAATCTTATATGGTCCACATAATCCTTACAAGGCTTGAATAATTCTTATGTCAAATCTATATTTTCCTTGAAAACACTAAGAAACATTGACATCATTTTCATCTTTTTTGAGAAACCACTAGAACTTTGTAAACTAATATTTTTAAACAAAAAAATAACAAAAAAACCTTGAAATTGTTTTGAAATGTTTTTTTTTTCACAACATATTTCAATATATTTTCCTTCTTCTTTGAGTTTTTTCGTACTTAATTGACTATTTATTAACTTATTATTTTATCCCTCACTGCATATTCCATATCTATTTCCAATGGTTGATGCCAGAAATTTATGGCCATGTGTATAGATTTTCTAGAACACCAATATTATCCAGTAATTCTACACTTCTTCCATTGAGTATAGCTCTTACTACTATAAGGTTCTTCTAGTCTCTAAATATTTACTTCATTCTTCTAGAAAACTTGAGGTGAAATCTCCTCTTTTCCTTTTCTTCCACATTTTCTAATATGGTGGGTTCCTCATCACACCTGTTTATTCATCCTCATTATGAGATAAAACCTTCACTATTAAAATTATAGTAATTAGTAGAAAATATTCATCTGAATGTGGAGTTACCTTTTCCTTCGACCTATCAGAAGAGGGAAATTCCAATTATGTAATATTTCTTTTATTTCATAATTCAGTAGGACCCTTTTAATATTTTATAATAGTGGATATTTTCTTAGTATCATGTGAATAATCTATTTTATTAACTTCCATGATTCTTTATTTCACTAATGGATCAAGAAATTTATATTTAAAGTTCTCTCTTGATCTTTAAGATGCCTCACTTTATCTTTTTAATAAAATTATAACTTATACATATTTTACTCATGTAACTTACTCACCTATATTAAGAAATGATCAATTACATATACTAATTTTATCTTGATATCCATTTGAGTATTCTTATCATTAAAATTTTCATTGTTAGTATTCTTTATTGTATGTATCTTTTCCCTAATAACTTTTACTACTATAACATTCTCAAAAAAATTCCTCTGCATTTTTTTTCAATCACTAAAAGGTTTTCAGTTCAAAGTTTTATAGAATACTACATTTCTTATATTATTTCTATGATATTTTTATATTTTTGGAACTTATTTTCTAATTAATCTTCTATCTCATCAAGTACCAATAATAGCAATGAATTTTATTTATATAGTACCTTGATGAATGAAAATGTATAAGTTGTAACTTATAGAGGTAATTTATTCATGTCATCCATGAATTTAGTGTATATTTCATAAATATATTCAATTGACTCAAACTAATCACAACTTATACTCAAATCATATGGAGGATTAATTCTATTTGTTTATCAATATGCCTTATGAACTATTTACCTTCAGATAGTTATGGATTCTCCTCTTACTTTTGAAAGGATAAATTTTTGTTCTTCTGAGTTTCTTTCTTCTTCTATTTTTTCAAATTTTTGGAAAAAACATACATGTTTCTATAACCAGGAATAAATTATATTTTCTTAAACTTAGGAACAAATTACTTTTATTTAATAAGGACAATTCCTTTAACTTCTATAAATTTCTACTTCATTTAAATCAGTGAAAAAAACATGGAAAAACTTTTATATATAAACCTAGGGAACTTGGTTGGCTTGGATACCACTTGTAAGTCTTTTTAGACCATGCAATCACCCTGAGAGGGATAATGAGTTATGGGTGACCAAATTTTATTGATTTAGTTCAACTTAAACATGTGCTTCCTTTTAGTTGATCAAACTTGTATGATATGTTTGTATGTTTGGATATTTTATATATGATATCATAAATTTATCCCATATTAACTGTAGAAAATGTAAAAGAAGCAATACATTGTGATTTTTACAAGGTTTGGACCATATGTTGGAAACATACTTCTTGTTATAATATATTATTATCCCGATCCATATATTTTCACTATTATAATAAGTGTTTCACTGAGGAAAGTTATTATCCTTAACCCAAGAGATTGTTTATTATCCTAAACTCAAAACCCACAATATTACACATGTGGTTGATCTATCTCCCAAAAATATAATTCTATATATTGGTAATAATGGAATCATTTTTTATACTATAACCACCATACTTTAATTGTTCTCTATGGGCTTCTTGATGGAAAAAACTGTAATTGACTTTAATATTATTCTGAACATAAATTTATGTCATCTTGTCCTCTACTTCTAGTGAACCAAATCTGGAGCACTCACTTCCCAAAACTATGATGACAAGAAATTTAATAGGTTTATTCTTAATGTCGATCTAACTCTTGACTTTTAATCACCAGAATCTATTTACCTTACTTAGATTCTTCGAAAGATGATGTTCTAGTATTATCACTTCTTCTATCCTTATGATCCTCTAATATATATTAATTAGTAATTCCCTCTCACAATTATTATCTCTCTCAATTATTTATCAAAAACTATCCTCACTTGAATGATTTTCCCACTTTATATATCTAACATTTATATAATAAATATGGGTAAATTGTATGATCTAATTTTAAACATCTAATAATCCCTATTCTATGAAAAATATCATTTAATTAAATCTAGTTATATCATATTTTGACTTCATAAAATCCTCTATAAAACATGGCATAAATAATATTCCACTCTCACAAAAGTTTTGGATTGCATCAAAAAAATTAATTTATGAATATTAGAACTTTTAATATCAAGATCAACATCATTATAATGATTATGACTTCACAATATTTATGTGATGTCACTATACATCTTCCAGTTCTATTACTTATATAGACTTCATTCAGCATCTTCAAGTCAATGAAATTGTTTTGAAGTGAATCAGCTCCTTCTAGTTATTCCTTTTTTACTGCCTTAAACAAAACTTCTAAAAACCTTGAATATTTTAAAATACTCCATTTCGATTAATTTTCTTATGGTTAGCTTCATCCATTGAATCCACATTTATTTTAAATCTAGCTTATAGTATTGCTTTTCAAATATACATTATTTCGATCGACTCACCTTAAAACTAGAATGTTCATTTGTAATTTTACTAAATTACATTATCATCTACTAAAGTTCTCAACACAAATGACTTCCTTACCTTCTGGCGATTCTATATTTGGTATTCACTAAACTCACAATCAGCTCATCTTCTATTCACTTTACTACTGATTAAACATTAATATGGGCCTCCACTAACATCCTATGATGTTTATTCTATGGGTGTGGCTAAAGTTAATATTAACTCTATTAAATTGATAATTTATTTAGAATAAATAAATCTCAATGAATTTTTAAATTATTCAGTTTTTTTTCGCCTAATCATCATTATTTCTTGTTTACTCACAGAGTGACTTCGGAACATCTCAACATAGATTTCTATCTTCCAGATTCACAACTTCTAGGTAATTTTTCTTTAATCATAATCTCAATTTTTAACTTATATTCAACTAATTTCAGAACACTTTAACATAAACATTAAATCACTTCACTTGGTTCTTCGGTCTTCCTTTTTATCAGATTCACTATTCAATGGGGTCTTTACAATATCACATTGAAAATTCATTTGTAGTAATTATTATAGACTGTGCTTCTTTAACCTTTAAAAAAATTTCTTTCACTTGAATAATAGTTCTAAAATAATCAAATATATATGTTTTATTTCTAATTTAATTATCTCTATGAATTCATCCTTCATTTATTAGTGTCATTAACTTCACTTATCTCCATTACCTTTAGTGACATGATTTCCTCCTATTATCTGGTTAGATTATATGGTCTTCTTTAGTGTCATGTTTTGGTAGTATATCTTTAATATATAGTTTTCTTACTTATAATGGTTTTATCTAATAATGTTTGAACTTTAGGTTGGATGACTTACAAAACACCTATTTTACTTCTTCTTTCTCCATTGACTCTAGATATTTGACAAAAATAACCACTATCATAAATAAAAAATACAATACTTCATTAATAATTCATCATCAACATCTACTAGGATCTTCACTTTATATAAAATATTTTTCAGATTATTTGGATTGATTAGGTAGTGGTGTCGAGAAACCTTTTCTCTAGAAATAGGAGACTTGTTGGAAGAGATGAATTTCACTATACCTTTTATGAGTTATAAAGGGTGTGATAGATTTTTGGATGTTTTTTTCATATAAGGATTAGCATTTTAGGACATTAAATGTATTCATATACATTATACATGTTTCATGGTTGAGAAATGAATTATATTATTCATGGTGATATAAAATTTTCATTTATAAAAGGTAATTACTTCAATATATATGTTATGATATACCATTTGTGCTAGTATCTAACCCATGGTCTATTAAAGAAAGCCTTTCCAAGCCATACTTTAACTCATTTTTATCTCATATGGAGTCCCACCAAAGGTATTTCATGATATTATGCTCTCAGAATTAGTGTTTTTAAAATAGTGTTGAAATTAGGCTCTAATCTGGATAGCATGGGTGACAAAGAACAAGTATTTCTTGAACATGGTATTTGAAGTAGATCAAAGAAACCAACTTGATGCATAGTGGGACTATATTATCTAAGTGATGAAAATTTTACCTATATATTAGTACATAAGGAATAGTATACTATAAAAAGGGTTTTTTGATAGGTTTCAATTCATGAATCATATATTTTTAGGTTATGATGATTGTGTAGGTGTTGTGCTTGGGGTACCGATCCATGTGTGGGTGAATGGTATGGTGATGTGGTTAGACATTCCTCATATATATATCCTTGGTATAAGGTTGGTTATCGAAGTATGAGGGGTTTATTTATTTCCATGAGACTAATAATTTGTTGGAATTGGTTGAGATAGATTTTCAGTTTATCCAAATAAGAAATAATCACTATGTTCTTTTAGTGGTTAGATTTTTGTGAGGTACATATGTACAATGGTGGATTATATTATATGGATAATTTTATGTGTCTACAATAAAATGGAATTAATTTTTGGGGTTTTTAGGAAAGAGTTATTATTGAAGACTCTTATTCTTGTGAGGTGGGAGAATATTTTAGTGATATAGTATGAGGGTTATTATGCTTGATATTTTGGTGTGTGGTTTATGTAGTTGATAATATATTGAAAAAAATTATGACCGATGAGAAGATTATAGATCATCATTTTTAGAGATATTTTATGCCTAAGATCTAGAGTTAATTAGTTATATTTTCTTTGAGATATATTATAGGGATATTAGAAAAGTCTGAGATGGTAGAGAATTTTTTGATGAAGATGGAATCTATCCTAGGTCCTAGCCAACAAATAATTTCTTGGAGTGGGTCTTTTTATTGGATTTATCTATTTTTAAAGTGATCAAGGTTCATTCAAGGCCATGATAGGTTTGATTGGGTTGGATAATATAACAAACCATATCTTTTTTACACATTAATTCATGATTTATTACATAATATTACACTTAATCCAACCCATAAGATCAAGAAGTATAGTGTATTTTGTAATTAGTTATATTACATAACTTAAATAGGAAAAAATCATCTTTATTGAAAAATTCCTTCACATGATCACACTTCAAACTGCACAAGATTACCTGAGGACATACATAAGAAAGGGGTGAGATATAAAGCATAGTAAGGGAATAAACATGGAATAACATGAATAAGTTAATACATGCTAGACAATAGGTATATAAATGGGGAATAAAATGAGTTTGAATCATAAATATGAACAATGAGGTATGATACAACATTATAACATAAAGAAAACATGGGAAACATGGAAAAAAATTAAAACACTAAATCATAAACATAGATCATAGATAAATGCCAATAAATCGCAATAGGAAAAGTCCCATAAAGGAATCAGATTCACTCCTTATCCCAGCATGATTTCTCATGAGACTAAAAAATTTCCAAATATTTGGAGCGCTATATAATTCTGGGTGCACCCATCACTTTTTTTTCATTCCCATGCTTAAGAGTGCCACATAGATCATACAACATGGATTAACTCATCATCATATTTAATTTCATGATCAAGTAGAGTCTAATAAATAAATTCTAGTCCCAATTCAAATAAGTATAAGTTTATAAAGTTGAACATCCTTGATGGTAACTAGTTATGGTATTCACTACATAGTTATTTTGTCATGGAAAATCACAGTGAAATTTTGGATACATAACAACGTCACATAAAAATTCATAAAATGGTTTAATAAGAGAGAAATGGGTATATCATAATTTTTACATCAAATGGGAAGTAAAAGGTAAGTGTAAATTCATCTACCAACATTATGAATTGTAATTATAAAGCATAATATAATAAAGAAACTTCAATTGAATAAGGGAAGTAAAATATCCTTTACTTGAGTGTGGGACTCCAAATGCTTGGGAGGGGCATCTTTAGAGGTTGGGACCACCTTGGGAGAATTATATAGAGGGTAGGAAAGAGTAATAGAATTATCTAATGATTTTAATTGAAGAGAAATGGGATATTTGGTGGGTTATATAGAAAATGAGTTGGGATTTCATTAATTGGTCTCAAACTTAGGTTTGGACTCTATATAATAAAATAACCAAAACCACAAACCTTCCCTGGGTTTTTTACCATGGTTTATTCAAAATGGTAGTGGTTTTATAATTTTATAAGGGAAAGGTTCAAAATTAATAAATAATATCCCTACTTATGTATAAGTGAGTCATAGTCCTAAAGAATTGTTTTCAAAACCTACTAAAATATTAATGGTTTTCGAGGATTCATAATGGATTTATAAAATTAATAAAATAAAGATAAAATCACATTATTTTAAATGGAAAACATATATTTTTCCATGGATACCATTTATAGTATTTATTAAATCACTTTTCGGTCATTATGATATCATAATACACACCGCATATTCATATGGTATTTAATTTTTTACCTGAAAATTTGAGTGTCTTAAAAAATTGTGAAAAAATCATCATTGGATAATTTCAATGTAATGGATCCAAAAATAATATTCATTTTATCAAAATAATTTTCTAAATATTTACAGTTTCACTTTTAAAATAAGAATCTACATTTGTTGAGAATTGATGTGTTTTTATTATGACAAAAACAGTTTTCAAACCCTTATAAAATGTACATTTGAATTCATAAAAATTATATGATAATTTATATTTAAGAAATACTATTTATTAAAAATATTTTATGAAAATATTATTTATTTATAAAATCTATTAATTAATCAAAATAAATTCCTTAAATGAATTTTAATAGAACCCAAAAATTATATTTTTATTTTATGGTATCAAAATAAAAACATTTATAAAGTAAAAAAATAATAGGATAAAAATGTATTCAATATTCTATAAAAAATAATGTAAAAAATCATATTTATTAGGTCTTCATACATATCCCATTAATACACTAGTGAACACCCTAAGAATAAGGTGCACGATAGTGATTCATTCATGGGGTGCTTCGGTGAACATGGTTTGGGCCCTGATCTCGAACTTCTCCTGTAAATGGATTTGATCATGTTTAGGTGGTTAGATATTATCTTGGGATTTGTCAAGAGAAAATCCTAGTGATCCTATAACCATTTAAATCTCCAATAAATGGGATTCATAGGGTATGCTCCTACTGTTTGAGTCCATCACTTATTTTGTCTATATCAATTGTATTTTTTTAAAGGCCTATATTTATACTAATCATGTGATCATTATTCAATGGATATATTATCATTGGTAATGATGCTTAATGGTATTTTAAATTTAGTAAGATGTAATAAAATGAAATAATTTCTTATTTTTTATATAACCATATTACATATTAACACATTTAATTAAATAAAATAGGAAATTTTATTTACAACTTTTTGGGTCATTACAATGTTTCCCTCTTAAGAAATTTCACCCCTGTAATTTTCATTTCCTATAGAAAAATAGATGTGGGTAACTCTGTTTTATTAACTCCCTTGGTTACCACATCACTTCTTCAAACTTTTGATTTCTCCACAACTCTCTAACCAAGTTCATTGTATTATTTCATAGAACTTTGTATCTACAATCTAATATCTTCACTGACCGCTCTTCATAGGATAGGTCATTCTCCAACTGTACCACCTATTTATTGAGTACATGTGAGGGGTATTGTGTGTACTTCCTCAATATGGATACATAAAATACATCATATACTTGAGATAGGTTACGTGGGAGTTCTATTTAATAGTCCACCACTTCTATGTGATCAAGGATCTCAAAGGGGTCGATGTATCTTGGACTAATCATTCCCTTATTCCAAAATATCATCAATTTCTTCCATAAAGACATGTGAAGAAATATCATTTCTCTAACATCAAACTCTAGGACTCATTGATGATTTTTAGTATATCCCTTCTGCCAAATCTAAGTATCCTTGATGTGTTACTAAATGGTCTTGACCTTTTCTACTATTTCTTCAACCATTTCAAGACCTCGCAATTTTCATTCCCCAAATTCATCTCAGTAAGCAGGTGTTCTAAACCTCTTCCCATAAATGGATTCATATGGATCCATTTGGATGCTAGAGTGGAAACTGTTATTGCATGAGAACTCGACCAAAGGAAGATGTTGGTCCCATCCTCCTTTCAAGTCAATTGGGAATGCTCTAAACACGTCCTCCAGTGTCTGGATAGCCCACTTAGATTATCCATCAGTTTTGGGGTAATAATCCATGCTAAAGTTCAACTCAATATTTAGAGAATATAGGAGACTTTTATAGAACTTGGAGGTGAATCTAAGATCTCAATCAGATATAATAAACAGTGGTACTTTATGAAGCCTTACCACTTATCTGATGTATATCCATGCAAGTTGGTCTAGTGATAAATCCTCTCGGATCACAATGAAGTGTGCAGTATTTATAGGTTGATCCACCAAAACCTAGATAGCATTGTATCTTATGGGTGTCTTTATAAGTCTGTTAACAACACTACTACAAAAATGGAAAAGGGAAACACCACCTTTTATTAGCGCTTTTCTAGCACTGATAAAGGCACCAATTATTAGTGATAAAATTTTAGCGCCGATAAAACCGTAGTCCCATTTTATAAAATGGGGTGCATGGTGCCCTCTGTTTATCGTGCCCTCAATATCTCATGGGACTGTACCCCTATGACAACTCCCCTCCCCCCCTCCCCCCGATCTTCTCTTTGTCGGACCTCTTCCATCATTTCCTTACTTTTCCACCGCTAGCCCTACTCCACCATAATCTCTACTCCTTATCCTCCCCCTCAAACACCTTCTGCGGATCCTCCTCCCCACGAGCCCTACTTCTCCTCCACCTTGCTGGACCCCACTCCCTGCGAACCCTACTTCAAGTGTTTGGGATTCCTTTCAACTAGGTTGGATTCTCAGCCTCCCATCTTTGATATTGGGTGATTTCTCTACTCATCCTCATCCATTTCCTTTTTTTATTATTCTAATATTCATTATGGTGGTTTTGTTTGGTTTGGTTTGGGTTGTGTTTTGTTGTTTTGTGTGTTGGAGATATGTTTTTAGGTCATATTCTTTCAAAAATTCATGAAGTGATTAAATTTTTACCAAGTGAATAGTTTATTACTTATAGGTTTTTGTTAAGTTATTGTCAAGATTAAGATTTTTCTAAACACTATTGTAAATGTGATTAGTGAGAAGGATAAAATAGGTTTTTAGATTTTTTTGATGGATTTAATAATGGAGGAATGGGGTGATGAGGTTCTTGTGTTATTGGAGGGTCTTATAGTGATGATTTCATATGAATATAATATTTTTTAACGTATTATAAATTGGTGTTGTAATTTATAAGTGTTGGTTTATATATGATTCTTTTAGTGTGGAATATTATCCCTTGGTGTTGTTAAGTTATTTAATTTTTGGATTAAATTTATTAATTTTGATGCGTATACATATTGAAACATTATCATGGTAAAGTGTGTAGGAAGTAGAAAGATACATGGGATAGAGTGTTCTAAAATTTATATAGTATGAGTTGTTGATGTTTATTATCTATTTGTTGGGTCCTAAGGTTAATAATTGGCTAGAATCAATTGAGAAGGGTTTTGAATTAAAAAAAATTATAGCTCATTTATGGGTTTCCTTAGTAGTGGGATTACTTTTAAAGGTTGATTGAGAAAAATGGAAGGAAAATCATGTTCAGTCAAAAGTGGTTTTAGGAAGAGTTTTATTCCCTAGATATAGAAGTATGAGTGTATACAAAATATCATGGAGAGCAATCAAGTTGGATACAATGTTATTTCCCTCAGGATTCACATATTTGCATTGATAGTCTAGTTTTTAGAACACTTGGTTGATGAATAAATTAAATCTTATAATTTTGAGTCATCTTTGAGTTTAGATATTCTAAGGAAGGTTGTGAGTTTATGTTTTATGTTTTGGTTATAGATTAGGGATTGTGATGAATTTATCAAGAGTTTTTTTCTTTGAGTTTCTTAGAAGGCTAAAGATGGTTCCTTGAGTTATGGTCCTAATGGAATGAGGAATAAGGGAGTGATGAGATTTTCTAGATGTATGGTGTGGATTATTCCCTAGGGCAGAGTATCTCAAGGTGTAACATAATTGTATAGTTGATCTATTTCAACAGTGATGCAGTGGGGCATCAGTAGTATGAGTTCCCCATGATTCATGGTGTTTCTTGGTTTCAGTAAGGCGTAGTTTTATTTAGTCGGATGGTCATGTTTTAGTTGATAAAATTTTGGGATGTTGTGATTTTGGTTTGAGAGTCTAGGCATGATTATGTAAAGGTCGTGCTTTTGGGAAATAATTTATTTATAAAATTAATTTCACAAAATGTTTCAATATTATTGGAGGTATTAACAGTTAGTGAGAGGAGGTTTGATAAAATTTATATTCACTAACCTCAATTTTCTTTATAGTGTGTTAATTTGGGTAACAAAACCTTTGATATTTCATAGTAATTTTGGATTAAACTAGTTTATTTTTCTCCCCCGTGAACCCCTTTATGTTTGGAAATGTATCTACTATATTAGTTTTCTCATCAAAATTGCATCCTTGTTTACATCTTATTTGAGTTTGGTCACTAGTTTTGGGCTGTTTAATGTGATTATTTTATTATGAATTTTGTGGCTAGTAGGAGTGGTTGAAATTATGTTTACTGTTTTTCTATAAGGGTGTTGGGTGCTATAACTATTGGTAAGGGGATTGGAAAGTGTGTTGATTTTTGATGGGGAGTCTAGCTTGGTTTTGTTGATTTCCAAATCTTTATTGGAAATGGTTAGGCTCTATTAATCTATATTTTTATAAAGAATTGGTTCTCTTATAATATTTTTGGAAGTCTTTTTTTTTGTATTTTTATCATAAATAATAATATTTGAGATTCAAATAGGATGGAGATGAATAAATATTGGATGGATACTAATCATTTGACAATAGAGTATGAGAATGGAGTGAAAGTGTTCATCGAGTTTGCAAAGGATCACACAAAGGATCCTTCTCAAATCTTTTGTTTGTGTTTACGTTGTTGTTATTATAGACTAATTACTCCAGATGAGTTGTAAGAACATTTTATATGTCATGGAATAGATCAGAGATATAAATGTTGCAATAAACATGGAGAAAAAGAAAATGTAGCTACTGGCTGGGATAAAACTGTATTTTATGGATCATCATATATGATTAAAAATATGGATAATGAAGAAGACTGTATGGAGGATGTGATTAAATATGTCAATGATGATGAAGATCATATTGAGGAAATGATAAGGACAGTTGAAGATGAACTCCGTGATTTCCCAAAATTGTTTAAGAAGTTAAAGAGTTGTGCAAAGACACCATTGTATATTGGTTTCACTAAATATACAGCATTGACAGCTGTACTAAAGTTGTATAAATTTAAATTAGGAAATGGATGGAGTGATGTTAGTTTTATGGAACTACTTTCTCTCTTTAATGACATTCTCCTAGAAGATAATGAGCTCTCAAGCCAGAGATATGAAGCTAAATGAATGCTACGTTCAATGGGTATGATTTCTGAAAGAATACATGTCTGCCAGAAAGACTGTATATTGTTTCTCAAGGAGATAAAATCACTTACATAATTCCCAAATTGTGGTGCTTCTCGGTACAAGAAATATGAATCTAGTTCTATGAATGTTGTATGGTACTTTCCAATCATTCGAAGATTTAGGCATCTATATGGAAGTGAAGAAACTGAAAGACAATTATCATGGCATGCAGATAAAATAAATAAAGATGCGAAATTATGTCACCTGGCTGAATCTCCTCAATGGAAGGGAATTGATCATGAGTATACTAAATTTTTAAATGAGACAAGAAACCTTCGTCTTGCGTTATCTGTAGATAGAGTGAATCCTTTTAGTTTTCAAACCAACACTCACAGTATATGGCCTGTTATGTTGGTAAATTATAAATATCCACCATGGTTATGCATGAAGAGGAAATTCATCATGTTATCTATGCTTATATCAGGACCAAAACAACCAGGTAATGATATTAATGTTTATCTGTCTCCTTTGATTGAGGATTTGAAGTTATTGTGGGATTCAGGTGTTTTGTTGTATGATGCTTATAAAAGTGAATAATTTACATTGAGAGCGATGTTATATGGGATGATAAATTATTTCCCTGCTTATGGAAATTTTTTAGGCTATAGCATTAAAGTAACTCAAGGGTGTCCCATGTGCGAAGAAGATACGAAATCAATTAGGTTGAAACATTCATCGAAATCTGTGTTTCTAGGACATTGTAGATTTCTACCTTGTCGTCATAAGTACGAATCTTGGAAAACATCATTCAATGGAAGTTCAGAAAAATGCACAACACCATCTCCACTAATAGGTGATTAGATATTTGAGAAAGTAAAAGATGTGAACACTGTTTTTGGTAAACTATTTTTGAAAAACCTTACAAAAATTAGTTGAAAAAAGAGATTAGTTTTTTTAATTACCATACTGAAATTATCTGTACGTCAGACATTTTCTTGATGTGATGCATGTGGAAAAAAAATGTATGTGACAGTGCTATCAGAACGTTTCTAAATTCCCCTAGAAAAACAAAGGATGGAATTAAGGCAATGATGGACATGGTTGACATGGGAATAGGAAAAGAGTTGGATCCCGTGAATGGTGAAAATTGAATGTTTCTTCTTCCATCTACTTACACTCTTTCAGGGAGGAGAGATATTAGTTTTGAAACTTATTCAATGATGCAAAGGTTCCAGAGGGGTATTCATTAAATATTAAGAACATTGTTTCAATGAATTATTTGAAGTTAAAAGGTTTGAAATCACATGATTTACATGTTTTGATACAAGATTTAATTCCTATAGCTTTATGTTGCATTTTTCACAAGAATGTTCGTCATACGTTACCCAATTTTGATTCTTTTTCAAAGCTATATGCAGAAAAGTTTTACACCCAGATAAATTGCCAACTATGGAAAGAGAAATTGTCATCATATTATGTGAACTATAAATGTTCTTCCCGCCATCATTCTTTGATATGATGGTTCATTTTATGGTTCACTTTGTGAGAGAGATTTGACTTTGTGGTCATGTGCACTTTAGATGGATGTACCCCATTGAACAATATATAAATATTTTGAAAGGGTATGTCAAAAATTGAAGTCAGCCAGAGGGTTGTATTATGGAGCGATATATTGTTGAGGAAGCCATTGAATTCTGTACTGAATACCTATCTGATGTGGAAAGCATCGGTATCCCAAAATCTCATCACATTGGATGCATTGAGAGTGAAGGAATATCTGGAAGAGATGTTCTAACAATCAATATTATAGATCGGGAGCAAGCCAACCTTTATGTTTTTTATAATAGTTGGTAGGTTTCTCTATATATTGAAACCCACAAAGAAATTCTTAGGCATTTGAATCCATCAAGGGATGAAAAATGGATATCAAATACACATAATCACCAGTTTATATGATGGTTTTAGGCCAATATTTTTAAGGAATTAGATGAAAATCCAAATTCAATTTTAGAATGACTTCGATGGCTAGACATAGGACCAAGTGTGTATGTATTATCTTACAATGGTTGTATAATTAATGGTTATACATTCTATACAGATGAACATGATGAAGATAGTACCACTAAAAATAGTGGAGTTACACTTGTGGCTGAAGGAATGCATGTTTCTGGTAGTAAGGAACTAAATCCAATTTATGCGAATATTTCATAATTTGGCATTATCAAAAAAATATGGGAGTTGGATTATATGACATTCCAATTTCCGATTTTTCAATGCAAATGGGTTGATAAGAACAGTGGTGTTAAGATAGATGAACTGGGGTTTATGAAAGTTGATTTTAATAAAGAAGGGTACAAATATGAACAGTTTATAATGGAATCAAAAGCAGTAAAAGTATTTTATATTTCAGATCCTGTAAACGGAAAGTGGTCGATTGTTCTGTTATCATCCAAAACTACTGAAGGGTCTGATGAAAATTCAATTTAGGGTGGTCCTTTCAGTATTATGTTGCAATAATTTCACTGTGATCCCAATGTAGATGATGTTTTTTATGTTATAGGAAACCACAATGAAGGGATTTGGATAATCGACAGAGGTTTCAAATCCCTTCAACCTTTGAAAAAAATAAATAGAGTTCAATAAATAGGTTATATTTTGTTTTTAATATTGATCTTGTTATCACATTTTATTATCTAATCATTACTAAATTTATGTAATCTAAATTAAAGGTTCAACCACTTTTGCCGATAATGACTTCTACACATTTTGGTTCTCCTAACCTTGACACTGAACAAGTCTCTTGAGTTGTTGTTGCTGCTGCTGCTCATAGGGCAGAGTAATAACAAGTTTCTGAACCCATTTGTTGCTCCTAGTGTTGAAGTCCAACAACCATCCGTACATGTCATTACTACCATTCCAGATGAACATATTGATGATGTTGATATCAATGTAATAACTAGGGATGAAGGACCGACGTCACCAAAAACACAGTTGCGTCGTAGTTTGACAGTGTTATCCAAATTTCTTAAGGTGAAAAGAAAAGGCATCAAATTTGATGTTGAATGGAATGCACGAGGCCAACATGTGAATCCCAACAATGCTATGTTTACTAGTTAAATTGGAATTTTCACTCGGCAACGCGTGCTGATTGACATAGATTCATGGCACCATGTTGTGTCTGGGTTGAAGGCTATGATCTGTGAAGAAATTATGGTAACATTATGATACTATTTGTTTAATTTACTAGAAAATTAAATATTGAAATAGTGTCTTACTCTTCTCAAACCCGTTTAGAGTACATTTATAGTAGATGATTCACACAATAAGTATGAACTAAGTCTTTTAGAAAGGATTCATAGAGGTTTTCACACTATTTTAACAAAATTTTACCTGAAAGATTCCAAAGGTAAAATAAACCAACACCCTCCCCTTTTCTACGCTCACCTGATATCCCGAGAAGCATGGGATGCAATTATTGGTCGTTGTGGGGATGAGATGTTTTAGGTACATTGTGGATGATAATATGTTGTTTGAGGATACATGTATTCATCAATTTTATTGTCAATATTTCATTTATAAAACATCAACTCAGTACTGAAAATAAGTAATGTGCATCAAAACCAACATCCCCTATCGTAAAGCAAGGATGGGGTGTGCTTCACTAGAAAAGAAAATGGTACGTATTTTAAATTTAAAGTAATATTATTATGTTCCAAGAAACAACATCATAATTATCTTTCTATATTTATATGTATATTGATTATTCTAAAGCAAAAGACACTTCCCTCCAATGTCATGTGCTATGGAAGGAAGCACGTGTGAATAAGGAAGGGAATCAAGTAGATGAAAACACACAAAAAGTGTGGGAAATATGTGCAAGTATGACATGATAAAAAGTTTTGTTTTAAATTGATATTACATAGATATTCAGAAGAATCAGCTACTCTTGTATCAGATGTAGACCTATTATCGATGTCTTTAAAGCGGCCAAAACAATATGTTCGTGTCAGAGGTGTGAGGTTTGGGGTGACACCTAGAGTATATTTTGAGAAAAAAAATGGATGATAAAAAAGAAAAAATGAAACAAATGAGATAAAGACTAGAAACTCTTGAAGAATGATTTCAATGGCAGGGAGAGTTACTAGCAACTTTTATGGGTGGGAAGAAAGGAGAAGACCCAACTCAGGAACAACCCACACATGAAGATCTCACCCCACCCCCCACCATCTTTGAAGCAAGTCATTCCCCTCAAAGAGCTATCATATCCATGGTAATCAATATTCTCATAATTTTCCCATGAAATGTGAATCAGACAAACACTAATAATTTTCCTGTACCGATCTTCTATAGAGTGATAATGATTGTGATTTATATCTGTCAACACCCACCTATCACCTTGTAGCGAGGGATAAGGTGATCAACATCCTAGAGGAAAAGCTGAATAATAGATCACTTCTAAAAGATCATCTAAAAGTGACGATTACTATAGCTCATGAGCCAAATGCAGAGCTTCCTATTCCACTTGATGATGAGGATATTCATATGGTATAAAATCCTATTAGGACATTAATTGCATGGTCGTCAAATCTTGAAAGAGTACATGTGGACAAAGAGGTATTTATTTCCATTTTTTCAAGATAAACCTTTAACAATTAATGGAAAAAAGGTCTGAACTAATGAATTTTATTATATACGGAGAAAGGGAAGGGGTGACAAGAAATGTGGGATCAAAAGCATCTAAAGGATCGACCAACTGATCCAAAAGATCTACTAAAATCACAATTACACTACCTGTTCTCTGTCCACATTTACTAGCATTGATAACTCATGTGGATGTGAAGCCAAAAAGTGGTAGTAGTCATATAGCGGTTTTTTTAGAGAATATATATGGAGAGGAAATTGAAGATTCTGTTGCTGCTGAAAATGTAAATGAAATCATTGAATATGGTTGGCTAAGCATCATAGTTGTAAATGTATATATAAGGTATACTTTTATGAATTATTTTTCTAAAAGATGATATAATGTGATAATTATGACTAAATGAATTTTATATTATTAGCAGACATATATATGAAAAATAATTGAAGGGATTTCCCCATAAGCCAAAATATGAACTCGTTATTTCTCATACCACATCAACACAACTAGTGAAATTAGATCCATCAATAAGGGATGAAATAGTGAAAGGCTTGCTGAAAAAATTTGAAAGCAAGATTATGGATGAAAGACTCTTCCTAATACCAACCATGAGGGGGTAAAACTCTATGATTAAATCATATCAATTATATTTTCACTTATTTCATTACTTATTTCTTTTTGTGTTTTTAGGAAACATTGGCTGCTAATTGCGGTGAACTTGGATACTCCAAATATTTATTTTCTGAATTCAATGCAAAGATATCCAACAAACTGACCACACATGATAAAGTTTGTGAATCTATAAAACACAAAATCCTACATTTTAGGTATAAACATCAAGTTATATAATTAATATTATCTTTTACTGAGGATTTTTTTTATGATAGGGTGGTGTTTCAATATCATCTAAAAAATGAATGAGGACAGGGGCTAAGCATAAGGAGGTGAACAAGTACTACGTCTGGACAAGTATCAGGGTATATATAATAAAATGTCACTATCCAAACACATATCAAAACAAGTTGCTTACTCTCATAATGATAAATGTTTTTGTAGTGTCCAAAACAAACAAATGATAAAGATTGTGGTTATTATGTTTGTAAATTTATGAGAGAGATCATTTTCCATCAACAAACTAGCATCCCTAAAGTGGTATTTTCAAAAAAACTATTATTTCATTTAAATTATTCATTAATTATTTATTTATATATTTTGAAGTACTACTCTGACTATCTAAAAGCTTTATATTCACAAGATGATATGAATTTTTTAAGAAATTAATGGTCTACATACCTGATGAAAGATTGTGCAAAAATAGCATGAAGATCTGACTTGGGGACGTGTACAATTGGCAGAAATTTTTTAAAGGGGTTCACAGAGATCAAAAGATGAAACATTATTGTATTTAAATGTTTGTGGTAAAATTATAATTGTTATTAATTAAAACATCCTTTCTCCAATGATTCATTTGTCCTTTTTAATAGATGAAATACACTAGCAACATGCAAGAATGATGAACCACTTTTCTTTGGGCTCTAGATAATAAAAACCCGTAAAATCTCCAAAATACCTCCATATCACATGTGCCCACTCACATTCAAAAAAAATATGAGTAAACGTATCCACCCTAAATTGATTAAAGTATGAGCATCGAGATTCCAAATGGATTCCAATGCGTTGAACATTTTCATTGGTAGAAATTGTATGGTTTCTGATTATCCATAATAAGAAAATGAACATTGTTGGAACATACTTCTTTCATAGTCCCCCCCCCCACACATTCTTGTTTTCAATTTATTAGAACAATCCATGGGTCATTTTTGGAATTTATAATTCATCCCCTTCTCAATCCAGGGAATGGTGTGGTCGGGTTCACTCAAAGTGTCTCTCTTTTGTTTAAAATGGATATAATTTTTAAGTGAAAACAAATATTGATATACGGAAAACTAACCAAATGCATTCAGATTGTGTTGAAACTTTATTCCAATAATCTGTGGGTCATTTGTGATGTGTATGAGTCAAACCCTCCTCAATCTGAGTCACAGTGTTGCCGATATCACTCAAAGTGTCTCTCTTTTGTTTAAAATAGACATAGTTTTTAAGTGAAAACAACCACTGATGTACGGGAAACTAACCAAACGCATTAAGATTGTGTTGATACATTAAACCAATGATCCATGGGTCATTTGTGACGTATATGAGTCAACCCCAACTCAATTCAAGGCATGGTGTGGCTGGTATCACTCAAAGTGTCACTCTTTTGTTTAAAATGGATAAAATTTTAAGTGAAAACAACAACTGACATACAAAAAAAGAAACTAAATGCATTCAAATTGTGTTGATACTTTAGAACAAAGATCCATAGGTTATGTGTGATGTGTAAAAGTCAACCCCACCACAATCTGATGCATGGTGTGGCTGGTATCACTCAAAGTGTCTCTCTTTTGTTTAAAATGGACAAAATTTTAAGTGAAAACAACAACTCAAATATGAAAAAATGACCAAGTGCATTTGGATTGTGCTGATACTTTAGTAAAATGATACATGGATCATTATTTATGTCTAAAATTCAATCCCACCTCAATATGAGGCACGGTGTGATTGGTATCACTCAAAGTTCCTCTCTTTTGTTTAAAATGGACATAATTTTAAAGTGAAAATAACAACTGACATAAGGAAAACCGACCAAACACATTCGTATTGTGTTGATAATTTAGAAAAACGATCCATGGGTAATGTGTGATGTTTATTAGTCAACTCCACCTCAATCTGAGGCATGGTGTGTCTGGTATCACTCAAAGTGTCTCTTTTGTTTAAAATGGACTTAATTTGTAAGTGAAAACAACCACTAACGTATGGAAAACCAACTAAACACATTCATATTGTGTTGATACTTTATTCCAATGATCCATGGGACATTTGTGATGTGTACGAGCCAACCCCACCTCTATATATTGAATTTTATGTTCGGTATCACTCAAAGTGTCACTCTTTTTTTAAAATGGATAGAATTTTGAGTGAAAACAAAAAGTGACATACAAAAAAGTGACAAAACACATTCAGATTGTGTTGATACTATATGATAATGATACATGGGTCATTTTTGATGTGTAAGAGTCAATAATTCCTCAATCTAAGGCACTATGTGACCGGTATCACTCAAAATGTATATCATTTGTTTAAAATGGACAGAATGTTAAGTGAAAACAACCACTGACATATGGAAAACCAACCAAACACTTTAGTATTGTGTTGATAATTTATTCTAATGATCCATGGGTCATGTGTGACATGTAAGAGTTAACCTCGCCTCAATCCAAGGCATGGTATGGTAGGTATCACTCATAATGTCTCTCTTTTGTTTAAAATGGATATAATTTTTAAGTGAAAACAACAACTGATGTACGGAAATCTGACTAAGCGCCTTAAGATTGTGTTGATACTTTAGGATATCAATTAATGGGTCATTTTTTATGTGTAAAAGTTAACTTAGTCTCAATCTTATGCATGGTGGGACCATTATCCCTCAAAGTGTTTCTCTTTTGATTAAAATGGACATAATTTTTAAGTGAAAACAACAAATGACATACCAAAAACCACCCAAACGCATTTATATTGTGTTGATACTTTATTAAAATAATCCATGGGACATTTGTGACAAATAAGAGTCATCCCCATCTCAATCCGAGTCATGGTGTGGCTGGTATCACTCAATGTGTCTCTCTTTTTTTAAAATGGACATAATTTTAAGTGAAAACAACAACTAACGTACGGAAAACTGACCAAAAGACTTTGTATTGTGTTGATACATTAGGAGAACAATCAATGGGTCATTTTTTATGTGTATGAGTCAACCCCACCTCCATCCAAGGCACGGTGTGGCTGGTATCTCTCAAAGTGTCTCTCTTTTTTTAAAATGAACATAATTTTAAGTGAAAACAACAACTAACATACGGAAAACTGACCAAACGCATTCAGATTGTGTGGATACTTTAGGAGAATGATCTATGAGTCATTTTTGATGTGTATGAGTCAAATACTCCTCAATCTTAGGCACTGTGAGATCGGTATCACTCAAAGTGTCTCTCTTTTGTTTAAAATGGACAGAATTTTAAGTGAGAACAACAAGTGACGTACAGAAAACCAACCAAACGCATTTATATTGTGTTGATATTTTATTAGAATGATAAATGGTTCATTTTTTACGTTTAAAAGTCATCACCATCTCAATATGAGGTATGGTGTGGCCGGTATCACTCAAAGTGTCTCTCTTTTGTTTAAAACGGACAAAATTTTTAGTAAAAACAACAACTAATGTACAGAAAACCGACCCAATGCATTAGTATTGTGTTGATATTTATTAGAACTATAAATGGGTCATTTTTTTATGTTTATTATTCAAAAACACTTGAATAGAAGGCACGGTGTGGCTGGTATCACTCAAAGTGTCTCTCTTTTGTTTAAAATTGACAGAATTTTAAGTGAAAACAACAACTGACGTACGGAAAACTAACCAAATGCATTAGGATTGTGTTGATACTTTAGTTTAATGATAAATGGGGCATTTTTCACATGTAATAGTCAACCCCACCTCAATTTAAGGCACGGTATGACCAGTATCACACAAAGTGTCTCTCTTTTGCTTAAAATGGACAGAATTTTAAGAGAAAACAACCACTGAAGTACGGAAAACCAACCAAACACATTCGGATTGTGTTGATACCTTACTAAAACGATACATGGGTCATTTAAGACATGTAAGAGTCAAAACATCCTCAATATAAGGCAAGGTGTGACCGATATCACTTATAGTGTCTCTCTTTTGTTTAAAATGGACATTATTTTTAAGTGAAAACAACAATTAACGTACGAAAAACTGACCAAATGCATTAGTATTATGTTGATAGTTTAGTAGAACGATCCATGGGTCATTTTTGATGTGTTTGAGTCAACCTAACCTCAATCCGAGGAACGTTCTTACTGATATCACTCAAAGTGTCTCTCTTTTGTTTAAAATGGATAGAATTTTAAGTGAAAACAACAACTGACATATGTAAAACCAATCAAACACATTAGGATTGTGTTGATAATTTAGGAAAACAATACATGGGTCATGTGTGACATGTAAAAGTCAACATTTCCTCAATCTGAGGCATGGTGTGGATGGTATCACTCAAAGTGTCTCTATTTTGTTTAAAAGGGACAGAATTTTAAGTGAAAACAACCACTGCCATTTAGAAAACTGACCAAACGCATTAGGATTGTGCTGATACTTTAGGATAATGATCCATGGGTCATTTTTAATGTGTATGAGTCAACATCGCCTCAATAAGATGCATGGTGTGACCAATATCACTCAAATTGTCTCTCTTTTGTTTAAAATGGACGTAATTTTTAAGTGAAAACAAACACTGTTGTATGAAAAACTGACCAAACGCATTCAGATTGTGTTGATACTTTAGTTAAACAATTCATGGGTCTTTTTTGATGTGTATGAGTCAAACCCGCCTCAATCCAAGGTATGGTGTAACCAATATCACTGAAAGTGTCTCTCTTTTGTTTAAAACAGACAGAATTTTAAGTAAAAACAACAACTGACATACAAAAAAATGACCAAACACATTTGGATTGTGTTGATACTTTATGAGAATGATCCATGGGTCATTTATGACATTTATGAGTCAATCATGCCTCAATACGAGGCACGGTGTGACCGATATCACTCAAAGTGTCTCTCTTTTGTTTAAAATGGACATAATTTTTCCGTGAAAACAATCACTGACGTATGGAAAACAATCCAAAATTCATTACCTAGGACATAAGACACTTATAAAAGCCTCATAGATTCCTAATTAGTCCTTAGAGAACAAACCCCCATTAATAATTCATCACACACCCTAAATATAAACCTTTGTGCCTAGAGTTCATGGTGAGGGATGAAAACAAAGAGGAACAGGAGAGGGAGAAAAACGAAAGGGAAAGAAAAAAAGAATAGAGGATTTAAATTGGATAAATGTTTAATATAAAGGGATATTAGACTATGTTTTTTGAAGGGGATGAGAGGAAATATGTTTGAATCCCTTAAATTATGACATATCATTGGCAACTTTCATGGTCTGGTTGGGTAGTTTTCCAAACTGTTCACCAACTTTTTGGGATCCATTGGATAAGAAACCCTCTTCTTCATAGTTTAGACAAATAGTTAACTAATCGTGTTCCAATCATTCAAAATGACTTAGTTAAACTATAGATCAATACCACATGGGTTCTCCTATCCGTGAACAACTCATGTTTCTAACAACTCCCTCAAAAAGGTAAGTTGCATGGTTTTTACTTAGAGTGATGCAACCCATCCTTTTCCTATGTATGTAAAGTAATAAAAGTTCAAAATGAATAAGAAACTTCCCCATGAAAGTGTACCCACATGGGTTTTTCTAAATTGTGTCCCCCAATAAAAGAACTACATGACTACTAATGAAGAGTCTATGATGGAAAAATAATAAGCATATATCTCCCCACCATTTATAAATTCTATAAATAACATGAAAAGAAGACAACACACCATAAGATAAAGGTATCAACCACAAGAACACATTTCCTTAAGTGTCACAAGAATCACCCAAATACATCTACCATGAGGAATCTAAAGGGGAAATTATCTAATTCCTAAGGGAACATATCCCAAAAGGAACTCAAAATCTATAAAAAAATTCCATATCCAATCTTGACATGAATCTTAACCACAAAAAAACATGAATAATAACTCACATGCATTCCTTAATCAAATTTTTCTTAAGGTTCTGACATTGAACTCTCTCTATATATTTTATATGAGGAAATGTAAGATATCATTTGGAAGAGATAGTATTTAATATTACCTTTTGATAATCATAATGAATAGTTAGTACATCACATTAGGTATGTATTTTTTCCCATCCTTTGATCCCCAATTGACTACCATTGCATATTTTATCTGTATGAACTGCTTTTTTGATATGATGATTTTTTTTCAGGTTTTGTTTGGGTTTGTTGCTGCAGAATTTCATGTTACAATAGGCAGAGAATTTATCAGTGCTAAAAAAAATGATGATAAAGGGATCCTTTATCAGTTCTAACAAGGCACTGATAAAAGAGCCATTTATCATCGCTTTATTAGCTCTGATAAAGGATCCCTTTATTAGTGCATTTTTAGTGCTAATAAAGGAGCCCTTTTCAGTGCATTTTCAGCATTGATAAAGGAACCCTTTATGGGTGCTTTTTTAGTGTTGATAAAGGTGCTCTTTATCAGCGCTTTTTAGCATTGATAAAGGGTACCCCCATTTTTTAGAGCTGAGTATTACAACAATTTTTTAGCATTGATAAAGCCTATTTTTGTAGTAGTGAAAAGTTCATATTTATTTTTCCCATTTCCATGTTTGTATGGGTAACGGTTGCATCATCCCCTTAGATTTTTTTATTTCTACCTTCACTTGATGACATAAAACCTATTGATGTATATTCTGTGATATTCTTCTTCATATTTTCCCAAAAATAGTGTTCTCAGAAATCTCAATTTATCATTTTATTTCTAGGATGGATAGAGAAGTTTGATCAATGTGCATCATCGAACATATCCCTATTTAACATGGTATTTTATGGCACACATAGTCTTGACCCAAATCTTACAAAATATTTTTCATTAACACTCAACTATGAGGATTTCCCTTTGATTATAGACTCCACTTTCTTCTGAATTTCCATATCATCTCTTTAAGAATCCTTTATCTTCTTCAAAAGGGATGGTTGAACAATCATTTGTGAAAGGATTGGTTATTTTTCCTCCATTATGATTCTCATATCCATTCTTTCTGAAACTAAGAATATTATATCCCTCTCAATTATCATGAATGATAGAATTTCTGGATTCTTTATACATAGAGTGTTCGCCACTATATTTTCATTCTCTAGATGTAATTGAATTGAAAAGTGATAATCCTTGATCAGCTCTAACCATCTCTACTGGAACATATTCATCTCTTTATGCATAAATATATACTTGAGGCTTTTGTGATCTGTATATATCTCACACTTCTCCCCAAAGAGATAATAATGCCATGTTTTCAACACAAATATCATTACAGCTAACTCCAGGTCATGTGCTGGGTAGTTCCATTTGTGAACTTTCACCCTCTTTAATGCATAAGTTATCACTTTTCTTTTTTACATTAACACACAGCTCACTCCCTACTCCAAAGCATCGTTGAATACCATTAAAACTTCTCCACTTGTGTGTATTCTGATTACAGATGCATTCATGAGTCTCCTTTTTAAAATCTTTGAATCTATCTTCAAATTCATCATTCCAATAAAACTTGAGTCCCTTTAAAGTTATCTTGGTTTGAGGTCTTGAAAATTGTGATAAATTTATCACAAATTAGCCATAATACCCAGCTAACCAAATGAAACTATAAATATCTTCTACATATGTTGGTGTCAGCCATCCTAAAATTGCTTCTATCTTTGAAGGGTCGATAGATATCCCATTTCTTGGGATAATATTCTCCAATAATATTAATTCCTTCAACCAGAACTCACATTTGTTGTACTTTTCATAAAGATTCTCTTTTCATAAGGTCTTTAGCATAGTTCTCAGATTCCCCTCATTCCCTCCTTGCTTTTAGATTATATTAGAATATCATCTATAAATACCACAAAATTGTTTTTGAGGTAATACCTAAATACTATATTCATCAATTCCATGAAGATTAATGGAGTATTGGTGATTCCTAATAGAATTACTATGAACTCATGATGCTCTTACCTTGTATAAAAATTAGTTTTGTGGATATCCTCTTTCTTCACCCAAACTTGGTATATCCCAACCACAGATCCACCATGGAGAAGTATTGTGCTCTATATAGCCGATCGAACAAGTTATAAATTTGTGACATAGGATACTTGTTATTTATTGTGATCTTATTGAGATCATGATAAGAAATAAAAATGCACATTGACCCATCCTTCTTCTTGATGAAGAGTACTAGTACATCCCATGGTGAAGAACTTTGGTGTATGAACCCTTTATCCAAATTCTCCTGTAGTTATTTATTCAACTCCTCAAGTTCCACATCATCCATTCTATACTGATTCTTAGATAATGTAAACGCCCCAGGTATAATCTAGATTGAAAATTCAAACTCTCAACTAAGAGGAAGACTAATAAATTCCTTGGGAAACACATTAGTGTATTCCATCAGAATGAAAATGTCTTCAAGGATAATTCATTCCTTAGATTCAATCATTTGGGGTAGATATACCTTCTCATAAGAAAATAATATCCATGCTTGAGATATTGGTGCTAAAGAATATTCACCATCCTCATTTCACTTGTACAGAATTAGGGGATGATTCACAATACAGATAGTGATTGCCTTCTCATGGAATATTATGTTGGATCTATATAGAGAAATCCATTCCATACTAATAATTGCATCAGATTTGACCAAAGGGAGTATGAAAAGGTTTTCTAGTAAGTCCATACCATAAATTGTGATAGAGGATGAGTTATAAATTTGGTATTAAATAATTTCCTCATTTACCTTTTTCACCAAAAACTCTACTTTCAGGTTTTTCGGTGGTGTTTGAATAGTTATACTAAACTTTTTTGATATTAAGGAATGCGTAGAACCAAAATAAAAAATTATTTTCACTATTATTGAGTGAATAACTACTGAACTTATCACCACTTCATTGGTGGGATCCACTTCAATAGTTATGATGGAAAAATATCACCCTTTTTACCTTGGAGGTTGTTGGTTGTCTCTAAAAACCCACGGCTTGCTGTAATGGTTTGAAAAGTGACTTGGTTCCTTACATTTAAAGTAATAAACAATGCACTGAGGGTTTATTGGGGCATTCATTTCCTCATTCATGTTCATGGGTTTCTCCAGGAAGTAGTTATTAGCTATATTTTCATCCTTCCCACACCTAAATCATTTCAACACCCCCTTATACAATTTTAGAGGTGATTCATTCTATGCCTTTGAAAAGTGGGAGGTTGAAATTCCTTGGCACCGTTAGATTTCTCCGTTGGACCACTAGAATAAAAATTTACGTTTGGATTCTTATCCTGGTGATACCCTTGATATTCGCTGACCTCCATCTCAACTTTGAGGGAACATCGTACAATTTCCTTATAGCTAACAAAGTCTTAGAACACTAGAGATTTTCATATACTAGGTTTTAAACCACCAAATAAGTGGTCAACCTTGAATTATATAGTAACGAAAAATATAGAGGCACATCATGCAATTCTTATGATGTTTTCATCATATTCCCCGATAGATTTATAAACTTTTTTTCTTAAGGGAAAGGAAATACCTTTCCATTTTAAGTTAGAGAGTGTGGGGAAAATATTTATCGAAAATAATTTTATAGAATTCTGTCTACCCCATTTATTTGATCTCTTCCTCAGACTTTGTATTCTTGATCAATGTTCACCACTGATCTTCTTCCCCCTCCATAAAATAAACAGCTAGTAGATCCTTCTTTTGTTCATCGCATTGAATTATAGAGAATATCTTCTTAATGGAGTTGATCCATTGTTCCATGATTAAGAAATCAGATAATTCATTGAAATTATGAGTAATTTTCCACATGAAGGTCTCAATAATAATAATTTCTCTCTTATGGGGGTCTGGATGCTCCTTTGGATCCAATTTTATATTAAAAACATGAGTTAGTTGAGAGATTATCGTCATGAAGTTTGTGATTTCTGCTCCCATATGGCTGAGCATCTCGTTGGGGAAGTCATTATATTTCCATTCACATTACTTGTTTACCTAATTCCTCTTATTTCATCCATTGGATAGAATAAAATTAAAATTATAGATGATTATTTTTAAACTGTTAAACATGTAAAGGGGGAATCTAATGAAATTAAAGATACAACCTATAAATAAAATTTATTTCATAACTTAGGAATTTTGAGGCTTTAATCTATGTTATCCATGGTCTATTTCATAATATATGTTCTCATATATATATTTTTTTCTTCCCTTAATAATGGTTCATAATGAGATTATTAATTTATTAAATAATATCCCCTAGGTGTGTAAAACTAGGTGTGCATCAAGAACTATTTTCATGCACCATTTCCCATTTGAGTCCAGGTCAATGCAGTGTTTTTCGGTTTTACCCCTATATGAATCTATGTCAGATCAATATCCACTTATAGTATCCATACAGGGATCTATTTTCTTGATAAACAAATAACTCTCTAATTACCAAAATTTAGGGATTTTTCTTATACTTAGTCTTATCCCTAAGTATTTCTTTAGAGTTTTCTAATCCTAAACCCAAAAATAACTAAAATTTTCCTCTGATACAATCTATAACAACCCATCTCTTTATTGTACATTAATTCATGATTTATTACATAATATTACACTTAATACAACCTTAAATGTTGATAATTATAGTGTATTTGGGAATTAGTTATAGTACATAACAACTTATACAATAAAAACATCATCTTTCTGGAAAAATTACTTAACATGCTCACACTTAAAGTGACATGGGATAACCTGGGGACATAGATAAGAAAGGGGTGATACATAAATTATATAAAGGTAATAAACAAGTAATAACATGAATAAGGTAATATATGTTAGACAATACGCACATAAATGGTGAATAAAATGAGTGAAAATCATAAATATGAACAATGAGGCATGGTATAGAATGATAACATAAAGGATACATGGGAAATGTGGAAACAACTTAAAACATTGTGTCATAAACATAGGTATAGGATAACTACCAAGACATCATGATGGAAAAATCACCATAAAGGAATCAGGTTCACTCCCTATCCCAAAATGACGTCTCATGAGACCAAAAATTATCTAATGCATTAGAGTGTTATATAATTTATGGAGCACCCATCACTTTCATTTCATTCTCACCGTTAAGTGTGCCACATATATCATACAACATGGATTCATTAATCATAATATTTAAATACATTATCAAGGAGATTGTAATACATACATGTAATTATCAATTCAAATAAGTATATGTGTATAAAGTTGAATACCCTTGATGGGAAATGGGTATGGTATTCACTACACAATTGTTTTGGCATGGAAAATCATGGTGAAATTTTGCCACCGTAACAGCAACACATAAAAATGTATAAAATGGGTTAATAAGAGAAAAATGTGTATATCATAATTTTTAAATAAAATGGGAAGTAATAAGGACAATTAAAGACTTTTTCCAACATTATGAATTGGAAATATAAGGTATAAGATAATAAAGAAACTGGAATTAAATAAGATAAAGAAAAGATCCATTACTTGAGTGTGTGACTCCAAATTCTTGGGAGGGGATTCTTGAGATATTGGGGGAACCATTGGAGGACTATATAGATGGGTGGTCTGAGTAAGGACATTCTCCAAGTATTTTTATTGAAGATAAATGAGTTCTTGGATGGGTTAATATTGGAAATGAGTGGGGATCTCTTTAATATTTATCAAACATAGGTTTTAGACTCTATATAATAAAATAAACAAAACGAAAAACCTTACCATGGTTTTTTCCCCTGGTTTATGAAAAATGGAAGTGTCTTTAATTATGTTATAATGTAAAGGTATGAAATTTAGAATATAATATCCTTGATTATGTGGAAGTGAGTCATCCTCTTAAATAATGGATTTTAAAACCTTAAAATATATTAATGGTTTCCTAGGATTAATAAAGGATTTAAAAAAATTAATACAATAAAAAAATTAAAATTATTTTAAAAGGAAAACATATATTTGGTCATGAATACTATTTATAGTATTTATTTCATAACTTTTAGGTCATTTTGATGTCATAATACACACCATACATTTATATAAAATTTAATTTTTTATCCAAAATTCTGAATATCTAAGAAGATTATGAAAAATTAACAATTGGATAATTTTAAAATTATTATTCCAAAAAAATAATTATTTTATAAAAATAATTTATTAAATATTTTTATTTTCACTTTTAAAATAATAATCAACATTTATTGAAAAATGTTGGGTTTTTAGACAATAACAGTTTTCAAACCCATATAAAAATTACAATTGAATTCCGAAAAATTATATGATAATTTATATTTACCAAAAAATATTTAATGATAATATTTTATTAAAATATTATATATTATAAAAAATAAATTAATTTATCAAAATAAATTCCTTAATTGAATATGAATATTATCCAAAAATACTATTTGTGTTTTATTGTATCAAAATCAAAATCATTTATAAAGTAACAATAATGTAATAAAAATATATTCATTATTACATATAAAATAATTTACATTATCCTATTTATAGGGTCTTGATACATATCCCTTTAATGCACAATTGAACTCCCAAAGAGTAAGGTGCTCAGCGGTGAGACTTTCATGGGGTGGTTCGGCAAACATGTTTTGGGTTGTGATCTTGACGAGCTTTAACTTCTCCCATAAAAAATTTCACTCATGATTAAATAATTGGATATCATCTTGGGATTGGTCAAGGGACAAATCCTTTTGATGTTATCTCCCTCAGAATCTCTGATAAATGGGATTTATAGGGTTCAATATTACCAGTTGAGTCCATCACTTCCTTTTTCTGTGTCAATTAGATTTGTTAAAACCTTATATTTATACTAATCATGTGATCCCTATTCAATGTCTATACTATCAATGATAATGGTGCTTAACCATCTTTTAAATATGATAGGATGTAATAAAATCAAATAAGTTCATGTGTTTTATATAACCATATTATATAACAAGATATTTAATTAAATAAATTGGAGAATTTTATTTACAATAGTTCAGGTCGTTACAAATAAGGTGTGTTATTGTGAGTTATTCATAAGTATGTGTAATTTCTCTTAGAAACTAGTCTTTTTACATATGTGTCCATATGATGTTATCATTGGGGTAGATTGGTTATACATTGTATAAGCTTGTATTAATTGTTTTTTATGGAGGGTGATTTTATCTAGTTTGGATAATAATCATCTTGTATTTATAATAGAAAGATATTTCTATGTAGTATTTTGAAGTATTGAGCCATAGATTAATACATATATGTTGTTAAAATGGATATTTTATGAATTTTATGTCAGTTTGAAGAAGTTTCCTTGAGTTGTGAGGAATTATGGTGTTGTGTTTCCATAGTATGTTACGATTTTACCACTATGGAAAGTGGTTGAATTTGGGATTGAGTTTTATCTAAGGGTTTCTCCTATTTATATTGAAGATTTTATATATCACTAGAATAGCATCAAGAGTTAGGGATTTATATTGAAAAGTTATTATAGCAAGTTTTTTTTATAGTGTGTTACCTTGGGCCACTCCAGTGTCTCTTTTAATCAGGTCAAATTGGAGTTTGAGATTTTATATAGATTATTATTTATTAAATCAAGTGCTACTGAAGAATAATTATCATAAACATATGATAAATTATTTTATTTACTTTTTGAAAAATGAAATTTGGTTTTTTAGATTAATTTATGACTTAGATATGATCATATTATGGTTAAGGATAAAGATATCCCTTAGTTAGCTTTTCAATTCCAGTATGGGAATTTTGAGTTTTTAGTGATACCTTTTGGAATTAGTAATGCACCAGTTGTGTTTATGGGGCTTATGAATTGTGTGTTTCAACCCTATATTGAATATTTCATTATTTTCTTCATTGATGATATTTTGTTTTACTCGAATATAATGAATGACGATGAAAAGTATATCGAGTTAGTGTTGGAATTTCTATGGGTGAATCAATTTTATAAGAGGATGTATAGGTGTTGATTTTATACATATGAGGTGAATTTTATATATTATTTTATTTTATATTATGGTGTTATAGGTAATATATTTAAGATTTAGGAGGTTGTTCATGAGTTTTATTATTATTTTATTTATTGAAGAGAGTATTCCTTATGATGTATATTATGATTAATTCTATCAAGGTTTTGGATGTAGATTAGAGAAGGAGAGAGAATTCATTATTTATGGTTCTAGTAGGATAATTCCTCATGAATGTAACTATGTAACCCAATATTTTGAGATAGTGATTTTGGTGTTTGTGTATATTATTTGGAGGCATTATTTTCTTAGAGAACACTTATGGATTTTTCAAATCATAATAGTTAGAGATATATCTTTTCTAAGAATTATCTGAATGTGTAGTAAAAAATATGGGTTGAATTTATCTAATATAATGATTTTCATATCCCAAATACTCATGGAGAGGTTAATTTGGTGGATAAAACATCATTTTGGAGGTCTTATGGTGAGGATACTCGGTATAAGAGTGTTAAATATGAAGTGGTGTATTTTTAGGCATTAATTCACCATGGATACATAAAGATTATTGAAGGATCATGTAGATATAATACGGTGGTGACATCATCATTGTTGCGATGGGAGGAGGAGTCTCAATTAATAGATCCTAAGTTCAAGGTATGGTGAGATTAGATTATGAATAGTGATGTTATTAATGGTTTTTTAGAGGATGAGGAACATATAGTATTGTTCCATGGGAAGTTATTTATTCCAAATAGTATATAAGAAATTATTTTTCAGGAGTTCAATACGTTATTTTTTTAGTTTATTTGAGTGTTTCAAATATATATCATGTTATAAATAGTAAATCTTGGTGACCTAGGATGATGTGGGTGGTTACTAATCTTTGAAGATCCCAATGGAATTATTAAAGAATGAATTTATTTTCAACATTGAATTAGAATCATTAGAAGTCATTGAGATTGACCTCAAAGTGTTGAGAATTTTTTTAATATTATTTTAGATTATCTAAGATGAACCAAATTGATTCTTAACTTATTTAAAGTATTCTAGAATTTTGGAGTTTGGGATGGAAATTGGTTAAGTCTTAAAGATTTTATATGGATCATTCTGATTATTTAGTCGGATGGAAATTTGGTAAAGGAACAAAATCAATTGAATTCTAGAAGTGAAATTTATCCTTAAAATGTGAAATCTTACTAATATATAGAAAATTCATGATACACTTAAGGATCATAAGAGAAATTTTGACTCCAAATACATATATATATGGAAAATAAATAATTATGTATGGATCATTAGAATTATCATAGGATTCATTTATACCCTATAATGGAAAATTAATAAAGGTTCAATGATTCTACTAGGATCATTGATTTTTTTAATGATCATTTTCATTATCATAAGAGTCATTTTAATTCTATAACTATGATCCAAAATACTATATTAGTAATTAAATTTTTATAATACTCTTGTTGTTTTTGTAATAATAATTTTTAGATGAGGTTTGTATGAGTTTGAAAAGGCATAAAGACCACTGAAGTCATAAGTGTTATTTTACACTTACGATACATAATTTGATGTGAAAATATAGAAATTAAAGGACCTATAAAAAAATGTAAGAGTTATTTTACTCTTATTTTAGACTATTTTTTGTCTAACTTTTTTTTTCAAGAAATGAAACTATAATGAACACCATAAAATCTATTCTAATCGTACAATATAGTATTTTTTGAGAACATAATATTTATTTTATCCATTGTGAATTGTTAAGATATCTCCAAAAAAATAAAATTGGATGGTGTTGCATTGTTATAAAGTTCAAAAACCCCATGATGATAATTATTACTTGATTCAA